>OV050030.1:16486506-17718280 GCA_920105625.2 Clusia tigrina
AATTTTAATTGGAGGAAGTTTTTGGTGGCTTTCCACAAAGAGAAAAAACTGTTTTTACATTTCGACAGGTTTCGTAAATATCGACAAGTCGATTTATTTTCAAATTCCTTTATTTCTTGGCTTAGTTTCTTTGTCGTTTTGTTTAGCGCACTTTTATCAACGGGTGACCTACTTTGGTGCCAGCGACGCCGCAATTTCCGTTTGTTTTTAATTATACCCTTTACCTTTAAAAAAGGTAAATAGGGTATAGTAACTTTGTGCTTTTGAGAAGGGTTACTATTACAAGAAGGAGGCGTGGTAGGAATGGACATATCTATACAGATATGGTCAGAATCTCTTTCGAAGAACATTTTTTTTGTCTGTCTGTCCGTCTGTCCATCAGTGGCCACTTTTTTCTATACCGTTAGAGCTATCTTAATGAAATCTGTCAAAAGTATAGTCTGGACAAAGATACAGAACCAGATTGCTATATGGGCCGATTTGGACAAAGACCACGCCTACCACCCATATAAGGAACTTTTCTCACCTTTTTTAAAATGCCTATATCTTCGGTCCAATATATGTAACAGTGACGCAAATTGTCAGTTATGGAGATGTGGGTCCTACTCATGCAAAATGTGGGTGGTATATATTTATTGTCACGCCCTCTATTAACAAATGTTCATAACTTAAGATCTGGTAGAGAAATATGGACGAAATTTTCCATGAAGGAACATGTGGACATTCTTCAGGTTGATCGGAGAAAAGACACACCCACTTTTGATATAAGGAACTCTCGGGTCTAAAATTAAAATTAGCCTACCTATGCTAGTATTAATGCCCTCGGAATAAAAATTGGGGCCCATAATAGTGTGTATGCCGAATAAGGAGCTCATACTGCCACGCCCACAATTAGCCAAAAAGCATTACTAGGTTCTTATTAAAGATTTATTACGAAATTTCACAGGACGGTTGCGGGGACTAATATGAAACCCCACACAAAAATTTGGCTTGTTATTTTTAGAGCCACGCCCACTATTGACATATTATTATAACTAACGCCCTATACAATATTTTTTCACGAAATTTTATATTAGTACGTATATGGGCCCTACAAAGCCATACACAAGTATTGGGGTGGATATAATCGATTCAAGGTACCCTACCGAAAATTACCGTAGATATGCTCCCAAGAATGCTCCCAAATGACGTCACGCTAACTGTGTTTCTATTGGCTAATTATTTCCAGTAAAATATTTGTGTATACGAGTATATGATAATGGGACAATTTACTATTTTTCATTTCAAATTATTTAATAGTGAAAAATGAAACTTTTTTTTTTTAAATTACGTTGTTCTTTTATTGAATTTTGTCTTCGTGCATTGGTATTTTGAGGAATTTCTGTATTAAGGAATCTTATTCTAACGTAAATTCTACATCTTAAAATAAGTTTGTTCACTTTTTCATTTGCTTCAATGTCCTTTGCTTCGGTCAAATGTTTTTGCAAATATCCGCTAGTAAGCAATAATTTTTCAGCGATTGATGGTCTCCTTAGCCCACCTTCACTTAGAAGTTTCACCCATGAGACGGTGCTGTAGAGTTTTAACCGCAAAAAAATATTCATTTCGTGTTTCTAGTGCCAAACCGTATGCATGGCATCGCTCTCTTGTATCTTGTCTCGACACCGTTGAATTCATTACGTCAATTTTGATTTCTCAAAAATCCTAAACTGGCAGCTCGCGTAATAGTTTGTGCAATTGTATGTGAGAAAAGTTTGGTGGACAGTTTAAGTTTCTGTCTCTCAGCTCCAACCACGATTATGTGCTGATATTGTTTGTGTGATCTCAAGTCATTGGATGGGAGACATAAAATATTCAAAACTATATCTTTTTTAACTTCCTTGCTATTAATGTTGAATCTATTGTCAATAAAGTGATTTCTCAACAGTTTGATCAGATGTGGAACATCATTGAACACAAATATTTTTGTGACATCGTAGAAAAACCTGGGAATTTAAATATATATATATATATATATATATATATATATATATATATATATATATATATATACATATATATATATATATATATATATATATATATAGATAGATATATATATATATATATATATATATATATATATATATATATAGATATATATATATATATATATACATTCTTTATAGTTATTTACTGAATCTTCCTTTGTTAGGAAATTAAGAGTAAGCTTAGAAAGCTTACTGCCTACATATGCAAATTAGGTAATATCTTCAGCGACTGCATCGAATATTTAGTGTTTTCACAGCACACATTAAGAATTTACTAAATCAAGTCTAAGTGATCCATCCTTTTGAGATGCTTGAGGTGCACCTGCAAGGATCATGCACACCTCTCCCAAGTGAGAGGCAATCAGACACTTTACATTCCAAATGCCACCGCGTCACCTGAATCTAAATACATGATATACAATCCGAAAGATGTGTATTTGATTAAAACGTACCAAGCTTCCTTTCCGCTGCATCCTTCGAGAAACTGTAAAAATGTAGAGTTTTTCCACCAACTATAGCAAAATATATATATATATATATATATATTTCCGTAAAATTTCTTACTGCTGATTTGCTTGCATTTGCACACCTCATGTTTATATTTTAATAGCAGGGTTGCCAACTCTCACACAATACACACACTTTTTTGTACGAAATGATAATTTTAACGTATGAAGCAATTTGTTAGATATAAAATTTAAATAAACAGAGCAAAAATAAAAATTGGATTTATATTTATGAATGATTTCGTATCAAATTCAGTTGATTTGTTATATAAAAGTAGCTCTTAGTAAATTATTTAGGGACACACAGAGTTGGCATCCCTTGACAAACTATACTCTTGGACGAACTACGTCATCTAACGAGAAATCATGGCCATGTCTAATGTTAATTTTTATTATTCTTGATATGCTCCTAATGATGATTTATGAAGAAAACATCCCCAATGTTGAACTCCCACGCACAAGGTAAAGGGTATTTCCAAGTCGGTCTAACCCGACTTCAGACTTCTGCACTCGTTTAGACTGCTGAGTTGACGTGTGTGAGGCATCACGGAGCCTGCTGCAATTAAAATGCACTCCGAATTTCACGCAATATGCTAATGGCTTTAAAATTGGTCCCCTAAAGGCGTGCATTGTACGCATAATTAGCTATGGTAGCGACATCGCTCGGGTGCGAGTATGTTGGCCAAATCAGTAAAATTATCGAGCTTGGCATAGCAATAGTCACGGTGAAGATAGTGAGAAATGTTGAAGTTCTTTCGTATCTACTTCCTGGTCGCCCGCCTGATGGGCCTAGTAAATTTTACTTTCGATCACCTGAAGAACGGGTACGAGCTGGATCATAAGTTTCCATTAGTCTACTACAGCTGCATGAATTTCGCTTATTTGGCCTTGTTTTCATATGCAACAATTACCCACACAATTTCTTACTTCACCTGCGAAACCGATAAATTGCTAGTGTTCATTAATTTCGCAATAATATGTGCCAACGTATTGATCAACATTAGTGCGGTGTACCAGTTGTGGTGTGGGCGCCAGCGCTTGCAACGCACTTTGAACACACTCAGCTCCTTGCTGCAGCACTACGAATCCATCATTTACGCTCCAAGGAATCGCGCCACTTTATTCACTGCACGTTATTTTCTGCGCATGAAATTTTTTTCCTCGCTCCCCAGAGTGATACCCCTCTTTTGGGTCTTGTTTAGCAGAAAAACTTTCAATAGTTGTATTGCTGAGACAGACTTGAGTAGATTCTTCCTGGTTTTGCAACAGACCCTCACACAGTTCATGGAGTACAAGGTGTTCGTTTGCTTGATATACTGCAATATGCTGCTCGGCACCTTGGAGCAGGAACTGGAACTCATGCGGCATAATATGAAACTTTCCTATAAATGGCGTGGATTTTCCCGTGATACTCTTGGACTCAGAAACCGGGTTATTCAACTGGAACGCAAATTGTTGGGGTTATCAATGCAGCAACGGCAATTGAAAATGGCCATCGATGATGTGGTGGCGGTATACAAGATTCCATTACTCGTTTTCATGCTCGTGAAATTCTTTAGCATGGTTCAGGGCATATACCATTGGTGCTTGCCACAACTAGTCGCATCACAAGAGATCAACTTCACGGAAGTAGCAATCATTTTAGTGGTAATAATCATCAATTTGTATAGTAACACTCTGCTCTTCGATATATGTGAACGATTATTCAAAAGATTCGGTTCCATTCGTCACTCCGTTTACCAAATTTGGCTGTATGCTGCTCAACACCATGTAAGTAAAAGATGATACCCTTTCGGGGAGTTCTTGAGCTGTTTAACAATTTGAGAACTGTACTTAATATTATCAGAGTCCCGTAGACTAAGACGGAAAGTGCACTTGGAAAGTAAAACGGAATATTTCGTACCAATTCCTATTGGGTAGTTATGGTGGAGCAATACGTTCTGAAGAGACTGTACCTCCTTAGGAACTGCTGTTGTTTCTTTAGAACAGGTTGTTGCCATCTTAAAGCGAGTGTTCGTTACTATATTTGACAGAGTCAGAACAGAATTGAGCGACATGCTTAGTGACCCGATATAGCGGGCGGACATAAACGTCATAATTTAAAGTGACCATTCCGAAGTTCTGATTAGAGTTCCTTCAGTTTTTGGGTGGATTGTATTAATATGCTGTATTCTTCTGAAGCAACTGCAGAAAACTTTCAAAGAAATTTGGAAGGAAGCCTCCCCATGCAACCTGATGTCATTCAAAAGGAAACTATAAAAATCTTCTACAATATTTCAATCAAAAACACGGAAACTCCCTTTCCATACACTTCCTCCTCGTTTTTAGCTCTTCGATGAATCAGGGGGGAAAATCAGAAAAGAAACTTCCCGGATTATTGCCGAAGAATGAGTCTTTGAGGAAAACTTTGAAATCATTCCAAGGAAGAAAACAGTATTTCCACCGACATAAATAATGATGTTGAAAGTGTGAACAACTTCCTTCAGGAATAATTTTTTCTACTTTCTTTCGAACAAATTATTGGATGAAAAAATAGATAAACCCAAGTAGAATCAGAGGCCAACGGACTTTAAAATAGCATGTCATTTCATTTTTGCCCAAAACCTCAAATTTTAAGATTGGAAATTTTTCTTTTGTTTGTTTGATTTGAATAATATTTACTTATGCTGTTTATTCAATTATCCTCATCATTCTTCTACACTTCGAAATATTTTTTCTTGAACCACAACAACGTCATTGTCTACGACTCTACGGCTTATTCGCCATAAGCATGGGCAACGGTCTGACAATGTTGGAAGCCGTTTTTCGGCATGTACTGCTTCTGATACAGTACGCAATGCAGGAGAAGTAGGACAGGAAATCGAAGTATTCTGCTCAACCATATTATTTATATAACGCCAAATACACAATTAAGATTTGGAATATTTCAGTGGGGTATTGAAGGAATATGAATGTAGATTTTCTTACAACTGTGGCAGATATTTCGAATGAAAAAAAGAAAAAAACCAAGAATTGCGGGCTCCCACAACACTTTCGTCTGATCCGGCCTCTCACTTCTTCAAATGTCTTTACAAAATTAAATAAAAATTCACAATATAAGGAAACTCTTTAAAATAGGAAAAACAAATACAATTAATTAAATATTGAAACAAAATAAATAGAGAAATTAACTTTTCATATGAATAGATTCCTGGTTTTTTCGTAATTCTGCTACAAAAGTTCAGTCAGCACTTCAACAATTTCAACAACATCATATTTAAAATTGTTTTCCTCCATCGCCAGTGTATAATTGCGCGAATACATCCCACTTTTGGAGGAACTGGCGATATTCTTCCATATTTTTGAACTCCATTTTAATATTGTGCATTCTTTTTCGCGTAATCTGGAACCTGAAGATAACCCTTGAAGCATAGAAATATGTCGAATCAGTGAAAGTGTAATACCATAGGTGGAAATTGGATTGCATACGTTTCATCCCTGAGGCTTTTCGTTTTCACGAAGATATCCTCTGCTATCATTTCGTTGATTGGTTCGAGAAAAACCTCACAGAACTTCTGCACACACAACGAGCCATAAAAGACGCCTGCTTTATCTAAACCCAGTGAAACACAACCTGCAAATATTAATTTTGTGCTCAGATATTTCTTTACCCACTGCCTGCTAGGTGTGTTTATAATGTGGTGAAATGCCCATCAATCACCTTATATAATACCTACTATAGACTAACTACTCCGTATAAATTGATTCGTTGCTTGGTATGTTAGTCCGAATATATATTTCTTTTCTCTAAAATGTTGATCACGTTATATGTTGCGGGTGATATGGGAGGATGGAACTAACGACAACCTCGATTTTCTCAGAACTTTCATTCGCTCCTACTCAAGGAAGTTTCGTTGTAATCGGTGCATGTTGACCGACCAGAAATATAAGGTCAAACTTCAAGGAACCTGTGAGGGACGTGAGAGTGGCACCATGAATTCAAATTTAATTTCATTGCCAACTTCAATGAGGAATAGCAAATATTTTTTGACATATTGATGGAGAAACATGAGTTACGCCCACAGTCATCCCACCTACAAATGATATTTCAACTTATTGTGAAATACAAATGTATAAATAGTCTGTAAGCGCATTCTAAGGGTTAGATCATTGTACAACTTTGTCAAGAAATAGTTTTTTGTTTAAACAAAGAGTTTTTAATAAAAAGATTAAAATTGGCGCAGTCGTTAGGATGCAACCAATGTTGAATTTGTAATAGTGAGCGAGAATAAGAAAATAATTAAATTTTTAAGTGAATCTATAAAAAAATAAAAAATAAATTCAAAGCAACAGTCAGAAAATTTTGTTAAGTGAAAAAGTGAATTTATAATATAATTAAAAGTAACAATAAAAACAAAACTGTGCAAAAAACAAAAGAAGTTGCAGTGCAGAAATGGCTGAGGGAGAAAATTTAGAACTCAGAAACATCAACCCATTAATTGGCAGCATGAAAGAATGATCACTATAACAGCTGTTGAAAAAATTATCCGGTTTTACCGGACGAAGAACAGCAGTCATCCTTCTTCCGCATACTGAGTATACTAAAAGGGGAAGGGGCAGATATAATCAGAAGAGTCACTCTCACAACTTTGCCTGTTTTAAAGTCATCTCTATTATGTGATTATGGTAAAAGACGTAGTGTAGATAAGTTAATTGTAGATTTCGGAAAAACTTATATAAAATATGGTAATTGGAAACAATTCTATCAGGAATGTAGATAGCATTTGTGCAGAACAAAATATTGCATTCGGTTATCGAGTAGAGTAGAAAATATTAAAATTCTTTATTTCGCTGAAGCAGAAAGAAACGCCCTTATTAATTTTAGAAATAAACTTCCACCACAGCATCAAGCTACAATTATAGCAAATAATTGTCCAGATTTAAAATCAGCTTAAAAAAATTAGCTCAGCAACATTTAGTAGAAGAACCCACCGATTCAAAATTTAAATATACAACTCCTAATGAAAATATTAAAAGTTAACTATATTAACAGAAGATTGCCGCCAAATGTATTTCTCAATCAAACAAACACTCCCCAATATAATACTCCCCATAATGCAAATTCCGACCAAAATTGAAATAATAATTGGCATGCACCAATTAATAATTCTAATATTCCTCAAATAAACCATAATCAATATAGAAACAATACCTTCTTTGGAAACCAACAGAGTAATCAAAACAGAAAAAATCGGTAAAATTATAATTTTAATAAAAGAGTAAAGCCAGACCAAAGAAGAGTTCGGAAGTATGACCCAACTGAACCGATGGATGTAAATGTTCAGGAAGAAGCCTCGAATCAGATTTTCCTTACATAAGAATCAATTATTTGAAATTTTTGGTAGATACAGGTTCAACAATAAGTCTTGTAACTCCTAATTCGTTCAAAACACGAGCACAATTTACAGACACGAAAAAAGTTAAAACATCAAATGGATATAGTAATATTAATAAAATTATTATCATTAACGAACTGTATGAAATCGGAGAGAATTTGATTTTTTATGTGGCGCTTTTTTCTGAACATTGTGACGGACTTTTAGGTAAAAATATTCTTTCTGTCGGATGAGATCGCCAAATTAATTATATTCTGTTCATTTTTGCTTTGTATCATAATTTGTATAGTCAAATAAGTGCGGACCACCCTAATAGAATATTGGAAATCTTATTACAGCAACAATAACATGCATACATACTGTTTTTTGCCAATATGATTTTACCATTATGCATTTTGTTGGCGCTACTTGGTTACCACAGCTGGGCTCCATATGTCCATATTGGCGTTATGATTGCATTTTATAGTCGAATTTTGTGTTCTATGCGCAGACTTGATTTTGCATTATGAAACTAATTGATTCTTTGTGCTTTCACTTTCATGTGCGTAGTTTTGCTTCGATTTGCTTGCGCCAAGTCAGTCTACGACCGAAATAGATCTCTAAATAGGTTACTTCATTAGCTTGTGGAATGAATAGATATGCCATTTAATGTGACCTTAGGGCAATTATCCTTACGAAGAATATATGTCACGTGAGAGCTTTTGTTTTTCTTTTACGCGAATACGCCAGTTCGCCAGCCACGATTCAATTAGTTTTGAACGCTGACTAGATTTCTCAATGCTATTCGCGGATTTTTGTGGTACCTCAGGATGCCAGTATCGTTTGCAAACGTCGATGTTATAAGGCGAACCTCTGTGGGTAGATCCGAGGTAAAGACTAGGTATAGAACGTGTCCGAGTACACTTCCCTGTGGGACACCGGTTTTAATGTTATAATCCTTGTACGAGTATTTGACTCATATTCATAATTCATTTGAGTGTCTTGGCGAGTTTCCACAAAACCGACGATTTCAAATATGCATTAAGTTCATCGGCTGGGGTTGACCGTGGGATCACTGGCAATGTTTGTCGAAGATCACCTGCCAACAGAATCATCGCATCACCAAACCGGGTTTGATTGTTTCCTAGATATTGCATCATTCAGTCTAATACCTAAAAAAACCTTTTTAATCGCCATCGTACATTCATCCCAAAAAATAAATTTGCATTGCTGCAAGACTTTTGCCATCGCACAGTTCTTCGAAAGACTGGAATTTCATTGGATATTCAAAGGCAAGTTGAGTGTTGAATGAACTGCTCGACCACCTTCCAACAACGTAGCTGCAATTCCTGACGAAGCAAGTGGAATTTCATCTTATGAGTGAATCGTAGCCAAAATCAATTCGATCAAAAAAGTTTTCCAGTTGCTTCGCAAGTGTCCAAGAACAGAATCCCTCCAGTTCCATCGTTCCAAAATTTTCATGAGAGCGTCGTAAGTATATTTTTGTTGTGAATTCAACAGCGGAACGATCGTTGGAACTGATTCTCTCAATGCATATCAATTATAATATCTTTCTCGTTCCAACTTTTGATTCAATACGTCAGGCCGTCAAGAACGATTGGGCGCTGTCATGTTTAATTGAGATAATACCTTGTTCACTATTATCAAAGACATGTCCTCAATTAATATCAATGCCTCGTTGTGAATTTCTTCGCTCAGTTAAAAATCTGAATTTGATGTTCTAGTACCCATCTGATGCAAAATATAATTAGACATGTCATCTCTGTATTTGGTCCACAAATCAATCGATTTCAATGGGAAGCATGCTGAGATAATTATCGAAAACAATGTTCATATTTGATGAGCATTTGATTGAATCATAGCATCTGCGAGGGTGTACTCCCAATGAGTGTCGTCCTCTAGCAATCGTAAACGTCGACCGGTTTCTCTATATGTGCCACACAATTCACCATGTACAGTTTGTATATGTTGGAATGATATTCGGCCACGATCGTTGACTAATCGCAAATGCAAATAGAAACACTCGTCGTTGCTTGGATGGACTGTGTAAGTGCGACCCAATGCACCGTTGAAAAATTCAAATGCTAGATTTCTTTGCTTCCGTCGTTGAAATTATTTTGACGATTGATTCCAAGTAGCATTCAGACGAAATCGTTATTCTGGCACATTTTAAAAAAACCGATCAATGTTGTAGATGGCGGTCGATTAGCTCGTTCTAACGCATTCTCCGCAGTGAAGTATACTCTTTGATCATATTCCAGATGTACGGCGAAATGAACAACAGTGGGATGTGTTTCATGAATGGGGAATGAAAAAATGTGCCAATTTCTCCGTTATTACTAATATAGCGACCCATTTGAAAATGAGTAAGTTCATTGTTGGATTTCTCCGCATTAATTTCAATCACAGCCATGTCACTTTCTTTGGCCACATACTTGCAGATGTGTTTGGATTTCACGATATGGCAAGATTCGACATTGATGTGCACTCTGAATTTCTTCGAGAGTGATGACGAATACGGAACAATCCAACGATTATCAACTTCAATTTCCTGTTGATTCGCTTTGACAATTTATGATCTTCCATTGTCCGCAGTCGATAGGCAATGATACAGCGGATTGCCGTTATTTTCGGTAATTGTTTCTGCTGCCAATGGCCGTGAATAACGGTTTGGAAGATTTCCATCGACCAAGCGCGGAGAATAGTCTACATGGGCCATGAATCATATTCTTAATAACAACCTCATGCAAGCCTGCATCGTTTTCCTCATCGGGAATTTCCGCTGATATCATATCATCGATTTCATTGGGTCCTGTCTTCTCAAGCAACCAAATGAGAATATGTGCGTGTTTCTTCCACTCCACTGAATACACCCAGCAGCACGTCGCACCGAGCACGTGATACTTCACAATCAAATCCATCAGTGATTTCAATTTCTGTTTGAAGACTCTCGCGGTGATGTCATTGCGATCGAATGGTTATTGGGCAGGGAATAATTCACATTTCATTCCACTGCGAAATGCAGGCGAACGTTATCAACAAATTAGCTGTGCCGTAATGGCGAACATACGACATGGCATCTTGAGCGTATTTATGGATATGTCGCGGACTTCCGACGTACGTTGCTGGAAGAACCGTCATTCAGCCGATATTCTGTGCATCTCCATCAGCATTGATGGCAAATTTAGTGAGAATTCGTTCTCGAAAGTCTTTGATAACAAATTCTGTTGTGGCTTTCCGCACCGGTCCATATATTTGGAAAATTTATCGAAGAATACCAGCAACATCATGTTCACGTACTTTGATCGTGGTAACGGTCCAGCAAAGTATGTGCACACGTGGTGGTCCAAGGATTTTCTGGAATTTTTGTTTGCATGTGCGTTACTTACTTTGTATTTCTGGCAGCACTCGCAGTGCTGTACGTATCGTCACTGAACATACGAAGCCAACAATACCGGTTAGCTATGCGAATCTATGTCTTCCGGATGCCTCAATGGCCTGCCGTCGGATGCTCGTGATTCTGGAAGAGTACTCCTTCGCGAATATATCTCGGTACGTACAGTTTTCAGCTAGCGCAGTCGTCATCGTTCAATGTGCTCGGGATATGTCGGTATGTTTGATGATCTATAATCATGTAGTCAGCGTATTTGGCAGGCTCACAGCGTACTTCATCCACTTTACAATTGAGCCAGCTACATTCTGTATTTGCTGTCTTGTATTGTTAGCAGAGGTTTCTATCAGGGTTGTCGTGACAATGCATCTGCTACTACGTTGCATTTGCCATTTCGGTAATGGATGTCGAAAGTATACTTCTGCATGACGGGATCCCTAGGGAAGTAATTCTGTTTCGTCGGGTTTTCACTACCCGATATTAGATACACCATTTTGCTGATCAAATTCCTGTAACTCTCCTTCCAGGAACCTTTTCACCTGTGCATTTTCTGGTTCCCGGTGTCACTGACCAGTCCGCGTACCACGTTGTGTTCCCAATTTCAGTTCTTGTCTGTTACAGGTCATCGTTGTCTCTATAGTGGAAAGGAAATTCATCCTTAGCACCACGTTCTCTATTGCTTGGGATATCACTAATAGTTGTGCCCTAGCGTCTCGATTTCCTAGCTTAACGTTGACGTAGAAAGCTTCTTTCACAGTTGTTGGCACTCCGTTCGCCATCTGAATGTTCGCCACAATGGATCTCGTGTTGAGTGGCGTTCCGAGAATTGTGCGAATCCTTCACTGACGAAGCTTTATGTTGCTCCGATGTCGATGGTAGCTTCCTCCCTGATACCATATTTGGCGAGGTTTGTTCAGTGTAAGATCCACGTCACCTCGCTCCCGACGTGGTCCCTGAGCGTTTCCAGTTCTACGACGACAGCTTCGCCCGGCTTCTGTACTCGTCGACGTATGTTATTTTCCAACATTGCCAAGCATCTTGGCGGCAAAAACTTACAGAAGGTCGTGCCTAAAGTCAGCCCAACTTTTCCATAGCCTATTGTTGTTGCGGAACCATGTGAGTCTCTTGCCACGAAAGAGTTTTAGAATTGCTCTTGGTAACTTGTCAACATTGAGGTTATACACCATGGCTAGTTCTTCGACAATCACTACGAACTCAAACGGTTGTCGTGTACCGTAGTATTTTTCCGACCACTTATGCACTTGGTCTATAACAGCGGCATACGGCATGGGTCGTGGGCCCCCGTGGGTCCCGTCTGGATATTTCCAGTTCTATGATTGCTTCCGTTTCTAGTACCTTTGGGACTCTCCCCATTGGTTCTGAAATCGTGCCTTTTACTGGAAGCGTACCGATACAGCGTCATCTCGTATTTCCCGACTTGTCGTCATATATGTGCCGCTCGGAGCTTCGTCTGTCGCTACTTCTGCTGATGTATTCTCAAACGGTAGCGGAGAACTTGTCCTTGTATGTTTCGTTTCCACCTGCTGTGACCTCCCCGTGAGAGTGGCGTTTCCTAGGTTTTCTCTAACAAATAATGTGAATCGTTTTCGCCACAGTACCCCTGTCTTCGAAACCGAATTCCTGTGCATCTGCAACTAGTTCGTCCTTACGGTGGAAATTCATCCTGGTTATTTTCATTTCGTTTCGTTAATTTATTTTCGCGCTTTAGAAACTTATAATTTTTTTCCAGATTTCTCGTCGGACGCCATTTGTAACGATTCCGGTTGTTCCCGGCTCAGCGGCTTCCAGGTGTTCATACAATAAATTTGCCTAATGGGAGTGGGTTATATTCAACTGAAGGTTCCTTTTTGTCGTCCCACGTGATGAATCGAGTCGGTAGTAGGGTTGTTCTCGTTGACCTTGCATACGATGAAATTGCCTACGCTTGGATTTTTAGTGAAGCTACTATCTTAGCTACTTGAATTTGGAGAAATTTTTATTTCTATCCGATGAAAAATTCTTATTACGCTGACACTTGCCTGTTGAGATCCATTGGTTGCAAGAACGAAGAATTGAAGTGTCCTAATCTTGATTAGCCGCCTTATATATATTTTCCATTTTCAAGTCCTCTTTCCGCTCTCATTTGTTTACCTTGAACGCATATCGATGTATGATGTTGTCTTCTGGAGCGCTCGCATGTTCTTTTTGCGTGGTTTTCTTGAATTCTGCTTTCCGTCGTTATTTGTTTATTTGGATCGGATGACCCTTTATGAGGGGTAATGTACCGGCAGTAACGACTCACGGTGCCCGCAAATCAATATACATGTTCCTGCACCGCCTCAACTTCTATGCTAGCTTTCACCGCCCGAAGAATGTGAGCAAATTACGGACTTGCCCCATTTGTGGCAATGACACTTTTGCTGGTGTCTGGATCACCCATCCATCCAAAGGTCTCTGCTGTTTTGCTGCTGGTGACTTGCCGTTTTCGCACTCATTAGGACTAGACTTTGATCTAATCCATTTAGCAGACGGTGTGCCGTTTAAGGTAGCACTTGCCTGAGTCGCGTGTATTGTTTTTGCTGCTAAAGCCTTGAATTAACTCCTAAACTCGGCCGCTTCTCCCCTTTATTCAACTGTATCGTCGTTTCGGTATGTACACGCTTGCCGATGCTACACCAACTTATCACATCCTTGTCGACGTTCCTTTGAGAGTTGCAGCTTCGAATGAGATCCATTTGTGGCTTATGTGCTCATATCGCCCTGCCACCGAATGTGGAACCCAGCCTAACGGAGTTTTTGTTGGCTCTATTTATATTTATAATGGTCGTCAGATTCCACTAATCACCTAGTTGGTATCTCCAAATAAAGGCGTTTTGCCTTCTAAATTCCTATATGGGTATTCGATTTCTTCTTCTTTGCATTCACAAATCTATTCCGTTGATACAAGTTGGATTTCTGCCTCCCAAGTTTACTAATAAAGTGTTATGATGTGATTTTCGAATTTTGTACTTTAATTGTTCAAATTCTTTGAAGTTGCCAAATTTCTTTGAAGTTGCCTTATTTCAGGTGTTCCAGATTACTGTTCCAAAGAAGGATCATAGCATTGATATGGATTTGAAAAATATTGAAGAATGTCGAGTTCCCCCAAAAGCGGGATCTCTTTGTGCAATTATACACTGGAGATGAGGACAACAATGTAAAAGATGATGCTGCTGAAGCTATTGATGGGATGAATGAACTTTTGTAAGAGAATTATGAACAAACCAGCAATCTACTCATGTGAACAGTTAATTTCTTTATTTAGTTTATGTAGTGTTTGCAAGCAAGGTATAAACTTGACTAACTTTATTGTAATGAGTAATGAACGAATAACTAGTGACAAGTAGGTCTGTTAACTGAAAAGTATGATAACATTACAATGTATTAATGAGAGAGAATTTCAATAGAGCAAGATAAGTGACAAGAGAATTTATAGTGTAAATAATACAATTATTTATTCAATAAAATATATATAAGTTAACACATCCGGCCAGGCATAGTTCACTGACCCGGTGATCATGCAATTCACAGTCAACGGTGCATGTTCAGCTACTTTTGCAACTTTGGCACAATTATGCTGCCGCCAACATTCCATGCGCCGACACCCGAAACCCAATCCGCTTTAACATAAGTGCTGCCCCAGCGATTATAAGTCAAGGCTAGCTTCATAATAAGAATATTTTGTATTTTAGTTTTTAGTCTGTTTTGAGCAATAAACTTGAATGGTTTACCCATAAATGAGTACTTAATTTTCGTGACATCGCACAAGATAAGTACAAAACATTAACTTATACATATATCAGTTTATTTAAAAATTTAATTTATTTCTTAGTTTTTCCTCTTTGAAAGTGTTTCCTAATATTGTGAATTTATATTTCATTCATTTAAGAAATTCCCAGAAATGAGAGGCTGGATCAAGCGAAAGTGTTGTGGAAGCCCGTAATTCTCCGAATTTGAATACATCCGCCAGAACCTGAATCCCGATGTGCTCTTTTCATTCGAAAGATTTGTCACGTTTATTGAAATGCCCAGAACAATATTCTCACATTTCGTCCCTCAAATATACCGAATAATAGTTGTGTGTTTGTCATAATATAAGAAAAATATGCGAGCTTTAAATCAGACTACTTCATTTTACCACTCTACCACTCCTGCATTGCGTACTGTTTCAGAAGCAGCACATGCAGAAAAATGGCTTGCGACATTGCCAGAGCACTACGCATGCTTATGGTGAGCAACCCGCAGAGTTGCAGACGATGACGTTGTTGTGGTTCAAGGAAAAACATTTCCAACTGTAAAAGAAAGAGAAGAGGACAATTGAGTAAATAACATAAATAAATATCCTTCAAATCAAGCACACAGAAGCAAAGATTACCATCTGCATATTTTTCTTTTGGAGCTAAAATTCAGAAGGCCTCTAATCCCGACAAGATCATAAAAAGATTCTTCGTAGCTTTATCCATTTCTTCAATTTCTTTCAAAGAAAACATAATTTTTCGACAATAAACATGGAAATTTTCCTCCTTGATTCATCGAAGAGCTGAAGGTGAGGAGATAGTGTATGGAAATCCAGTTTCCGAAGTTTTGATAGAGGCATTGTAGAAGATTATTATAACCTATTTTGATTGATTTCTGGTGTTAAAACTATTAGACCTCGTTGTGAGGATAGCTTCCAATCTCCATTGAAATTTATCTGGAATTACTTTGGAAGAATAACATATTTTATAAAATCCACACGAAGACTGGGTAACGTTTAATCAGTACTTCGGAACGATTAGTTAAAGTTATGAGACTTATGTTCACAGGCCATATCGGGCCACTAAACATATCGCTTGCTTCACTTCTGCCTCACGCCAATATAATAAGGAGTACTCACACTAAGGTGGGAACAACCTGTTCTAAAGACAAAACAGCAGTTTCAAAGGTGTTTACAGTATCTTCATAATTCACGTATTGTTCCACCATAAGTATCCAATAGGAACTGCTATAAAATGTTCCGGTCTACTCTTCAAGTATACGAAATACTCGCAGGAGTATCTTTGCTTCCTAATTTACTAGATTCTGGTAATATTGATACAGCTCTCAAATGATCAAACAACGAAAGATTTTCCTCATCTTCTCCTTGCTAAACGAACTTCCAATCAGATTCTTTTACTCACATTCTGGTCCAACTCTGATGCATGGTGTTGAGCAGCACACAGCCAGAATTGATAAACGGACTGACGAATGGAACCGAAGCTTTTGAATGAGCGCTCGAATATATCGAAGATCAGAGTGTTATTATACAAACTGATGATCAACATCACGAAAATGATTCCTACTTCCGTAAAGTTTACCGCTTCTGATAGGACCACTTGTGAGAAAAACCACTGATATATGCCCAGAACCATCCCAAGGAATTTCACGATCATTGAAAATAGTATTGGAATCTTGTATACCGCCACCACATCATCAATGGCCACTTTCAGTTGCCGTTGCTGCATTAATAGCCCCAACAATTTGTGTTCCAGTTGAATAACCATGTATCTGAGTCCATCAACATCACGGCAAAATTCACGCCATTTATACGACAGTTTCATATCATGCCGCATGACTTCCAATTCTTGTTGCAAGATACCGAGCAGCATATTGCAATATATCAAGCAAACAAATACATTGTGTTCCGTGAACAGAATGAGGGTCTGTTGCAATGCAAGACCACACAAGACTGGTGTACCTCCGACTGTATCAGGAAGACAACTATTGAATAGCCCCGTTCTGCTAAACACGGCCTTGAAGATGAAATACAGGCTGAAGAGCGAGTAGGAAAACTTTATGATGAGGAAGTAACGTGCAGTGAATAAATTGGTGCGATTCCGTGGAGCGTAAATGATGGATTCGTATTGCTGCAGCAGGCGGTTGAGTGTGTTCAAAGTGCGCTGCAAGCGCTGGCGACCTCTCCACACCTGGTACACCGCGCTAATGTTGATCAGTACGTTAACATATGATATAGCGGAGGTAATGAACATTAGCAATTTATCGATTTCGCATGTGATGAAATAACTTGCGTGTTTTATTGTCGCATATAAAAACATGACCAAATAAGCGAAATTCATGCAGCTGCAGTAGACCAATGTCAACTTATGACACAGCACGTACCTGTTCTTCACGTGATCGAAAGTCAAGTTTACTAGGCCCATCAGGCGAGCGACCTGGAAGTAGATGCGAAAGAACTTCAACATTTCTCACCACATTTTCCGTGCCTATTGCTGTGCCAAGCTCGTTACTTTCACTGATTTGGCGAACGTACTCGTACCCGATCGATATCACTGCCTTAGCGTGCGTAGAATGCACGCCTCTAGGGGACAAACTAAAAAACCATTAGCATATTGCCTGAGTTCCAGCGCGTATTTTAACTGCAGCATTTAAAATGGAGCCCATACTCTGGCCAGACACGGGAACTTTTCTATAAATATTTGTATATATTTATATATTTTTTGTTTTTAATAGTTGGTTTGTATATTGAGATCTCTTTTAATAAGACTAACAATGACTATTCAAATCGGGAATCTAATATCAATGTTAACACGCTACCAGTGTATTGGAGTTATTAAGTAACTAAAGTAAAGCATTTAAATATTTTTGTACAACGGTATAATCTATTGAGAACAATTCAATCCAACAATTGCTGTATAGCCTTTTGAAGTAATTATCTTGCAAATAATTGGGATGATGTCGGAGTTTGAATGTATTTTGACACTTAGCTTTTATTACTTCATTACTTATCATTTTTAATGTACCAGGGGCAGCTTCCAATAGTTCGCAGAATTTTTGATTGTGCACAATGGATTCATTCAATGTTAGACGAGCCAGCATTTCCCCACAGCTGGGCTCCGTACGTCCATATTGGCTTTATGATTGCATTTTATTATTATTATTATTATTGTACCTTACATCATAATCAATTATGAGTGCAAGGTGTTCGGGGAATGAGTACTAGCTACAGAGGCTTTCGACTCGAAGAGAAAAAGATTTTATAGAAAGAAGCATTTTGGAGACCAAGCCCGTGGCAGGATTTGTACCTGCGACCATCGGGGTGTGAGTCCAGCATGCTTACCACTAGACCACAGAGGACGGCAGACTTGATTTTTCATTAAGTAACCAATTGATTCCTTGTGCTTTCAATTTCATTTGCGTAGGTTTTGGTTCGATTTGCTTGCGCCAAGTCAGTCTACGATCGAAATGGAACCCTAGGTAGGTTAGGTTAGGTTAGATTAGGGTAACGTGGCAGCCGGTCGAAGGACCAGCTCACTCAGACCACCATGGGTCCATTGTGATACCACCGCGCAACAACGCACCTCTGATTCACTCGTCGAACCATTTCGAAGCCCTAATAGAGCGCAGGATTTGTTTGACCTTCGCGCTAGACACCTCTGTAAGAGAGCTAAAAGCGTATATGCCTAAAGAGCCCGCTCTGCTCTTAGCCAAAGCGGGGCAACTACAGAAGAGATGTTCCACAGTATCCTCCTCCTCCTCCTCCTTCTGCAGTATTCATGAGAGAATACTCCCAGCCTGAGAGCATGTCTGCCGAAAAGCCAGTGACCAGTTATACATGCCACGACCTTAGAGGTATTCTCTCTCGGCAAGCAAGTCTCTAGTATTCCTACTATTTAGTTCCGGCCACATTAGCCTAGTCTTTAAGCAAGTGCCAATCTCACATCTGTCCGTGCCTAAAGGAAGGTTGGTACCCCGTCTGGCTAAGTCATCAGCCCTACAGTTCCCCTCAATATCCCTATGCCCCGGAACCCATATAAGGCGTACCCTGAAAACGGTATTGATATCATTTAGGGCTGCTCGGCAGTTCCGCGCAACCTTTGATTTCAGTGCCACCGAATTCATTGACATGAAGGCCGCCTGGCTATCCGAGTAGATATTTATAGAATTTTTTGTTACGGCATGTCTATTTAAGTACACGGCTACCTCCTTTATGGCTAGGACCTCTGCTTGATACACACTGCAGTGGTCGGGGAGTCGGAAAGAAAGTCCCGGTCCCAGTTCTTTTGAGAAAACTCCAAAAACGACTCTATCGTCAAGTTTGGATCCGTCAGTGTAGAAATTCAGTACACCCCTTCTCCGTGGCATTGGTGTTTGCCACTCTCTTCTAGATGGAATATATGTCTGGAAGTGCTTATCGAGGTTGAGATTAGGAATAGAGTGGTCAATGTGTTGAATAGAACTACTCCAGGTATGCGCAATAGTCGAGTGACCAATCTGCCGATCATGCCATAACGCCGCACATTTCAGCCTTAGTGCTGATGTAGCGGCCACCTGTCTCCCTACCAGCTCTAATGTAGGTAGGTTGAGTATTACATCTAAAGCTTTAGTAGGCGTGGTGCTTAAAGCACCAGAGATGCATAAAAAAGCCGTTCTTTGGACCTTGCTCAGAAGCTTCAAATATCTTTGTTTCTGAGTGGCTGGCCACCATACCAGTATTCCATATAGGAATATAGGTCTGACCACCGAAATGTACAGCCAGTGCATAATTCGTGGGAATAGCCCCCACTTGATTCCGACCGCTTTTTTACATGTGTACAAAGCAATATTGGCCTTTCTGACTCTTTCTTTAATATTGGGTTTCCAGGTAAGTTTCCTATCTAGTACTAGTCCCAAATATCTAACTGTCTTCATCGGAATTTCCACACCTTTGTATGTTAGCGGGGAGACATTAGGAGATCTATTTTTCTTAGAAAAGAGGATTAATTCCATTTTATCGGGGTTTAGCCCTAATCCCCTTCTTCCCGACCAACCAGTAAGCGTGGCCATGCTAGAGCGCAAAATATCCATAACAGTGAGCACCTGTCTGCTTAAGGCGTAGGAACCTAAGCTGGCAGTTACCTTTCTGCTGGCAAGAATCGTCTCTATCAGCGCTACCATATTAGAATCGAACCCCCAGAACTTCTAAAGCTCCCGTAATGGCGTTCCCATTTATGTTGTTGAAAGCGCCTTCTATGTCAATGAACGCCGCTAGTGCGAAATCCTTCTGCTGGATGGCTTTTTCCACTATACCAATAAGTATGTGTAACGCCGTCTCTGTCTATTTGCCCTTCGTGTATGCATTTTGTGCCGAGGAGATTCTACCAGTTGGTATAGCTTCCCGTAAGTCTGCATCCATCAATCTCTCCAGTGTTTTTAGGAGTAAAGACGTGAGAATGATTGGTCTGAAGTCTTTAGGATTTACATGTGAGGACCTGCCCGCTTTGGGTATGAAGGAAACCTTCGTTTCTCTCCATCTTAGCAGAATATAGCCCATATTAAGACAGCTTCTAATTGCAGTCTCAACCCTGAGTTATTATGTCCCGTGATTGTTGCAGTTCTGCTGGATAAATTCCATCTGTTCCCGGAGATTTATATGGACCCAAGGTGTTAATGGCCCACTCAACTTTCTCGACTCTAACTATCGCATTCCCTATCTCAGACTGCCTGCCCCTAGGTGTCGAGTTATCACCGTCCACTGTGCTACTGCCTGGAAAATGCGTATCTAAGAAAAGAGCCAAAGATTCCTCGCTCGATTCGCTCCACACATCACTCGGACCTTTAAGGTATCCCTTTCTTGTATATTTTTAGCTCAGCCTTGTAGGCCTCCTATTCAGCGGGCAGACCCGAAGTTTTAGCCCTGTTAAATATCCGCCTATTGGACTTCCGGAGAAGGCCTACATCCATTGACCACCAAGGTGGTTTGTTCTTGCCTCTCAGTTTTACAACCGGGCATCCGGCTGTCGGTGTCGATGAACTATTCAGGGCCGTGGTTACCTGATTGATCAGCTCGTCTAATTTCAAAGGGTCTGTGGGATCAGACGGGGGATTGCTTGGCAGTAAGGCCCTGGGAGTTTTCCTATACTTCCCCCAGTCCGTTCCCCGTATAAAGGTCTTAACTGGAGCTACTGGGAAGTTCAATTCGTATTCTATATAGTGATGGTCAGAGTCAGAATTTTCATTCTCTCCATCTTTTAATATTGTTCGCGAAATTATCGAAGGTCAGGGTAATATCTGACACTTCCTTTCTATTTTGTGTTATAAAAGTCGGCTCCGAGCCTCAATTTAGGACACTAAGCTTATTTTCTATAATGAAGTCTAAAACTGACTCACCTCTTGCGTTAGTGTTCGAGCTTCCCCACAATGTGTTGTGTGCGTTTACGTCGCTGGAGACAACCAAGTTCCTGTTGGCTGCGGCTGCCTCCATGACCAATGTCCAAACCTCCATCGGTGGAGCATCCTTGTCATGTGGCATATATGCAGAGGCTTCCCAGAGACTGCTATTTTGCAGCTTATTGGTTGCCGCCACCGTATCGCCATTACTTAACTGTGGGAGCAAGAAGATGTTAATATGTTAATGTATGTCCTTTGCTAATATACAAGCACGAGATTTACGTGTGCTCTGAGCGGTTATCAACTTGAAGCCTCTCATCTTCAAACCGCAGATTTTGCTGCCGCATATCCACAGCTCTTGGATGAGGGCCACGTCAAAACCACCGGAACCCAGGCGGACCATCAAATTCGCGGAGGCGAGTTTACAATGGGGGAAGTCGATTTGGATCAGCTTCATAGGAATCTGTCCTTCTTACCTCCACCATCGTAACGTCCGCGTCCTCCTCTTCTTCGGAGTAGTCAAGAAGGTCGTCCTCCTCAAAGAGCTGCCCGACCCCGGTCAGCTGCTCTGAGTCAATCGACCTTTGGCTGCTGGACAACCCTTCTTCACCACCGCCAGCCTCGCTAGCCTTGTCACCCTCTATCTCCTCCGGATCCAAAGCTTGCTTGCGGTAGATCCGAACGGTCGCGTCAACGCACCCGACCCTGACTACCCCTTTTCTCTCTGCCAGTGGGGCAAGGGACTCAGCATTGAGTATTAGCACACCTGCCTCCTACCTTCTACTGGCTCCTCGAGATTCGCTACCCTCCAGTTATGGGTTGGCAGCACTCTATTACACGACCTAAAGATCTCCTCTATTTTCGCCGGTTCAGCTGGCTTAGCCGGGATCCAGACCCGGGCTCTGGGTTTGCTGGGAACTTCTTCCCTGCTGACGGCCTCAAGTCTGGCTCTCGGCCAAATATCGCCAACCTTGCTTACCGCGATCTTGTATAGGTTGGTTGACCTGCTGTCATCGCATGCCATAAGCTAGGCCCTGCCCTGATACCAGCCCGCATCGTGACAGAAAGGGGGGGTCCAAGGTTTTCCTCTAAGACCTGGAGGTAGACTTCGGCAATCGCTTGCTCCACCCACCTCCACTTCTCTTTGGGTATGACCCCTTCCTCCTCCTTCCGGTTAATGATGGCCAGTATCTCACCCCCACCTTTGACAACTTCGCTGTAGGATGGGTATTTCTGCCCGCCGACTTTTTGTCTTTTAGAGACCTCACCCGCCTCTTCAGCCGAACGTTGTCTCTTTGGGGCTGTACCCGTCGGTTTGCCCAAGCCGGATAGTACACCCCCTGACCCCATTATGGCCATCACTAGAATCGCGAATGGGCGGCTGTAAGAGGCAGCAGATGGGCAATGGTAAACTGCAGACTTCGAGTAGGACTGATAACGGGCCATTTTCCGTGGCCTAAGCAGTGTAAATTATAGCGATTGCAGACAGTGCACTTTACCAGGCCTATGGATAAAAAGATATTACCACTTTTTGGGCGTACGCGTTGCCCCGCTTCTGCTGGAATCTGTATTTGGCACTGAAATTCTAGGAAGCGCAAACTTTGCCTACTTAGGGACACAGTTTGTTTGAAGGAAACCAAAATGGGTAATATTGTACAATGGATATCTTCTTTGTTTTTGTATATGTAAAATAATATGCTCGATTAATTATCGATGTTTTGTATAAATAATCGATTTTATCATAATGGTTTTTCCTCTAATCGGCCATCTGCGAACCTACTCTTATTCAGTTCTTTGTTTTTCCGCTTTTAAAGTGTTTCCTTACATTTTATATTTTTACTTAATTTATTTAAGGCATTTGAACAAGTGAGAGGCCGGATCAGACGAAAGTGTTGTGCGAGCCCGCAATTCTTTGATTTTTTCTTCTTTTCATTCGAAGATCTTTATAGTTTACTTTTGAATGACATCAGGTTTCATGGGGAGGATTGCTTCCAAATTTCTTTGAAAGTTTTCTTCAGTTGCTTCAGAAGAATAGAGCATATTAATACAATCCACACAAAAACTGAAGAAAGTTTTTTCAGAACTTCGGAAAGGTCACTTTAAATTATGACGTTTATGTCCCCTCGCCATATCGGGTCACTAAGCCCGTCGCTCAATTATGTTCTGACTCTCTCAAACATAGTAAAGAGTACTCACTTTAAGGTGGCAACAACCTGTTATAAAGACAGAACAAGAGTTTCTAAGGAGGTACAGTGTCTTCAGAATGTATTGCTCCACCATAACTACCCAATAGGAATAGGTACAAAATATTCCGTTTTACTTTCCAAGTGCACTTTCCGTCTTAGTCTACGGGACTCTGATAATATTAAGTACAGTTCTCAAATTATTAAACAGCTCAAGAACTCCCCGAGAGGGTATCATCTTTTACTTACATGGTGTTGAGCAGCACGCAGCCAAATTTGGTAAACAGAGTGACGAATGGAACCGAATCGTTTGAATAATCGTTCACATATATTGAAGAGCAGAGTGTCACTATACAAATTGATGATTATTACCACTAAAATGATTGCTACTTCAGTGAAGTTGATCTATTGTGATAAGACCAGTTGTGACAAACACCATTGGTATATGCCCTGAACCATGCCAAAGAATTTCACGAATATGAAAACGAGCCATGGAATCTTGTATGCAGTCACCACATCATCGATAGCCACTTTCAATTGCCGTTGCTGCATTGATAACCCCAACAATTTGCGTTCCAGTTGAATAACCCGGTTTCTGAGTCCATCAGCATCACGGCAAAATTCACGCCATTTATACGACAGTTTCATATCATGCCGCATTACTTCCAATTCTTGGTGTAAGATGCCGAGCAGCATATTGCAATATATCAAGCAAAGAAACACATTGTACTCATTGAACTGGGTGAGGGTCTGCTGCCAGGCCATGAAAAGACTACTCAATACTGGTGAGCCTTCCACTGTATCAGCAATACAACTACTGGAAACGCCCGTTCTGCTAAACAAGACCCTAATGGTGAGAAACAGTCTGGGGAGTGAGGAGAAAAACTTCATGAGCAGGAAATATCTTGCAGTGAATAAATTGATGCGATTCCTTGGAGCGTAGATTATGGATTCGTATTGCTGCAATAGAGAGGTGAGTGTGCTCAGAGTGCGTTGCAAGCCCTGGCGCCCACGCCACACCTGGTATATAGCACTGGTGTTGATCAATACGTTGGCACATGTTATTGCGGAGCTAATGAACATTAGCAATTTATCGGTTTCACAAGTGAAGTAGAAACTTGCTTGGGTAATTGTCGCATATGAAAACATGACCAAATAAGCGATATTCATACAGCTGCAGTAGACTAATGTCAGCTTATGATCCAGCTCGTAAGTGTTCTCCACGTGATCGAAAGTCAAGTTTACTAGGCCCATCAGGCGGGCGACCAGGATGTAGATGCGAAAGAACTTCAACATTTCTCACTACTTTCACCGTGACTATTGCTGTGTGCAGCTCGATAATTTTACTGACTCGTACTCGAGCGATGTTCCTGCCACAGCCAATTGTGCATAGAATGGATGCCTCCAGGGGACCAATTTAAAAGCCATTAGCATATTGACTGAAATCCGGAATGCATTTTAATTGCAGCAGGCTCCGTGGTGGCTCACACACGTTAACTCATCAGTCCAAAAAACGGTGACTTACCATACTTTAAACGATACGGTGTGGCAAACCTAATTCTTAACATGCAACTCTCCAATCGAAAACAGTGGACCTTAAAAGTAAGTGTTCAGTTTTGTTGTGTTAATTTATTGAAACAGTTGTGAATTTAAAGCTTCGAATATATGTCAGAGATATGTAGGGAATACGTTCATGAATGTTTAAGAAATTTAGTGAGCGTTCAAGGAATATATTTTGAAACAGGCTGATGAATGCTTTTTAAAGATTAACCGAAGTCAAATTCGCGTATCTCTATAATTACTATGTAAGGTGCAGCATACTTTCAGTTATGTCAATAAATTATCAGAATTGCAGACGAAAGTGATCTTTAATTTATTTTATTCTTTTTATTGAGGGGAAACTTCACAAACTTCATGTCAGTGTGAGACTCCCACCCACTAAAACCCATCTCTTTCTCCAACATTTAATCTTCCACGGAGGAGGGCGTAATAAGTGGTTCAAGGAATGTTATAGTCGGTCGTATCTGCTAATGGTGTGGATTCTGTCACTATCTGCGACCACAGTGGAGACTTCTGTTTGTTCATTTTGTTGCCGTATTCCCGGAGCCTCATCATGACAATCGAAGCAAACATGCGCGAGTTTTGTAACTTTGTACACTCTATTTTATAGATTTATGGGATAAATGAAACAACGATTAAATTCACAGTTTTAATTCGATTTATTTATACAACTGCACACTTTTACTGCTAGTCACCAAGTGCCGGCTGTACAACAAAGCTCGGCTTGGCTTGGCTTTGTTTCCTTATCTCTACTTTACACTCTAATATGTATGTATGTAGCATTGGACTACACAGAATCGTAGCATTTAGAAAATGCTGACTCGGTGAAGTTCAATGTCTTGTTTTGCTGTTGCACTTTCATCATTATGTACATACATAACTCGCGCAGTGCCTCATTTGTTCCACACATTGTAACGAACTTACAAATGCTGGGGTATTCTCAGCGGTGTCCAAGGTACATAACAAAATTTATTCACTTTGCAATGGGTTTAATTATTTTGTTTACTTGTAATTTAATATTCTGCCATTTGATATTTGTCTATTAACTAAAAATCCTGGTGTCGTTCCTAGTTGTATGTCGCGATGTCCTAGTAGAGTAGATAAACGCCTTAAACTACTGGCTCTGTCTGTGCAAGTTAGTGTCCCAGTGAGTTGGTCTGTCAATTTGTCTAGTTACTGCTGCTGAAGTCAAGAAGTGTTGGCTCTTGCATGTTCGATGATCGTTGTATGTCTGTACTGTGTTCTAGCTGATGTTGGCTGCTAGAAGTCTGTGTGGAAAAAGAGAATGACTTCTTGGCGTGCTGCCGCTTTTATAGGCAAAATCTGCATCAGCGACCAATGCATCTTGTTGTTTCAGGAATCCCGTTGCATGTTCCAGCTTCTATTGCGTCGGTTAGTCAATTTCTTCCATTGCTACGGCCATACTTGTTACTTGTGTAGAGAATCCTAGGTTGCCCTTAGGCGACCCTACGTGGTTGCAGGCCATGTTGGTTGCAGTGATGCTTCGTGTTCCCAAGCGTGTTGTTGTCTGCAAGTAGCTTGGCCTCATTGCAGTTTTTTTGTTGTTGTAAGTTCTGCCTGTAGGATTCCGCCGTTGGACTGATTGTTGTTTTTTCTGATAGCTATCTGACGTGTCTGACGCTCTCTACACGCGGTGTCCACACAGTCGATTGTTCTGAATGTTCTTTAGGTCGTGTTCCTTTTCGTCTTCACATCTCTTCTCGTTGTCTTTTGGCAGCTCTCTCTACACCCCCGCTGTAATTTTTGGTACAGGATTGTTGTTGTGTTGTGTATATGAGTCAGAAATATTTGCAACTCTATTGAATTTGCTTTGTGGGAGCACTTCTCTGTTCGCTATTTTTCTATTTGCTATTTCTTTATCATTCTCTTCTCCGTCAAGCGCTGTAACTTGTATTGCTTCATTTCATATATTTCATTCGTATTTAAAGAAAGAATCAAACAATATCTGAATAAACTACAACCTAAGCATGCCCTTGCTTGTCAAATGTTATAGATCGCAGTTTTTTATGCTGACATGGGTCTGGTTGTTATTGCTTTCTTATCTCTCTATTTGCATTATTCTTCGAAGCCGAAACTTGCACTCGCGTCCAGCCAATCGTCGTGTTGCTGTGGGTTTACATAGTTCTCACTCACCTATTGCTTTGACCTTCTAAGTTCCCAATTGGAAAGGTGAGCGCTATGGGAAGATCGGCAGAGTGTAGATCTTCGAGTTGCATTTCGTATGGCTTATGTCCTTGTTGATTGTGTTATCTAGTTTTGGTAGAATGTAATTGTTAGTGTAAATTTTGTAAGTCTACTCTTAGTCCTACCACAGCTGTTTTTTGTGACGACTTGCATAGGTGCGTGTATGTGTTTGTTTGACTGCTGCTGACGTTGCAGTCAAAGTGGACGCGTAAATAAGTATATTATTTATGTTCGCACAACATCGCCGCAACCATATTTGATATTGAAGGAGCGCTTCCGAATGCCCCAGTGAGCCCTTCTCACTTTTGATTAACTTAAAGGTCAAACTGCATTTCCTTGCTTGCGCCCTTATAAGTTGCCGTTCGTCGCGCGAGTACCTATGCTGCTCTAATTTCTGCGGAAGACCTGACGCTGTAAACGTTCGCTGTTTTTCCCGAGCGAGAATATCAAGGGTAGTCTTCCTACCGATAATTATGCTCGTTTCCTTGTTCACGGTTCGGTACACGCGGGCCACTCTTAGCGCAAGTCTGTCTTGCTTCACGGAAGTGCGTGTGCTTTTCTCCTGCCCATATGGGAGCGCCTTATAAGACAATACAGTCCGTGACTGTGGCGAGTAGTCTTTTCCTCGGTCCTCACGCTACCCGATATGGGTGATTATATGAGTGAGAACTATTTACTGCTGCCGCTTTAGTCATGTTTGCCGATATGGGTGATAGGAGTGAGCACTATTTACTGCTGTCGCTTTTGTGCTGTTTGTCATTAAGTGGTCTTTAAAGGTAATTCGATGACTCCCAGATACCTGATGGAAGGTTTCGATTTGATATCGTGCCCGCCAACTTTAGCTTCCTTAAGCTAACCAGTGCTCACTTGATTTTTTGGAATGCAAATTCTGGCTTTGCATTGATTAGCCAACTGGATTCTGGTTATCGCGTCGCTGCAAGGCAGCTTCACGTCCACAGTGCAATATCGCCTACTACCACCAGTGCAATATCGTCGGCGAATCCTACCAGTGTTGCGCCTGTGGGCATTTGAATTTTCAGAGTGCCATCTTACATAGCATTCCAAAATGTTGAACCTAGAATAGAACCTTATAGGACGCCACCGATCTTACACCACAACATACTTATTCGGACCATTCTGCGTGAGAGATTACAACAACTTCTTGCAAAGTACCTGTAGCTCATGCGTAGCAAATATGCGGGGGCACCGAAATTTTGAAGTACTCTCAGGATCCTCGTCCAGTGTGCGGAATTGAATGCTTTCCTGATATCCAAAGTGACGACAGGGCAGTGCTTCATGATTCCAGATGATCTGTCTGATCTGCTTTGATGCTTTGGGGGATGTGTCTACGAACGTTCATATATCATCAATATTTTATATGAATCGCCTAAATGGCTTGCTGCCAGATGGAGAGTCCATCTTGCAAGTACTCCTGCACATGGTCACAAATAACACGCTCGAAAACTTGCCTCATCTCATAGACAAGGTAGTCTGTATGTAGACGAAAGATTCGGTGACTTCTCGGGTTTCAACAACAGGACCAAACGCAGCCTTTTCCATAGTTCCCGGAAGGTACTTCCCTTGACGCATGACCGGTCTTAGATGTATTGCGTCCCTCAAAGCTGCGCTTGGCACTCCATCCGGTCCTAAAGCATTTTCATCGACAGTGGTTTCTCATGTATTCTGCGCTTCTGACACATCTCCTATGAGATCCGTTATATCCAGGTATAAATCATTTTCTCCCTTGAAGGAAATAGCTCAACCACAAATTTCCTTCGCTAGTCTGGGCACAAGGATACGAGAGCACTCGATCCTCTCGTCTTCCCCATTACGATTTTCTGGCCGCCCCAATGATCTGTATCATATATCTTAAAGCAGCGATTTTTTCTCGCTTTAGAGCCATCCAGCAGACCCTCAAATACTTTTGCCGCTTATTCAAAGTTTACATAGTTCAGGCGGTCTGGGCGTTTCTCCATTGTTTTGTGTTTTCTGCTATATTTTCAGTCCATAAGGTCTCAGGCCGTCGTTCTACCATGCCAGTCCGTCTAGACATTGTGGCATCACATGCCTCTTGCAGTCGTTTTGCCACTTGTAAGGCTTTGATTCCTGCTGTTTAGTCATCTCCAGAATTGCACAATCTCCACAACACTTTAAAAGATTCCGCATCGAATGCATTCCTCTTCCTTGAGATCCGCTGTAATTTTTTTCGCAGAGGCGCCGCAATTTTTCTATGTTCATGTCAATCATGATAATATGAGGCTCCCAATGGGAGTACACCTCCGATACTTCACACATTGCACAATTCGTCGACGATTTATCTGCGTAGGCCAGATCTATGAGCGACCTTCCTCTTCATGACTCGAGTGTATAGCGCCCTGGTTCCCTTAGAAGGAATTGTCCCATCATAACAAATGCCTCCTCAACTTTTATTTCTCGCAAGATATTCAGCTTGTTTCCCCAATGTCTGTGGCCAAGCGTCCTGTTACTATGATGCCCCACCATACCTTGCGCCTCTGTGACAATTATTGTCAACAAACGCGGGAATTCTTCTTCTGATTTCATGACCAGGCTTTTCTCCTGGATCGTTACCATGCAAGTGCTAAGTTTCATGCTCACTAAATCCTTGAGGGATCACTCGATGAACGCTTGAAAGCAGACTGTGGTCGCGTTCTTCGTACGGTTCTGTAGCAGTGATAAAGGCATCTGCTAAATTTCGTTATGCTTCTGCCTCTAATTTGTGCTTCAATGAACTTTTATCAACGATTCCTCGTTAGCTGCCACTTTTGCTACTTTTGGGATCACCAATGAATCCAAAGCACATGCTCTTTAACTGCTCGTGACTTGCCGTTTTCGCACTTCTAAGGACTAGACTTTATTCTATTCCGTTAAGCAGACGGAATGCCGATAAATGTAGCATTTGCCTGATTCGCGTGAATTGTTTCTGCTACTCCCTTGAATAAACTCATAACCTCAGCGTCTCCTCTTTATCCAACTGTACCGTTTGGGTATGTACACGATTGATAATATTCCACCATCCTATGATGGGGAACATCCTAGTGGATTTGCCTTTGAGAGTTGCAATTTCGTATGAGCTCAATTTCTCGACCAAGTGGCATAATGAGCCATGCCATCGAATGTGGAACCTTCCTTAACGGAGTTTTTTGTTGGTAGTATCTGCTGTCCATTTATCCTGTTCATCAGATGGCACCAACCAACTAGTTGGTGTCTCCATCAAAAGTGGGCTTACCCATGGGGTTCGAAAGATTTGTTTATGTAATAGTTCAAAGCACTGGATTGTGACAAGTAGAGGTCAGACCTAAAATAACCTTAGATATCGTCACGGTTCATTAATTCATTCACGAATGACCCACAATCAGTATGAGAGATAGGATCAAGTTAAGAGAAGCTTTCCAGAATGAGCAATCATATACGTCGGTATCGGTGTGTGGTCCATTGTTTGCACGGAGAAAGTGATTGAAAGCTTTTCGATTAATTTAACTTATCGGCTGTTGCGTGGTCCTAATGATCTTTATTCAGTCTTCATCATAGACTAGTCCACATAATTGCCGCATTCAAGCCGAATGTTCTACAACTATTTGTTGGAATTTGTGCAGTCCAAATCGGTACAGGAAATTGTCGTGAGCGTTGTCAATGAACTCGGCAATGCGCCAAGTGCTATGATGAGGTGCGTCTACATAAGCTGATTTAGATCTGAAGAGAATTTAATACAAATTATACGCCGGGAAGACCGAAGGCCACCTAAAAATGATTGTGACTAAACCAAAGCAAAGCAATTCATTCGACCATTTTGGAACCCCAACTTTTTTTCCATTTTTGTCACTTATGCCAGTTATGAGGAAATTGCTAGTTTCATTTCAACGACAGCAGACGGTTGCTACGTCTACAACATCAATCCGGCATTGGCGATTATACTGAATCACAGCAGTTTTGTTAGCCTGGAGAGCAGAGCGGGCGCTAGTCTTAATGATCGGGAAAGCTTGTGCAGAACATTCACCAGGAAAATAACTGCGCTAACGGACCGGTGCACAACATTAGATTTGAAGGTGGGTATACAGAGGTATCACAGATTTCAGGAGCAGGGCAATTGACAACAGGTATATTCGAATTATATAATATATATCGGCTTTGACTGATTCCTGATTATGGCAGATATTTATTAATGGGAGCATCAATTTCTACCCCACACGAGTGACAGGTCAATAATGAAAGTATTATGATGTTTCTTCCTCTTCTGAATTTCCTCAATGTTGGTACCGTTATTTAAAAAGAGAACTTAATATTCAATTTTGGAAAACGTTATTAACATTGCGAAGGGAACCAGGAAGCAGTTTCATTATATAGAAAATAAATGCAACTCTTCTTAATGTTTCATATAGCAAAGATTAGTCACACTTTGAACTAAAGGTAGCGAAATCTCTTTGCCAAGAGATATGGCTCCCTCGAAAGTCCTTTGGATTCATATGGTAATGAACAGGCCCTGGGGAAAATATTATCTCTCAAGGGGGTGAAATTGGCCCTATCTAGATTACAGATAACTGTGGCTATTTGTTATACTGGAGCCTTTCCGACAACTTCTGGCCCTGCTCTTGATGCGCTGCTAAATCTTCCCGCCCTAGATATTTTTATGCAAAGAGAAGCCCTAAAGGTCAACTATATGTTACAGCATAGGCAGTGGGTGCGCGTTGGAATCTTGTCGGCGCTGCTATAGATACTGTCACCATTTCTATGCCCATTGATTCAATTCCCGTGTCTCCGATAACAGAAAGGTGGTACCGCATAAAAATTTCGGAGGTTCACTTATGATATGATGCAGCTACTATGCCTGGTAGGCTATAATGTGTAATTTTCACTGATGGCTCCAGAACAGATATTGGATCGGGTTCTGGGGTATTCGTGCAACTCACCGATGTTTAACTCTATTACGCGCTTTGTGGTTATGCTTTTGTCTTTCAGGCGGCAGTTTATGCAATCCTAAGGCCGATGTACATGTGGTGGAAAGCATATGGTGTGGCAGAAGTATGTGTGGCTGCAGTGACAATCAAACTGCTTTGAAGGCGATGCTCAGCCAACTTGTCACTTCCAAGTGGGTGCTGTTTTGCATAATAGTCTGAATATAATACGAGTTCTAGGACACTTGGGCATTATGGGTTATGAGGACGCAGATAAACTTGCCGATCTGAGACCAGTTTTACTGGCCCGCAACCTGTTCTTCGCGTACCTTTTGGTGCCATTAGCACCAAAATTATTGATTGGGTTGACTGTGCACAGAATCGCGAATGCGAATGCCTATTGTTTCCGATAGAACGGTTTCTTGTGTCAGTTGGTAGGAGAAACTGCAGACTTGTTGTTGGACTGCTGACGGGTTATTTTGCATTGGTGAAGCATACGTAAATGGTAGGCATTGCAGATACTCTACTCCTTGCAAAATATGTGGGCGTGTTCCTTATTCTATATTCTTTTGGTAGAAAGTTGGGTCTAGGTGCCTCCGGACAGTGATCACTCAAAGTTCGCGCTCAAAAGTTCTCAACAATTCGGAGTGAAGTTGTCTGTTCAAGCCAAATGCAGAAAAATACTGATAAAATAAATCCAACTCTTTTACCGTTCCTCACTGGGACATCATTAGACAATTTCATGAAGACATTTCCGGAGAAGTTTCTGGATACGTAAAATAATATGCTTCCAATGACCGATTACTTATCGATGTTTTGTATAAATAATCGATATTATTATAATGATTTTCTTTCAATAATCGGCCGTCTCCATTTCTAGTCCTATTCAGTACACTGTTGCCAATTGTCTTTCGTGTTGCACCAGCAATATATGAAACTAAATTTGCTATTCCTCACTGAAGTTGGCATTGAAATGAAATTTGAAATCAAATACGGTGTCCCTCTCAGTTCCCTCAATGGTTCCTTGATTTTTGACCTTTATATTTCTATAACTATATTAGGAATATTTCAGTATATATTAGAACTAACATATCAATTTACGCAGTAGTTAGTCTATAGTAGTTTATTATATAGGGTAATTGGTGGGCAGATCACTACAATATAAACACACCCAGCAGTTAGGAAGTAAAGAAATATCTGAGTACCAACTTAAAATTTGCAGGTTGTGTTTCACTGCGATTAGATGAGGCGGGCGACTTTTATGGCTCATTATGTATACAGATGTTCTGTGAGGTTTTCCTCGAACCATTCAACGAAATGACAACAGAGGATATCTTCGTGTAAACGAAAAGCCTCATGGATGAAACGTATGTAATCATTTTCCATTTTTCATATTTCAACAATTACTGATTCGACATATTTCTTTTGTTCAGTGGTTATCTTCAGTTTCCACATTACTGTTCCAAGCCCGGAAGAGTGCACAACACTAAAATGGAATTCAAAAATATGGAAGAGTATCGCCATTTCCTCCAAAAGTGGAATGTATTTGCGCAATTATACACTAGCGATGAGGGAAACAATTTTAAATATGATGTTGTTGAAATTGTTGCAGAGCTGAATGAACTTTTGTAGGAGAATTAGGAACGAACCAGGAATCTACTCATGTGAAAAGTTATTTTCTTTATTTAATTAAATCTATTAAATACTTAATTCATTTCTTTGTTTTTCCTCTTTTAAAGTGTTTCCTTACATTGTGAATTTTTATTTATTTTTTAAAGACATTTGAAAAAGTGAGATGCCGGATCAGACGAAAGTGTTGTGGGAGCCCATAATTCTTTGATTTTTTCTTCTTTTCTTTCGAAATATCTGCCACACTTGGGTGTGAGCCTTGACCCATATTCATTCACTACCTCACTAAAATATACAGAATATTAATTATGTGTTTGTCGTTATATAAAAAATATGGGCAATCAAAATACTTCGTTTTCACGCTCTACCACTCCTGTATTGCGTATTGTATCAGAAGCAGCGTATGCAGAAAAACGGCTGCCAACATTGTCAATCCATTACGCATGCTTATGGTGAGTAAACCGCAGAGTTGCAGACGATGATGCTGTTGTGGTTCAAGAAAAAACATTTCCAACTGCAGAAGAAACAAAGGAGAACAATTGAAAAAATAACAGAAAGTAAATAGTCATTTAAATCGACCACACAAAAGCAAAGTTTTCAATCTGAAAATTTTACGTTTTGAGCTAAAATGAAATGACATTCTATTTAGCTGAGACTCCATTGGCCTCTGATTCCCACAAGAGGATAATATGATTCTACTTGGGTTATTCATTTTTCCATCCAATAATTTGTTCCAAAGAATGTAGAAAAAATTATTCCTGAAGGAAGTTGTTCACCCTTTCAACATCATTATTTATGTACTATTTTCTTCCGTGGAACGATTCCAAAAGTTCTCCTCAAAAACTCATTCTTCGACAATAAACCGGTAAGTTTCTTTTATGATTTTCCTCACTGATAAGTCGCCGTGATAAAAATGCAGAATAATTGAGTTTTCATGCTTGTGATTCAAACATTGTAGAAGATGTTTATAGTTTCCTTTGAGTAACATCAGGTTTCATGGGGAAGATTGTTTCCAAACTTCCTTGACTATTTTCTGCAGTTGCTTCAGAAAAATACATCATATGAATACAATCCACACAAAATTTTAAGAAAATCATATCGAAACTTCGGAACGGTCACTTTAAGTTATGCAATTTATGTCCAGTCGCCATATCGGATCACTAAGCACGTCGCCCACTTCTGTTCGGAGTCTCTCACATATAGTAAAGTGCACTCAATCTAAGATGGCAACTACCACCTCTAACGATACAGCAGCAGTTCCTCAGGAGGCTACAGTCTCTTCAGATTGTATTGCTCCACCATAGCTGCTCAAGAAGAATTGGTAAGAAATCTTCCGCTCTACTCTTGAAGTGTACTTTCCTTCTTAGTCTACTGGGTTCTGATAATATTAAGGACAGTTCTCAAATGATTAAATAACTCAAGATTTTTCTAGCTGAGACTTAAAAATCAACCTTCACACTGAATGGTATCACCTTTTACTTACATTCTGATGCAACTCTGGTGCTTGGTTTTGTGCAGCACGAAGCCAAATTTGATAAACGGTGTGACGAATGGAACCGAATCTTTTGAATAATCGCTCACATATATCGAAGAGCAGAATGTTACTATACAAATTGATAATCAATATGATGAAAATGATTGCTACTTCCGTGAAGTTGGCCTCCTGTAATGCGATCAGTTGTGAGAAAAAGAAATGGTATATGCCCGGAACCATGCCAAAGAATTTCACGAACATTGAAACGAACAATGGAATCTTGTATGCAGCCACCACATCATCGATGGCCATTTTCAATTGGCGTTGCTGCATTGATAACCACAACAATTTACGTTCCAGTTGAATAACCCGGATTCTGAGTCCAAGAGTATCACGGGAAAATCCACGCCATTTATACGACAGTTTCATATCATGCCGCATGACTTCCAATTCTTGGTGTAAGATGCCGAGCAGCATATTGCAATATATCAAGCAAAGAAACACATTGTACTCAATGAACTGGGTGAGGGTCTGCTGCCAGGCCATGAAAAGACTACTCAATACTGGTGAGCCTTCCACTGTATCAGCAATACAACTACTGGAAACGCCCGTTCTGCTAAACAAGACCCTAATGGTGAGAAACAGTCTGGGGAGTGAGGAGAAAAACTTCATGAGCAGGAAATATCTTGCAGTGAATAAATTGATGCGATTCCTTGGAGCGTAGATTATGGATTCGTATTGCTGCAATAGAGAGGTGAGTGTGCTCAGAGTGCGTTGCAAGCCCTGGCGCCCACGCCACACCTGGTATATAGCACTGGTGTTGATCAATACGTTGGCACATGTTATTGCGGAGCTAATGAACATTAGCAATTTATCGGTTTCACAAGTGAAGTAGAAACTTGCTTGGGTAATTGTCGCATATGAAAACATGACCAAATAAGCGATATTCATACAGCTGCAGTAGATTAATGTCAGCTTATGATCCAGCTCGTAAGTGTTCTCCACGTGATCGAAAGTCAAGTTTACTAGGCCCATCAGGCGGGCGACCAGGATGTAGATGCGAAAGAACTTCAACATTTCTCACTACTTTCACCGTGACTATTGCTGTGTGCAGCTCGATAATTTTACTGACTCGTACTCGAGCGATGTTCCTGCCACAGCCAATTGTGCATAGAATGGATGCCTCCAGGGGACCAATTTAAAAGCCATTAGCATATTGACTGAAATCCGGAATGCATTTTAATTGCAGCAGGCTCCGTGGTGGTTCACACACGTCAACTCATCAGTCCAAAAAACGGTGACTTACCATACTTTAAACGATACGGTGTGGCAAACCTAATTCTTAACATGGAACTCTCCAATCGAAAACAGTGGACCTTAAAAGTAAGTGTTCAGTTTTGTTGTGTTAATTTATTGACGCAGCTGTGAATTTAAAGCTTCGAATATATGTCAGAGATATGTAGGGAATACGTTCATGAATGTTTAAGAAATTTAGTGAGCGTTCAAGGAATATATTTTGAAACAGGCTGATGAATGCTTTTTAAAGATTAACCGAAGTCAAATTCGCGTATCTCTATAATTACTATGTAAGGTGCAGCATACTTTCAGTTATGTCAATAAATTATCAGAATTGCAGACGAAAGTGATCTTTAATTTATTTTATTCTTTTTATTGAGGGGAAACTTCACAAACTTCATGTCAGTGTGAGACTCCCACCCACTAAAACCCATCTCTTTCTCCAACATTTAATCTTCCACGGAGGAGGGCGTAATAAGTGGTTCAAGGAATGTTATAGTCGGTCGTATCTGCTAATGGTGTGGATTCTGTCACTATCTGCGACCACAGTGGAGACTTCTGTTTGTTCATTTTGTTGCCGTATTCCCGGAGCCTCATCATGACAATCGAAGCAAACATGCGCGAGTTTTGTAACTTTGTACACTCTATTTTATAGATTTATGGGATAAATGAAACAACGATTAAATTCACAGTTTTAATTCGATTTATTTATACAACTGCACACTTTTACTGCTAGTCACCAAGTGCCGGCTGTACAACAAAGCTCGGCTTGGCTTGGCTTTGTTTCCTTATCTCTACTTTACACTCTAATATGTATGTATGTAGCATTGGACTACACAGAATCGTAGCATTTAGAAAATGCTGACTCGGTGAAGTTCAATGTCTTGTTTTGCTGTTGCACTTTCATCATTATGTACATACATAACTCGCGCAGTGCCTCATTTGTTCCACACATTGTAACGAACTTACAAATGCTGGGGTATTCTCAGATGATGTCGGAGTTTGAATGTATTTTGACACTTAGCTTTTATTACTTCAGTTTTTAGTAGCGATATCCGAAGATAGCTGTGGATGTTATCATTTTTAATGTACCAGGGGCAGCTTCCAATAGTTCGCAGAATTTTTGATTGTGCACAATGGATTAATTCAATGTTAGACGAGCCAGCATTTCCCCACAGCTGGGCTCCGTACGTTCATATTGGCTTTATGATTGCATTTTATTATTATTATTATTATGATTATTGTACCTTACACCATAATAAATTAAGAGTGCAAGGTGTTCGGGGAATGAGTACTAGCTACAGAGGCTTTCGACCCGAAGAGGAAAAGGTTTTATAGAAAGAAGCATTTTGGAGACCAAGCCCGTGTCAAGCTTTGAACCTCCGACCCTCGGGATGTGAGTCTAGCATGCTTACCACTAGACCACAGAGGGCGGCAGACTTGATTTTCCATTAAGTAACCAGTTGATTCCTTGTGCTTTCAATTTCATTTGCGTAGGTTTTGCTTCGATTTGCTTGCGCCAAGTCAGTCTACGATCGAAATGGAACCCTAGGTAGGTAACTTCATTAGCTTGTGGAATAGATATGCCATTTAAAGTGACCTTCGGGTAACTTAGAAAGAGTATATGTCATGTGGGAGCTTTTCTTTTTTTACGCGATTGCGCCAGTTAGCCAAGATTCAATTAGTTTTAAATGCTGAATATATTTCCCGATGCAATTCGCGGATTTTTATGGCAGCTCAGGATGGCCGTATCGTCCTCAAGCAGCCACGTTATAAGGCGAGTATCTCTGGCTAGATCCGACGTAAATACGAGATATAGAACCCGTCCGAGTACACTTGCCTGTGGTATACCAGCTCTAATGTTATAGTCCAAGGTAAAAACTCCTTGTATTTGACTCTAAACTTGCAAAGAAACCGGAACTTAATGGGATATTTAAATAATGTTTTTTATATAATATGAAAAGTATTATTTGCATATAAGTTAAGTATCTCCTGTATCTATCTAAAATTATGAAAATCTTTAATAACAGAAATATTTAATTTATTTTAATGTTATTTTATTATTCCAATAGTCCTTCTCCTTCGAGCTCTAGTCAATTAAAAGGGGCGAGCTCTTGTACTCGGGATCTTTTTATATGTTTTCACCGCCGACAATCGCATGGTGACAGCGCTTCGAGGCGGCATTGCGCGACAGCGTTTCACGGCTGGGCTTGGCGGCACCGACATACAACACATGTCTCGCCAATTCCTCCGGCAGAGAGAACCATCACCGTCTACCGTATCTACGCGTAGCAGCTGTGCAGCGGACTCTGTTACATGCGGACTCTTTGTCATGTATTTACTCGCATACCGAGAACCAGCACCGTCTACCGTGCCCCTGCGCAGCGGATGGCTGCAGAGGCTGTTGCAGCGTATTTCGTTCAATGCTTTGTACCGCTGCGCTAGCGCATGGCGCCAATGCTCTCTGTTTTGTGTTTTCTTACATACCGAGAACCAGCACAGTCCTGCGCAGCGGATGGCAGCATATTTCGTATCATCCTTTGTACCGCTGCGCAAGCACACGGCACCAACGATATGCAACGCGTGTGTTATATAATGCAGTAAACATGTCTTGTTGCACAGGGTTGAAGAAATCTTTTTTAGATAAACAAAGATCTTTAATATTCTACTCGAATAAACCGCCAACATTTATAGGATAGTGTTTGTTTGCACAGAAAACCCTTTCTTGGAAAAATCACAAATTTAAGTTGAGGTGGACTTGCTTCGTTTAATGTTGCTTTTTTACAACTACTTACAAAAATGCAAAATTGTTCTAAACTCGCTGGAGCACCAAATCACAACGAGCGACAGTTATTCTAATGCTGAAACCAAAAGGAACAACAATAAAAATACAGTGGCTGAATGGAAGAACTGAAGTAAATAACTGCGACAGCGCTGTTGTTGTTATTGCTATTCTGTTTTGCATCGACGTCGTAACCAAGTAGCGCCAACAACATGGTAAAAGCATATTGGCAAAAAACAGTATGTATGCATGTTATTGTTGCTGTAATAAGATTTCCAATATTCTATTAGGGTGGTCCGCACTTATTTGACTATACAAATTATGATACAAAGCAAAAATGAACAGAATATAATTAATTTGGCGATCTCATCCGACAGAAAGAATATTTTTACCTAAAAGTCCGTCACAATGTTCAGAAAAAAGCGCCACATAAAAAATCAAATTCTCTCCGATTTCATACAGTTCGTTAATGATAATAATTTTATTAATATTACTATATCCATTTGATGTTTTAACTTTTTTCGTGTCTGTAAATTGTGCTCGTGTTTTGAACGAATTAGGAGTTACAAGACTTATTGTTGAACCTGTATCTACCAAAAATTTCAAATAATTGATTCTTATGTAAGGAAAATCTGATTCGAGGCTTCTTCCTGAACATTTACATCCATCGGTTCAGTTGGGTCATACTTCCGAACTCTTCTTTGGTCTGGCTTTACTCTTTTATTAAAATTATAATTTTACCGATTTTTTCTGTTTTGATTACTCTGTTGGTTTCCAAAGAAGGTATTGTTTCTATATTGATTATGGTTTATTTGAGGAATATTAGAATTATTAATTGGTGCATGCCAATTATTATTTCAATTTTGGTCGGAATTTGCATTATGGGGAGTATTATATTGGGGAGTGTTTGTTTGATTGAGAAATACATTTGGCGGCAATCTTCTGTTAATATAGTTAACTTTTAATATTTTCATTAGGAGTTGTATATTTAAATTTTGAATCGGTGGGTTCTTCTACTAAATGTTGCTGAGCTAATTTTTTTAAGCTGATTTTAAATCTGGACAATTATTTGCTATAATTGTAGCTTGATGCTGTGGTGGAAGTTTATTTCTAAAATTAATAAGGGCGTTTCTTTCTGCTTCAGCGAAATAAAGAATTTTAATATTTTCTACTCTACTCGATAACCGAATGCAATCTTTTGTTCTGCACAAATGCTATCTACATTCCTGATAGAATTGTTTCCAATTACCATATTTTATATTAGTTTTTCCGAAATCTACAATTAACTTATCTACACTACGTATTTTACCATAATCACATAATAGAGATGACTTTAAAACAGGCAAAGTTGTGAGAGTGACTCTTCTGATTATATCTGCCCCTTCCCCTTTTAGTATACTCAGTATGCGGAAGAAGGATGACTGCTGTTCTTCGTCCGGTAAAACCGGATAATTTTTTCAACAGCTGTTATAGTGATCATTCTTTCATGCTGCCAATTAATGGGTTGATGTTTCTGAGTTCTAAATTTTGTCCCTCAGCCATTTCTGCACTGCAACTTCTTTTGTTTTTTGCACAGTTTTTTTTATTGTTACTTTTAATTTTTTTATAGATTCATTTATTCACTTAAAAAAATTTTCTGATTATTGCTTTGAATTTATTTCTTATTTTATTATAGAATCACTTAAAAATTTAATTATTTTCTTATTCTCGCGAAAGTTTTACAAATTCAACACTGGTAGCATCCCACTGCGCCAATTTTAAACTTTTTATTAAAAACCATTTGTTTAAACAAACAAACATCATGAGTTCATTTTATTTCTTGACAAAGTTGTACAATGATCTCACTCTTAGAATGCGCTTACAGACTATTTAAACGTTTGTATTTCACAATAAGTTGAAATATCATTTGTGTTGGGGACGACTGTGGGCGTAACTCATGTTTCTCCATCAATATATCAATGAAATTAAATTTGAGTTCATGGTGCCACTCTCACGTCCCTCACAGGTTCCTTGAAGTTTGACCTTATATTCCCGTCGGTCAACATGCACCGACTACAACGAAGCTTCTTTGAGTAGGAGCGAATAAAATTTCTGAGTATTTCGAAGCTTCCGATATCTTGAAGTACTCCATCCTCGCATATTACCCACAAAATGGAACGTGATCCGCATTTTAGAGAAAATAAATATATATTCGGACTAACAATCATCACTAAGAATCAATTTATACGGAGTAGTTAGTCTATAGTAGGTTATTATATAGGGTGATTGGTGGGTAGATCACTACAATATAGTAGGTAGGAAGTAAAGAACTCTCTGAGCACAAACTTCATATTCGCAGGTTGTGTTTCACTGCGTTTAGATGAGGCGGGCGACTTTTATGGCTCGTTCTGTGTGGTTTTCCTCGAACCATTCAACACAATAACAACGGAGGATATCTTCGTGAAAGGGAAAAGCCTCATGGATGAAACGTATGTAATTAATTTTCCATTTTTCCAATATTCCAACTTTTACTGATTCGACATATTTCTTTACTTCAGGGGTTATCTTCTGGTTCCAGATTACTGTTCCAAGACCGGAAGAGTGCACAATATTGAAATGGAATTTAAAAATATGAAAAATACGGACAGTTCCTCCAAAAGAGGGATGTTTTTGAGGAATTATACACTGGCGATGAGGACAACAATTTTAAATATGATGTTGTTGAAATTGTTGAAAAGCTGAATGAACTTTTGTGGGAGAATTATGAACAAACCAAGAATCTATTCATATGAAAAGCTAATTTATTTATTTAGTTATTTTAAATAATTAAATATTTAATTAATTTTATTTGTTTTTCCTTTTTTAAAGTGCTCCCTTATATTGTGAATTTTTATTAAATTTTTTCAAGACATTTTAAGAAGTGAGTGCCGGATCAGATGAAAATGTTGTGGGAGCCCGCAATTCTTCGATTTTTTCTTCTTTTCATTCGAAATATTCCTCCACTTGTAGGAAAATCTCAGCTCTGTCATATTTATGGGAAAATCTATATCCATATTGCTTCATCACCTCACTTAAATATACCGAATCTTAATTGTGTGTTTGTCGTTATATAAGAAATATGGTCGATCAGATTACTTCGTTCTGACGCTCTACCACTCCTGTATTGCGTATTGTATCAGAAGCAGCACATGCAGAAAAACGGCTTCCAACATTATCAGACCAGTACGCATGCTTATGGTGAATAAACCGCAGAGTTGCAGACGATGATGTTGTTGTGGTTCAAGAAAAAACATTTCCAACTGTAAAAGAAAGAAAGCAGAACAATTGAATAAATAAGAGAAAGTAAATAGGCGTTTAAATCGAACAAACAAAAGGAAAGTTTTCCATCTGAAAAGTTGAGGTTTTGAGCAAAAATAAAATGAGATTATATGTAGTTGAAACTCCGTTGACCTCTGATCACTACAAGAGGATGCTATGATTCAACTTGGGTTATTCATTTTTCCATCCAATAATTTGTTCCAAAGAAAGTAGAAAAAATTATTCCTCATGGAAGTAGTTCACCCTTTCAACATCATTGTTTATGTAGGTGGAAATATTATTTTTTTCCTTGGAACGATTCCAAAGTTTTCCTCAAAGACTCATCCTTCGGCAATAAACCGGGAAGTTTCTTTTCTGATTTCCCCCCCTTGATACATAGAGGAGCTAAAAACGAGGAGGAAGTGTATGGAAAGGGAGTTTCCGTGTTTTTGATTGAAATATTGTAGAAGATTTTTATAGTTTCCTTTTGAATGACATCAGGTTGCATGGGGAGGATTCCTTCCAAATTTCTTTGAAAGGTTTCTGCAGCTGTTTCATAAGAAAAGAACATGTTAATACAATTCACACAAAAACTGAAGGAAGTCTTATCGGAAGTCTATTCGGAATGGTCAGTTTAAGTTATGACGTTTATGTCCCCTCGCCATATCGGGTCACTAAGCACGTTGCTCAATTATGTTCTGACTCTCTCATATATAGTAAAGAGCGCTCGCTTTAAGGTGGCAACAACCTGTTATAAAGACACAACAAGAGTTCCTAAGTAGGCACAGTCTCTTCAGAATGCATTGCTCCACCATAACTACCCAATAGGAATTGGTACGAAATATTCCGTTTTACTTTCCAAGTGCACTTTCCTTCTCAGTCTACTGGATTCTGATAATATTGAGTACAGTCCGCAAATGATGAAAAAGCTCAAGAACTCCCCGAGAGGGTATCATATTTTACTTACATTCTGGTTCAACTCTGATCCATGGTGTTGAGCAAGAGACAGCCAAATTTGGTAAACAGAGTGACGAATGGAACCGAATCTTTTGAATAATCGTTCACATATATCGAAGAGCAGAGTATTACTATACAAATGGATGATCAAAGCCACGAACATGATGGCTAGTCCCGTAGGGTTGACCTCCTGTGATGCGACCAGTTGTGACAAACACCATTGGTATATGCCCTCAACCATGCCAAAGAATTTCACGAACATGAAAGCGAGCAATGGAATCTTGTATACCGCCAGCACATCATCGATGACCATTTTCAATTGCCATTGCTGCACTGATAACCGCAACAATTTTTGTTCCAGTTGAATAACCCGGTTTCTGAGTCCATCAGCATCACGGCAAAATTCACGCCATTTATAGGACAGCTTCATATCATGGCGCATGACTTCCAGTTCCTGCTGCAAGATGCCGAGCAGCATATTGCAATATATCAAGCAAACAAATATGTTGTACTCTGTGAACTGGATGAGGATCTGTTGCAAGGCCAGGAACACGCCACTCAAGACGGGTGTGCCTTCCTCTATATCAGGAAGGCAACTATTGAATAAGCCCGTTTTGTTAAACATGATCTTGGAGGATAAATATAGTCTGGGGAGTGAGGAGAAAAACTTAATGAGCAGCAAATGACGTGCAGTTAATAAATTGGCGCGATTCCTTGGAGCGTAAATGATGGATTCGTAATGCTGCAGCAGTCGGGTGAGTGTGTTCAGAGTGCGTTGCAAGCGCTGGCGCCCACACCACACCTGGTATACAGCACTGGTGTAGATCATTACGTTGGCACATGATATAGCGAAAGTGATGAGCCTTAGCAACTTATCGGTTTCGCATGTGACGTAATAACTTGTGCGGGTAATTGTCGCATATGAAAACATTGCAAAATAAGCGATATTAATGCAGCTGCAGTAAACCAATTTCAAATTATGATCCAGCTCGTACCTGTTCTTCACATGATCGAAAGTCAAGTTTACTAGGCCCATTAGGCGGGCGACCAGGAAGTAGATGCGAAAGAACTTCAACATTTCTCACTCTCTTCACCGTGACTATTGCTATGCCAAGCTCGATAATTTTACTGATTTGGCCAACATACTCGCACCCGAGCGATGTCGCTACCATAGCTAATTATGCGTACAATGCACGCCTTTAGGGGACCAATTTTAAAGCCATTAGCATATTGCGTGAAATTCGGAGTGCATTTTAATTGCAGCAGGCTCCGTGATGCCTCACACACGTCAACTCAGCAGTCTAAACGAGTGCAGAAGTCTGAAGTCGGGTTAGACCGACTTGGAAATACCCTTTACCTTGTGCGTGGGAGTTCAACATTGGGGATGTTTTCTTCATAAATCATCATTAGGAGCATATCAAGAATAATAAAAATTAACATTAGACATGGCCATGATTTCTCGTTAGATGACGTAGTTCGTCCAAGAGTATAGTTTGTCAAGGGATGCCAACTCTGTGTGTCCCTAAATAATTTACTAAGAGCTACTTTTATATAACAAATCAACTGAATTTGATACGAAATCATTCATAAATATAAATCCAATTTTTATTTTTGCTCTGTTTATTTAAATTTTATATCTAACAAATTGCTTCATACGTTAAAATTATCATTTCGTACAAAAAAGTGTGTGTATTGTGTGAGAGTTGGCAACCCTGCTATTAAAATATAAACATGAGGTGTGCAAATGCAAGCAAATCAGCAGTAAGAAATTTTACGGAAAAGTTACATTTTTTTGTTTTTAACGAAATCAATATATTTTGCTATAGTTGGTGGAAAAACTCTACATTTTTACAGTTTCCCGAAGGATGCAGCGCAAAGGAGGCTTGGTACGTTTTAATCAAATACACATCTATCGGATTGTATATCATGTATTTAGATTCAGGTGATGGGGTTGCATTTGGAAGGTAAAGTGTCTCATTACCTCTCACTTGAGAGAGGTCCGCGTGATCCTTGCAGGTGCACATCAAGCATCCCTAAAGGATGGATGCCTTAGACTTGATTTAGTAAAGTCTTATTGCATGCTGCGTAAACACTAAATATTCGATGCAGTGGCTGAGGATATTACCTAATGTGTAAATGTAGTCAGTAAGCTTAGAAAAATTACTGTTCATTTCTTGACAAAGAAAGACTCAGTAAATAAATTTAAAAAAAAATAAAAATAAAATATATATATATATATATATATATATATATATATATATATATATATATATATATATATATATGTATATATATATATATATATATATATATATATATATATATATATATATATATATATATATATATATATATATATATATATATATATATGTACGAGGTGTGATCAAAAGATAACCGTTATTTTCATCTTTTCGTGAGTTACGTATGTTCGATGTTCGCATTTTTTTTTTTTTATGTTGGTACACATGTCTGTTATATATGTTGGCTATACCAACCATTTTGGATTGTCAGTTTGTTTTTGACAGATAAAACGGTTAGTTGTGTTTTGGTGTGCTCCTCGATTTTGTACTATTCGAAAAAATGGATCAAAGAAACTGTATTCAGTTTTGTGTAAAGAATGAAATTAAATGCACAAGGACATTTGAAATGTTGACTGTGGCCTTGGTCGAGTCTACTATGAGCAGAACACAAGTTCAATTGTGGTATAACCGGTTTAAGGAAGGCCGAGAAGATGTCAATGACGATGCTCGTCCTGGTCGCCCGAGCACGTCAACAACCGATGAAAACATTGACGCAGTGAAGAAAATGATTTTGGATAATCGTCGAATCACTATCAGAGAGGTTGCTGATGATGTTGGCATATCGTTCGGCTCATGCCAAGCTATTTTTACGGATGTTTTAGGCATGAAACGAAGATTGTTCCAAAATTGCTAAATTTTGAGCAAAAACAACGTCGCATGGACATCGCTCAGGAGCTCTTTTTGGCCAAAAACAAAACCGTTATCATGCCTCAACCACCGTATTCACCGGACTTGGCCCCCGCTGACTTTTTCCTCTTTCCAAAACTGAAGACACCGATGAAAGGAAAGCGTTTTGCTACGATTGAGGAGATAAAAGAAAAATCGAAACAGGAGCTGTAGGCGATACGAAAAAAAGCGTTTCAGAAGTGTTTCGAGGATTGAAAAAAACGCTGGCATAAGTGTATTATATCTGAGGGGAATTACTTTGATGGGGACAAGATAGTTGTTGATGAATAAATAAATAGTTTATTTTTTGATCACACAATAACTGTTATTTTTTGATCACACCTCGTATATATATATATATATATATATATATATATATATATATATATATATATATATATATATGTGAATAAGTCGATAGTCGTCAATTCTGTGTATATGAAGATTATTTTTGTAACGAATTTATTGACAAAACAGTAGTTGCAATTGCGTATGTGGCTATGCCACCGTAATAATTTTTCAGAAGAATTGTCGATTATCGACTTACTCACATTTACAGAATAAATACGGTAAAAAGGTGACAACTATGTCTACTGACGAATTTTCAGAAGAAATTGTAAACTTTATAGAATGTATCCTTAGAAGGTTAGTGTGATCAGGTTTAATTAGCCTGCCACTAACAAAAGCAATGTACTATGACACCACTGAACTGTAATAAAAAAACAGAGAGAGAGAGAGACCTAACGGAACAAAAGAGGGGTAATAATGAGACAGAGTAGAGTGTGTGGTGGAATGAGACAGTACATGAACAGAATTTGATCAGTTAGTTCACCACCTGCAGTTAGCGTAGTTGTCTGGATGGACATATTACAACAGCTCTAGACCCAGGTTCGATTCCTGGGAGGGTTCATAATTGGTGTGCTGTTGATTTCTGAGACATAATAAAAAATGCTTGGGGAAAAATTGCCTTTCATTGAAAGATATCTGATGAGGACAAGTGGCGTGTCCGAAATAGCTATAAGATCTGCCAAAAAATGTTTCAATAATTCTTCTTCTTCTTCTGAAAAATTATTACGGTGGCATAACCACATACGCAATTGCAACTACTGTTGTAATTTGTCTTGTCAATAAATTCGTTACAAAAATAATCTTCATATATATATATATATATATATATATATATATATATATATATATATATATATATATATATATATATATATATATATATATATATATATATATATATATATATATATATATATATATATATATATATATATATATATATATATATATATATATATATATATATATATATATATATATATATATATATATATATATATATATATATATATATATATATATATATATATATATATATATATATATATATATATATATATATATATATATATATATATATATATATATATATATATATATATATATATATATATATATATATATATATATATATATATATATATATATATATATATATATATATATATATATATATATATATATATATATATATATATATATATATATATATATATATATATATATATATATATATATATATATATATATATATATATATATATATATATATATATATATATATATATATATATTGTTCACTCCGAATCCTAACGTTCAGGTGGCTTCCGCCTGGTACCTGGGGCACCATGTTTTCGGTCTATCTCTGCGTTCCATCGTTCGGTACGGTGCGAAAGCACGTGTTGTGCGGTGGAGAGCGAGAGAACAGTCGAGGCAGGTGCATATCGTATTTGTGCGGAAGCCATCTTTATCTGCTGGCATATTTTGGCGCGGGGCTACGAAGCAGCGGCAGCTGCTCTCTTGGCGCGGTGGTCAGTCTGTTCTGGAATTGCGGCAAGTGTGGATCGGCGCCCAACATCGTATATTAAATATAAATTATACAATAAATATATAAAAAGTGAAAATTGGCTAAGGAATGCTGCTGCGTATTTTTCATTTAACGTGGTTTTCATAAGTTAATGAATAAATATTTTTTAATCAAATAAATAGTTCTATCTGAGTGCAACATTTTGGTCCTTCGAGCCGGATAAGAATCCGGTTTTTTGGTAAGTGTCGATTGTTTTAATCGAATTAAAAATATTATTATTATAAATTAACAATAATTTAAATTTGATTATACACAAATTGATTATTTTTTGTGTTTCGGTTGGGTTTGCCGTGCGTTCGGGTGTTTGTGCTCTGTCGGCGCTGCTGACTATTGAAACCATTGCGCTGTTGTTGTCTTCGCTGCATTATCGCCGTTTTTAGGTACTGGTGGCTAATGCAGAAAGCAGAATAAGACAAGTAGGTCAGTGGCTCGTGCGATCAGCTGCTGTCTCTATTTCTTTTGTGAAGCAGGGCCGGTTACGGGTTGCAATTGGTTTCCTGAACATTGTGGGCCCTTCTGTCGCAGTGCGTTTAAACGATAAGTGTTGGGCGTGGTTTCAGTGCGGTTGCGTTCGGAGGTGCATATAAGCCAATATTGAGCTGCGTTCGCAAGCGCATAAGTTCCGCAAAATGGTGGACTCGTATATTTCGGCGGCAGATGAACTTCTGATGTTCATAAGTCGTTTTGAACGGTGCTCGCCGGAAAGTCACTCCATTATATCACTTCAACTTGATGAAGCAGAATTGGATGCTCGGTGGGCTTCGCTTAAAACGGCAAAAATAACTGCCATGTCCGAGGCGCGGGTCATGAAAGACGGTGAATCACTGTTAGAGTCAATCGGACAGCGGTTCGAGTCAAGTTTTGATACTTTTAAGCGGGGTCGTATTTTGATCGCGGAAGTGAGACAACGTTTAGAGCAGGCAACTCCCGTTCCTACTACAGGGGAGCCATTTTTATCATTGACGCACAGCATCCACGTACCCCCTTGTGATATCCCTGCCTTTGAAGGGAGTTATGCTGCATGGCCAACGTTCCGTGACATGTTCACAGCACTGTTCATTAACAACACGCGGCTGTCTAATGCGGAGAAATTCTACCATTTGTCCCTTAAGACCCGGGGAGAACCACATGAAATTGTCTCCAAAATTCCAATTACTGAGGCGGGTTTTCAGCAAGTGTGGGAAAACTTACTGGAGCGCTACGACAACAAGCGCATCCAGATCAACAACCAATTGAAGACACTGTTGGGTCTTGACCCGGTTAGAAGAGAAGATGGTGGGGAAATTAAACGCCTACAGCGTGACATTGGTAACTGTATCGCTGCACTGACATCTTACGGCATCGACGTTGCGAGTTGGGATGCCATTTTAGTATACTTGTGCTCCATGCGGCTGCCTGAGCTCACACTGTCCCTGTGGGAACAAACCATGGGGGGCCGCGCAGATATTCCAGAATGGAAGGCGATGGATGACTTCTTGTCATTGCGGTTTCACACACTCGAGGCGATTTCGGATCTCCGGTCGCAAGGCTCCATTTCATCACAAATAAGGGTTCAGCCGAATCAACCGCGAACAGCACGGGTGCAAACCCATCCAGTAAGTGTTACCCCGGAAGGGTGCAAAGTGTGCAGGCGGTCTACACACTCGGTGCGAAATTGTCCTGCGTTCCAGGCCGCCACCGTATCAGCTCGGTGGGGCTTGGTGCGCAAACACGGGTTGTGTGTGAATTGCTTGTCAGCTTCACATAGAGTGGCAAATTGCCCCAGCTCCTTTTCGTGCTCCACCTGTCGGGAGCGGCACCACACTCTGCTGCATACGGACTCGCCACGGGGTCGTCCAACCGCTGCGACGCCAAACCCACCATCCACATCGGGGAGGGGACGCTCCAATTCAAATGGACGCTCCTCCCTGGTCCATCCACCCGTACCCAAGTCTTCGTACCACACTGCGCAGGTATCGCGTCCGGCAGATAGGGCGGGGCCGAGTCCAAGTCATCCAAGTGGCCGCCTCTCCAATCGTGTTATCTTGGGTACGGCCTTAGTCACGATAAAACATCAAGGAGTATGGTACACAGCCCGGGCTCTGATAGATTCTGGTTCTGAGGGGTCCTTTGTTTCGGACCGCCTCCAAAAGCGCCTTAAGCTGCCGGCGCACGCAGTACATGCCCAGGTATCGGGGGTCAGCAATACCCTTGCTGGCACCGTTACCAAAGCATGTCATATCACCATCGGGTCGCGGTACGATGCCACTGTGCGTCTCCAAGTATCGGCTTTGGTGTTGCCTACCCTGACAGGTGAACTGCCGCCGCTCCTATTGAGTAAAGGAGAGCAACACAAACTGAGACATTTCAGGTTAGCCGATTCAAGCACTTCACACTCCACCCAAGTAGATTTGTTAATCGGAGGGGATCTTTACCCTCAGGTCTTGCTTGATGGGTTGCGGCGCAACGTGGTGGGGTCACTGATTGCCCAAGAAACGGTATTCGGCTGGATCCTTACAGGGCCTCTGCCGGATAAACGGATATCCACTTTCACAACTCGCGTGCAAGTGTCTGAAACTGCTTCGCTCGACCACCTTCTACGACAGTTCTGGGAAATGGAACAGCCTCCGCAAGATCGAAAGCTGTCCCAGACTGATCAAGACTGCCTTAATTTGTACTCCCAGACTACTCGTCGGGATGCTACGGGGCGATACATAGTCTCTCTGCCGTTCAAACAAGGGTTTGTTCCGGAGAAGTCTCTAGGAGCGTCGCGCTATATTGCCCTTCGGCAATTTGAGCGCAATGAGTCCCGGCTGGTAAAGAGCCCGGCCGATAAGCGACAATACGACGCGGTGGTACTTGAATACGTGACGTTAAATCACATGCGCAAGGTTCCACCGCCGTCAGTAACTCCTGTGCCTCATTATTACTTGCCACATCATGCAGTAATTAAGCCAGAGAGTACAACCACCAAACTTCGCGTGGTGTTCAATGCCTCACAGGCGACTTCCAACACGGTCAGCTTGAATGACGTGTTACACACAGGGCCAGTGTTACAAGCCGATCTGACCCGGCTAATAATCCAGTGGCGTATGTTTCGCTATGTCCTGAACGGGGACATACAAAAGATGTACCGTCAGATTCTGGTTGAGCCAAGCCAGGCTTCATACCAGAGAATTGTGTTTAGGGAATCTCCCGACAGCGATATCTCTGACTATGAATTGAAAACGGTCACCTTCGGGGTGAATTGTGCTCCTTATCTTGCAATAAGGACACTTTTGCAATTGGCAGACGACATGGAGAGCAGGTTCCCATTGGCTTCTCAGGTGCTACGTAATTCGATGTACGTGGATGACGCTCTAGTGGGTACACATGATATTGCTACTGCCATTCGCACTAGGGATGAGCTGATTGAGAGCTTGGATTCAGCCGGGTTCTCAATGCGAAAGTGGGCAGCAAATTCTACAGAAATTTTATCCGGTTTGCCTCCAGGGCATCTGCTTAGGGAAGATTTTCTCCAATTCGAGGAGACCAGCACCACTCGCACTTTGGGTATTCGATGGAATGCGCGGGGGGATTGGTTTTATTTCCACGTGGCAGCTTTGCCAATCGTTGCCGTATACACCAAACGTAAGGTCCTGTCGGTCATCGCACAGCTGTTTGACCCAGCGGGATGGTTGGCTCCTATTGTCATCTCCGCTAAGATCTTGATGCAACAGATATGGCTGGATCAAATAGGTTGGGACGAGCAACTTACTCCTACCACTTTAACAAGGTGGACACACTTTTTATCGCAGTATCAGGCAATCTCCCAAGTACGCGTGCCTCGCTGGGTACGATCTGCACCTGATCGCGATATTGAGTTCCACGCCTTCTGTGATGCTTCTCAGCTAGCATATGCTGCAGCCCTTTACGTTCGGTGTAAAGGTGACAATTCCATCTCTACCCATTTGCTAGTGGCGAAATCGCGGGTGGCCCCATTGAGAACTATCTCTCTTCCACGTTTAGAACTATGTGGGGCAACACTTTTAGCAGAGCTGATTTTCCCTCTCAAACCTCTATTAAATATTTCAGATGACAACTTGTTTTGTTGGTCCGACTCTACGATTGTGTTGGCATGGCTGCGAAAACCACCCCACGTGTGGAAAGTCTTCGTGGCGAATCGAGTCACTGCTATTACCAGCAAAGTAGGTGTGAACAACTGGCGTCATGTCCGCTCAGAAGATAACCCAGCAGATTTAGCTAGCCGTGGTGTGGCACCTGAAGCACTACTCCACAACAGGCTCTGGTGGGAAGGCCCGGCCTGGCTGCAGCAGGAGCGGAAACGGTGGCCGCCTCCGTTGGACGAAAACGTGTTAGCAACCGATGAAGAGCAACGACCTGCAAAGTGTCATGTAGTATATGTGTCCTCTGCGGACGACCCAATGTTGCGCTTCTCCTCATTTTCTAGGGCCCTCCGAGTGTTGAGTTTCGTGCGCCGCTTTATGCGCCACTGTTCGGTGAAACATCGGGACACGACTCCTGATAGGGGGTCCCCGCTTACTCGGGGAGAAATCACTGAAACGACCACTTGCCTTATTGTGCTCGCGCAGAAAATGTATTTCCCAAAAGAATACAGCGCACTTGTGGCACGGGAGCCGATATCCAGCTCCAGTTCGCTTTTGGCTCTGAATCCGTTCGTGCACTCCGATGGTACTCTGCGCGTAAATGGTCGGTTGGCGCTCACTACACATTTGCCATTTTCGGAGAGACACCCGATCATTCTGCCATACTATGGTCATTTGACTCGTCTGATAGTGAAGTTCATCCATCAGGTGTCCCTACACGGGGGGAATCAACTAATGTTGCGGCTAATCCGGACCCAATATTGGATTCCAAAAGCGAAAACGCTCATTAAAAGCACAATTCTCCAATGTAAGACATGTATTCTGTGGAAGAAGCGTCGACAACAGCAGCTCATGGCAGCTCTTCCGGTTGAACGTACCACGTGTTCACGTCCTTTTACCCATACTGGAGTTGATTTCGCGGGGCCGTTTGATATCAAGCACTATAAGGGGCGGGCATGCCACGTTACGAAGGGGTACGTCTGCATCTTTGTATGCTTCGCTACGAGAGCAGTTCACCTTGAGGCGACTACCGATTTGAGTACTCCTGCCTTCCTTGCGGCATTGTCTCGGTTTATCGCCCGCCGGGGATGTCCTTTGAAAATGCACTCGGATAATGGTCGGAACTTTGTGGGCGCGGAAAAGGCGTTGAGGCTTGATTTCCAGCGGGTGCTCCGCGAAATCCGTGACCGAACCGTGGTGGGTCACTTTCATACTCAGATCGAGTGGGATTTTAATCCCCCCCATGCTCCACATATGGGGGGCCTTTGGGAAGCAGCGGTCAAGAGTCTCAAGTACCATTTCAAACGCATGGCAGGGCAACTTAAGTACACGTTTGAAGAATTTGTGACTCTCTTAGCGCGCATCGAGGCGTGTCTTAATTCTAGGCCTATCAGCGCTCTGTCGGAGGACCCCACGGATCTCCAAGCGCTGACGCCTGGTCATTTCTTGGTGGGTGCGCCACTGTTGGCACCAGCTGAGCCTCCGGATACAACACCCTTTCTCTCAATTTTGAACCGATGGCAAAAACTGAAGGCGCTGGCCCATCAATTCAGCGTCAGGTGGAAAAACGAATACCTTCTCGAGTGTCAACGGCGGAGTAAGTGGCGAACGGCTCAAGTGAATGTCAAGGTGGGTGAGTTAGTGGTTGTGCGGGAAGACAACCTAGCGCCTCAAGAATGGCGGCTGGGCAGGGTCACCGATACGCACCCTGGTCCTGACGGAAAAGTGCGTGTTGTGGATGTGCGGACCGCACGTGGAATGCTAACCCGACCTATCACGAAGGTGGTGATCCTACCGGGAGAAGAGCCGCCTCCTACCAGCGGAGGGGTATAACGTACCTTGTACTTTTTTAATTTATAGTTTTTATGTTTTCTTTTATATCTACTCCCTTCTTGTACTAATTAAATTTTTGATATTTTCTCAGATTTCGGCCCGCGCGGTGCACAAGACCCGCTACTCGCTTTCTGACGGATGCTGCTTTTTGTCTGCCAGTTGTTCGAGTGTGTCCGTGCTACCACCTCCACTCTCCATGGCGGTGCCACCGGACCCAACAGCACCTCGTCGGGCCAGGTCAACTAAATTCGACTTCCCATCGAGCTCCACCTCTCTATTACCGGCGCGCCACCTGGCTGCGTGGTTCCGAAAGCGCCAAACCAAGGTCAGGAAGAGACCAGGCGGGAACCATCCCGCGCTGTTCCGCCCTTTCTGGGTATTACGAAGAGACCGGTGCAGCTACGCCCTACTCCGCAGATCATCTGCACTATGTGTTAGCAGATGGGCCACCGCATTGAGGGGTGCGCATGCTTCCTGAAGTTGCGCCCTCGGGCACCAAACCACCCTCCATTGATGAAGGGTATGAACGGGATCCGGCGTGGATATGTTCTTCTCTTGCAATAATGCAAGGGGGGCGGCATGTTCACTCCGAATCCTAACGTTCAGGTGGCTTCCGCCTGGTACCTGGGGCACCATGTTTTCGGTCTATCTCTGCGTTCCATCGTTCGGTACGGTGCGAAAGCACGTGTTGTGCGGTGGAGAGCGAGAGAACAGTCGAGGCAGGTGCATATCGTATTTGTGCGGAAGCCATCTTTATCTGCTGGCATATTTTGGCGCGGGGCTACGAAGCAGCGGCAGCTGCTCTCTTGGCGCGGTGGTCAGTCTGTTCTGGAATTGCGGCAAGTGTGGATCGGCGCCCAACATCGTATATTAAATATAAATTATACAATAAATATATAAAAAGTGAAAATTGGCTAAGGAATGCTGCTGCGTATTTTTCATTTAACGTGGTTTTCATAAGTTAATGAATAAATATTTTTTAATCAAATAAATAGTTCTATCTGAGTGCAACAATATATATATATATATATATATATATATATATATATATATATATATATATATATATATATATATATATATATATATATATATATATATATATATATATATATATATATATATATATATATATATATATATATATATATATATATATATAATATATACATATTATAATATATACATATTTAAATTACCAGGTTTCTGCACGATGTTACACAAATATTTGTGTCCAATGATGGATGTTCCACATCTGATCAAGCTGCTGAGAAATCATTCTATTGACAATGGTTTCATCATTCATAGCAAGGAAGTTAAAAAATATATATGACTTGAGATCACACGAACAATATCAGCACATAATCGAAATGTGGTTGGAGCTGAGAGACAGAAGGTTAAACTATCCACCAAACTTTTCCCACATACAATTACACAAATTATTACGCGAGCTGCCAGTTTAGGATTTTTGAGAACTCTAAATTGGAGCAAATTCTCGTACTGGTTGAAGTTTCAATGTCGTATTGATGTTAACGAAACGGACATTCTGAGGTAGAATTTTCAACCTTAAATTGTTCCCTCAAAGAGCAACATTGGACTACCCTAGGATCCTTATAAATGATATTACACCTTAGTTTAATCTGATGTCAGAAAAAGTCCATTCCGCTGTGTGAATATTGAACAGTGATATAAATATCATTGACCTGTATATTCGGAAGTCATCACGTATTACGAGTGAAGTGGGACTACTGATGAGAAACAAACACCAAGTATGAGACTTTTATATCAATTAATAGCCGTTTATAATCCCTGATGTTAGGAATGGTGCAACAAAAGTATAAATTGAGTTAGTCAACAAGTTTGATCTGATTATGATTCTTGGCAAGGATCCACCTACGGATTGGATGAGCAATCTACACATTCGTGACTCCCTCTCTCTCGGTCTATCTATCTCTCTCTACCTATGTCTGTATCAGAGAACACAGAGAACTGTCTTTGTTTATCATTAGTTGCTACATGGATAGGTTTGTTTATCATTGGTTCTGAAGAAAATCAGCCACACTACTGCAGTTTTGCGCATGTGAAAGTTTGCGCAAAACGAGAGGCGTTCAAGTGTCGCGTCTCTGTGGTCTCTGCTGCGTATACTGATCTATGCTAACTGATGCCGATATAAACTAAAAGCGACAGCGTATAAAGACCAATTTAAGGTACAGGGTGACAGAAAGCAGAAACGACAGCAGAAACAGAATCTTTGAAATTTATGACAGAAAATGAACGTTTAGCGACAGAACAGAAACAACTCATCGTGAGCCAAGTGCTCATTTTCTGCCGTTAAATTCTGTGGTTTCTGTTGCAAATCTACTGGATTCTGTTTTTGTTGCCGTTTCTGCTTTATGTCACTCCGGATCATTACATACGAAGTTATAAGCGCGCTTTTGCAAGTCGCAATTTTATCAGCTGGTTTTTGTTTTTTTTCATAATTTGTTGAATTTTGTGTTAAACTTAAACTAAAATGGATATAATAAAGTGTGACATAATAAAAAGAAGGCAGAGAGTGATTAAAAAAATCGTTGAAAACAAATTTAAAAGTATTATTTCATGGTTAAATAGTTCTGGAAGCATTTATGGAGACATAATTGAAGATGTTAGTTCGCCGGCACAATTTTCTACGAAGAGTATACCGCAATGTGTGTATGACTTCTTGGAGGACACTCTAATTGTCTGGGAATGAAACCCTATATTTAGAGCCTCTTCGTTTGAGCTACAAATACTTTACATTATTGTGCGAAAGATGAGAGCCGCATTCGCTGAAGCCAGCTCAAACATGGTTAAAAACTATTACGAGTCAACTAAAGCGGTTGATTTAAGTGCGGCAGCGTTTATATTAATTCGTATTTATTAAGATAGCTTTCCGAAGGCCAATGTCAGAAGCGCTTTAGCGAAGACAACAACCCGCATTTGTAAGTTAAGATGCCAGCTAATTCGAATTAGTTAGTCAATAGTTAGTTAATATAGAACAGAGAAGATAGAGAATCGAAACGGCAACGCAGCTAAATAGGGCACACGACGCCATATATTCTCAGCAGGAATTATGACTAGATTGGGAAATTATAAAATTAATTTTTTCGAATTCGAAATCATATTACTATCCCAACAATACAATAGAAATATTTTTGAGTCTCTCAGTATCATAGCATATTGAAACATAAATTATTGCATACTTCTAGGATACGTCTATTAAGTGCAGTCTACAACGAGAGAGGTGTATATAAGCCACGACACAATTAAAATCGAGCCACAGTTGAATAGCAATCGTAGCAGTGTGTATATTGTGCATTTCAGTTGAAGCAGTTACAGTGGTAAGAAGTAATGAAGTGATTAATGAATTATTAAATAAAGGGCAATTTGTAATAAAGTAAACTTTAAGCCTAATATTAAGTGTGTAAATTGTCATAATTAAATAAAGTTTATTACTTTAATTTAACCAGCGACTGTTTGATTACTACACAATCCAACGATTGATTACTACGAATCCGAGTATTGAGAGTTAGAGTAAATTGTCAGGAGGGCTATTTCGTAACAATATGTAATGCTTATTTAGGTAACTATTTTTTACATTAGAGTTTCGATGGTGCTAGGTTTGTTTGTCCCTGTTGTTGGTGTTCTTTGTTCACGTTGGTCTCCACGAGAATCGGTAAGAATTATAGACTCGTGGCTCTGTCTTGTAAACGTGCTGGTCTCAGACCGTATCGGTAAGAACCATAAACGCCTCGCTCTGTCTCGTGAGTAGTCTAGTCCAACAGTGAATAGGTAAGACCCATAAACGCCTGGCTCTGTCTCGTGAGTATGCTAGTCCTAGAGCGAGTCGGAAAATATCATATACGCCTGGTTCTGTCTCGTGAGTGTTCGAGTCCCAGGGCGAGTCAGTAAGCACCATAAACATCTGGCTCTGTCCCGTGAGTATTCTAGTCTAAACGGAGAAGTCAGTCTGGTTTACCTTTCTGGTGTGGTGGAGTCACCACGTCGTGCCTTGATATATCTTCGTCGCTGGATACCAGAGAAAAGAGCTTTGTGTGATGTGTCCACGTCGAATGATGTTGGAGAAAAGAGGACTTACTGATTGGCCACTCTGCTTATAAATCGAAAGCTGCCACCGGGATCAGTACATCGTGTTGTTGTGGGTGCACTGTTATGTGGTCCAATCTCCGTTGGACCCTTTGCATGTGCTTTATATTGTTGTGGACCAGTTGAGCCACCTTCAAATACAGCTGGTCAACCACCTTGCTGCAGTGGTTCCAATTGTCAAAAAGTGATGTTGCCTGTAGTCACCGAAACAATTGATGGCGGCTAAAGTTTTGCTGTTGTCGCCTTGAAATTGTTGTTTTAAATGCAAGTAAAAATTTAAATTTACTCATGGGTTAAAACATCAGTTTTCTCCCCTCTTCTTCGTGCTTTGTACTTACGGCCGGTTTGACCTGTGCATCTTCTAAATTGAACTTGACTATTCCATAGAAGATACAACATCATATGACTATGGTTCCATTCAGTTAAATAAGGAAAAATTCAACAAGAAAATTTTTGAAACAAAAAAGTTATCAACAAATTTATTTTAAAAATCCCATATAGAGAGTAATGTACGGAGCAAGTGGGCCTCATGTGAATCTGCCAAACCCGTCAATTTAATATGTGAGGAAATTTAAATTGTGAAATTCGTGTAAGTTAATTTGCAAAACGTTGTGCGGGATGTAAAATTTTAGTGCACAAATTTTGAAATATTTTCAACTTTCCTACAGAGTTTGCCCTCATATTCTGCTGAACTTAGCACAGTATTGGAAGATTCTAGAACTGAATCCATCATTAATAACCAGCGCCTTAATAATTTGTCAAAATGTTATCCTATTCGATTGTCTATCCAAGGCCACAAAAATGGCCACGAGAGTTGTCACAAACTGACAGCACTGCCTGTTCTCTCGAGAGTGTCATAAGCTTATAGCGAAGTGGGTTAAGGCGGTTGAAATCGTTTCTGACAGCTGGAATGTGGTTTGGATACTTCTGTTCTACTTTTACACAGCTTTCTTTTTGTTGAACAAAGTTAAATAGTACAGATATAGTGAATAGGTAATTTTGCATGTTTTCTACTGTCATTCTCTAAGTGTAAATGGCAGTTCCGTGTTAATATTCAGCTCGAAGAAGCCACCACGACAGTGTGGTTGTTGTATTCGGATGCTGTATCAAGATTGCATACAAAGCGTTCTTGAATACGCACACACACACGTCCACAAATTGCATCAAATTTAAATAGCTATAAACAAAAACTACTACGCTCAGCAGAAACTGTCAACTTTGCTGGGATGCTATTGACGTAAGTGTCAATATAATGTCAAGGACGAGCGAAGAGCAGATCAAGCACATCGACCCAATCCAAGATAGATCGCTTAATACGGATATGAGGCTATTCAGATTGCTTGAACTGTAATTGAACTGGCAACCACGACGCCCACAGTGATTTTCTAAAAAACTTTTATATAATATGAACAACATTATTTGCATATGTTGCAGTAAACATCCCTTGTTGCACAGAAGTTTGCTCAAGTTGCAAAAATCCGTTCAAATAGACAGAGGAGATAATTGTATATGTCACTCCCATTCTCTAAATTTAATTTGTAGCAGCAGCAGGAAATGCAGTACGGTTGCCTTCGTCACTTGCAGAGCCGTGTTCATATTCAACTCGAAGAAACCGCCAACGTTTATACGAGAGTCTTGCTGTACATCCAGGATAAATATTTCAAGCTGCATGAAGGAAAGAACGATAAATTATTTATATCGTCCATATTGTCCCTATATAGAAGTAACATTTCTTCACTTGAGTACACATTACTTCCTAAATATGTAAGAAACAAGTATAGATCTGCAAGGACATTCAATACTCTTATAAATTGGTCGGTGTTCTCGAAAACTTTCGGTAGTTGGAATACGTTGAATGGTTGTTTTGAGAGGTTCTGTGTTGTCAATATTTAACAAGAGTTAATCAGTAACGTAATGTTACGCAGTCATGGATCGTCTTGCGGTAAATAAATGTTAAAAAGAGAAGAATAGTTAGTAAAGCAACTTTACCGAAGCAACTACGTAATCAGACGTTACTTAGTAAGCAAATGTTGCTTAATAGCGAAACTTTCCTCTGTATTCCAGTTCTTGATCGCTGCGGCTCTCAACATTTGTTGTCTCTAACCAGATGCTGTAAACGGTATCATAAATGGAAACAAACCACTCCTGAATGCGCACACATACGTACAGAAATTGCTTTAAATTGAAGTACTCGTGAGCCAAAATCAGTCCGATAAACAAAAATGAGTCGATTTTCCCATTCCGGAGGGCACTGAATACCGTGAATACCAATGTAATGTAATAAATGACTGACGAGCACAGCAAACAGATTAGCTGAATCGTATACAGACCGATCAAACGAAAGATCAGTCCCTTCAGTTGACGTTGCTCCCTGTTGATCGATCGCACCTCTCGCACCAATTGTAGTTGCCATGCGTAGTATTGAGAAATATCGCAGCGGTTAAGGAAATAACGCAACTTTTCAACAGCAGCCACAATATTTTGCAGCTTCTGCTGCAGGATACTTAGCAAGATGTTCGCAGTCACCAGACCCAGGAATAAATTATTCTAGAAGACTACCACCATCAAGTTTATAATTTGCAGGGACCATGTATTGAGCGCGTACCTCAGTGTGTCCGACACAATATCTTCACAATGTTGATCGCGAATCTTCTTCAGGAGGAATAAAAAAACCAACAACAATTTGCAGCCTGAAATTATGAATTTGGTTAGGAGCATGTGGCGTGACGTAGTCGCAACTTGGCAGTTTGAAAAGTGAGCACGGTCGTTGGATTGGTACTTTGGAAACATGTGCGAGAATGCGTTCACAATTTGAGACAGACTTTTGCGCTGGCTCCACGCCCCATAAATCGTAAACACAACTAGAATCATGCGTCCGGTATTTATAACAGTGTACAGAAACGGCAAAAGGACGAGTTCTTCACAGGCGTAATACAGGTACATGCATAGTGCTGTTGACAGCGGCAGAATCAATACGTAGGCGATATAGAGGCAGCAGCAGTAGACTAGCGTGGGTGTGTCCTGGTGGTCGCAGCGTTGTGTGTCATAGTCGTAGCGAAGATTTGTCAAACCTAGCATTCGACTCAGCCAGTAGTTAATGCGAAAGTATCCCAACATATCCGAAACCTTCCGCTCTCTCGAAAGCTCTTCGACTGAATTATTTTTCTGTGGTCTGCACTAGAAGTTATGCGAGAAAAGCAGGGCACCAACCCTAGGGAATTGGTGGGATGGAACTCATAGAATATTCCATTAAGTTTAGTAATACATGAATTTTGTAGCTGGGTAGGCAATGGTGGGTGTTATTAAAAACTGAGATGTACATTTCAGATTTAGAGCCGTCATAGACTCTGATCCAAATTGAAAAGAATTTTAATGATTGCAAAGTGGTGGAAAAGATTTTGGTGCTTCTCAAATGACGCTTCAAATTTTTTTTGTTCAGTTTTGTTATTGTATTTGTTGAAGTTCAGCTCAATATGGGAGCCCTCAATATCCATTGCCATTGTGGTGTCACTAGATCCCAGCTCTTCGCTCAATTGCCGAACTATCGTGTCTTTCAGATAAAGTTGAATAAGTTGTAAATCACATTGAAATACACTCGGATATGACAAATCTAAATGTGCTTTGGTGGAGATTTGGCAATTGCGAAAGTAAAAAGTCCCCTTCTTCTCTGGTGGCGCTACAACCGATAATCGGTATTGGCTCAATAAAGTTTCTCTAGTCACCTCTAGTGGTTTTCCAGGTTGGACGACGCTGAACTGACTGCTCGCGCGTTGCGTCCAGTGATGGCAATATCATCAGCGTATGGTGACAGCATAACACTCTTGAAAAAGATGGTGCCAGAGATGTCGATGTAGCTTGAATTATTTTCTCCAGCATGAGATTGAAAAAGTCGGACGATAAGAGAACACGTTGCCTGAAACCTCGATTGGTATCGAATGGTGCGGAGACGCCTGTCCCAATTTTCATTCTGCAGGTGGTGTCGGTCGCTGTCATTTTACAAAGTCGAATGAGCTTTGCACGAATACCAAACCCATAAATTGCGGTGTATAGGTGGCCCCTAATCGTGCTGTCGAAAGAGGCATTATAATCGACGAATCGATGGTGGATGCCGATTTGTTTTTCTCGGGTGTTTTCCAGGAGTTTGTTTAGTATGAATATCTGGTCAATTTTTGACTTACGATGCTTGAAGCCATACTATTAAAGTCCAATCATCTCGTTGATCCGCTGAAGCCCATATCTTTCACACACTACGCTCCACAGAGGCTTATATACGATATTCAAAAGTCGTTGGACTGAAATACTTGACAGAGGTTGTGCTCTCCCACTCGCATTTTAATTTAGAGTAAGTGAGAAGTAGCCATAGTTGCTTAGTAAACCTTACGTCGAGGTACACTGATGCATTCCAATTGATGAAGGAAACGCCGGCATTTGTGTTGCTGAACATATTCACGAAAAGCGACAAGATACGGGCAGAGATTGTAGACCGTCTGCGGAACACAATCAATTTGGAGACGCCGCATTTGGACAATTTGATTGTAGTGTATTGCAACAAGTTTGGTAAAATCTGAGCTCAGTTTTCAAGTGCTCCTTGCCTTAATTGCGAGGTCCGAATGACATTTTTTCAGTTTCCGGCATAGACTATGAAGCGTCTACTGGAAATTTAATATATTCCTTGGCACTGGAATTTGTCGCTCTAAACCAACGCTCCACTTCTCCCCACCTTTGGCATGCGGATTATAGGTTTACCTTACCCGCATAAATGTGAAGGTATGGGAACCAATAAAATGTCGAGGAGTGGAGATTCAATCAACAGCAGAGGAGGAAGTGTATTTAAAGTGATCGAAGAGAGAAAAAGAGAAGACATTTTTTTGGGTTTAAAATGAAATTCAACATTTGGAATCTTAAATTGAGAAGAAAGCAGAGAATTGTCTTTTAAAGTTCACAGCAAGCTAGAAAATCGAGCCGGGAGCCCAAATCTTCGCGCTACATACTTACATATGTATAAACAATTTTACACGAAAAATTAAGTAATTTACTTAAAACAATTACATTTTTTCTCAAATCAAAAAACTAAAAAAATATAGAAATCAATTTTTCATAAATTTCCAGTTTAAATTTAAAAAAATGGTATTTTGAGCCCAGAACAGTACTTATAATTTTAAAAAAAGTATTTATAATATTGCTAAATAGGGTACACGGAAAAAATTCCCATGCGCACTATGTGGCTATTCCCTCAAATAAGCGCCTTCGTTTTCTTATTTCAGGCTCATGTCGATTCTGCACCGCACTTCTTTTTGTTGAAGACTTCAATTGGTGTCTAATTTTTTTTAAATTACGAGCTTGGTCCAATTCTTTTGCAAACATCCACCTACATTGCTTTTTTCTTATTAATGTTAGAATGAAAGTATTAAGGACTGCCATACTGTGTTCTAAGCAAGGCTCTGTTTTGCTGAACCAATTTGGATACACAACATCTGTCGTAATTAATATTTGTTCAATTATTATATCCTTTATACCAATTTGGTGGTAACTCTTATCGAAAATTTCACTGAAGACTTTAAACTGGAGCTGGCATATACATATGTAGAAAAAAATTCGTCTGATAGACTCTGTAGATTAAGTTTAGATTCACTGTAGTTGTTTAATTTAATTGAAATCTCAGAACGTAATGTTAACTCATCCAGTTTTGCCATTATGTATTTACACTTACCGCAACAGTTTCTTTGGAAACTAGCCCTAATACCATACCCGACATAATAACGAGCTGTGGCTATCTCAGGTGCGAACTCTGCTTCATTTGGAATATTTGGAGCATGACTGCTCCTCATCAATAATAGATGCTTGCTCATCAATTGTAGGACACGAATTCTCATCAAAATCTAATTGCAAATATAAATTGAAATCTATAATAAAACAATTTAAGCAATGCATGCATTTTGTTCTGTTTATTGTTATATTATTATCGAAGCAAAATCAACAAAACTCAGAAAAATCTAAAATCAAAAATTTTGAAATAAATAATTGACTAACGCATATTTGTTTGAAGCCGAAGCAACTACTCTATAGTAGCAGCCAACCAGACAACAACAAGAAGAATGAAATGTTTGACTAACGAATATTTGTTTGAAGCCGAAGCAACAACTCTATAGTAGCAGCCAACCAGACAACAACAACAACAAGAATGAAATGTTTGACTAACGCATATTTGTTCGAAGTCAAAGAAACTACTCTATAGTAGCAGCCAACCAGACAACAACAACAAGAATGAAATGTTTGACTACCGCATATTTGTTCGAAGCCGAAGCAACAACTCTTTAGCATCAATCGTCTACGAACTTAGTCTGTGGGTTTGAATCGAACAAATGGTTGGATACCTACTACACTAACCGTGGTTTTATAACTGTGCATGTTTGTGAGCGAATTGCAAGCTCTTATTCATTAATCCACTTTGGTACTCGGATGCTACTCCTTTTATAGCACAGTGGCTACTTGCACACAATGCGTGGAACCGATGATTCCCCTTTTATTGTGAGTAGAGGGAAGCAGATGTAAGGAGCATAAGTTTATAATAGGCGTATTCGATTCGTAAATTGTATCCGGCTCGTGCCGAGGTGTGCGAATAAAATAGCAAACGAGTAAGTGGTATCCTTGGCAGCACTGTTTTAATAAAGGCACTGAAGTATCAAAAAATCCCACGGAAATTTTCATGGGTAATTTTTAATCTCGTTGGTTTTCAAGCAGTTTTCAATTTGGAAGCACTTTCAATCGAGGATAGAAACACTCGGTCGTTTTATGCGAGTATAATTTACTCAATCACTTTCTCCATACAAGCGTCTGTCCCATCCTCGATAGAGTGGCGAAACGAATACGCCGAATATTTTATCCTCCCACATAACACACCACCACTCCAAAGTAATTTTCCTGTTGTTAAATTGTTCAGTTATTTCATTAATTGCTTCGATATTCCCCAACACAACGACAACAAATGCTGCAATTAAAATGCACTCCGGATTTCAGACAATATGCTAATGGCTTTTAAATTAGTCCCCTGGAGGCGTGCAATCTTAGCATAATTAACTATGGTAGCGACATCGCTCGGGTACGAGTATGTTGGCCAAATCAGCCAAACTATCGAGCTTGTAACCACGGTGAAGAGAGTGAGAAATGTTGAAGTTCTTTCGCATCTACTTCCTGGTCGCCCGCCTAATGGGCCTAGTAAACTTGACTTTCGATCATGTGAAGAACAGGTACGAGCTGGATCATAATTTGAAATTGGTTTACTGCAGCTGCATTAATATCGCTTATTTTGCAATGTTTTCATATGCGACAATTACCCGCACAAGTTATTACGTCACATGCGAAACCGATAAGTTGCTAAGGCTCATCACTTTCGCTATATCATGTGCCAACGTAATGATCTACACCAGTGCTGTATACCAGGTGTGGTGTGGGCGCCAGCGCTTGCAACGCACTCTGAACACACTCACCCGACTGCTGCAGCATTACGAATCCATCATTTACGCTCCAAGGAATCGCGCCAATTTATTAACTGCACGTCATTTGCTGCTCATTAAGTTTTTCTCCTCACTCCCCAGACTATATTTATCCTCCAAGATCATGTTTAACAAAACGGGCTTATTCAATAGTTGCCTTCCTGATATAGAGGAAGGCACACCCGTCTTGAGTGGCGTGTTCCTGGCCTTGCAACAGATCCTCATCCAGTTCACAGAGTACAACATATTTGTTTGCTTGATATATTGCAATATGCTACTCGGCATCTTGAAGCAGGAACTGGAAGTCATGCGCCATGGTATGAAGCTGTCGTATAAATGGCGGGGATTTTGCCGTGCTGATGGACTCAGATATCGGGTTATTCAACTGGAACGCAAATTGTTGGGGTTATCAGTGCAGCAGCGGGAATTGAAAATGGCCATCGATGATGTGGTGGCTGTATACAAGATTCCATTACTTGTTTTCATGCTCGTGAAATTCTTTGGGATGGTTCTGGGCGCATACCAGTGGTGTTTCTCACAACTGACCGCTTTACAGGATTTCAATTTTAGGGCACTAACCCTCACGTTCGTGGGATTGCTCATCCATTTGTATAGTACCGCTCTGCTCTTCGATATATGTGAACGCTTATTCAAAAGCTTCGGTTGCATTCGTCACTCTGTTTATAAAATTTGGCTGCGTGCTGCTCAACACCATGCATTAGGGTTGGACCAAAATGTAAGTAAAAGACTCTCATTGTAAGTTTGTTTAGTAAGGAGAAGATGAGGTTGGAAAATCTTCAGTTGTTTGATCACTTGATAAATGTATTCAATATTATTAGAATCCAGTAAATTAGGAAGCAAAAATACTCCTGCAAATATTTCGTATACTTGAATAGTAGACCGGAACATTTGATACCAGTTCCTATTTGGTAGTTATGGTGGAACAATACGTGAATTATGAAGATACTGTAACCCTCTTAGAAACAGCTGTTGTGTCTTCACAAAAGGTTGTTGTCACCTTAATATGAATGCTCTCTACAATATTTGAGCAAGTCGTAACAGAAGCGAGCGATATGCATAGTCAGCCAATATGGGGGGTGGACATAAACGTCGAAACTGAAACTGAACCATCCGAAGTTCCGATGTGACTTCCTGCAGTTTATGTGTAGATTGTATTAATATGTTGTATTCTTCTGCAGGAACTGCAGATAACTTTCAAATGAGTGTAGAAACAATCCTCCCCATACGATAGTTATAATAATTTTAACACCTGATATCATTCAGAAGAGGACGAAGTCTATCCTTATGTCTAAGAGTGAATTTTTAAAAAGAAATTTTGAATACTTTCCCAGGAAGAAAATAATATTTCCACTTACATAAATAATGAAGTTGAAATGGTGAACACCTTCCTTTAGGAATCTTTTCTCTAGTTTTCTTTAACCTAATTTTGGATTAGAAAATGGGCAAGCCCAAATAGAATCATATTATACTCTTGTCGGGATCGGGGAGGCCGCCTGAGGCTCAGCAAATATTCCTTATAGAATCTCATTTCAGTTTAGCTCAAAGGACAGTTCTTCATATGGGAAACTTTGCTTCTGTGTCCTGGATTTGAAATACATTTATTTATGTTATTTATTCAATTGTCCTTCTCTCTCTCTTCAACAGTTGGAAATGTTTTTCCTTAAACCACAACAATGTCATCGTCTGCAACTCTGCGGCTTACTCACCATAAACATGGGTAGTGCTCTGGCAATGTTGGAAGCCGTTTTTCTGCATGTGCTGCTTCTGATACAATACGCAATACAGGAATGGTAGAGGGTAAAAATGAAGAAGTCTGATTTGAAGCTCGCCTACATTTCTTTTATTATGACAAATGCACAACTAAGGCTCGGTATATTTGAGTGAAAAATTGAAAGAATATGGTTATGGTTTTTCCTCTAAGTGTGACAGATCTTTTGAATTAATAGACCGCCGAGTAATTGCGGAGTCACTCAACACTTTCGCCAGATGCATCCTCTCTTCTGAGAATGTCTTAAATAAAATAAATAAAAATTCACAATATAAGCGAAAACTTTAAAAGAGGAAAAGCAAAGCAATTCATTAAATAAATACTCGTAATACGGGATTCATTCATAGAGTAAGAAAAATTAACTGATGTCGCAATAAAACAATCCTAGACTATTTATGAATCTCGTAACTGCTGTGGGCTTAATTTTAACTAGGTGATTTGGAGATATGAACCCACTGCCTAGGTAATTATGTCTGCGGCTTGCCACCGCTGGGTAAGTGCATAGAATATGTTCTGCTGTTTACTGCTCCTCTTGACAGAGCCGGCAGGAATCGTCTTCTACCACGCCTATTTTTTTCAGATGGTAATTTAGTCTACAATGTCCTGGTAAAAGTTCAGTATAGAGTTTGATGTCATTTCTGCTGAGGTTTAAAGAAGCATCTACCCTGATGTGTTCAGAATCAATGTGTAGTCTCGACTGCCGCATGCCTTTTTGCGCTCTCCAGTAGTTTAGCAGACTTCGTTTTTCCTGTTCGCACAACAAGTTATTTGTGAAGCTACTTTTTACCCCACAGAAGGGTTCTGGACCTATGAAGGCAGTGCCTGCGCCCCTTTTTGCCAAAGAGTCCGCCATTTCGTTGCCCTCATGTCCCTCGTGTCCCGGTACCCACATTAGTGTAACAGAGTTTCTCGCTGCTAGAGTATTGAGGAGTTTAGAGCATTCCCAGACCAGCTTTGGTTGGAACGAGAAGTTTATTAATGATTTCAGAGCTGTCTGGCTATCTGAGAGAATGCATATTTTGGTGTTGCATGTAACCCTGCGTAGAAATTCTCTAGCACAGAACTCTAAGGCGTGGACCTCCGCCTGAAAAATGGAGGTTGTTTTTCCCATTGCAATTGCTTTTTGGAAATTTGGCCCTACAATTCTAGCTCCAGCACTGCAATCTTCCATTTTGGATCCATCTGTATGCCACAACTGTGAGTGCTGGTTTATTATTATTTCATTGTTTCTCCAGGCTGAACGGTCACTGATGACCACTTTAAAGTTATTGGAGAAGTCTAATTTTCTGTCCATCTTGTCGATACCATGAGGCACGGAGAGTTCCAGACAGTGTAATAATTTTGAGTTTATTGAGTTTAAATCGTACATGTGAGATCTATGATCTCTTCAGGAACATTAACAGTGAAAAATTACATTATTCTTAAATTAAGTTAGAAGTAAATTAAGTAAATAAATAAAATAAATAACATTCAAATACATTCAGAAAAAGAATACAGTAATAGAAATTAGATAGATAAGACAGTTGAAATTACAATTGAGAGTAGTTAAGCTGACAGGCAGTTATAGAGTAGAGAAGTAAACAGTTTAGAGAGAAGAAAATAATACAAAAACTTGAAGAGACAATCGGTTACAAATTCCAAAATAACATTAATATTGATCTGTAAAATATCTCATGACCAAGCGCTTGAAACGGCTCTCCGAAGAGGATTGAATGGATTTTAGTAATGAATTCCATAGTCGAACGGCGTTAGTGAAAAAAATAGTGTAGAACTACGATAATGAAATTCAGGAACAATCAATGTTAGACTTCTGGCAGACTTAGAGTGCATCAACTTCCACAAAAAAATACAGTTTCTGGCCCTCAAGTAAACATCAAGGCTGTACCCAAAAATATACCGGCTACAACTCGATACACTATCAAATCTACACAAGCCATATACATACCTCGCAGCATTATTGAACGCTATTCCAAATTTGTGTTGCCAATGAGAATCCAGCTTGCTGTAGACCAACTCAGATTACGTTATTATAAGGAGGATAAGCTGTATAACAAGGCATTGCCGGGTGTGAAATCTCTTGATATTCTTAAATTATGAAGTGTGTAATAAACCTTCCTGACTACACAGTTAATATGGTCAACACATGTTAAGCAATAATTTAGAGCAAAGCACAAACTAGATACACGCGACACAAAAACCAACTGAACACCTTCCAGCTGCACTGGAGGAATGTCATCAAAATTTATAATATGCTTCGATATGGGCAGGACACAAGACTTCAGAGAATTCAGAGACAAAACATTGTCAAATGCCCATCGACCAATCCTGTCAAGGTTCTCATTCACTCCACAACACAGGTCATCTATTAGACCATATCGTCTTGGCAAGTAAATTGGAAGATCATCAGCATATGAATGAACAGTGGTATTATCACAAATTGTGAAGATATCATAAATGAAGATGGAGAACAGATTGGGTCAAAGGATATAACCCTGCGGCACTCCCATATCAATGACTCTGAAATAAGAAAAATTGTCACCAACTCGAGCACTCTGGATTCTAGCTGCAAGGTAGAGCTGCTCATAAGACCAACAGCACAGTCAGTAAATCCAAAGTATGCTTTCAACTTCTCACACAGCAGGGAGTGGGTTTACACTGTCAAAAGCCTTAGAACAGTCCAGAAAACACAATAATGTCAAAAATTGCTTATCATACTCAATTCGAACAACATCCAAAACCTTCAACATAGCAGTGGCACAACTATGTCCCTCTCGAAATCCAAACTGAAATGGAGACAAAAGATGGTTTTCATCCAGGTACTTGGTAATTTGCTCAGCCATAAGAGCTTCACAAACTTTGAGTATTTCTTTTAATAAAGCCAAGCATGGAGTAGGACTTTGAGACCATATAATGATAATGAGAGTTGAAATTAAAATTAGAGCTAAAGATGACTCCCAAGTCTGTCATCTTTTTTTTACGTCCCAACACACAGTTATTCAGTCTATATTCATAAAAAGTAAAGTTTGTTGATCTGGTGTAAGTAACTACACAGCATTTATTGATGTTCAACTTCAAATTGTTCAATTCGCACCATCCATGAAAATTTGGCAAGTCATCTTCTAGCTTATCACAATCTGATAACTGTGAATTTCACGAAAAACATTAACGTCATCTGCGAACATTCATCAATTTATGAAAATAAACATAAAAGAGGACAACTATGGGTCCCCTGTGGTATATCAGACAAGACATATATAGCAAAGTCAGAGAAAATAGCACCGATCTTAACGAATAATTTTCTATTGGTTAGGAAACTATTAAAGAATTTTATCGGATTACCGGATGAGCCAAATTTTTAAAATCTTCTAAGAAAAATGCTGTGATCAACCTTATCAAATGCTGTTGCAAAGTTTGTATAGACTACATCTAATTGGTTCTTGTTATTCAAAACATCAACAATGTTTCTCGAAATCAAAGTCAAGTTTATACACCATGTTGGCAATCTGAAATTGCGTCCTTGACATGGTTTAATAATTTATTTTGAATAATATGATCGAGTAGCTTAGCAATAGCTCCCTGTTTCACAATTGCTCTGTAGTTCCTTAAGTTACTTCGATCTCCCGATTTAAAAATTGGAACGACTCTACATATCTTCCAGGACTGAAGAGAAATCATATTCCTTAGACAAATAATAGCGCGATTGGTTCAGCTATATGACCAGTGGTGCTTTTAAAAAATATAAGCGGAAATCCTCCTTGTTGATAAATGTAACTGGGTTTCAAATCTGATATAGCAGACATAACATCGTTCTCTGTCACAACAAATTCAACTAAAGAATCAAGATTTGCGGACTTCAAATCTTCCATACTATCCGAAGCCTCTTCATATTCTTCATATACAGTTTGAGAGAACTTAGCAAAGAGATATCAGGATTCAACTGTATTATTAGATTTCTCTTCATCTAACTCCAAAGTTGATGGAAAACCATTTGATTTTCTTTTTGAATTTAAATATTGCCAATACGACGGATTTGCTTTTAAGTTGGTTTCAATCCTTTGAACATATTGGTCTGACAGTTGCGTGTCAGCTGGTACTCTCTGAATCATTGAGCTATTCTTGAAATCTTCCATGCCGCCGGCCGCTGATGAATTTTCTTGCTTTTCTGATAGTTTAGCAATCTTGTCCCTGCTGTAAGGATCAATTGTTGTATTGTTGTATAGGAATCCGTAATCCGTTATTTAATACATCTGTGGATGTATTAAATAATTTATGTTTGCTGAATGAAATTGAAGATTAATATTACGATTAAAAAATTAAAGTTTTTTTGTAGTGTTTTTTATTCGCCTTGAGGTCAGTTAAAATAATAAAAATTAAAACACAAATTTTTTATTTATTTAATTAAAATTTTTATTTATTAAAGATTACACAAAACTTTGTTTGCTATTCTTTAAATTGGTAAAATAAATTTCTACTATTATCTTCGAAAGTTAGTGTACACTCGAAAAAAAATGTTTGTAAAAAACAGTTTAGAAAACCACATAATCTATTAAAGATCTAAAAAATCTTGGATGCGGGAAACTCTGGAAACCCAGGAAACCCGTATGGAACTAATTATTAATTAATTTTTTAGTTAACTTTACTAACGTTTTTTTTAGAGCGCATGAAATACTTTAGGGATCCTTCCCTCCCTCTTAATAGTCTTCCAAAAGTCATGTCAAAAAAAATCATTCAAATTGGTCCAGCCGTTTGGCTGTAATTAATTTTGCACAGAAAAAGTATTCATTTGACCTATAGTGAAATGGCGGGGAGTAGGCCGTAATGCTGTTGGACTTAGATACCGGGTTATTAAACCAGAATCCAAATTGTTGGGGTTATCAATGCAGCAACGGCAACTGAAAACGGCCATCGATGAAATGTTGGCGGTATACGCGATTCCATTACTCATTTCGTGAAATTCGCCAATGGTGTTTCTCACAACTGGTCGCATCACAAGAGGTCAACTTCATGCATTTTTATAGTACCGCTCTGCTCTTCGATATATGTGAACGATTATTCAAAAGCTTCGGTTGCATTCGTCACTCTGTTTATCAAATCTGGTTGCGTGCTGCTCAACACCATGAATCAGAGTTGAACCAAAATGTGAGTAAAAGACGAAGACATTAACTGAGGTAGCAGCCTCTCGGGGAATTTAGACAGATCTTCGCCACGAATGTGAAATACCAAAGGGGAGACTTTCAGTGGGAAATTTATTTTTGATGACTGACCTAGTAAATTCTTGTGTTGTTTATTCAATTGAGAACTGAACCCAATATTAACAGAATCTAGTAGACTAAGAAAGAAAGTACACTTGAAGAGAAGAAAGTAACATTTCATACCAATTCCAATTTGATAGTTATGGTGAAGCAATACGTGGATTCTGTAGAGACTATAGCCTCCTTGGAATGTGTTTTTGTGTCTGCAGAACAGGTTATTTTCACCTTAGTGTGTGTGTTCTCTACAATATTTGAGCAAGTCAGAACAGAAGCGATCAACCACAGAAAACTTTTAAGCAAGTTTGCAAGCAATACTCCCCATGAGACATTTATAATAGTTTTAAAACCAGATATCATTCAAAGAAGGTAATAATCTTCTACAAAGTCTGGACCAAAAACACTGAAACTGGATTTCCATACACTTATTCTCCATTGTTAACTCCTCGATGAACCAGGAAGTAAAATCACAATAGAAACTTCTACATTTTTTGTCGAATAATGAAGTTTTTAAAGAACTTAAAAAAACCATTCGAAGATGAAAATTGTATTCGATGTTGAAAGGGTGAAAAGCTTCCTCGGAATGTTTTATATTTTCTTTGAAACAAATTTAAAAAATTTATAAGACTGAGAATAATCGTATTATACGCTTGTCGGGATCAGAGGCCACCTGAATTTCAGCAAAAACTTCTTAGAGAATCTCATCTTATTTTAGCTCCTGTGTCCTTGAATTATATTTACTTATGATATTTTTTCAATTGTCCACCTCTCTTTCTTCTACAGTTGGAAATGTTTTTTCTTGAGCAACTCTGCGGCTTACACACCATAGGCATGCATAATGCTCTGACATTGTTTGAAGCCGTGTATCTCCATGTGCTGCTTTTGATACAGTACGCAATACAGGAGTGGTAGAGCGGTAAAATGAAGTAGCCTGCTCGCCTACATTTCTCATATTATGACAAACACACAACTATGATTCGGTATTTTTGAGTGACGAAATGATGGAGTATGGGTCTGGGTTTCCCAAAAAGTGTGACAGATCATTTGGATGAAAAGAGCACCGAGGGATTTCGGATCCAGCGTATATATTAAAATTCAGAGAATTGCGGGCTCCCACCTGATCCGGCGTTTCACTTCTTCAAATGTCTTAAATAAATTCAATAAAAATTTACAATGTAAGGAAACACTTTAAAAGAGGAAAAATAAGGAAATTAATTAAATAATTAATCATTTAAAATAAACAAAATAAAGAAAATAACTTTGCACATGAGTAGATTCCTGGTTTCTTCATAATTCTCCTACAAAAGTTCATTCAGCTCTTCAACAGTTTCAGCAGCATCATCTTCGATAAAGCCAATTTATAGTTTATAATTAGGGTAAAAACATCGCACGTTTGGCGGAATATTATGTATATTGCAAGGAATTATTGCGGAGTAGAGTACCAACTCCGACAACAATTTTTGCAAGTGCTGCCGGAGTAGGTACTCAGCTTTATTCATCGATTAATCATCTAGAACTTTTTCGATTAATCGATAGACTGTAGAAATATACAACTAACTATTGGTCGTTCAGACTAAACTTTGAGCCTCTGTAAAAACCATTCTTCTCCGTGATGCCATCGTTTGCGGTTGACTTACCTTTTTTGTGCTTTTGTCAGAGCAGTTAATCATATATACATATATACTAAGACCAAAAGACATCCATTGTACTATATTTTACATTCAATTTTTGTTTTCTTTGAATCGACCAAAATTTGCGCTACTGAGGGTTTCAGTGCCAAATACATCGAACAACCTGATTCTAGCGAAAGTGGGCAACGCACAAAAAATGGTCAACCGTTTCATCTTCCTCTTCACAGGCCTGGCAAAGTACACTGCCTGCAATGCCGATATTTTACATGTGCTTCGCCCATGCAAAATGACTCATTATCAGATGTCTGCAGTTTCCCTACCAAGAGACAGAGGAGACTTTGACGTTCTATCGGAAATAACAGGCAGCATAGCCTTTGCCCATCAGCTGCCTCTTACAGCCGCCTATTCGCAATTCTGTGCTCAGGCAACCCAATCACTAATGGTGGCCATAATAGCAGCAAAAGGTATAGGGAGAACAGGTTGCATGCCAGTAAAACTGGTCTCAGATCCTTTATTCGTAAGCATATCGTCGACTTCATTCCCCATAATGCCCTGTAGTGTATGAAAAGTGTAATGTATGTATATACACACAAACGCCAACACCATACGCGGCGTAGGCATATGCAATGTGAGCGGAGACCCAACATAAGTACATCGAACTCTCATATAAGAATGTCCACGTTATGAAGCGCGAACAGCGCGCACGTTTTTGATTACGCTGCATTCTAATGTTCAATGCCCTTGAACGAATGTACGCTGGCATTGACCGTGATACTTTTCGCTGACATTGCAAAAGCCCTGTTTATGTATTATGAACCATATTATATACTAAGTCTTAGCACATAAGAAATTAAGATATAAATAGCGATAAGGTTTTATCAATAAATCAGATTCGATCTGGAAACCAAACTTATCGCTTCTCAGTTAATATTTGGTTGTACTCTTGAAGTGGCCGAATTAAATTGTGCTCTAGCTGTCGCACCGTTATACAAATCTTTGAGCCCATCATTACAGCCCAAGTGTCCTGGAAACAAGTTTCGAAAGTTTGATGGTGATGATTAAACTGCAGATGGCAATAGGCAATCAGTGGTGAGACGAATTCCTTTAGACATCAGTTTTAATAATCGTACAGTGAATTTGAATTTCTCATTGTCCAGTCCGCGGCAAATTATGTGATTTGCGGGATGGATTTCTGGAAACCTTTCTGGGTGTTGCTCGATGCTACCATCAATCAGTTGAATGAGGAATGTGATGATTCGGCCATTCTAGTATTGACATTATCCCAGAGTTGGCAGTTAGAAGTAACTATCGGGCAAGAAACAGTGATAGAACTGGGTCTGCTGCTCCAGTTAAAGATATGTATTATCTCATCCACACATGCCATGGAAAAGATTTTGTGCGCAGAAATTGATCGGATGCAACAACTAGGAGGAACTACGAACTTGAGGAAGCATTTTTTTATTATTTTATGAAAACAATTTCAACAAAAATGTATGGCAAGTTAGCTTTATATGCACTCAGATCGATTTGACTCCGACTGCTTCCGCGAATATTTAAGCTCCCGGCAAGATTTTCTTGCTTGAAACTTTAAATTTAAATTCTTTCTTCTCAATTAACGACCCCAAAAAAATGACATCCCTTTTTCTATATTCGATTACTTTAAAGTCACGTCCTCCTCTGGTGTGGATTGAATCTCCACTCCTCGACATTTCATTGGTTCCCAGACACCTGCAACCAATTTCCCTTTCTTTTCTCGTCTGCTTCGCCCTAATACTCATGAGAAGGGGGCACTCAAGTGCCTGTAGCTACACATTATGGCGGAACTACGGTCGTCAAAGCTTATTTATCTGACAATAAACGTAATTAATTAATCTGACAATAAACTTAATTAATTCCTACTCCTGGACTTTATTTTATTTTGTTTACCCTGAATGAGAGTGATCTTTATTGAAAGTAGTTTATGTATTTGTCTGCAGTTGATATGGCATAAGCTAAATTTATCTCCGACGAATTGTGGGGATGAGTTCCGCATCGTGGTGGTAGTGTACTAACTTGAGAAAGGGAAAAGCAGCAAACATAGAGGAAACAAAATGAAAGCTTACTCAGTTAGCATCATTCTTTCACATTTATGCGGGTAAAGCAAACCTATAAGCTGCGTGCCAAAGGTAGGGACAAATGGAGCGTAGGTTTAGAGGGACAACTTCCACTGCCAAGGAATGTATAAAAAAAGTAGCCGCCACATAGTCTATGCTGAAAACTAAAAGAATGTCATTCGGACCTCGTAATTAAGTCAAGGACCACTTGAAAACTGAGTTCAGATTTTACCAAACTGGTTGCAATGCACTACAATCAAATTGTCCAAATGCGGCGTCTACAAATTGATTGCCTTCCGCAGACTGTTAACAATCTCTGCCCGTATTTTGTCGCTCTTCGTGATTATATGTTCAGTAACACAAATGCCGGCGTTTCCTTCATCAATTGGAATGCATCAGTGTTCAGATCCGGCAGTGATTTGTGTATTTTCTCTGCAGTGGGCAACTTGAAACGCAGATATTTGCCGGCTTTACTGAGTTTCAGTATCAAATGCGTTTCCGTGGATCAGGAAAATGTTCATTACCTCGACGAAAGGCTTACTAAGCAATTATGACTACTTCCTACTGACTCTAAATTAAAATGCGAGTAGGAGAGCACAACCTCTGTCAATTATTTCAGTCCAACGACTTTTGAATATCGTATATAAGGTTCTGTGGAGCGTAGTGTGGGAAAGATATGGGCTTCAGCGGAACAACGAGCTGATTGGACTATATTAGTATGGCTTCAAGCCTCGTAAGTCAACCATTGACCAGATATTCATACTAAACAAACTCCTGGAAAACACCCGAGAAAACAAATCGACAACCACCATCTATTCGTCGATTATAATGCCTCTTTCGACAGCGTGATTAGGGGCCACCTATACACCGCAATGTATGGGTTTGGTATTCGCGCAAAGCTCATTCCACTTTGTAAAATGTCTCTGACTGTCACCACCAGCGGAGTAAAAATTGGAACAGGTCTCTCCGCAACATACCAAACGAGGTTTCAGACGAAGTGACTTCTTATCGTGCGACTTCTTCAACATCATTCTGGTGAAAATAATTGGAGCTGGAAACATCGACATCTCTGGCACAATATTCTTATACTATTAGCATACGCTGATGATATTAACTTCACTGGATGCAACGCGCGAGCAGTCAGTTCACCATTATCCAGCCTGGAAAAGCAGTCTCGTCGAAAGGGTCTAGTGATGAATAAGGACAAGCAAATAATCATGACGCCTTGGACAAAATGTCTCTATTGACAATTATAAATTGGAAGTCGTCAAGAATTAAGTTTAACTAAGATAAACAATAATAATGTCAGCCTCGAGATCAAACGAAGAATAAGTCTTGGTGGGCTCATTACACAATTGAGAAGCACATCCCTCTCTCGACGAACGAAAGTAATGTTGAATAAGTCATTCATCGTTCCCATTTCAATGTATGTCGCTGACACGTGGATAATGGCCATAAATGATGAGAGGGTATTGGGAGCGTTTGAGAGGAAAATACTTCGCAATATCTCTATGCTGTAAGCCGGCACTGACTCATTCAAGTGCTTAAAAATTCAGCGACTACGCTGGCTTGGTAATGTTGAGCAAATGAATCAGAACGCTCATGGTAAGAGGGCCAATTGTTCGACAGGCGGTGGTTGGACCCGCAGAAGAGAACGGCCTACTCTTCATTGGAAATACCAGGTGCTGGGGAATCTGTCTGCAATTGTCCTTGATAACTGACATCAGCGCTCACAGTGGAGGTGACTGGAGAAGCTTTATTGAGGCGGCCAATACCGAGCATCGGCTTTAGCGCCATCAAAGGAGAAGAAGACATTTTATTTTCCCAATTGCCAAATCTTCATTTATATACAGATTTATAATATACGAGAGTATAAATTTCATTTTCAAGAATCCGCCTTGGTCTTACTTATTTCTTGTATCATTCTCGTCTCATAGAATATTTCCAGTGTGGTTTTCAGGCTACTCAACTTCATATGAAGCACACGATGTTTGGCGGCTTTAAGGACACCACAATGGATATAGTCTAAGAGAGTATTGTTCGGGGCTCCCATTTCAAGATGAACCTACACAAACACTCACAGTAATAATTCCAAACAAAAGAGAGCTGATACTTTATTGGAAAAAATGCCAACCTATTTTCCACCATTTCGCAATCATTACAATTCTTTTCAATTTTGAACTGAGTTTATGGCCTGCTCTAAATCTGAAATGTACATGTCAGTTATTAATAACACCCACCATTGCCTACCCAGCTACAAAATTCATGAATTACTAAACTTAATGGAATATTCTATGAGTTCCATCCCACCAATTCCCTAGGGCGGGTGCCCTGCTTTTCTCGCATAACTTCAAGTGCAGACCACAGAAAAATAATTCAGTTTAAGAGCATTCGAGAGAGCGGAAGGTTTCTGATATGTTGGGATATTTTCGCATTTACTACTGGCTGAGTCGAGTGCTAGGTTTGACAACTCTACGCTACAACTATGACACACAACGCTGCGACCAACAGCACACACCCACGCTAGTCTACTGCTGCTGCCTATATATCGCCTACGTATTGATTCTGCCGCTGTCAACAGCAGTAAGCATATACCTGTATTACGCCTGCGACGAACGGGTCCTTTTGCCGTTTCTGTACACCGTTATAAATACCGGACGCATGATATTAGTTGTTTTTACGATTTATGGGGCGTGGAGCCAGCGCAAAAGTCTGTCTCAAATTGTGAACGCATTCTCGCACATGTTTCGAAAGTACCAATCGAACGACCGTGCTCACTTATCAAACTGTCAAGTTGCGACTACGTCACGCCACATGCTCCTAACCAAATTCATAATTTCAGGTTGCAAATTGTTGTTGGTTTTTTTATTCCTCCTGAAGAAGATTGGCGATCAACATTGTGAAGATATTGTGTCGGACACACTGAGGTACGCGCTCAATACATGGTCCCTGGTAGTTATAAATTTGATGGTGATAGTTTTCGAAAATGATTTATTCCTGGGTCTGGTGACTGCGAACATCTTGCTAAGTATCCTGCAGCAGAAGCTGCAAAATATTGTGGCTGCTGTTAAAAAGTTGCGTTATTTCCTTAACCGCTGCGATATTTCTCAATACAACGCATTGCAACTACAATTGGTGCGAGAGGTGCGATCGGTCAACAGGGAGCAACGTCAACTGAAGGCACTGATCTTTCGTTTGATCGGTCTGTATACGATTCAGCTAATTTGTTTGCTGTGCTCGTCAGTCATTTATTACATTACATTGGCATTCACGGTATTCAGTGCCCTCCGGAATGGGAAAATCGACTCATTTCTGTTTATCGGACTGATTTTGGCTCACGAGTACTTCAATTTAATGCAATTTTGTACGTATGTGCGCGCATTCAGGAACGGTTTGTTTCCATTTATGATACCGTTTACAGCATCTGGTTAGAGACAACAAATGTTGAGAGCCGCAGCGATCAAGAACTGGGAAGAAGTGTAAGTATATGTTCAGATGTTATCATCCGATCTTGTTACTCTTCGTTACTTTTCTTCATTATCTCCATTACTGTTAATTCGATACAGAGGAACGTTTCGCTATTAAGCAACATTTCCTTACTAAGTAACGTCTCATTACGTAGTTGCTTCGGTAAAGTTGCTTTACTAACTATTCTTCTCTTTTTAACATTTATTTACCGCAAGACGATCCATGACTGCGTAACATTACGTTACTGATTAACTCTTGTTAAATATTGACAACACAGAACCTCTCAAAACAACCATTCAACGTATTCCAACTACCGAAAGTTTTCGAGAACACCGACCAATTTATAAGAGTATTGAATGTCCTTGCAGATCTATACTTGTTTCTTACATATTTAGGAAGTAATGTGTACTCAAGTGAAGAAATGTTACTTCTATATAGGGGCAATATGGACGATATAAATAATTTATCGTTCTTTCCTTCATGCAGCTTGAAATATTTATCCTGGATGTGCAGCAAGACTCTCGTATAAACGTTGGCGGTTTCTTCGAGTTGAATATGAACACGGCTCTGCAAGTGACGAAGGCAACCGTACTGCATTTCCTGCTGCTGCTACAAATTAAATTTAGAGAATGGGAGTGACATATACAATTATCTCCTCTGTCTATTTGAACGGATTTTTGCAACTTGAGCAAACTTCTGTGCAACAAGGGATGTTTACTGCAACATATGCAAATAATGTTCTTCATATTATATAAAAGTTTTTTAGAAAATCACTGTGGGCGTCGTGGTTGCCAGTTCAATTACAGTTCAAGCAATCTGAATAGCCTCATATCCGTATTAAGCGATCTATCTTGGATTGGGTCGATGTGCTTGATCTGCTCTTCGCTCGTCCGTGACATTATGTTGACATTCACTTCAATAGCCTCCCAGCAAGGTTGACAGCTTCTGCTGAGCGTAGTACTTTTTGTTTAGAATTATTTCAATTTGATACAATTTGTGGACGTGTGTGTGTGCGTATTCAAGGACACTTTGTTTGCAGTCTTGATACAGCATCCGAATACAACAACCACCCAGTCATGGTGGCTTCTTCGAGTTGAGTATGAGCACTACACTGCCATTTACACTTAGAGAATGACAGTAGACCACATGTAAAATGATCTCTTCGCTATATCTGTACTATTTAACTTTGTTCAACAAAAAGAAAGCTGTGTAAAAGTAGAACAGTAGTATCCAAACCACATTCCAGCTGTCAGAAACGATTTCAACCGCCTTAACCCACTTCGCTATAAGCTTATGACACTCTCGAGAGAACAGGCAGTGCTGTCAGTTTGTGACAACACTCGTGGCCATTATGTAGCCTTGGATAGACAATCGAATAGGATAACATTTTGACAATGTTTATGGAGCTGGTTATAATTGATGGATTCCAGAATCTTCCACTACTGTGCTACGTTCAGCAGAATATGAGGGCAAACTCAGTAGGAGAGTTGAAAATATTTCCAAATTTTGGCAGTGACATTTTACGTCCTGCACAACGTTTTACAACATTTTTAAAAATTTATTAACTTTCACGAATTTCACAATTTAAATTTCCTCAAATATTAAATTGACGAATTTGGCAGATTTACACGAGGCCCACTTGTTCAGTACATCCCGAAACTGCATGGGATTTTTAAAATAAAGTGTTGATAACTCTTTTGATTCAAGAAATTTCTTGTTTATTTTACCTTAACTGAATGGAACCATAGCCATATGATGTTGTATCTTCTATGAAATAGTCAAGTGCAATTTAGTATAATTGGCCTGCTGTTGGAATTAAACGATTCATTTCCACAATTTAGTAACTGAGATATTTGTGAACTACAGATAAGCAGAACTTCACCGATATTTACAAATGTTTGGACTCAATGCAACATAAAAGAAAGTTTACGATTGAATTTTTAAAATTATTAATAACTGAAATTATAATTCTCAACGAGTTTGTGGACAAACAACTGCACACTGGAGATGCAAATGTGGTTTAAGCCACCGTAATAATTGCCAGAATGATAATTATAGACCACATTTTGGCTGATCTTATAGCTATTTCGGACACCCCACTTAACCTCATCAGAGATCTTGCAATGAAAGGCAGTTTTTCCCCAAGTAGATATTATGTCTCAGAAAGCAACAGCACACCAACTATGAACCCTCCCAGGAATCGAATCTGGGCTATTGTATTTGTACATCCAGATAACTACGCTAACTGCAGCTAGTGAATTCACTGATAAAATTCTTCCCTTTTACTGTCTCAGTCCACCGCAATCTAAACTAATGTGTCTCATTATATGCCCTATTTTTGTTTCAGTAAATCACTCTCTCTTAATACATTTAAGCCAGAGAAGACAGAAATGTCTCTTTCGCTGCCCTTGGATGTGGGTTAGTAAACGAAGTAGTATGTGTGGTTTTCCTCTGATTCAGCGGATTCACCACGATTTTTACTGGATTGACCACGATTTTGAGTGGACCCACCTTTCTTATACTCTTTACCTTTAAAAGAGACAAATATAGTATACTAATTTTATGCTTTTGAGAGGGGTTACTATTTCAAAAAGGAGGCATGGTAGGAATGGACATATCTATACAGATATGATCAGAATCTCTTTCTAAGAAAAAATTTTTTTTGTCCGTCCGTCTGTCTGTTTGTCCGTCTGTCCGTCTGTGGCCACTTTTTTTCTACACCGTTAGAGCAATCTTAATGAAATTTTGCAAAAGTATAGCCTGGACAAAGATACAGAACCATATTGCTATATGGGCCGATTTGGGCTAAGACCACGCTTACCACCCATATAAGGAACTTTTCTCACCTTTTTTAAAATGACTATAACTTCGGTCCAATATATGTAACAGTGACGCAATTTGTCAGTTATGGAGATGTGGGTCCTACTCATGCAAAATGTGGGTGGTATATATTTATTGTCACGCCCTCTATTAACAAATGTTCATAACTTAAGATCTGGTAGAGAATTATGGACGAAATTTTCCATGAAGGAACATGTGGACATTCTTCAGGTTGATCGGAGAAAAGACACACCCACTTTTGATATAAGGAACTCTCGGGTCTAAAATTAAAATTAGCCTACCTATGCTAGTATTAATGCCCTCGGAATAAAAATTGGGGCCCATAATAGTGTGTATGCCGAATAAGGAGATCATACTGCCACGCCCACAATTAGCCAAAAAGCATTACTAGGTTCTTATTAAAGATTTATTACGAAATTTCACAGGACGGTTGCGGGGACCCCACACGGTATGTGGACGGTATGAAACCCCACACAAAAATTGGGCATGTTAATTTTAGAGCCACGCCCACTATTGACATATTATTATAACTAACGCCCTATACAATATTTTTTCACGAAATTTTATATTAGTACGTATATGGGCCCTACAAAGCCATACACAAGTATTGGGGTGGATATAATCGATTCAAGGTACCCTACCGAAAATTACCGTAGATATGCTCCCAAGAATGATAGAAACAAACATTAAGACATCCCGCGTAGAAAATTGAAATGTCCTGCGCATATAGCACAAATGACGTCACGCTAACTGTGTTTCTATTGGCTAATTATTTCCAGTAAAATATTTGTGTATACGAGTATATGATAATGGGACAATTTACTATTTTTCATTTCAAATTATTTAATAGTGAAAAATGAAACTTTTTTTTTTTAAATTACGTTGTTCTTTTATTGAATTTTGTCTTCGTGCATTGGTATTTTGAGGAATTTCTGTATTAAGGAATCTTATTCTAACGTAAATTCTACATCTTAAAATAAGTTTGTTCACTTTTTCATTTGCTTCAATGTCCTTTGCTTCGGTCAAATGTTTTTGCAAATATCCGCTAGTAAGCAATAATTTTTCAGCGATTGATGGTCTCCTTAGCCCACCTTCACTTAGAAGTTTCACCCATGAGACGGTGCTGTAGAGTTTTAACCGCAAAAAAATATTCATTTCGTGTTTCTAGTGCCAAACCGTATGCATGGCATCGCTCTCTTGTATCTTGTCTCGACACCGTTGAATTCATTACGTCAATTTTGATTTCTCAAAAATCCTAAACTGGCAGCTCGCGTAATAGTTTGTGCAATTGTATGTGAGAAAAGTTTGGTGGACAGTTTAAGTTTCTGTCTCTCAGCTCCAACCACACTTCGATTATGTGCTGATATTGTTTGTGTGATCTCAAGTCATTGGATTGGAGACATAAAATATTCAAAATTATATATTTTTTAACTTCCTTGCTATGAATGATAAAACCATTGTCAATAAAATAATTTCTCAGCAGTTTGATCAGATGTGGAACATCATTGGACACAAATGTTTGTGTAACATCGTACAAAAACCAGGGAATTTACATACATATATACTCGTATACAGTAAAACTCCCCATTGCGGACACCTCTTATAACCGGACACCTTCAATAACCGGACAAATTTCGTGGACACAACCATTTTATTAGTTATATGGCTCCAATAACCGGACACTCTAATAACCGGACGCGGACACATACTTCAAACCATTTTGACCAAAAAATCCCTCATAAACGGACAAAATTTAAAAAATCCCAAACAAGTTTTTTAAAAATCTAGTAATCCTTACAAAAGAAATCGCATTTGTGCTGATAAAACCAAAATTGGTGATTCCCCTTTTCACATTGCATTGATAAACACGAATTTGGTGATTCCCCTTTTAACATGTATGCACACATTGTGTCACTCACTGCATATGTGTTAAATAGTATGCGCATTTTAGTTCAGTTTGTTAAATACAAAAGGTAATTGTGAATTGTGTTTTAATAAACTCGTAATAACATGGTATCAAAAAAAAAGTACTGTCCATTAAAGAAAAAATGGAAATTATTAATGTGTTCGAAAAAGATAAATTGTCTGTACGTGAAATTGCAAAAAGGTAAAGTTTAATTCCCATAAAAAATGAAATTGTGCTTAATTTTTTGTTTTCAAAGGTTTAACATTGGCAAAACTCAAGCAGCAGAGATCAACAAAAATAAGGAGACAATTCGTTCTAAATGGGAGTCTGGAGTAAATGTACATCAAAAGCGAGGTTTTCTAAAGGAAGGTGGCTCTGAAATAGACAAAATGTGCTTTGATTGGTTCGCCAAGGCTAGAAGTCAACAAATTCCTATATCTGGCCCTATTGTAAAGGCAAAAGCAATGGAAATTGCAGTCAAATTGGGTGTACTTAATTTCAATGCTTCAAATGGATGGTTAAACAAATGGCGCATAAGGAATAATGTTGTTTTCAACTGCATATCTGGTGAAGCCGCAGATGTAAACCAAAAGGATGTCGAGCAGTTCAGGGCCAAGCTGCCATCTCTGTTGAGCAGATATAAGCCTCAGGACATTTATAACGCAGATGAAAGCGGGCTTTTCTTTCGCGCACTACCTGACAAAACACTCGCTCTGAAATCCGAAAAATGCATTGGCGGTAAATTATCTAAGGAAAGACTTACAATTTTGTTTTGTGCAAACATGGCTGGAGAGAAAGAGGAGCTTTTGGTTGTAGGTAAAGCAGCCCGACCTCGAGCATTTAAACATGTTCCTACCACGGAACTGCCAGTGAATTGGAAATCTAATAAAAAAAGCTTGGATGACTCGAGAAGTTATGACTGAATGGCTGCAGCAGTTCAATAGGAAAATGAGGTCCCAGAATCGAAAAATTCTCTTGTTTTTGGATAATGCTGCATCTCATCCAAGAGAATTAAACTTAACTAATATAAACATTGTTTTTTTGCCTCCAAACACAACGTCAGTAAGCCAACCCATCGATCAAGGAATAATCCAAAATTTTAAACTTTTTTATAGAAGCTTACTTTTAAAACACTTGCTACGTAAAATTGACACTGCAAGTTCAGCATCAGAGCTGTCAAAATCTATTAATGTGCTTCAAGCTGTTTATTTCATCAAAACACCTTGGAATAAAATAGAAACAACAACAATCCAAAATTGCTTCCGAAAAGCAGGGTTTTCGGAAATTGATGATGTTCTTCCCGATTTTGATCCTAAAGATGACATTGCAGTGGCAATCTATGCTAAATTTCACGAAGGACTCGACGTGGCAAATAATTTCGACGGTTTTCTCCAAATAGATACAAATATCTGCACTGAAGACAACATTATAGAAATTCAATTTGATGAGCAAAACGATATTATGGATATAAGTAATTCAGAAGAAGAATCTTACGAAGAAATAAGTGAGCCAATAACATCGTACGATGAGGCGTTAAAACTTGTTGCGCGTTTGAAACAATTTGCCAAAAATGATTTTGTAGCTTTTCATACATATATATATATATATATATATATATATATATATATATATATATGTATATATATATATATATATATATATATATATATATATATATATATATATATATATATATATATATATATATATATATATATATATATATATATATATATATATATATATATATATATATATATATATATATATATATATATATATATATATATATATATGGGATCCTAAAAGTATGCAATCCCTTTTCACTGAGCTATCACGTTTCAATATATATATATATATATATATATATATATATATATATATATATATATATATATATATATATATTGAAACGTGATAGCTCAGTGAAAAGGGATTGCATACTTTTAGGATCCCATCTGGAGAATGAGTGCCCCCTGTGAGTCAAGATGCGAACTATTCGAATAAAAGTTTATTCAAGAACCATCCGCCGGTAATATCAAAAAGAATATTCTCGACTTCTGTCGAAGTGGATAGAAGCTTCTAGAAAATACGAGAATAGCGTAGAATTTTCGACTCCAACCATTCGAAAACTATAAAAGCGACAAGACTGTTCAAAGTCGAAGACAGAAGATCAGAGACCGTATTTGTGTGTACATCAGGCATTTTAATCGAAGCAGCAGTATTAGCAGTATTTGTAATTTTGCAAAGTGATGAAATTCATTATTAAATAAAGTGATGAAATTATTTATTAAATAAAGTGACTAATGGTTTGTGAAATAAAGTGCAAATAATAACTAAGTAAACTTTAAGCCTAATATTAAATGTGTGAATAGCAATAATTAAATAAAGTTAGTTATTTTAATTTAACCAGCGATTGTTTGATTACTACACAATCCAGTGGTACGAGTCGGAGTACAGAGAGTTAGAGGAATTGTCAGGAGGGCAATTTTGTAACAGAGTAAATTGTCAAGAGGGCAATTTCGTAACAATTGGTGTCAGAAGTGGGATTGTGTATCTGTAATAAACAATGGTTAAATTTGAAAAACTGAGATTGGAGCAGCTCAAGAAGGAGCTTGAGCGTTTAAATTTGCAAACACAAGGGCTTAAAGCGGAGCTGCAGGTGAGACTAAGAAGCGCTTTAGAGGAGCAGGGTATAGATGTCGATGAGCATGAATTCCAATGTGAAGAGCCAACGACATCTCGATACGAAGAAACACCGCAAGAAACTAACACGGGTAACTTTGACATGAGTGCACTTATCGGGCTAATACAGATGCAGTTACAACAAAATTCTCAAGCAGCTGAAGAGAGGATCCAACAGCAGTTACAACAAAACGCTCTGGCAGCCGAAGAGAGGATACAGCAGCGAGATGAAAAGATGCAGCAGCGAGATGAAAAGATGCAGCAACAATTCCAACAAAATGCTCAAACCGTCGAAAAGAGTGTTGCATCCGTCAAAGAGGACGTAGAAAAGAGTGCTGAATCGCTCAAACAAGCAGTCAAAGAGGATGTCAAAGAACAGTTACAGCAGAGTGAAATACGACTTACTCAACTAGTGGAAAAGAACTCACAGCAGATGAAAGAAATGTCCGAGATGGTAGACAGGAAGGTTTGTGAAATTGAGATACGGCAAGAATCGTTCGAAAAATCTTTAGTACAAAGGCAGAATGAATTTAAGCAACAAATAGAACAAAGAATTAATCTACTACAGGAAGGTGCATTGCCTGTGCCAGCTTTATCCTCAATAAAACTGAAGCCTCCTACCTATGATGGAACCACGACATTTAGGGTCTTCAGAATGCAGTTTGAGACTACCGCTAGCACAAATGGTTGGAGTGCTCGCGAAAAAGGGGCTGCATTAACAGTTTCATTGAAAGGTGCTGCCGCTGATGTGCTGCAAACTATCTCAGAAAGTGAGCGAGACTGCTATGAAAGCTTGATGAATGCCGTTCAGCGCAAGTATGGTAGTGAACACCGGAAGCAGATGTACCAAGTAGAGCTACGAACACGGGTACAGAAGAGTGGTGAGTCTCTACAACAGTTTGCGGCGGAAGTGGAACGGTTGGCTCATCTTGCCTACCCAAGAGAGATCACTGAGAGGTGTATGATGGACACCTTTGTATATGGCATTCGCGATGCAGAGATAAAGCGTTCTGCAATAACTAATCCGAAAGCTACATATATGGAGACAGTAGCTAGCGCTTTGTTATCAGAGACAGCAGCATTGGTGTGTCGGTCAGAATGCACAGCCCGTCAGATAATTATCGAGAACAGACAAAGTTTCACGGGCAAATGCTTTACCTGCGGTGATGTGGGGCACATAGCTCGTGATTGTCAGTTGAGATGGAAACATTATGCAACACACGCTCCGGTAAGATTGCCAAAGCAAGACAAAGTCCGAATTAGGGAATCGGAAAAGATTGTCAAGCCGGGAAATGACCGGACTCCTACAACTGATGGCCCAAGAATCTTCGTTTCTCAGATGGCGCGGAAAAATAACAGCCTAACTGTCAACAGTGTAATAAGCGGAAGAAAAGTTGTGGTAACATTGGATACGGGCGCATCACATTCCATAATCAGAAGGGATCTCGTTCGGGGAATCAAGCCGCTTCAGGGAATAAGTTTGCGTACGGCAACTGGAGATGATGCACCGGTACTTGGAAAAGTTCCACGGAAAATCACTATCGGCACCACAACAGTGAAGCACGAGTTTATAGTTGCGGATATTGTGGATGAAGTAATCTTAGGTGTGGATTTCATGATTCGGAATGGATTCACACTAGATTTTAAAAGCCGAGTACTGAAATATGCGAACACCGAAATACCGTTATTTATAGGTGATGATAAGTATGGAGTTGTTAAACAAGCCATTGTATCGCGACGGTCAAAAATCGCACCCAAGTCAGAGGCAGTTATACGGGCCAAAATGGGCGGAGATGTTGGGAAGCATAAGAGCCGAATCGTACCAGAAAAAGTAGTGAATATTTCAAATACCGCTGAAACCATAGCGAAAAAGAAGGTAAGGTGCCAGAGAATTTCAGCAATTGTAAACTGTGAGAGGCAACCGCGAGTCACGAAAAGCAAGATACGAGCTAATGAAAAGGTACGCGACAATCTAGCGAAAGAATGGTCTAAAGAGTCATCTACAGTACTTCCATGCAGCAATTGTGTACCTAAAAAACGAGGACAGTTCAATGAAATTCATGGAACCATCAGAAAGCGCACACAACTGATGAGTGATAAAATGAAAGCCAGATATGATCTACGTGCAAACTCCAAGGGATTTCAGGAAGGGCAGCTAGTTATGCTTCATAATCCGCAAAGGAAAAAGGGATTATCGCCAAAACTGCAAACACACTGGGAAGGCCCTTATAAGGTGATAAAGCGGCTCAACGATGTAGTCTACCGCATCCAATTGGCGAGAAATGCCAGGAGCAAAATCAAAGTCGTTCATTTAGAGAGGTTATCTCCTTATAAAGGTTGCAGTACTATCCTTGTTCGGGACGAACAAGTTTAAGCGGAGGGCAGTGAAACGTGATAGCTCAGTGAAAAGGGATTGCATACTTTTAGGATCCCATCTGGAGAATGAGTGCCGCCTGTGAGTCAAGATGCGAACTATTCGAATAAAAGTTTATTCAAGAACCATCCGCCGGTAATATCAAAAAGAATATTCTCGACTTCTGTCGAAGTGGATAGAAGCTTCTAGAAAATACGAGAATAGCGTAGAATTTTCGACTCCAACCATTCGAAAACTATAAAAGCGACAAGACTGTTCAAAGTCGAAGATAGAAGATCAGAGACCGTATTTGTGTGTACATCAGGCATTTTAATTGAAGCAGCAGTATTAGCAGTATTTGTAATTTTGCAAAGTGATGAAATTCATTATTAAATAAAGTGATGAAATTACTTATTAAATAAAGTGACTAATGGTTTGTGAAATAAAGTGCAAATAATAACTAAGTAAACTTTAAGCCTAATATTAAATGTGTGAATAGCAATAATTAAATAAATCTAATTATTTTAATTTAACCGGCGATTGTTTGATTACTACACAATCCAGTGGTACGAGTCCGAGTACAGAGAGTTAGAGGAATTGTCAGGAGGACAATTTTGTAACAGAGTAAATTGTCAAGAGGGCAATTTCGTAACAATATATATATATATATATAGACTTGATTTAGTAACGTCTTATTGCATGATGCGTAAACACTAAATATTCGATGCAGTGGCTGAGGATATTACCTAATGTGTAAATGTAGTCAGTAAGCTTCTTGACAAAGAAAGACTCAGTAAATAAAAAAAATAAATATATATACGAGTATATATATATATATATATATATATATATATATATATATATATATATATATATATATATATATATATATATATACTCGTATATATATTTATTTATTTTATTTACTGAGTCTTTCTTTGTCAAGAAGCTTACTGACTACATTTACACATTAGGTAATATCCTCAGCCACTGCATCGAATATTTAGTGTTTACGCATCATGCAATAAGACGTTACTAAATCAAGTCTAAGGCATCCATCCTTTAGGGATGCTTGATGTGCACCTGCAAGGATCACGAGGACCTCTCTCAAGTGAGAGGTAATCAGACACTTTACCTTCCAAATGCAACCCCATCACCTGCATCTAAATACATGAATTACAATCCGATAGATGTGTATTTGATTAAAACGTACCAAGCCTCCTTTGCGATGCATCCTTCGGAAAACTGTAAAAATGTAGAGTTTTTCCACCAACTATAGCAAAATACATTGATTTCGTTAAAAACAAAAAAATGTAACTTTTCCGTAAAATTTCTTACTGCTTATTTGCCTGCATTTGGACACCTCATGTTTATATTTAATAGCAGGGTTGCCAACTCTCACACAATACACATACTTTTTGCACGAAATGATAATTTTAAAGTATGAAGCAATTTGTTAGATATAAAATTTAAATAAACAGAGCAAAAATAAAAATTGGATTTATATTTATGAATGATTTCGTATGAAATTCAGTTGATTTGTTATATAAAAGTAGTTCTTAGTAAATTATTTAGGGACACACAAAGTTGGCAACCCTTGACAAACTATTCTCTTGGACGAACTACGTCATCTAACGAGAAATCACGGACATGTCCTAATGTTTATTTTTATTATTCTTGAAATGCTCCTAATGATGATTAATGAAGAAAACATCCCCAATATTCAACTCGCACGCAGAAGGTAAAGGGTATTTCCAAGTCTGTCTAACCCGACTTCAGACTTCTGCACTAATTTAGAATGCTGAGTTGACGTGTATGAGCCATCACGGAGCCTGCTGCAATTAAAATGCACTCCGAATTTCACGCAATATGCTAATGGCTTTAAAATTGGTCCCCTAAAGGCGTGCATTGTACGCATAATTAGCTATGGTAGCGACATCGCTCGGGTGCGAGTATGTTGGCCAAATCAGTAAAATTATCGAGCTTGGCATAGCAATAGTCACGGTGAAGATAGTGAGAAATGTTGAAGTTCTTTCGTATCTACTTCCTGGTCGCCCGCCTGATGGGCCTAGTAAATTTTACTTTCGATCACGTGAAGAACAGGTACGAGCTGGATCATAAGTTGACATTAGTCTACTGCAGCTACATGAATTTCGCTTATTTGGCCATGTTTTCATATGCGACAATTACCCAAGCAAGTTTTTACTTCACTTGCGAAACCGATAAATTTCTAATGTTAATTAACTCCGCAATAACATGTGCCAGCGTACTGATCAACATTAGTGCGGTGTACCAGGTGTGGCGTGGGCGCCAACGCATGCAACGCACTCTGAACACACTCACTTCTCTGATGCAGCACTACAAATCCATCATTTACGCTCCAAGGAATCGCGCCAATTTATTCACTGCACGTTATTTCCTGCTCATGAAGTTTTTCTCCTTGCTCCCCAGAGTGTTACTCATCTTTATGGTCTTGTTTAGCAGGATGGGCGATTTCAATAATTGTATTGCTGATATAGTTGAAGTCCCACCAGTCTTGAGTGGATTCCTCTTGGCCTTGCAACAGGCCCTCACCCAGTTCATGGAGTACAATGTGTTTGTTTGCTTGATATATTGCAATATGCTGCTCGGCATCTTGCAGCAGGAACTGGAAGTCATGCGCCATGATATGAAGCTGTCCTATAAATGGCGTGAATTTTGCCGTGATGCTGATGGACTCAGAAACCGGGTTATTCAACTGGAACAAAAATTGTTGGGGTTATCAGTGCAGCAATGGCAATTGAAAATGGTCATCGATGATGTGCTGGCGGTATACAAGATTCCATTGCTCGCTTTCATGTTCGTGAAATTCTTTGGCATGGTTGAGGGCATATACCAATGGTGTTTGTCACAACTGGTCGCATCACAGGAGGTCAACCCTACGGGACTAGCCATCATGTTCGTGGCTTTGATCATCCATTTGTATAGTAATACTCTGCTCTTCGATATATGTGAACGATTATTCAAAATATTCGGTTCCATTCGTCACTCTGTTTACCAAATTTGGCTGTCTCTTGCTCAACACCATGGATCAGAGTTGAACCAGAATGTAAGTAAAATATGATACCCTCTCGGGGAGGTCTTGAGCTTTTTCATCATTTGCGGACTGTACTCAATATTATCAGAATCCAGTAGACTGAGAAGGAAAGTGCACTTGGAAAGTAAAACGGAGCATATCCTATTGGGTAGTTATGGTGGAGCAATGCATTCTGAAGAGACTGTGCCTACTTAGGAACTCTTGCTGTGTCTTTATAACAGGTTGTTGCCACCTTAAAGCGAGCGCTCTTTACTATATATGACAGAGTCAGAACAGAATTGAGCGACGTGCTTAGTGACCCGATGTGGCGGGTGGACATAAACGTCATAACTTAAACTGACCATTCCGAATAGACTTCCGATAAGACTTCCTTCAGTTTTTGTGTGAATTGTATTAACATGTTCTTTTCTTATGAAACAGCTGCAGAAACCTTTCAAAGAAATTTGGAAGGAATCCTCCCCATGCAACCTGATGTCATTCAAAAGGAAACTATAAAAATCTTCTACAATATTTCAATCAACAACACGGAAACTCCTTTTCCAAACACTTCCTCCTCGTTTTTAGCTCCTTGATGAATCAGGGGGGAAAATCACAAAAGAAACTTCCTGGTTTATTGCCGAAGGATGAGTCTTTGAGGAAAACTTTGGAATCGTTCCAAGGAAGAAAAAATTTTTTCCACCTACATAAACAATGATGTTGAAAGGGTGAACAACTTCCTTGAGGAATAATTTTTTCTACTTTGTTGGGAACAAATTATTGGATGAAAAAATTGATAACGCAAGTAGAATCATATTATCCTCTTTTGCGAATCAGAGGCCAACGGAGTTTCTGCACAATAGAATCTAACTTCATTTTTCCTCAAAATCTCAAATTTTCTGATGGGAAATTTTGCTTTTGTGTGTTCGATTTGCGTAATATTTACTTATGTTATTTATTCAATTGTGATCATCTCTTTCTTCTACAGTTGGAAATGTTTTTTCTCGAACCACAACAACGTCAACGTCTGCGACTCTGCGGTTTATTCACCATAAGCATGTGTAATGGTTTGACAATGTTGGAAGCTGTTTTTCTGCATGTGCTGCTTCTGATACAGTACGCAATACAGGAGTGGTAGAGCGGCAAATCGAAGTATTCTGCTGAACCATATTATTTATATAACGACAAATACACAATTAAGATTCGGAATATTTGAGTGGGGTAATGAAGGAATATGGATATAGATCTTCCTATAAGTGTGGCTGATGTTTCGAATGAACAGAAGAAAAAATCAGAGAATTGCGGGCTCCCACAACACATTCACCTAATCCGGACTCTCACTTCTTCAAATGTCTTAAAAAAAATAAATAAAAATTCACAATATAAGGGAGCACTTTAAAAAAGGAAAAACAAATAAAATTAATTAAATATTTAATTATTTAAAATAACTAAATAAAGAAAATAACTTTTCATATGATTCGATTCCTGGTTTGCTCAAATTTCTGCTACAAAAGTTCATTCAGCTCTTCAACAGTTTCAACGACATCATCCTCGACATCACGAGTGTATAATTTCGCAAACACATCCCAATTTTGGAGGACGTTCTGGTATTCTTCAATATTTTTGAATTCCATTTTGATGTTGTGCACTCTTCCGGGATTGGAACAGTAATCTGGAACCTTAAGAAAACCAAAAAAGTAAAAATATGAATACGAAAAATGGAAAATGGTTACATACGTTTCATCCACGAAACTTTTCGTATGCACGAAGATATCTTCTGTTGTTATTTCGTTGAATGGTTCGACGAAAACCTCACAGAACATCTGCATACACAACGAGCCATAAAACTCTCCCGCCTCATCTAAACGCAGTGAAACATAGCCTGAGAATATTAATTTTGTGCTCAGAGAGCTCTTTACCAACTGCCTGCTAGGTGTGTTTATATTGTAGTGATCTGCCCACCAATCACCCTATATAATAGCCTACTATAGACTAACTACTCCGTATAAATTGATTTGCTGTTTGATATGTTAGTCCGAATATATATCTCTTTTCTCTAAAATGCTGATCACTTTACATTTTTGGGTAATATGCTCGGATGCAGTAAGTCAATATATCGGAAATACTAAGAACTTTCATTCGCGCCTACTCAAGGATGCTTCGTTGGAGTCGGTGCATGTGCCAGATATATAAAGTCCAAAATCAAGGAACCATTGTGGGAACTGAGGGTGGCACCATATTTGAGTTCAAATTTAATTTCATTGCCAACCTCAATGAGGAATAGCAAATTTTGTTGGATATATTGATGGTGAAACACGAAAGAAAATTTACGTACTGAATAGGACTAGGACTGGAGATGGCCGATTAGTGGAAAAGAACATTATGATAATATAGATTTTTTATAGAAAAGATCGATAAGTAATCGATGGTTGGAGTGATCAGTGTCCGATGGCACATAGACCAAACTTTCTAATAAAAGAATATAGAATAAAGAACACGAACACATATTTTCCAAGGAGTAGAGCATCTGCAGTGCCTACCATTTACGTATGCTTCGCCAATGCAAAATGACCCGTTAGCAGTCCAACTACAAGTCTGCAGTTTCTCCTCCCAACTGACAGAATAAACCGTTCTAATGGAAACAACAGGCAGCATAGCCTTTGCCCATCTGCTGCATCTTACAGCCACCCATTCATGACTCTGTCCACAGGTAACCCAATCACTAAAGTACGAGTTGCACGGAAACCCCAGAACCCGACCCAATATCTGTTCTGGAGCCATCAGTGAAAATTACACATTACCAGGCTCAGTAGTTCCATCATACCATAAGCGAGCCTCTGGAATGTTTATGCAGTGCCACCTTTCTGTTATCAGATACACGAGTATCAGTGCCAGCAATATCTTCAAGATTCCAACGCGCACCCAGCCACTGCTTATTGTGCTTTAACCTACAGATAGCCTTTAGGGCCTCTCCTTGCACAAAAACATATAGGGCGGGAAGATTCAGCAGCGCATCAAGAGCAGGGCCAGAAGTTGTCGGAAAGGGTCCAGTATAACAAATAGCCACAGTTCTCTTATCACTAGATAGGGCAGATTTCACCCCCTTGAGAGACAATCTTTTCCCCTTGACTACCGATGCGAATATGGGCCAGTTCATTACCATACAAATCCAAAAGACTTTCGAGGGAGCCATACCTCTTGTCAAAGAGGTGACAGTGCTTTCGCTACCTTTAGTTCAAACTGTGACTAATCTTTGCTATATGAAACCTTAAGCTGAGTTCCATTTATTTTGTATACAATGAAACTGTTTTCCAGTTCCCTTCCCAATGTTAATAACGTTTTCCGAAATAGAATGTTAAGTTCTCCTTTTAAATAACGGCACCAACATTGAGGAAATTCAGAAGAGGAAGAAACATCATATGACCTTCATTATTGAATTGTCACTCGTGTGGCGCAGAAATTGATGCTCCGAATAAGAAAGATCTTGCAAAATATTCTTCACTATGAAGTCATTATATATTCATTATATCCCAGGCTACAGCAGAATAAATCTCAAAGAACGAGTCGATGAAGAAGCCAATAATGCAGGTCATGAAGGTGAGGAAGTTGAATTCCCATGGCCACTCCAAGATGCTATAAACAAGATACAGCATGAAATCCAACAACAATGGAAAAGGGAATATGTCAATCTAATTTCTGAAAAAAGCACGAAATATGGAGAACTGTTTCCAAATATATTAAAAAATCCTTGGTTTAAGAAAAACAAGGACTTGAATCCTAAAAAAGTCAAGCAAATTAACCTTTTCCTATCAGGACACGCTTTCTGTAATAAGGCGCTGACGAAACTAAGAGTAATTGAAGACGGAAACTGTGAAGTTTGCCAATGCCCAGAACATATCATCTTTCATTGTACTAAACACAATTTGTCAAGAAATTCTTTCCCAGCACTTATACAATTCAACTCTCTAAGAACCCTAATCCAGGCTAAAGAAGACTACACCTTCAAAATAATCACCGACTTTTTAAAGGTAATTGATATCTACATATAAAACTCAAGTTTCAAATTTTATGGTGGTAGCGTTATAACTGTCCAAGTTTGGCCAAATAATTCTTCAACGCTGAAGTAACTTAAATTTAAAAAAAAAAAACTAATTATAAAATGTTTAACAACTTACGAGCAATTTAAGTTTGGTTAAAGAGAAGAATGGATGGTACGCAACGCATTGGAGATACTAATCGGTTATGTGTCTGGGCGTCGTCGTCTTAAGACGTCGTTCCGTTGTGTCTGGTGCGGAGAATTTCGATGCCTTTTTGTTTATGTGGCGTCGAAGTCGTTCATGATGTGAGATTGCGCTGTTTACTATCTGCACCCCAAGATCTCTGTGGAACACCTGCGTTAATTTCGCGGAGATGAGAGTATGCACAGTCTTGCTTAATTCGGAAGTATCTTTTTTGAAGGGATGATTTACAAATTGATAATATTCGATAGGGGTAGTTTCAATTCCAGTTTATGGAGCAAACCTCCATACAATACTTTGTCGAAAACCTGCGCCACATCAAAAAAAGCGCAGAACAGATTTCTGCTGTTATTAGATCAAACCTGGATTTTTTTACCACAAAATCATCCGAAACTGTGCAAAAGGCGCTAGTAACCCTTAGCGCGCTGAGCCGGTGTACAGAATGGATTCCTTTAGAGACACTCAGTATACGCGTGACTTCTCCCAAATTGGTGTCGCATATAGGATGATCGAGCTTATTACCCTCGATAGTAGCTGCCTTCTCCTTGATCTGGGCCCACCCAAGTTCAGCATCTTCTTTGTGAGCGCACCGTTGACGCAAGCAGCCTTTTCACACTATCCTAAGGTGTTCTTTTAAAGCCTGGCATTGCGCTGTTTACTATCTGAACCCCAAGATCTCTGTGAACTTGAAGTGCAGATAATGCTGCCTTAATTTCGCGGAGATGACAGTAGGCATCGAATTGCTTAATTCGGAAGTATCCTTTTGGAAGGCATGATTTAATAATTTGACAATATTCGAAAGGTAATTTCAATTGCACTTTATGACAAACTCTATCGACAGCCTGCGCCACATAAAAAAATACAGGAGAAAATACTTTTTCTCTTCAAATGAGTTATCAATAACTTCGACGATCCTGTGAACTTGATTTATAGCTGAGTGTTATCTTCTGAAACCAAATTGGTGGCTTGGTATGAATTTATTTTCTTCAATATTTGGTTGTAGTTTTTTATATAGCAGTGTCTCAATGACCTTTGATATCATTGGTAACAGGGAGATTCCGAGGAAGCCTAGGGCGCGCATCTGGTTGTCAAAAATGAAGCTGGAGAGCACGAAGCTCATACAGTGCCTGCGACTACAAAATCCTAGGGCTCCGATGGACGATTGATCTGTCCTAAAAGTAGAGGAAATCCAGAGGAATAGTCATCCTGTGTTGCTTCTAATCAGTGAGGAGTCCCTGGGGGTACTCGAGAAGCAGGAACTTAGCTTACGGTTTGAGATCAGAGAGGCTGAACTAAAAATCTTTCCGCCTCTGGTGCTCCGGACGAAAACCTGGACGAGGTGGCGAAGGCAAACAAGCTAACAGAGATGGCTATATTAGACAATTCGGCACCCAAAACGGAGCTTACTGAAGGAAAGCCACTACCGGCGGCAAGAAGGATGCTGCGTGTAGCTCCGATTAACCACCAGCACTCTAAATAAACCACCTACAACCTTCTTGTCCTTCTGAGAGAGGAGGACATCGACATCTGCTTGATCCCAGAACCATGGGTCAGACAGTCCCAAGTTATGTGTCTGAGGGGCTATATAACTTATTCTATCCCCATATCGAAGGTAAGCCGAGGGCATGTATTTTAGCCAAAAATTCGTTAAATGTTTTCCTCTTACCAAATTACAGCACCGAGATGTCACAGTAGTCCAGGTAGAACTAACGTCTTCTTGTCGCCTCGTTTTCTGGACGGCCAACGTCTTCTTGTCGCCTCGAAATATATGGCCCATGATCACCAGGCGCCCCCTGAGAAGGTGCGGCGACCATTGCATTAAGTACAATAAGAAAGGAAGCTGTCCTGGTGGGGTGCGGCGCCAACGCGAGACACACGTTGTGGGGTAGCAGTGAGACAAATGAACGAGGTGAATTTCTTTTCGATTTTATTATAAATAACAACCTGAGTGTGTGCAACAAAGGACTGCTCTCCCACTTTTATTTTCCCCGGGTCTGAAACTTTAAGTGGGTGGGAATAAGTTCTCGATCACATTCTGGTAACAAATTCTCCTGATCTTTGGGTGGATAACTGAGCGATATCTCGATGGAACTCTCTATCAGACCAGTGAGATATCCTTTATAACATTGAGTTTTGGCGGGAAATGGTATTACCCCGCAGAAATTCAAAATTAATGGACTAGGATCTATTCAACAGGATGGTCAAAAATAGACTGGATAGGAATATATTTCCATTTCTTCCGCAATGATGCTGGACAAGCGAGTAGAAACCTTGGAGAAAACCTTTCAAGTTGCATTTAGGATCTCGTGTAGCAAAAAGACGTTCCCTTACTGGTGGGTTCGGAATCTTAGAGACTTGAGATCAAGCCTCACCAGGGTCTTTAACGAATGCTACATAACTTGAAATTTCCAAACTTACAGAGAAAGCTTAAAGACATGCAAAAAAGCAGTACGGTATGCGAAACGCAAATCGTATCAAGACCACTGTGAATCTATTGAGTTACTAATGGACTCTGCCAGGCTCAGAAAAATTCTCGCCAAGGATCCCTCCAACAGAGCCTATGTAAAACGTACTGATAGAGTGTGAGCAGAATCGGCGACGGAGGCATTGAAGATTCTTGTGGATACTCATTTTCCAGACTGCACTGATCTTTCATAGCAAAGTAGCACATCTGCATATCGAGAACACGTACCAGTAATGCACTTGAGAAAATTTTGTCTGTGGACCAGGTCGTCTGTTTATCACATCCCCAGGTCCGTACGGTATCAGACCTATAATGATGCAAAAGACACAGGGATGCATAATATCTGAGTTAAAGGAAATTTTCACTGCGTTTAATTCTCTAAATTATATATCAAAGGTGGAGGAAAATCCGGGTGTTTTTCATTCCGGAGGTAGGAAAAATTGGGGATGAATTGGCCAAAGATTAGTCTTACTCCCTTCTTTCTGAAAGTTCTTGAGAGTGTCGTCGATCGTCGCAATTGAGATGTCTTGCGGAGCATCCACTTTCAATGGCACAGCATGCGTATCTGACTGGGAGATCTACGGAGACTGCACTACTGAAGTGGTGCGAGAGGTAGAAAGATCCCTTCACTTAAATCAATTTACTCTGGCTACTTTCATAGACATCGAAGGGGCCTTTAATAACGGAAGGGCTGAAGCTATTAAATCTCCTCTTGATAGGGCAGGGGTGGATTTGTAATTGGATGTCATTCTTGCTGGCAAACAGACAAATCATAGGTGAATTAGGTAGTGCTAGAGTTACGAAAAATGTGTGCAGATGTACATCCAAACGCGGAGTCCTTTCAACATAGTTGTTCCTAGTAACTATCAATAAAATTCTCGCTAAACTTGACTCTAAAGGAGTCAAAGTGGTCGCGTATGATGACGATGTAGCGGTCCTGGTCACCGGACCCTTCCCGACAGTGATGAGTGACATCATAGAGGGTGCGTTGAGCAAGCTTAGGAGATGGGATAGGAGGTGTGTGGGCTGGGGCTTAATTCTGATAAAACGGAATTGTTGCTCTTCACAAAAAATATAAGCCTCCATCCTTGAAACTTCCGAGGCTTAATGGACAGCGACTCCCACTATCATTCAGGGTAAAATATCTTGGTGTCATATTGGACCCCGAACTTATTTGGAAAGCGTGCATCGATGAATGAGTACGGAAGGCCTGTGTGGCTTTTTATGCTTGCAAGTCGATGTTTGGCAAAAAATGGGGTCTCAAAAAAAAATTGCACTCTGGATGTACAATGTAGTGGTGCGGCCGATCTTAACATACGGCTCCGTGGTTTGGTGGGAAGCTCTCAGGAAAAGGTTACATTTTCACGAAATTACAAAGAATCCAGCGCACCACGTGCATTGGAATTAAAGGAGCCTGTCGCACTTGTCACAGGGTTCTTTAGACGCGACTCTAAACCTCCTCCCTATTGATTATCACACTTATTGTATTTCCGAACAAACTGCAGTAAGACTCAGGGAATCCAGTAACTGAAGGGATGCCCTGTATGGTCATAGCACCATTTTCAAACAGCTGCCGCCAGATATAGTATCCTCGAGAACCGACTTCTTCATTCGCAATCTGGATTTTGCAAACCGTGTAAACACAGTTCTACCAAGTAGGAACGACTGGAAAAGGGAAAGGTACTCGCGAAAGGGAGTACGCCCATCTTGGGGTGGGTGTGGAAATATTTTCCGCATCTCTGAATTATATACACTCCTTCAAATTGCCATCGACATCAAGTGTCTTTCAAGCAGAGGTCTTTGCAAATTGACAGGCATGTAGGGCGCTGAGAGGGCGCAAGCTGACCAAAATCATAGCAATTTACTCCTAGAGCAAAGCATCAATAATGGCGCTAGCGTCACCTTTTACCAGTTCTGGAAAAGAGGAATTTAACTCATTATTGGAAAACAGTATAGTATCCCTCGTCTGGGTCCCGGGACACAGGAACATTAACAGCAACGAGGGCCGATGAGCTACCTCGAAGAGGCTCATCGGAAACCCATTAAGTGTTTGCCTATTTGGACGTGGGCGTCGCCTTAACGGTTATTAAGGGAAATATTTGTAATCACTTCCTCCACTAGGCTCGCGAGAGGTGGAAAATCACTGCGACATGTGCGATTGGAGAATGATGTGGCCTGATTACTGTGCAAAAAGAACTAAACATATTTTCAATAAACCAAGACACACAATTAATAAACTTATAGCTGTCTGTACTGGTCATTGGACTATCGGCACACATGCTGAAAAAATTGGCATTCCGTTCAATGCCCATTGCAGGAGCTGTAAAGGCCTACAGGAGAAAGACACAGTCGTACACTTCTCTGCTTTATTGCCCAGCCCTCCGCCGATTGGATTTCAATATCTCGAAAATCCTTTTCTGAAGAGTCTAGGGCATTGCTCGAGTTTAGAAATTTCGGACCTATCCAAATTTGTTAACAACTACGGCTGGTAGTAAAGGTGACAAAAGTATATTACCATTTTTTAGGTTCGCGAAGACTTGGCAACAAAACGGCACTATTGCAGCCATTTTACCTACCAACCTAGTTTAATTATATCAAAGCTTCGCTTTTATTCCATGATCGTGACAATCATTCCTTTCGTCCACACTGCTTAGTTCACTATTTCTTTAGATTTCCCCACCTTATCACATTAGTAAGCACATAAAATGCGTTTTGTTTTGTGTTGTAATCTACCAACTCACAATTGCTCTCCCTCTCCAACACTATATTGCTGTCTTAATATCGGTTGCACGTACACTCTTCCAGAATTTGTTGAAATTTTCTATGCTAGGAGACTTCTACGCCAATCTGTTTTAGTGGCTGAAATTCCGAGTGTAAATACTTCAGCATCACGAAACGTTCAGCATGCACTTCGCAGCAGATGAAGAATGCCTTCGTTCTCATTTTATGACCGGCAAATTCCATGACTAATTCCATCGACTTGACTCAACTGCGGACACCAGAACACCAAGTTCCTCACTGAAATTACTCTATTTACCGGAGCCGCCGATAAGTTAAAATAATCGAAAGCTTTCAATTACTTTCTCCGTACAAATAAATCGCAATGCACCGATATCTACATATATGATTTTTCATTCTGGGAAGCCTCTCTCAACTTGATCGTATCTCTAACACTGATAGTGAGTGATTCGCAAATGAATTCACGATCCGTGACGATATGTAACGCTGTTTTTGGTTGGAGCTCTACTGGTCACAATCCAGTGCTCCGAACTATTAGCATAAACTAATTTTCGTTTAGCAATAGAAATGGTCGCCAACGATCTCACAATTTACTACCAGAAATTATAATATGTTTGTATATATAATGTTTTATATATATTGGGATGCGGAAGTAACCATATTTATGGCTCGTTACTCAACTTTGTCTCACACAACATTAAGTATACGAGTATATTTGCGAACAAACCTTTACTGTAAGTAAACCTCAGCAAATGCAAGTAAGGGTCTCTTTTAAATTACAGAATTTCCACAATTCACAAAGGTGGACAACAGAAAGTCTCATTCCAAGCATTCAAGGACAAAAAATGTGCCGGCAAATGGCCCGTTATACGTCCGAAATTTGATGAGCTAGTTCAAAAGTGTGAGCGAACTTAATCTATGGAATCACCCAGTATGCCGATGTTATTAATAGAACACGGCGTTTCGTGCGCAATGACGAAATTCAAGAAGTTAAAACTGCGGTTAATGGAAAATTCTATTAGTTCCATCCCATTAATTCCCTAGGGCGTTTGCCCTACTTTCCTCGAATTACTTCGAATGCAGACCACAGAAAAAAATTCAGTCGAAGAGCATCCGAGAGAGCGAAAGGTTTTGGGATATGTTGGGATATTTTCGTATTAACTACTGGCTGAGTCGAGTGCTAGGTTTGACAACTCTTCGCTACGACTATGACACACAACGCTGCAACCGAGAACACACGCCCATGCTAGTCTACTGCTGCTGCCTCCATGTCGCATATATGGTTATTCTGCCGCTGTCATCAGGACTATGCGTATACTTGTATTACGCCTGCGACGAAGACGTACTTTTACCATTTCTGTATACGATTATAACCGCCATACGCATGGTTATAGTGATTGTTACGATTTATGGGGCGTGGAGTCAGCGCACAAGTCTGTCTCAAATTGTGAACGCATTCCTGCACTTATTTCGAAAGTACCAATCCAACGACTGTGATCATTTTTCCAACTCCCGGTACTTGACTACGTCACGCCATATGCTCCGGACCAAATTCATAATTTCAGGCTGCAAAGTTTGCGTATTTTTCTTCTTCCTCATGAATATGGCCGGAAATGATCAATTTGAAGGTATAGTGTCGCGCACCCTGAGATACGCGCTCATTACATGGTCCCTGGAAATTCTAAACTTGATGGTGGTAGTCCTCGAAAACAATTTATTCCTGGGTCTGGTGACTGCGAACATGCTGCTAAGCATCCTAGAGCAGAAGCTCCAAAATATTTTGCCTGCTGTTCAATTGTTGCGCTACTTCATTAACCGCCGCGATATTTCTCAATACAATGCATTGGAATTACAATTGGCGCGAGAGGTACAATCGGTCGACAGGAAGCAGCGTCAACTGAGAGCACTCATCTTTCGTTTGATCGGTCTATATACGATTCAGCTTATCTGCTTACTGTGCTATTCAGTCGTTTATTTTATTATATTGGCATTCGCGGTATTCAATGCCCTCAGGAACCGGCACAACGATTTATTTCTGTTGATCTTACTGATATTAACTCAAGAGTACTTAAATTTAATGCAATTTTTGAACGTATGTGCGCGCATTCAGGAGCAGTTTGCTTCCATTCGTGAAACCGTTTACAGCGTCTGGTTAGAGACAACAAATTTTGAGACCCGCACAGCTCCAGAACTGGGAAGAAGTGTAAGTATGTGTTGAGTCGTCTTTACCCAAATCTAATACTATTCGTTATGTTTCTTCACTCCTTCCATTTGAATTCGGTACTGAACAACGCTTGGCTACGAAGGAACATTTCCTTTCTTAGAAAATAATTTAACGTTCCTTTTTTTTACATATAGCTCGAAATATTTATACTTAATATGCAACAACAACACTCTCGTTTAAACGTTGGCGGTTTCTTCGAGTTGAATATGAACACGGCTCTGCAAGTAACGAAGGCAACAGTGCTGCATTTCCTGCTCCTACTACAAATTAAACTTAAATAGTGGCAGTGACATGTGTTATTATTATCTCCTCTGTCTATTTCAACGGATTCCTGCAACTTTGGAAAACTTCTGTGCAACAAGATATGTTTACTGAAAATAATACTTTTCACAGTAAATAAAAAAAATACTCGTAACATCGCGGTATCTATTCTTGGCCAGTGCAGGGGCTCGTAATGATCCATTTTTAATGGTGCAGTTAAAATACACTCCGGATTTCAGGCAATATGCTAATTGCTTTTTAATTGGTCCCCTAAAGGCGAGCAATCTACGCAGAATTGTCGGATGTCGCGACAACGCTCGGCTACGAGTATGCTGACTAAAACAGTAAAATTATTGAGCTTGGAAATAGTCACGGTGAATGTAGTCTGAAATGTTGAAGTTCTTTCGCATCTACTTCTTGGTCGCTCGCCTAATAGGCCAATTAAACTTGACTTACGATGATGTGAAGAACACGTACGAGCTGGATCATAAGTTAACATTGTTCTACTGCAGCTGCATGAACGTCGTTTATTTTTCCATGTTTTCATATGCGACAATTACCCGCACAAGTGCTTACATCACAGCGAAACCGATAAGTTGTGTCACTACTAGACAGATGTCAAGATAACCTTTCGTCTTTATTGCAAATCAACAACTGACTCTTCTCTCAGCCAAGAGTAATATATAAAAAAAAATGAATACAAGTAAATACAGGAATGAAGAGTAGATAATAAAGAATATAAGACGCAATGTATATCATGAACAAGCGGAGTTGCCATAGGGAGAAACAGTGTGTTGACAGCTGCTAATATTCATTAACTCCGCAATATCATATGCCCACGTACTGAACAACATCAGTACGGTGTTCCAGGTGTGGTACGGCGCCAGCGGTTGCATCGCACTCTGAACACACTCACCCGCCTGCTACAGGAATACGAATCCATCATTTACGCTCCAAGGAATCGCGCCAATTTATTAACTGCACGTTATTTCCTGCTCATTAAGTTTTTCGCCTCACTCCCCAAACTGTATTTCACTTTCAAGATCATGTTCAGCAGAACGGGCCTATTCAAAAGTTGTCTTCCTGATTCAGTGGAAGGCACACCAGTCCTTATTGGATTCTTCATGGCCTTGCAACAGACGCTGAACCAGTTCAAGGAGTCCAACGTGTTTGTTTGCTGTATATATTGCAATATGCTGCTCGGCATCTTGCAGCAGGAACTGGAAGTCATGCGCCATGATATGAAGCTCTCCTATAAATGGCGGGGAGTTTGCCGTGATGTTGTTGGACTTAGATACCGGGTCATGCAACTGGAACCCAAATTGTTGGGGTTATCAGTGCAGCAGCGGCAACTGAAAACGGCCATCGATGAAGTGTTGGCGGTATACGCGATTCCATTACTCATTTCGTGAAATTCACCAATGGTGTTTCTCACAACTGGTCGCATCACAAGAGGTCAACTTCATGCATTTTTATAGTACCGCTCTGCTCTTCGATATATGTGAACGATGATTCAAAAGCTTCGGTTGCATTCGTCACTCTGTTTATCAAATCTGGCTGCGTGCTGCTCAACATCATGCATCAGAGTTGGACCAGAATGTGAGTAAAAGACGAAGACACTGACTGAGGTAGCAGCCTCTCGGAGAATTTAGACAGTCCTTCGCCATGAATGTGAAATACTAAAGGGGAGACTCTCAGTGGGAAATTTGTTTTTTGAAGACTGATCTAGAAAGTTCTTGAGCTGTTGAGTTCAATAGAGAACTGTACCCAATATTAACAGAATCCAGTAGACTAAAAAAGAAAGTACACTTGAAGAGAAGAAAGTAACATTTCATACCAATTCCAATTTGATAGTTATGGTGAAGCAGTACGTGAATTCTGTAGAGACTGTAACCTCCTTAGAATGTGTTTTTGTGTCTGCAGAAGAGGTTATTGCCACCTTAGTGTGAGTGTTCTCTACAATATTTGAGCAAGTCAGAACATAAGCGATCAACCACAGAAAACTTTTAAGCAAGTTTGCAAGCAATTCTCCCCATGAGCCATTTATAATAATTTTACACCTGATATCATTCAAAGTAGGTGATAATAATCTTCTGGAAAGTCTCGACCAGAAACACTGAAACTGGATTTCCATATACTTATTCTCTATTTTTAACTCCTCGATGAATCAGGAAGGAAAATCACAATAGAAACTTCTACGTTTTTTGTCGAATAATGAATTTTATAAAGAACTTTAAAAAACCATTCGAAGATGAAAATTGTATTCGATGTTGAAAGTGTGAAAACTTTCCTTTGGAATATTGTTTTATATTTTCCTTTAAGCAATTTGAAAAAATTGATAATGCTAAGAATAATCATATAATACGCTAGTCGGGATCAGAGGCCACCTGAATTTCAGCAACAATTCCTTACAGAATCTCATCTTATTGTAGCTCCATATTTAGCATAATGCTCTGACATTGTTTGAAGCCGTGTATCTCCATGTGCTGCTTCTGATACAGTACGCAATACAGGAGTGGTAGAGCGGTAAAATTAAGTAGTCTGCTCGCCTACATTTCTTATACTATGACAAACACACAACTATGATTCGGTATTTTTGAGTGACGCAAGAATGTGGGTGTGGGTTAACCAAAAAGTCTGAAGGCCCGAATACAATAATGCGAGAGACCGAGACGAGAGCGAGACCGAGACGAGACCGTGACCGAGACGAGAGCGAGACCGAGACGAGAGCGAGACCGAGTCTCGGCCGAGATGTCAAAAAGAATTTGTACCAAAGGATTGTATGTGGCAAGATACAATAATGCGTGATGCGATACGGCGAGATGAGGCATTTCTAAAAAATTAGAAATTCCTCGCACTCTCGTCCGAGACAAATTGTCAAAGTAATCAATTGTTTTGTAATACGCATTTGTTTATTTATTTTTCGCTGTTAGTGGCTCCGCGTGTATTTTATTAATTAAAAAATTTCAAAACATTTAGTTTTTAATACTTTTGCTTTTGTGTAAATATGGCTCGCACTTTGTTGATTGTATATTAGAATGCGAGACAGTGCAAAACGAGATCTCGGCCGAGACTTGGTCTCGCTCTCGTCTCGGTCTCTCGCATTATTGTATTCGGGCCTTGATCGATCATTTGGATTAAAAGAGCACCGAGGGATTTCGGTTCTAGCGTATATATTAAAATTCAGAGAATAGTGGGCTCCCACCTGATCCGGCCTTTCACTTCTTCAAATGTCTTAAATAAATTAAATAAAAATTCAAAGTATAAGGACACACTTTAAAAGAGCAAAAACAACGAAATTAATTAAATATTTAATTATTGTAAATAAACAAAATAAAGAAAATAACTTTTCACATGAGTAGATTCCTCGTTTGTTCATAATTCTCCTTCAAAAGTTCATTCAGCTCTTCAACAATTTCAGCAGCATCATCCTCGACATCGCGAATGTATAATTTCGCAAAAACATCGCACGTTTGGAGGAATTTTATGTAGATTGCAAGGAACTATTGCGGAGTCTACTCCGCCAACTTCGACAACAATTTTTGCAAGTGCTGCCGGAGTAGGTACTCAGCTTTATTAATCGATTAATCATCTAGAACTGTTTGGATTAATCGATAGACTGTAGAAATTTATAACAAACTATTGCTCGTTCAGGCTAAACTTTGAGCCTCTATAAAAACCATTCTTCTCCGTGATGCCGTCGTTTGCGGATGATTTACCTTTTTGTGCTTTTGTCAGAGCAATTAGTCATATATATACGAGTATACTAAGACCACAAGACATCCATTGTACTATATTTTACATTCCATTTTTGTTTTCTTTGAATCGACCGGACCGATGAACAAACTGTGGTCTAAGGAGGCAAAGTTTTCGCTACTGAGGATTTCAGTGCCAAATAAATCGAACAACCTGATTCTAGCGAAAGTGGGCATACGCACAAAAAATGGTCAACCGTTTCATCTTCCTCTTCACTGCCTGCAATGCCGATATTTTACATGTGCTTCGCCCATGCAAAATGCCTCGTTATCAGTCCTATCAGATGTCTGCAGTTTCCCTACCAAGAGACAGAGGAAACTTTGACGTTCTATCGGAAATAACTGGCAGCAAAGCCTTTGCCCATCTGCTGCCAAATACTGCCGCCCATTCGCGACTCTATGCACAGGCAACCCAATCACTAAAGGTACGAGGTGAACAGGTAGCGTGCCAGTAAAACTGGTCTCAGACCCTTGCATGAATGAGAGAATGAAATAAAGAGGGAAATTGTATCTCGACTAATTTGATCTATTGTACTCCTCCTGCATGTACCTATTAAAGGTCTTCTATTAGTCCAACAGTTCTAAGGAAGCTTAGCACTGAGTTGGGGTTCATTGATCTAATGTTTCTGCCCTCGGGCCAGTAATGCCCCAGATATTTCTTCCTACTGCGAGCTAAGGCTTCGCAGGTCATTAGAAGGCGTTTCTTCTGCCTTCGTACAGATCCTACACGTGTGTACTGGTGAGAGTCCCAGTTTCATTAGGTGGCTTGTTAAACGAGAGTGGCCTGTGAGGTAACCTGTCAGAATTTTTAAATTGTTTTTGCTTAACTGTAGACATAGAGCTGCACGTTTTGAGTTGTAGTCCCCAATGATGAGCTTGGATTGTCTAAGTTTTGGTAGTGAGGCCCAGTAGCGTGATCTTCTGGATTTTTCTTCCTGTTTTAATTTATCTATTATGCGTTTTGCCCCTATGCCAAATAATGGTTCAGGCCCAATAAAAGGTGTGGCTGCCCCTTTCCTGGCAAGACTATCCACTTTTTCATTTCCAGGGATCCCAGTGTGTCCTGGGACCAATATTATGGAGAGTTTATTGAGGCTTCCTAGCTTATTTAAAAGCTATACGCATTCCCATACGAGTTTAGAGTGAATCTCGTATGAATTGAGTGCTTGTATAGCTGCTTGACTGTCAGACATGATAGCAATGTCTTGTCCAACAAGGTTACGTCGGAGGTTAAAGACAACACAGAGGTTAATTGCATGTATCTCTGCCTGGAATATGCTGGGTGATTTCCCAATTGGTACGGAGTGGTTGACGTTCGGCCCAAATATGCCGGCTCCTATCCCTTCTTCTGTTTTTGAACCATCTGTGAACCACTTGATTGATGGTATGATCTTTTAGGATATCTTGAAGTGATTCAGGTTTCCATTCCTTCTTGTTCCCAAGCACAACTGTCAAGTGATTCTCAAAGTTATACCTTTTCTTCATATCATCTTTAGATAGGTCCGTGAGGGGTATAGTGCCAACGATGCTGTCACGTTGCTTATTACTACAAATTTTCTCGCGTCCAGCACCTTCCTTGACGATTCTTAGTAGGGTTCTTTTTGCAGCCATTTCTACTATAATATGTAACGGAGTAAGATCTAAAAGTGTTTCCATTGCTTCTGTAGGACACGTTTTCATAGCTCCTGTAATACATATATATGCTATTCGTTGTACTTTGTTCAAAGTGTTCTTCATGGTGAGCAATTTGGTTCTTTGAGCCCATGGCACTGCTCCATATGTTAGAACCGGCCTAACCATCATGGTGTACATCCATTTCAGAATATAAGGTTTGCAACCCTATGTCTTCCCAGCTAAACTTCTACACACCATTAATGCATGATTGCCTTACTTGTTACAAAAAACGTATGTGCTCTCCAGAGAAGTTTGGAATCTAGTATTATTCCTAGATATTTTACCTCCCTTGACAACATCTCCACATTTCGGAGTTTGATTGGATGCATATGCGGCAACTTCTTTTTCCGAGTGAACGGTACAATGGTTGTTTTTGTGGGGTTTATGTTCAGTCCCACTGAAGTGCAGCATTCTTGAGTAATAAAGAGTCCTCTCTGTATTATGTCGCAAAGAGTGCTTTCAAATTTACGTCTTGCTATTATTACAATGTCGTCGGCATATCCTTGACAGATGATGCCGTTGTGCTGCAGCAGATCAATTAGTTCATCTACCACTAGGCTCCACATGAGTGGGGAAAGTACTCCTCCCTGTGGGCACCCTTTTGTACACCCGGTGCGTTTTGCTCTATTGTAGAGGGTACGCACGTGTGTTATTCCACCAAAGTGTTTTCTTCCCCCTGTTGCTAGAGCTATCTCTGTAATTATCTTGAAATGCCTCTAATATTACCTTACCTATCTTCCCTACGACGCTTTCAATCTCTATCGATTGATTCGTCTTTGCCCTAAAATTGAAATGGCCTAGGTTATCAGATAGGCCATTCATGTACTCGTTCCAGTCTGTATTTCTAGGGTTTTTCCTAAGCACCTTCTCAAGAGGTTTTCCTTTGAGAAACTATTATACTGTGATCAGAAAGAGATAGCTCCGTTGATACTCTTCAGTTTCTGATGAAGTTACCCATACTTAGGTTCCCTATCGTTAGGTCTAAAACCTCCTGGCTAGTCCTTGTGACAAATGTAGGGGTTTTTTCCACATTGTAAAATTCTAGGTCATTACTTATAATAAACTCTAATAGGTACTCACCCCTCGTGTTCGTGTCACCGCTTCCACATTCGGTGTTATGTGCGATGGCATTCTCCTCGCAGTATTGCACCAGTACTTGTACTTTGCAGGGTGGAATGACATCGGAGTCCCCTGGGAAGTATGTAGATGCCAGCAAAATTGATTTTTGATTACCACCCATGTAGGTGGATGTCTCGATGGCAACCAAGTCTCGACTCATAGATCTATGCCCTCAGTCAGCTCCTGCGAAGTCGGAATTTCTGTTATGTTAGTATCCATGTCCTGGTCATCACTCTTTTGTGCCTCGGCACTCCTTGTTGTCGATGAGGGCGGTGCACCTTGCCGAAGCGGAAATTGAGCAGCCCGCTATTGGTTTTTATGGCTTCGATGGAATTTCCTGTCACCTCATCACGGCTTTTGGTGATCCTCCAGAGCTTGGAATTCACGCCCTGGTTTTGCGCTTCGATGAGGGCCAAGATGCTCTCGTGTTCTTATCCTGAGCCTCTCGGAAGGACCCTTTATTCACAAGTGTACCTGCGACTTCATTCCCCATAATGCTCAAGTATCCTGGAAACAAGTTTCGAAAGTTTGGCGCTCATAATAAAACAGTAGATGGCAATAGATAATCAGTGGATAGACGAATTTCTTTAGACATCAGTTTGAATAATCGTTACGGTTGAATTTGAATTTCTCATTGTCCCGTCTGCGGCAAATTATCTGATTTGCGGGATGGATTTCTGGAAACCTTTCTGGGTGTTGCTCGATGCTACCATCAATCAGTTGAATGAGGAATGTGATGACTCGGACATTCTAGTACTGACATCATCCCAGAGTAGGCAGTTCGAAGTAACTATCGGGCAAGACACAGTGATAGAACTGGATCCACACCTGCCATGGAAAAGATTTTGTGCGCAGAAATTGATCGGATGCAAGAACTAGGAGTAATTGAGGAAGCATTTTTTTCTTTTTTTATGAAAAAAGTACCAACAAAATTTTTGGAAAGCTAGCTTTTGATGCACTTGGGTTCCGCGAAGATTTGTGCTCCCGCTTCGATTTTCTAGCTTTAAAAGAAAATTCCCTTCTTCCTTTTTATTTTAAGATTCCAAATGTCATCTTTGTTTTACTTTAAACCCAAAAAAAGTTCCTCTCTTTTTCTCTCTTCGATCAATTTAAAGTCACTACCTCCTCTGTTGTTGGCTCAATCTCCACTCCTCGACATTTTATTGGTGCTCAGACGCCTGAAACCAGTTTCCCTATTCTTTCTCGTCTGCTTCACCCTGAAACTCATGAGACGGGAACACTCAAGTGCCTGCAGCTACAGATTATTGCGGTAGTACGGACGTCAAAACGTATCTGACAATAAACTTAATTAATACCTACTTCTTGATTTTATTTTTTTTCCCGTGAATGGGAGTGATCTTTATTTAAAGAAATGTTTGCATTTGTCTGCAGTTGATATGGCATAAGCTAAATTTATCTCCGACGAATTGTGGGGATGCGTGGGATGACAATTCCGCATCGCGGTAGAGTACTAACTCGAGTGAGTAATAAGTAGTAAACGTAGAGAAAAAACAAGTGGAAAGCGTTCTCAGTTAGAATCATACCTTCACATTTTTGCAGGGAAGGCAAACTTATAAGCCGCGTGCCAAATGTGGGGACAAATGAAGCGTTGGTTTAGAAGGACAACTTCCAGTGCCAAGGAATATATAAAAAAATTCCAGTAGCCGCCACATAATCTATGCTGAAAACTAAAAGAGTGTCATTCGGACCTCGTATTTAAGTTAAGGACCACTTGAAAACTGAGTTCAGATTTTACCAAACTTCTTGCAATGCACTACAATCAAATTGTCCAGAAGCGGCGTCTCCAAATTGATTGCGTTCCGCAGACGGTCTACAATCTCTGCCGTATCTTGTCGCTCTTCGTGAATATGTTCAGCATCACAAATGGTGGCGTTTCCTTCATCAATTGAAATGCATCAGTGTTCAGATTCGGCATCAGTGTACCTCGACGTAAGGTCTACTAAGCAACTATGACTGTAAAATACCCGTGAAAAAAGGTCTACACCCACCCCTCATTAGTCGATTATAAAGCCTCATTCGACAGCGCGATTAGGGGCCACCTATACACCGCAATGTCAAGGTTTGGTATTCGTGCAAAGCTCATTCGACTTCTCATTTTAATATATGCAGCTGACACGTTCGTAATTGCCATAGATGATGAGAGGGTGTTGGGAGCACTCGAGAGGAAAATACTTCGCAATACTTATCGTCCAATAAACGTGGACTACGTGTCGAAGAAGTGGGAACGATGAGTTGTATGTGCTGTACGCCGACATTGACTCATTCAAGCGCATAAAAATCCAACGACTTCGCTGACTTGGTAATGTTGAGCAAATGGATCAGAACGCTCAGGCTAAGAGGGCGAATTGTTCAACAGACGGTGGTTGAACGCGCAGAAGAGAACGGCCTACTCTTCATTGGAAATACCAGGTGCTGGGGAATCTGTCTGCAATTGTCCTTGATAATTGACACCAGCGCCCACAGCAGAGCTGACTGGAGAAGCTTTATTGAGGCGGCCAATACCGATCAGAGGCTGTAGCGCCATTAAATAAGAAGAGACCTTTTCCCTTTCCCAATTGCCAAATCTTCATCGAAGCACATTTAGATTTGTCATATCCGATTGAATTTCAACTTTATTTGAAAGACACGAGAGTTTGGCCGTTGAGCGAAGAGCAGGGATTTAGAGACACCACAATGGCAATGGATATTGAGGACTCCCATATTAAGCTGAACTTCAACAAATACAATAATAAAGCTAAACAAAAGAAATCTGAGAAACAGCAAAGTCTTTTCCACCACTTTGCAATCATTACAATTATTTTTTATTTTGAACTGAGTTTATGGACTGCTCTAAATCTGACACGTGCATCTCAGTTATTAATAACACTCACCGTTGCCTCCCCAGCTACAAAGTTTATGAAATGTTAAACTTAATGGAATATTCTATGAGTTCCATCCCATCAATTCCCTAGGGCGGGTGCCCTATTTTCCTCGAATTACTTCGAATGCAGACCACAGAAAAATAATTCAGTCGAAGAACATTCGAGAGAGCGGAAGGTTTCGGATATGTTGGAATATTTTCGCATTAACTACTGGCTGAGTCGAGTGCTAGGTTTGACAACTCTACGCTACGACTATGACACACAGCGCTGCGATCGACAGCACATGCCCACGTTAGTCTACTGTTGCTGCCTCCATGTGGCATATATGGTTATTCTGCCGCTGTCAGCAGGACTATGCGTATATCTGCATTACGCCTGCAAAGAATACATCCTTCTGCCGTTTCTGTACACCATTATATATACCGGACATATGGTTGTAGTGATTGTTACGATGTATGAGGCGTGGAGCCAGCGCACATGTCTGTCTCAAATTGTGAACGCATTCTCACACGTATTTCGGACGTATCAATTCAGCGAATATGCCCACTTTTCGAATCACCACACATTGGCAACGTCACGCCGCATGCTCCTGACCAAATCCATAATTTCAGGCTGCAAAGTGTGCATATTTTTCTTCTTCCTCATGAAGGCGGCTGGCAATCATCAATGTGAAGGTATAATATCGAACACACTAAGGTACGCGCTCAATACATGGTCCCTGGTAGTTATAAATTTGATGGTGGTTGTCTTCGAAAATAATTTATTCCTGGGCCTGGTGACTGCGAACGTCTTGCTGAGCATCTTGCAGCAGAAACTGCAAAATATTGTGCCTATTGTTAAATTGTTGCATTATTTCCTTAACCGCTGCGATATTTCCCAATACAATGCATTGCATCTACAATTGGTGGAAGAGGTGCGATCAATCGGCAAGCAGCAACGTCAACTGAGAGCACTCATCTTTCAATTGATTGGTATGTATGGGATTCAGATAATCTGCTTGCTGTGGTCTTCGGTCGTTTATCACATTACATTGGCATTTACGGTATTGAAGTCCCTCCGTAATGGGCAAAACGACTTATTGCTGTTTAGCTTGCTGGTTTTGGCTCAGGACTACTTCAATTTAATGCAATTTTTGTACGTATGTGCGCGCATTCAGGAGCGGTTTGCTTCCATTCGTGATGCAGTTTACAGCGTCTGGTTAGAGACAATAAACTTTGAGACCTGCACCGATCGAGAACTGGGAACAAGTGTAAGTTGTTGAGAAGTCTTTACCCGTACTTGTTGCTATTTGTTATTTTTCTTCCATTCCTTTTTTTCGAACTATTTATTTTTGCATTATCGAAAGCTATGTTAGAACTCACAAAAAATCTTCATAATGGATATTTTAGGAACTAAATCACTTTTTATATTTTCATTCCATCATTGCCAACCTCTCAATGCCAGTGCTTTGATGTTTTGAGTTATATGAAAACCGTAAGAGCAATACTTATATAAAGGGTTTTCCAACAAGAGGTGTTATTTTGGTATTCAAAGAAATGCCATTTTTTGAGATAAATGATCGGATGTTTATTTCATAATAAAGAGGAAGGTATGCCGTTAATAATTAAAAACAACATCAGCCAAATGGCCACCACGACCACGCTTACAGGACCATATCCATTTCATGAAATTTTCTATAACCAAATCGCAAAGTGGCTGCCCTATGTCCTCGATAGCCTCACGAATTCTATCTTCGAGGTCTTGAATCGACGCTGGGCTGTTGGCGTATACCTTATCTTTCACGTGGCCCCAAAGGAAGAAGTCGCAAGGTGTTAAATCACAAGATCTCGGTGGCCAATTGTGATCACCTCTTCGAGAGATAACACGGTCCGGAAACTTTTCCCGTAAGAGAGCAATGGTTTCGTTGCTTGTGTGGCACGTAGCGCCGTCTTGTTGAAAGTAAACGTTGTCCAGATCAATACCATCCAACTCCGACCATAAAAATCATTAATCATCTCTCGATAGCGCAATCCATTCACCGTAACTGTTGATCCAACCTCATTTTCGAAAAAATAAGGTCCAATGACCCCGCCGGACCATAAACCGCACCAAACAGTCACACGTTGAGGATGGAGAGGCTTCTCAACAACAACTCTTGGGTTTTCCAAGCCCCAGATGCGACAATTTTGCTTGGTGACGTAGCCACCGAGGTGGAAATGGGCCTCATCAGTCAAGATGATTTTTCGATGGAATTCCGGATCAGTTTCATGCATTTCAAGGACCCAATCAGCAAAGACACGACGTTGTTGATGATCGGCCGGCTTGAGTTCTTATGTTAACTGAACTTTATAAGCCTTAAAACCCAAGTCTTTATGCAAAATACGGTGTAATGACGTTTGTGGAATGCCCAATTCCAAAGAACGACGAGGAATGGACAAACCAGGGTTTTCTTTAACACTTTGGGCTACAGCAGCAATATTCTCAGTTGTTCTTGAGCGATGTGCACGGGTTTTATTCTTCACATCACTAACTTGTCCCAACAGCTCCAATTGATCCACCAATTTCTGTATTGCGGTCCGACAAGGTGCTTCACGACGACCCAAAAATGCTTTAGTTTTGCGAACTGTGACTGCAAGATTTTCACAATTTTTGTAGTGAATTTTAATAATTTCAATGCGTTGTTGAAGCGTGTATCGTTCCATTTTTAGTAATGGCGTAGTTTCTACTTGTCAAATGTCAAAGAATAAAAGCTTCAAAAGTGACAGCTACCAAAATACCGGATGATTCAAAAGATCACCTCTTGTTGGAAAACCCTTTACTTATATAGTAATTGTACAAAAATCTTTTGGACGTTAAGCGCTGCACGTCCTTCCTCTTCAGTCGGATGTGATTTTAATTTAGCAGTAGTTGTGTCGCTAAGCATTGGGATGCTTTTCTAGCTTAGGTAGGTAGCTTTTAGCAAATGTTGAGATCTACAGTTTCACTCGGGATGTGTAAATCTTTGTGGATGTTTTGGCTTTTTGTGTACCAAGGGGCGGTAGTAATCATTCGCAGAATTTTTTGGTTTTTCCACATTTGATGGTGATGCCGCACCCTACAGTTGGATACCAAATGTCCATGTGGGTTTAATTATTGCCTTGAGCAGTATCTTACAGTCCAGTTTGAGCTTGGAGTGGCGATTTGGGAGCCATTCCAGTTCATTTACTTTGAGCATGATTTTGGTGGCTTTAGCGCTTATGTGCTTCATCCAGGTGAGTCTGCGATCGAGGTACACTCCAAAGTACTTTGTTTCAAAAGCATGTGGGATTGGCTTGGAGTTGATCTTCACACGGGGGGACAAGTACTCCTGAATAGAGTGAATGTGAAGTGTACATATTTGGTCTCGTTGACTTCTATTCTCCATGAGTCAAGCCATTCTTGTAGGTATTTACATATTCTTGGAGGAGCTATTTTCGAGTCTGAGTGGGAACATAGTACGGCAGTTGAGGTGACAGTATCGAGGTGACAGTAGTCGTTAGTTGGCATGTCAGCAGTGTGTAGAGCCAGTACACTACCTTGGGGTAAATCAGTATTGATTGGGCATTCAATGGAAATGAAACCTTTTTGTTTCACCACAAACTGTCGAGCTGAGAGATAACTTTCCATAAGCCCTTTGTCAAACTCCTGTGTGATGTCGAGGAATACTGCCTCACAGAATTCTTTTTTTCATATGCATTTTGAATGGTGCTTACAATGCGGTGAACTTCGACAGTACTCTCTTTTCCACGGAAGCCAAACTGATAGACTGGTACGACATTTTTCTGCACTATTGCATTTCTGAAACGCTTTACTATCAATTCCTCAAAAGGCTGTGGGAAAATAGATAGTAATATAATGGGTCCGTAAGAAGAGGCATTTATAGGATCTTTACCCGAAATGAGAATCATTGTAGCTTGAGAAATTTTCCATGACTGAGGAGAATAGCCCCCGTGCGAATTATCGCATTAAATATATGGATCAGAGACATTTCAGCTGCTGTTGGGAGTTCTTCTATCATTAGACTTGTAATCAAATCGTGTCCTGGGGATTTTTTAACATTGAGATCCTTGATAACATTTGCAAGCTTCCTTTTCTTGATCGATATATCTGTAATGCTTGAGATAGCATTGACTGGTGAGCAAAGCTTCGCTACAAAGTGACATTTCCTTTCTGAGTAAGTAATTTCACGTCCTTTCTTTTCATGCAGCTCGAAATATTTATGCTGGATATGCAACAACAACAATCTCGTTTAAACGTTGGCGGTTTCTTCGAGTTGAATATGAACACGGCTCTGCAAGTGACGAAAGCAATCGTGCTGCATTTCCTGCTGCTACTACAAATTAAACTTAAAGAATGGCACTGATGTATACAATTATCTCCTCTGTCTATTTGAACAATTTTTTACAGCCTTAGCAACTTCTGTGCAACAAGAGATGTTTACTGCAATATATGCACATAATACTTTTCATATTATATAAAACACATTATTGAAGAATCCCGTGACGTTCCGGTTTCTTTGCTGGCCTGAGCAGGGGGCTCGTAATGATTATTATATATTTTTTTCTCTAGTAGTCGTTTCAGTTGCTAGAATGCTTCACCCCAAACCCTTCAGCACATAAGAAGCATTCGACAACCTAGTCTGATCTCGCTGACTGACGTAGTTATTAGTGTGGATTTAAGGTGAAAGTTAAACTATTCTTACTGGGAATAAGACAACATCCATGAAATCAACACACTATCAAAATAAGATGCTTTTTAGTAGTTTACTCAATCCAGTGATTCAATTTAAAAGTTTTCTCAATCCAGTGATTCAAATTAGTGAAGGGAACTCATTTTCGGAAAAGCACGTAATAAAGGGTGTTTTTTTAGACGTGCGTTTTTCAATCTGGCAATACTTTTTTCGGAGTTGGTCTTTTTGACAGCTGTCACTTGTTTTGTGCTCAGTTTGATTTGCCATTTCATAAGTTTATGGCCGAACGCCCATCAAACGCGTCGCATGTTCGGTGAATGGGCCCAAAACGAGTTGGCCACCGATCCCGATTTTCACAATAAAATTTTGTTCAGCGATGAAGCTCACTTTTGATTGAATGGGTACGTTAATAAGCAAAATTGTCGCATTTGGAGTGATGATAATCCACAAGCCATTGTTGAGACGCCGTTACATCTTCAATCATTGGTCCATATTTCTCAAAAATGAAGCCGGCCATACTGTTATAGTCAATTGGGAACGCTATAGAGCCATGATTAATGATTTCTTCGTGCCTGAATTGGAGGATGTGGATGTGGACGACCTTTTCCACCAAGGAGGATGTAGATGTAGACGACCTTTTCCATCAAGGTTCCACCAAGACGGCGCTACATGCCATACAGCCAACGAAACAATCAATTTATTGAAGGAAACGTTTGGTGAGCGCATTATCTCGAGTAGTGGGCCTGTGGCGTGGTCCCCAAGATCGAGCGATTGAACTCCGCTGGACTATTTTTTGTGGGGTTATGTGAAGTAGCTTGTCTATGCAGATAAGCCCGAGACGATTGACGCCTTGGAAGAGAATATTCGGCGCGTTATTGCTGACATACGGCCCCAATTGCTGCAAAAAGTGGTCGAAAATTGGGCCTCTCGGCTGGAATTTATTCGAGGCAGCCGCGGCGGCCACTTGCCCGAAATCATTTGTAAAACATAATGGCAAACCCTTATCTTTATAATAAAGCTAAATTCTTGGCCATAACATAAAATTATATGCATTTTATTTCTGCTTGAAAACCACATGTCTAAAAAAACACCCTTTATTAAAAACGGACTGTGAACATCACGATCTCTTTGGTAACTGCCTAGTTCTATGGGTGAATTGTAAAAAACACGGGTTGCGATTTACTCCAAGCAATTGGGATTTTTACGATTGAAACTTTAAGAAATGTTCCCTAATTCATTATAAACGAGTAAAGAAGTCTGAAGTGGGTTAGACCGACTACGAAATACCCTTTACCTTTACAGTTTATAAAACCACGCTCATGCAAATAAAATGTACGTGAGAGCTAAACCATGGCGATGTGGGATCAACACAATTTTTTTTCCATGTCGGTTGAAATGTTACACCTATAATGATCACTAAGTTTCATATTTGATTTCTATAATGCTATATTTGTTAATATATTTTGTAGAGATTTCGAGTTATATACATAACTTAACTTAGTACTGTAGTTATACTTCACATTTTCATATGAACATATCCATATCTGTTACGGCCATTATGGTATTTATAAAAAAAAAAGCTCTACGACACAAAATTAGTTTAACATTTTTTAGTTTCTTAGAGTTGAATATGAATACGGCTCTGCAAGTGACGAAGGCAACCGTGCTGCATTTCCTGCTGCTGCTACAAATTAAATTTAGAGAATGGGAGTGACATATACAATTATCTCCTCTGTCTATTTGAACGGATTTTTGCAACTTTAGCAAACTTCTGTGCAACAAAGGGATGTTTACTGCAACATATGCAAATAATGTTCTTCATATTATATAAAAGTTTTTTAGAAAATCACTGTGGGCGTCGTGGCTGCCAGTTCAATTACAGTTCAAGCAATCTGAATAGCCTCATATCCGCATTAACCGATATGTCTTGCATTCTGTCGATGCAGTTGATCTGCACTTCGCTCGTCCGTGTCATTATGTTGACATTCACTTCAATAGCCTCCCAGCAAGGTTGACAGCTTCTGCTGAGCGTAGTACTTTTTGTTTAGAATTATTTCAATTTGATACAATTTGTGGACGTGTGTGTGTGCGTATTCAAGAACGCTTTGTATGCAGTCTTGATACAGCATCCGAATACAACAACCACCCTGTCATGGTGGCTTCTTCGAGTTGAGTATGAGCACTACACTGCCATTTACACTTAGAGAATGACAGTAGACCACATGTAAAATGATCTCTTCGCTATATCTGTACTATTTAACTTTGTTCAACAAAAAGAAAGCTGTGTAAAAGTAGAACAGAAGTATCCAAACCACATTCCAGCTGTCAGAAACGATTTCAACCGCCTTAACCCACTTCGCTATAAGCTTATGACACTCTCGAGAGAACAGGCAGTGCTGTCAGTTTGTGACAACACTCGTGGCCATTATGTAGCCTTGGATAGACAATCGAATAGAATAACATTTTGACAATGTTTATGGCGCTGGTTATAATTGATGGATTCCAGAATCTTCCACTACTGTGCTACGTTCAGCAGAATATGAGGGCAAACTCAGTAGGAGAGTTGAAAATATTTCCAAATTTTGGCAGTGACATTTTACGTCCTGCACAACGTTTTACAACATTTTTAAAAATTTATTAACTTTCACGAATTTCACAATTTAAATTTCCTCAAATATTAAATTGACGAATTTGGCAGATTTACACGAGGCCCACTTGTTCAGTACATCCCGAAACTGCATGGGATTTTTAAAATAACCGATATTTACAAATGTTTGGACTCAATGCAACATAAAAGAAAGTTTACGTTTGAATTTTTAAAATTATTAATAACTGAAATTATAATTCTCAACGAATTTGTGGACAAACAACTGCACACTGGAGATGCAAATGTGGTTTAAGCCACCGTAATAATTGCCAGAATGATAATTATAGACCACATTTTGGCTGATCTTATAGCTATTTCGGACACCCCACTTAACCTCATCAGAGATCTTGCAATGAAAGGCAGTTTTTCCCCAAGTAGATATTATGTCTCAGAAAGCAACAGCACACCAATTATGAACCCTCCCAGGAATCGAATCTGGGCTATTGTATTTGTACATCCAGATAACTACGCTAACTGCAGCTAGTGAATTCACTGATAAAATTCTTCCCTTTTACTGTCTCAGTCCACCGCAATCTAAACTAATGTGTCTCATTATATGCCCTATTTTTGTTTCGGTAAATCACTCTCTCTTAATACATTTAAGTCAGAGAAGACAGAAATGTCTCTTTCCCTGCCCTTGCATATGGGCAGAGACCACAGAGACGCGACACTTGAACGTCTCTCGTTTTGCGCACACTTACGCATTCGCAAAACTGTAGTAGTGTGGCTGATTTTCTTCAGAATGATAAACAAACCTATCCATATAGCAACTAATATAAACAAAGACAGTTTTTTTTCAACGTCAGATAATTTGACGTTTAAGTGTCGCTTCTCTGTGTTCTCTGATACGCAGCTTCGTGCAACCAACAACAAAAGCAATGTAAAAGGATTCGCATTAAGCAGGCTATACACGGCCATACTTATATGTATACCGGGCAGCACATTGAGTTACTAGAGACTGTGGCGACATGTCGTACATACATTGATGGACTAAAGTTTTCACACCACACTTTGGAAAATAAAAATGTATGCTCAATTACATTTCTAGATGTAGCCAAAGCATTTGGTCTACTGACCAAAATCAAAGCTACTCTACCGAAACAATTCGTTGATATCCTCACTTCACATCTCTCAGAACGCTACTTTAGAGTAAGGCAATAAAATGAGTATTCGATGCTTAAGGAGTCCAAGCTGGAGTACCGCAACGTAGCGTATTAGGTCCACTCCTTTATCTGCTCTACACAAGTGATCTACTTAGTAGCAAAAAATATACCACAGCCACGTTCGCAGATGATACTGCGCTTATAACTGGAACAACAGAACTTGTAGCAACAAACGCACTCCAAGCCTCAGTAAATGACAACGCCTCTTGGACAGAAAAGTGCCGCATCAAACTCAACGACAGCAAATCCATTCATGTCCACTTCACCAACAAACAAATTCAACACATACCATATTAACGGTGTACAAGTGCCATATTCAAATCAAGCAAAATATCTTGGTATTACACTTGATGCAAAATTCCGTTGGAAAGAACACCTGAAAACGAAAACGTGAATACCGAAATATATACTGGCTACTGGGTAGGAAATCTGAGCTATCCATACATAACAAAATTACAATTTACAACTAAGTACTCAAATCGATCTGAATGGATGGTGCTTTGCAGTTGTGCCAGCAAACGCCACGTAAACACAATCCAAAGATTACAAAACAAAGTTGTGCGATGCATCGTTATTGTTATAAAGTGTGCTGAATAACAACTATTTCATCATAAAAGGCGCATTCCAAAGTAAACAAGACATTTTAAAAGACGGATTTCTAATGATGCCATATATTGATATTACACCCGTCAGATAGGTAGATCTCTCTGAAGTGATAGTATCGGTAGCATCGGTACCAAAATGAGCAGCGAACAAAGAGCTGATATTAAGTTTGTTTTAAAGTTAGTCAAACTTTTACCGAAACGTTTCAGTTGATTAACCAAGTTTATGGTGGAAGGCGCCAGACGAGCCAAACTCCAAAAATCGCCAGTCAAGAAATCAAAAGTGAAGATAATGTTAATTTGCTTTCACGATTCCAAGGATATAATCCACAAAGAGTTCATTCACTGGGCCAAGCCTTTAACACACAACTGTATCTTGGTGTTTTGAAGCGTTTGGTGCATCGTATTCGTCATATTCAGCCGGAATATCGCGCAGAAGGAAGTTTGTGTTTGTTGGACGATAATGCGCCATCTCATCCATAGATTTTTTGACTGAAATTCATTGCCGATGAAAGGAAAGTGTTTTGTGAATGTAGAAGCCCCTCAAAAGGCTTGCATCTACGATCTAAAACACTCATTCGAGACCGTGCAAATCGCTGCAATGTTCGGCATGAGCATGTTCCTAAATAAACTAACCCCATACAAATGACTAGTATGCCCATCACTACCGAATAAACCGAATTCTTTGAAGTAAATTGCAATGGTGTAGTTTACACTTTTTCGACCATCACAACATACAATCAAGGAGCAAGAGTCAAAGACATCCAGCATGATAAAGTTCTCCCAGGATGAAACACTAAAAGTTGAAAGAAATACAATTTAACCAGTGAGTTCAAGATATACAATTTAACCAGAGTTCAAGAAATACAATTTAACCATATATGACAATAGTCTATATAAAAGTCCGTCCTTATAAAAGACCGTCCATATAAAAGAGCATCCTAATAAAATACCGTCCTTATAAAAGATTGTCTAAATAAGCGACCGTCCTTATAAAATAAAGTACATATACTCGTAAAAGACCGTTCATGTGAAAGAGCATCCATATAAAATACCGTCCATAAGGGCATCTTTGTAAAATATCGTCCATATAAAAGACCGCTCATAGAGACCATCCATATGAAAGACCTTCCCTATATAAGACCGTCCATATAAAATACCGCTCATATGAAAGACCGTCCTTATAAAAGACCTTCCCTATAAAAGACCGTAAATATGGTTGGTTGATTATAGTGGTTGATACCCATCTGCCCGATACGTCTCACAATTAGCGCTGTAGCGCTGTTTTGATACCACTTCCTAACTTAATAACGGAATTATGGTAGATGCTAAGCCCCACCCCGTATAGTTTAGGTAACATGGTAATTTCTGCTGACTGACCTCCGAGAAGTCAGATAGGTGTGAGGACAAAAATTTGCTACGTAAATTTGAACTCACAATAAAATCAACGATCTCAGCTTAGCCAAATATATACACAGATACACATCAAATAATAAAGATTTAGAACCATGTCGAAGAAATGCCCATCATATACATAAATCGTAACAACAAAGAAGCTGCATCAGAAGCTTAGCGAAAAATACTTACGATTTAACCAAACCACACAGCAGTGGCGGAAGCGCAGGCTAACCAGCAGCAGATTAGACCAGTGCAACTATTAACACAGAACCACTGATGACAACAAAAACAACCACAAGCGCAGCCACCGCTTGCCAAACTACAAAACACAGCGATTAATAAAATATTACAACAAATACATGCACGGCAAAGAAGGTGAGTGCACGAACTAAAGCAGAGGAATTGCCGAGTATGTTCGCTCGGTAAATTTAACACTAACAACATGCAGCGACGATGGCAAAGCACAAGAGGGGCAACGACAGAACGACCACTACGCCGACTGCTAATAAGTACATAGCAGAAGGAGGAAGCGAGAATAAAATATTCTTGCACAAATTTAAATTGAAACATTTAAATAAGACAGCAACAACACCACAGCAACCAAATACGATTTTGGGCAGCGCTGCTTGCAGCCAACAACACTGCAGACCAACTGAAAACCGCTGCAGCGAGGTGACTGACCATAACAAGTTGAAGGTGGACCAAAGGCAAGTGACCACAACAACAACAACAAACTTGGCATTGGTAGTAAGCAAGGCCGGCCAACGGATGTGGAACCACACAACGGTGGCGCGCCAACAACAGTATGCACCAGCCGCTGTGGCCACTTGGACTGTATAAGCCATGCAGCCCAAGCAGTAGGTCTCTTCTTCCAGGAACGACATCCGCGCTGACAAGAGCTCTTCACCAGACAAACTTCTCACTAAGCCACGTACGCAACCAGGACATAGCAACTCAGTAAGAACATCAGGTTTTCAATCGTTTTCTTACTGGGGTACCTATACTGCTGAGACACATACGTACCGAGACATAAAGACCGGGAACAGGTACATTCAGAACATAGTCTTATTTTCGCAACAATAGAATTAAGGTAGTGGATTTTTAAGTTCACAGCTATTATTTTGAATTTTAATAAAACACGTTAAACCTAATATAACTCGCCCGATTTATGAATTTTCTGTACACGACCCCTGGAAAGAGTCGTTACATAGTTTATCAAGAAGGAACGATCCCAGAAACCTATACCTTGTCCTTGCCAAAGCCGGACATTCGCAAAGGTAATGGAAGAGTGTTTCTTTCAAGGTTAAGTCCCCACAGCTTCTGCAGTGGTTGTTGAAGGGGATACGACGCAGTCTCTCTGCATGAATACTGTATATAAAAACACCGTCCTTAGAAAATACCGTCCAAGAGGAGTGTTGTACCATTTACCCAATTCTTTCTGTTCTTGGCCCCACCGCAACAATTCCGGAACCGGAACAATTCAGCACATCTTAAAATATTTGAAAATCATGATTCTATTTAATCATCTGCTTAAAATTTATTTTTTTTATATATTTTGTAAAAAAGAAAAATATATATACTTATGTATTTAAAAATAGTTTTTACACCAATATGTCTCATCGAACATAAGCGAGTTCAAAAGATTTTCCAACACAAACACCCTACACACGGTATTTAAAATGTTTCTGATATTGCATAATTTGACTCTAGTGTTTAAGTTTAAAAAATTGTGCAATTTACAATTATAATTTGACACATGCTTCCTTCCTGCCTTCGTTCTGTATATTCTACCATTCTACGCGTACTTTCTCACTTGGTATACTATCGTTTAAAGTGGGCACAGTTTAAAGTAAGTTCGTTTATGGGCGTTGCTCTGCTGCTCTGAACAATATTGCAATACAAAAAAATTAGGAAAATTATAAGAAAAATTATAACGAAAATAAAAATTTATTTTAATTATTTTTAAAATAATAAGTAGCTTAATTTTAATAATTAATTAGAAAATCTACGACTTACACTTAAGCAATTTACAAATACATTTAAATGTAGAATTTCGATTCTCTCTACTAAATCACAAAATGAAATAATTTCTACGGTTGTACAAAAATTCTCTTTCGCGTCAAAATGGAAATGATTAAAGCGCCGCAAGTATTCCGAATACGTGTAAAAATAATAAAGTACTTATTTGATATTTATAAAAATGACAATGCGAAATAAGTGCAATGATGAGTTTAAGGAGAACAATAACAAAATCTAAGCAAGCATCACATAAATCACAAAATTTCATACGATTTTCGTTTGTTTGTTGTTGTTTTTTTCATTTTCATTTTCGATTTCGTTTCACATTCAATTCGTTTATCGTAAATTGAATTTCAGTTTTTTTTTAATTTCTTACTAGTTTCTAATTAAAACTTATGCCACAACATGACTGTTCTTATTCAAATCGGTCAACAGTTCCGCATCCAAGTCCTCGGCCTCCAATAATTCAGTGCAGGCGTCGCCATTCAGCGAATGCGGAATGCTGGTGGAAAGCACCATAGTGCCGCCAGAGCCGCGACCGTTGCCACCCGAGACGCCGCCAGCACCCTGCAAAATAGCGCCATTCTCCGATACAGCATCCAGCGAGTTGCGACGTCGTTCCCGTTCGCGTACTATATGCGGTGCTTCGTTGAATTCATCCAGTTCATCCATACCTGGCAGACAAGCACAGAATTAAATAGGAAAATTCATTACAAATTGGGGTTGATTTTACACACCAGCATATTTTGTGCCCGCCAGCAATAAATACTGTCCCGAACGGTTGGGCCACAACAGTCCAGTCATCACACAGTAAGCCAAACAGTCCGCCGAATTTGTGATGCCCAGGAGTAGTTTGTAACGCCACATGGGACTCACTTGCAGTGCCACAATCGCCACGATGGGCAGGTAAATGAACCACACCAAACTGGAGGCGCCCAGATGCAGCAGGAAATCCAGCTTCTTCGAGGAGTGTTCATACTTCATAGTGTTGCGCAGTTCGTAGAGGAACCACATCATGAACGAGTTACTGAGGATAAATTTACAAAATTTTTAAACACGTTTATTAATTTCTGTTCAAATGATGAGAGAATAATTATATAAACATAAAATACTGTATACGAGTATATGTATGATTACTCCAAATCTTGGGAGCCATGGAACACCCCATGAATTATATATCGATCAAACGATGAGAGTAACCACGTCGCCATCGTGAAGACTTCATGGATTATATCGCACAAAGGAGTGATTTGTTAATTCTTCAACGAAATCGGAATTTTCCTCTTGCGAGGGCAGGGCAGTAGTACATCAAGTGTGGGAAGGTTAAACCTCTGAGCGTGTCTGCCAATCACACAATGCCTTGTCAGGACCCCCGCTGTTGTGACGAGGAAATCGCGTCTTATCTGCAGTAATTGCGCTTTTCTATTCGGACTGAGGGGGGCCCGGGTTTCTCTGGTGATCTTGCAGGTCTATTCCTCAGACCACAGCCTGTTAGCTACACACTTGTACTCCTGTCTCTTAACAAGCTTTACAGACGTGAATGGCACACGTGATGGTTGTTGTTGAATGCTGCGTCTTCTCGCTAGTTCGCCCGCCTCACAATTGCCAGCAATACCCCTGTGACCTGGGACCCACAGGAGGTGAACCCCTGTTTCGCTCTGATAGTCTTGGTAATGTGCCACAAGCTTAGAAGGAGTGTAGATCCCAGAAAGCGATTTTATAGCTGCTGGACTATCCGATAAGATATAGATATCGGTGCTATTCGTGACGTTGTCTGTCAACAGACGTTGTGGTGCTATCAAAATCTCCATAACCTCGGCCTGGAAAACTCTACAGTAGTCTCCGGTAGGCGGAGAGAGAGATTAACCTCATCATCTCATAATTCCAGATTGTCGCAGTACACTCCACAGCCCACTCTGTCGTTCAGTTTGGAGCCATCAATGAATATTTAGTGTTGTTGGAGAGGTGGTCTTCAGACCATTCATCTCTGCCAGGGATATGAACGATGAACTTGTGTTCGAAGCATGGTGGGTGGACCGCATGGTCAATGTATTCCGGTGTGAGAGGATCATGTAAGAGAATGTTGGCATGACCCAAGTCGGTCCTGGCCCATTTGCTGACTGCATTCAGCCGTACAGCAGCGAGTTTCGCAGATAGCTTAACTAAGATATCCGAAGGGATCCAGTTGAGGACAGTAAATAGCGCGGAGAGCCCAGTGACTAGGACGGAGGCGATTATCCTCACTTTGTCCAGAAGTTTCTGGTTAGTCAGGGGCTTAACCGCTTTAATTTATGAGATAGTGGTATTTTGTATAAAAGAAACCAAATTACTTGTTTATCGATTTTTCGATTTCTTGGAAATTCGAACAAAAGGTGGCGGGAGGAAACCACTTGTAATACGACGAGACAGCTCTGGGCATCTTTTGATCTTAGACGCACTAAGAGTTAATTTCCTTGAAAAGCCAACAGGTTAGCTCTGTTCTGGCAGTTTCGACAGGATACTGTCTATTTGACTACCATGGTACCAGGCCCCGTGCGGGACTACTGCAGCAGCTGTCAAGAGGAAGATACTTTGTCACTATCCGGACCTCTGGGGGCGCAGTTGGGAAAACCCTATCGTTCCCCTCTTTAGTGACCTGAACGATCTCAAATCAGTCAACATAAACGACTTAAGATTCGTCCTACTTTCGAAATGGCTGGAGTAAGGCTCCACGCAGATTCTCAGAAAGTCATCTTTTTATTCCTTAACTTGGGGTATCACAATGGGCCTAGAATGGCCTAAGAGTGTATACTGGCCAATGGTCCGTGCCTTGAACAACCCTTAAACCTACCTACCTACCATTACACAGCTTCTAAAGGCTTTTATTTTTATATTTAGACACTTAAGGATTTATAAATAATAACAATAAAAATGCTACAGTGCTAATTTTGCCAAAACAATCAGGTATGGATCTTATGTGTTCCAGGTAACGTGGGAATTTCTGGTAATGAAACAGCAGACAAACTTGTCAGGAAGTAACCAGTATTTCCACTTGTAGGCCCGGAACCATTTTGTGGCTTAGGAAATGGCAACTTCTCCTAATTCATTCAGGAAGTAGAATACAAACAAAGAACATTATACTGGGACAATTTACCGGGTCTATCACAATCAAAATCACTTACTTATAGAGACATTCAATCCAAATCGTTTCAAGGATTGTATTGAATTAAAAAAGAATAATCTAAGAATCATTACAAGAATTCTCACAGGGCGGCACTTTAGGTTGAATTATTACCTAACAAAATTGAGAATTTACTCTAATGGAGTTTGCAGGGAAGAAGATGAGACCACGAAACACGTGCTGGGATCATGCCCAGAACTAATGCACAAACGAAAGAAGCATGTGGGTAATCATCTAATACCGGATGAAGCAATAAGACTCAACTAAATAGGTTTAATACTAAAATTTATCGTAGAAACTGGACTGAGAGAAATATTCTGAATCTATTAAGGGGGCACTATAGATCTCTAAGGCCGAAGTGCAAGATCCCCCTTAGCAATAATAATAATATTGGTAGGAAAAATATATACCAATATACAATGTGCAATGTATATGCAATTTATACTGAATATGCACCCAGATTAGAAGAAAGAGAATTAATAATAAAAAAATATATATAAAAATGTTCACGATATAATTATTCAGTCCAATCATGAATTCTTTCTTATGCACTCCAATTATGATAACTTATTCAGTCCAATCATGAATACTTATTCAGTTCAAACATGAATACTTATTCAGTCCAATCATGAATACTTATTCAATCCAATCATGAATACTTTTTCAGTTCAAAAATGAATACTTATTCAGTCCAATTATTCAGTCTAATCTTGAATACTTATTCAGTCCTGTTATGAGTACTTATTCAGTCCAATCATAAATATTTAAGCGGAATTTGAATATGATCTCAATCGAATAAGAATCTCATTCAAATAATGAGGGTTATTACGCTGAAATATTCTTGTTCAGGTTGCTTATGTTCTATAATTATATTATATACGAAGACTATTTGAAATTCTTACCGCAGTATTAAAACAATCCAACCTGGCCACGTCTGATACTCATCGACATCCGATATAATATCCACTTCCGTCTGAAAAAAGTGACACAATTTCAAAAATAGAGTACATAATTTGTCTGCCAAAGAGAGATCCCTCTCACTTACCCTATCCCAAATGTAGAGGAACACATGAAAAGCGCAATAGGGCACCCAAATAGTCATAAGTATAATCCAGCCAGTGCGACTGATTTGTTGGCGGGTCACTGCCCAACCTTTGGCCAGCAGCAGCAAAATCAACATAAAAGTTGTCTAAAGAAAATCAAGAAAAAAGCAATTCAATAAAGGCATCAGTGTGAAGGAAAGAGAGTGAAAGTCATCGTCATACCCTGCTGAAAATATCCAAAATATCCCCAGCTGCTTGCAATTTCGGTTCGCCGACACCATTCATGGCGAACTTGACCAAATGCGCCATTATCAGCATCAAACTAATAAACTCACTAAATAAGCTGAGGGTGAACAACCTCGTGACGGGGTGTTTCTGCAGACGCACCGCATAAATTTGCATGGGCAGCAGCACCACGTACACCAGCAGAAATATGAGATACATCTCGAGCAGATTTTGCTGATCGAAAGAGAACTGATAGGTCAATGGGTGCGCCGCCGAATCGTTGGGATGCCCGTTCACCACGTGTATGTCGTAGTGTATGCTGTGCGACAGGCTGCCGGCAGTTAGCGATGAGAATGCAATTGGGTTCGCTTTGCTGTGATTGGCGACAGACATTTTAAAGTGATCGTAAGCGTGCCACTGACAAGTGGTGCGGTTCCAGTAACACGCGACCATTGCCATGTACCAGAATCTGGAATTAAATAAAATAAAATATATTTTTATTATATTATTCATTATATTTTTAGTAAAATTAAATTATAATGAAAATCAAAGATGGGAATATGAGACTGAAATCAGTTAATATAGAAAGGAGGGCCTCTGAAAATCATAGACGGGAGAATGAGATTGAGGTAAACTAATATAGAAATAAGGGCGGTAGTCTTGAATCTCTCGTATTACATTCGACTACATTTTTATCAAGCTCCTTTATTACTATATATTTTCCGCCTACATCATATATATTTAGATATATAGACGACCCTTTAAATAACATATTGTTGGCATATAATAATGAATAAATTCTGCTTCATTTAAGGTTTATTTTTGTTGCTTTTAATTTTAAGTGTAAATTCAGAGATCAATAAAATTATATTTAATTTATAAAAATGTTTCTCATCATTATGGTTCCCTTTAAATTTTGCTTATTTTTGACAGTTCTGAAGCATCTTCACAATCCAGAGAGCTTCCCTGTTTATGAATAAGATTTATTCTGCCTCTTCGCATCATTTCTAGACACATTATTCAAGGAGTGGTGTATTTGATCCACTATATATAGTCTTCTTTGCTTCAAAGTGGTAAATTTCATTTAGTTCATCAGAAACTTTTGATTGTGGTTTCATTGTCATTGACTCGCACGTTGTCTCTAATTTTAAGTGCTACAATTGGGATATTTTACTTGAAACCGGTAAACAATTATATACTTTTACCTACCTACATATCTATCTATATTTCTATATATACAGATATTTCTACTTATTTTACATTGCATCATTTTCTTGTTCATAAGAAATTCACTAGTCTTCTGCTTCTTTTTCTTCATTATGAACTGATTATTTATCTCCATTATATTAATGTCACTTACGCAATGATCGATTATTTTTACAAATATTCTTATCTTAATTTTTATTGCGTTTTATACAGGGTTCTACTTTCCTTGTTAGATCAATCCTCTTTCGTCTTCTGTAACCGAGCCGTTTCCAGTTCTATCTTTGTGATGGATTCTCAAAGTTCTCTGCTTCTTTTTTCTTCATTATTATGAGAAGATTATTTACCTCTAATATTTATCGTCTCTTATGAATTTGTGATCGATTGTTTTTACAAATATTCCTATCTTCATTATGATTGCGTTTTATACAGGGTACTCTTCTTGTTAGAGCGTTAATCGTTCCTCTTCTGTAATTAGAAACTTGAAACTTTTGCAAAGGTAGTGGTTTCCAGTGCTATATTTGTGATAGATTCTCCAATATATTCATCTCGCGGAATGGTTCTCATTAATTTTTTTATCAACTCTTTTCAGTTTTATTGTTTTTCATTTTATGAACTCTTCTTGTCGGAGCATTTCTCTTCCGTATTTTGTTATAAGAAACTTCAAGCTTATTCCAAACTAAACATATACAGTGCCATCTTTATGATGATACTTTCCCTCAAGAAATAAATGTGCTGTATCTAATAAGCTCGAAGATAAAGATTTATGTTCCTCTCTTTATATAACGCGTGTTGTGCCTTACTGGGTGTTGAATTTCACATTGGTTGTGTCTCAAATTTCCGGTTGTTTACTGAGCACAATTCTCGCAATAAAATAAAAACTCCGAAATTTCAGTTTTTGGGTTTATTTTTGTTATTTGGAGATTTTTTTATCAATCAGCAGTGCGTGAACTTATCCGAAGTTTTTTGTATCGCATATAAATATTTGTTATCGCATGCGATAATTTTTATTTCAAAGCAATCGTCGAGCTCTCAAAGCACATAAGAAAGAGCACTCAGATATCTAACTTTTATTTAGAAGAAAACGAATTTAGTAGATAAACAAATACAAAACGCGCAAATATCAAAATTAATATTGTATATAAACAAATAAACAAGGTATGCGTGGGTGTGAGGTGTGTGCGTAAGACCTGAGGCATGAATAAATTATATAAATTGAATTCAACGCCAGTCTCAATTATTTATCTATTTATAACAATTCGTTTAAATCAATTCGCGGGTAATTATGCAACAACTTTGCCATATTCAAGTCAGATTCTCAGACATGTTGCGGAACAGTCACGGAAAAGTCACGAGCGTTGCCCTAAGCTAAGTTAAATACTTCTGTTTCAGTTGACTTGTCCAAGGAGTCTGGAGATGTTTTCTCACCACTTCTTTGTTATTAAAAGAATTATAGAAATGTGAAAATATTAACATTAAATATATTATTGAATCTTAGCAATCTGAACTTAAATCGTGTCAGAATCAATTTATTCAATAAGAGCAAAAACCAAGTAGAATACAATAGTTTATAATAAGCCTCATAAACATGTGGGAAGTTTCATTATTCATTTAAAAGCATACAGTAAATTGGCTGATTTTCCATTCAAAAGCACTCTTAAAACAAAATAAGGCACAGAAAAAGGTTATAAACAAAAATTATTTCTTTCCTTTGAATGTTGATTTCAATGAAGCTTTATCACCACTTTGAGATAAAATATTCTCGACGTTTTCACAGTTTCTTATCAATTTTGATCGACTTCTGTCGTCAAACGAGTCGATAAGTCGAGACGGGACCGAATTAGTATAGAAAGAGGAGAAAAATTCACAGGTTCTATTTTGACCAACACAATTAATGTGGCCAACACAGCTGAAGTCTGGAGATTATTAAAGAGATTTAAGTTCATTTAATCTGAACAATCAAAAAAATAAACTCTGGAACATTGTTTTGAAGATGCAGTGAACGCAATAAAAATCATGCCTCGGTAATATTTTCGATTCAAATCGGAACAATAAAAATTGATATAGGCTCAGAAACGTCTTTGCAACAAGGTTTTCGAAGCAAAATTTTCGTTCTGATATTAGATTACTATGTTTAGTTCCACTGTAGGTACTATTTATAGTTCCACTGTAGGTACCATGAATAGTTCCACTATAGGTACTATGTAATTACTATGTATAGTTCCACTGTAAGTACTATGAATAGTTCCACTGTAGGTACTTAGCACAGTTCCATTGTGGGAATTATGAAGAAACATATCTCTAAAATAATTTTTAATTATAATTCTTTTAAAAATTAAAGTTATAATTGAAAATCTTGAACTATACTCGTATATTCTCTCAAAACACTAAAAGAACAATAAGTCAATGCAAAACTTTGATCTTTTTAATTGTACAACCAAATGTTTATCTAAATTTGAAAACATAAACAGATAAAATTTATTCGAAAATCGGCGATAAATCTAGACAAGAAATTGTTAGGAAAAATCAAATAAACTAAATGGAAAAATACAAAATTTAATAAAGAAGAACACAGTTCGAGTATTTATGACGTTTTCCTTAGTTGAAAGCCTTTCTTCCAAAATGAAGGAATTTCTCCCAAAGTGAAACGCGTTTAAAAGGAATACGAACCAATTTTGCGATTGACTAAGTAATTTGTTGTAGTTTTATTAAAAGTTTTTGTTCGTCCATATCAATTATTACTCAATTACATTCCACTCAAGCAGTCTGTTTTTTCCGAGGTAATCTTTCGGTAGCATAAAAATTTACACCACAGAACACGTTCGTATTTATTTGATAGGAGAATGTTTCGTAACCTTTACGAAAAGTCAAACGTGGTCATTATGGGCAACACTATCGTCAAATTGTATGCGTGCATTTCGTCACAGTGCGTCAGAACTCGTACATTTTGGTTCACGTCTTTCGTGTACTTCTGTAGCAATTCTTAATGAGTATTTGGGAATATCTTTTAGAGACAGATATTTGGTTATTCTTAATAGATATTTGGGTATCTCTTCATCTACTTGAGGTATTGGTAAAAAATGGTGACTGAAAATATAGTTTCGTATTCCGAAGCGTTAAAACAAACTGCTCCACGTTCACTGAAATTTTGTGTATTTTTACTTATGACTAAGAATGCAATCTTAAAGATATGCAACTTAAATTTAGCCTTCCCATTATTTCTGAGTTTAAAAGAAAATATTATTCTCCTTTAATACAGTGAAGGGTAAAAAACTCACTTTGAGTGTGTAAAAGTATCTCATTGGTTCAAGAGTAACTCACTGGTGAGATGGTAGAAGAGTCATTTGTAAAAAAAGCTCGATAAACATTTCGGTGAGTCTGCTCCGTCAGATTACATGGTAAAATATTGGATTGCTGAATTTAAACGCGGCCGAACAAGCAATGCAACAATACCATCAACAGGAAGGCCAAAAGAGGTGGTTACTGAAGAAAATATCAAGAAAATCGTTGATATCGTTATGAATGATCGCCGAGTCAAGTTGCGTGAGATTGTTGAAATGGGAAACATATCATATGAACGTGTGTTCAACATTTTGCATGAACATTTGCATATGAAAAAGCTATCGGCAAGATGGGTGCCGCGTTTGCTCAGTGTCGAACAAAAACGAGTTCGACAGACCACTTCACAGCGGTGTTTGGACATGAGAAAGTGTAATCCTGTTGATTTTTGGCGTCGATTAATAACTGTTGATGAAACGTGGGTCCACCACTACACACCTGAAACCAAAAATCAATCGAAACAATGGGTGGAAGCTGGTGGAAGTGCTCCGAAGAAGGCGAAGGCAGTGAAATCGGCTGGCAAAGTTATGGCCACTGCATTTTGGGATGCACACGGAATATTGCTCATCGATTATCTTGAAAAAGAATCCACAATCACAGGAAAGTATTATCGTGCATTATTGGATCAATTGATTGATGCAATCAAGGAAAAACGACCACATTTAAAGAAGAAAAAAATGCCCTTTCTTCAGGACAACGCACCGGTTCACACAGCATTAGATACGATACTAAAATTACGTGAAATACACTTCGAATTGGTTAATCATCCACCTTATAGTCCAGACTTAGCTCCTAGTGACTTGTTTCTGTTTCCAAACTTGAAAAAATGGCTCGCAGGAAAAAGATTCATCTCAAGCGAAACTAACGCGTATTTCGAGCGGTTCCCGAAATCGTATTATTCAGATGGTATAAAAAAGTTGGAATATCGTCTTACTAAGTGTGTCGAAGTAAAAGGAGACTATGTTGAGAAATAAATGGTTTTTGAAAAAAAAATGTTTTTTCCTACTTAGGTAGCTTCAATATCAACCCGCCCTCGTACAAGAGTCACTTGTAAAAAAAAACTCTCTTTGAGTGTGCAGAAGTAACTCATTGGTTCAAGAGTAACTCATTGGTGAGGTGGCACAAAAGTTTCTTGTCAAAAAAAAATCACTTTGAGTGTGTAAGAGTAACTCATTGGTTCAGGAGTAACTCATTGGTAAAGTGGTACAAGAGTTACTTGTAAAAAAAATCAGTTTGAGTGTGTAAAAGTAACTCACTGTTCAAGATTAACTCACTGGTGAGGTGGTTCAAGAGTCACTCGTAAAAAAAACTCACTTTTAGTGTATAAAAGTAACTCATTGGTTGAAGAGTAGCTCATTGGTGAGGCGGTACAAGAGTTACATATAAATTCATTGGTGTGGTGGTACAGAGTCCCTTTATAAGGGATGAAATTTTAGAGTTGCTCTATAACACATTCAACACTGCTTTGGTATTCATTAGGAAATAGCTGTCTCCATACTTCATAATAATAAGTTCATTTTTTTATCTCATAGAATTACTCAGTCATTACAATTGCTCCGTCAGTAATCACTCAACATAAAAATTGAGTTGTGAAATGGTAAAAAAAATGTTTTAGAGATTGGTTCATTATATCATTTTATATTGGACGTTTCTCCATGAGGAACGCGATACTAACCTACTGAGAAAACTCAGTAAAACGTCCAAAAGGTTTTAATCATCACTCAAGGAAATATCGGGCGCAATAAAACTATGAAACATTGGCCCTTAACAGACATGGAACATCATTCCAAGTAGTTGGTCTTTTATCCATTGTTTTGCTGGACCTTTCCACATTCAAATAAGTAAATTTTTGTATATCAGTACATGACACGCCCATTTTTATTTGCCTACAAAGTTCGCAGTATCTTCTCATCATATTTTTACTATGATTATTAGGAACGAAAATATAAAAATGTTTGTAGAGAATTATGTTGAAATTATTTTTGTTTAAAGGGTATCTTTCAGATTAGATTTGAATCCTATTAGGGATCCTCGATGTACAGAATAATATATAGCTAATAGAATATGCAAAATTTTGCAATGAAATTCGTATTAATTCGCTCAATAATACTGACATTTGCTAGTTTCAAGGTTTGACAATATTGTCTGGTTGGATAATATCGCCATAGGATTTCTTATATGATATATTCATTTTCACACAAACTCTAACAAATATCTTGAATCTATCAAATTTATTTCTTTATTTAACTACTTATATATTTCTTTTCTTCGCAAATACTCAAATCGCCCTGAACAATCCCCAGAAATGCTTCCTTGTTGTTGCAATACGAATTTAATAAGAATAGGAGTATGTATTTCTATTGTAGTACTTTTCTATTGTAGTACTATGGGAATTGTATTCCAATTCAGTGGAAAATTGCCGTTATAACTAAATATGTGTGGACAAGTAAGTAGATCAACCTTGGAAAGGTACGAACAGTTTGGAGATATTTTGTAGACAAAGTATTATAGAATCACTTCAAAATGCAGTCCTATAAATAACAAACAACGTTAAGAAAGTGTGGAATGGTCTGACGGATTGAGCGACAAGGGAGGTCATTGGTCCTCTTATCCATCCACAAATGATCAATCATCAACACAATAATATTGAGAAACAGTAAACTCAAATTGCATTAGGTAAACAAATTAATCAAAATATTAATTTGTTTGTATTGTAACTCATTGATTATGATAATTGATTGTTCCTATTAAATTGTCTTTAAACAAAACACTTATAAATATTATTCCTTAGCCTGTATTTCCAAAATTGAGCAGGTCTTCCAAACATTTTAACACATATATATAACGTCGATAAGATAAAATAATAATTAGACAGATTAAAATATTTAGTTTTACAGATATATAAAATACTTCAGCCAGAAAACTCTTTTAAACCGAACATTACAACCGAGGAGTAAATGAGCTACCGAGGAGTAAATGAGCTTCCTCATAATGCAACAACGGCGCCAACCTGAGAAAACATTTAATATCGCCTAATAATTTGACTCTTCTTGCTTCGAATGAAATTGAACTCTCTTATAGGGAATTTTGTATACAATATTTAATTATTTGCTATATCCCAAACGGTGTTATCTTTTTCTTGTGTATGAGACGAGGAACAAATTTCTCGGTATGCTCCTTTGGCATTGAGTTTGAATAGTTAGAAAGTTTGAATGCGCCAATGTAATATCAGCCTAATGTGTATATTATATGCAAACATACCTATACTTGTATATATTTATATCAATTGGAAGAAATACGTGGAAGAGGACAACTGTCCTGCTCCTATAACACTAACAAAACGTTCCCATTACAGTAAAGTGGGTTATTTATTATTTATATGACCGTGAAACAAAATTCAAGCGCTCACATTTCATACCCCACAATCGACAGTAGGCGGAAATACAAGTGTTGGTTGGCATCAGACGAAAAGAACGTACGAGGAGGGGTGGACAATCCACTCCTAGTTATTTGTCTGGCAATGAATAACACCGAAAAAGCAGTCGCAAGCCCTGCAATATTAATTGGCGATAATGGGCAAAAATCAATCGAACGTTTGTAGGCTATGATGAATTGTTGGCAATTTTTGGAGAAGAATGGCCATTGCCCTGGCTGACTATATTTGGCAGATCAATTACAGACTCCACAGTTGTTGCCACAAAATAAGTCAATCTCATTAAATAAATAAGTCGAGTTTTTTAGCAGTTAACTGCTAAAAACAAATGTTAATTTGCCGCTGATTGGAAACGAAAGCACACCAGGGAAGTGGGGCAGGGAGCGAGGCAAGAAATAAGCAGCAACAGCGGCAGGAAAACGCGTTTACTTTCATTTACGTTTGCGAAGCAGCGCCAAAGAAAACAAAATCGCAAAACCCGCACAGTGGATAGTAAAATAAAACTTGTTTTGGCTGAGATTTCTTAAACGCTTATTACGAATTTGAATGAATTGAGGGAGCGGAGGCTCTTATCTGCACGTTTGTTGTGAAGTGTTTTGTGGAATTTTGCACTCTCTGATAAGGAAAAGCCAAGTAAGTAGCTCGTAATCCTCCCCCTGCCATTTGGAAGACCCAGTCAAGCGTAAACGGCTGATTACACTCATCGACAATTCTCCCCCGATACAATTTTAAAGCAAGGGAAAAGGTTTCTCCCAAAAAAGCACAACACGGCAGACGTGGCACGTGGCGCTGTCACTAATTACATGTTATGAGCAGGTCGCCCTGTGTACAAATCAGTGCTGCTAATTGCCGCCAAGTAGTCTATACCTGTACATATGTATGTACATGTGTACCCCATAATTAGCTTGAGCACTGCCATGACGTAGAACTGCCAAGTGCAATATGACAAAGCCCCTGCTCTGTAGTACTCTCTTACTAATAACATTTATATATAGTTCAAGTATTGAGGGTTGGGTATTAATTGACAGGCATGGACATGGACATACCTGGGCTCCGCCACTTTGCTAATGACATAGGTGAACTGGTGACCTGGCACCACATTCGACGGCCTATCCTCATCGACACACAGCTGACCCGCCGGGCACGGAATACGTCGCAAAAAATCACGTTTAGCATGCACATTGCAGTCAGCATCGTAAGCCAGCACCTGCAGCCGCGCGAACATGCGGTGGCAGGCCACCTCGCGATCCAGATAGCTGCGATTGCTGTAGAAATCCACAAAGGTGGCCTTGTCCAGTACCACCAGAGTGGCGGGCGATGCTGCCGCCGTGAACGAGTCCTCCGAGGTGATGTTGCCGTATATGTAGCCGAAGGAATCACGCTGCGAATGGGTTTCCGCTTTTTGGAAGCCGAACTTCACAATGAACTTGAAAAAATCACTCGTATGAAAGGCGCCCGTGATGTGGGTGCCGTCGCATTGTTGCAGGCAGGCCAATAAGGAGCATATCGAAAGCAGCAGGCAGGGCCATAACGGGTTTTGCATCATTTAGTATTAACGCTTTGTATAGAGTAGAAATTGGCTTGCAAACCAGCGCAGCCCCGCAGCGGTGCAGCAGCGCAGCAGTTGTGGTCAGTAGAAAAAGGAATCTCGATGGCACTTTTGGTTGTCGCTTTGTTCGCTACGACTATTTCACTTATTTTACAGGCTTTCAAAAGTTTTATGTCGCATTCTAATGTAATTTTTCTACACAATTCGCGACACAAGAAATTAATTATGTACGTAAATACAAACTCGTACGTGCGGAACTGAGAGAATAAATTCACAAAACAAAAAACTTCTTCGCACTGCCTGTCAAATTTTCTGTTGTCAAATCCGAGAAGGTTGCCACTCTACGCAATTAACAGATGAACAATGTTGCCAACAAAGGGAAAAGTTCGGTCATAACATAATAAATACACTTTACATTTGCTTGATATACTAAATGGGTGTATATAAGAAGTCTGATCAGAAATTATAGATTGCAGTGAAAGAATATTTAGAATAAAAACCAAAACTGAATTTTTAGTAAAATACTTACTAAATTTTCAGGCCTAATAATAAGTTATAATAATTGTGTCATTATTATCAGTTGTATTATATAACAATTTATTAATAAAAAAACGTTATACACAGCATTTTATTAAAGAAAAAATATTTACTAAAATTTCACTTCCTTTAAAAATGTGTAATAATTGTATTATTATTATCAGTTTTATTAATGAACATTTTAATTAAAAAAGAACGCTTATTAAATATTCAATTCTTATAATTATTTATAATAATTGTTTCATTATTATCAGTTTTAATATATAACATTGTTTTACAAAAAAAAAAGCATTTCCTAAATTTTAGTTCTTATAATAATTGTGTAGTCAATTATATTATCAATTTTATTAAACAACATTTCGTTAAGCAAAAACATTTACATTTATTTTATTATTTTGTAATATATAAAATTCTCGTGTCACGGTGTTTGTGGTCGAACTCCTCTAAAACGGCTCGACCGATTTTCATGAAATTTTGTGTGTATATTTCGTAGGTATGAGTATATGATGTAAAGTATTTTTCATTATTCTACCCCCACCGGGTGGGATACCTCCCATACAACCCTAATTTTGTCTGCTCTCTATATCTGAAACCTTTCTCCATACACCACTGGAATTTAAGACGTAGTCGTGCTATCAATTCGGCATTACTGTAGAAAAATGAATGGGATCAATGAAGGGGCGGGGTACCTCCCATATAACCCTAATTTTGTTTGCTCTGAAACCTTTCTCCCTACAGCACTGGGATTTAAAACATTAATCGTCGTTCATTGACGTGAAGTTATTGGGTACGTTCGTTGAGGACACCAATCGTGTAGACCCCGAACGCGCACTCGCCAATCGCGTGGATGAACGTTGCAGCTACAATAACCTCAATTCCCCTAAAGCCAAGCACATCGTCGGCGACCTGGCCGACCTATTGAATGAGCACAATGAATTATTAAAATTTTTCAAATCACACATGCACGATTTCTTTGATAATTTATATGGCAGAAGAACGTTTGCCGGGTCAGATAATAATATATAATAATTGTGCAAGAGGACTTTCCGATAGACAACACGGTTTTAGACCGGGTAGATCGACAACAATCGGAGTAGTGATGGACGTGGTGAGACGCGTAGAAATCGCACAGCATAAACCAATTTTCCAATCCTTGCTACGATTGACGTAAAAACTGCCTTTATCAGCTCAAAATGGACAAACATCATTGACACCCTTGAGAAGTGTTTCAGGACACCCGCTTATCTGATGAAAATAGTACGCAGCTATCTAAATGATTGTGTGCTTATTTATGACACAAGCAAGGGGCAGCGAAAGAAGGTGATAACCTCAGGTGCGGCTAAATCCTCGGCCCAGCTACGATGAAATACTGGAAACGGATATGCCTGACGACAGCTACATCGCAGCTGTCATAATCGCACGCGATCTCGATGCGACTAGCTGAAAATGGACACGTACGGTCTCAGTCTGGCTACTGAAAAAATGGAGCTTATCCTACTCATGATGAAGCATACACCCTTGGAAGTCGATATTCTGAATCCATAAAGACCTTGAAGACCCTGAAATACCTAGGAATTAGAATCGACAACAAACTGACCTATTGGGCATAAATACAACATGCAGTTGAAAAATCAGCTAAATAACCTCGGCACTGGCTAGACTAATGGCCAATATCAGAGGATGCTTCGCAAGCAGAAAGAACCTCCTGATGGACACGACGCAACCGATACTGCTGTATTGGAGCGAGGTGTGGGCCGACACACTGAAAACCGAGCACCGACGAAAAATACTCGCTAAGGTACAAAGAACTGATGCCCTTCGCGTAGCTTCGGCGTGCTGCACAGTATCAGAAGCTGCAGTGCTAGTGATTAGCGGAACGATGCCAGTAGATCTGCTAGCTCGAGAGAGAAAAGAGCTTTGAATGCAGAAAAAAGAATATGAACCTGAGAGCGCTACAAATGAGGCTGTCCACAAGGAACACGCATCACACAGGAACACCGCATGCGAAGCCACCTCCAACAGAAGAGGTGCCGCAAACCACGGCAGCGACGCAAATGGTAGCCTATTCCATAACAATAGCTATAACGATGGCGACACAAATAATTCGAGGGGAGGTGCAGCCCACATAGATGCAAATGACACGTGGCGGCGGATTAGAACTTACACAATTAAGCTATGGCAGGAGCGATGGACGGCAGAGACAAAAGGCAGATGGAGAGCGAAACTAATACCACACGTGGAAAAATGGTTTAGTAGACCCTTTGCAGAAGTGCACTACTACATTACGCAGTTGCTTTCCGCACACGGGTATTTCCGCAAATTACTCTACAACATGAAAAAGCAGAAAGCCAAGATTGCATCTACGGCGACACGCCCATCGATGACGCAAACCACACATTCTTCATGTGCGAAAGATGGAAAGCCGATCGTAAAGTCCCCGAAGATGGACTGGGATACCTTAACGCTGATACCATAGTGGACAAAATGCTGGAGAGTCCAGAAAACTGGCAATTGATTGCCACCTTTGTTGAGCGCATTTTACGTGCCAAAAAACGGGACCTGGACGCACGTATTTAGCCGGTAACCTTTCACTGGCTTAGAGAGGGACACCTCCCTGAAGGCATGTAAACACGGTACCAGGGTGGGAGAAAGTCCAAGGAGGTTTTTAGTGGATGCGAACTCCACATACCATCGGAGTGACGACCCCTTACCCCACAAATATGATATATTATATATATATTTATATTATAAATTATATAAAAATTTAAAGAATACTGTTAAACTAAAATTAACAGCTGAATTTCAACAACGGTTCTTGTACCGAGTTGATTATAAAGTTGATACCAGGCACGTAAACCTTGGTATCGTTGAAAAAGGACCTAATGTCAACAGCGGTGCTTGTACCGAGTTGATGGTGGTTTTGACAACAGGCACATAAACCTTGGTGTCGGAGAAGGAGAATCAATCAATGCTATGTTAAAATGAAAAGACTCACAGTTAACTCTTACTGATTGACTGACTTTTGGATGTGCCAATCGTGGGTATTTATTCATTTTTCTATATACATATATTACATATAATTTGGCTATACATATTAGGTATTATCGAATTGAAAGCATAACCATTAAATGTGCATTATTGACAAATTTGCAAGCTGGCCTTGAATTGAGTTTTTCAGCGTATTGCACTTGATATCATGTTTCATCCAGTGCAATGCCTTCGCTGATAAATTGGAGTTTTTGTCAACAATGCAAATTCCATCGTTAAGCTGGCAAGATTTGCTTAACACAAGCCTAATTGTATGCAAAAGAAGATATTATGCATTAGAAGTTTGAATGTTACATACCTCCCAATGAGGTTTGCACATCAACTGTTAATGCAATTAACAAATACTTACTTACATATATATTATAGTTATAAAATATATTATTATTATTATTATTATTATTACAATTATTATTGTTTATAGTGCAATTCGACCAATGTGATAGTTTTTTGCACAGTTTTATTTTGTTCTCGAATATTCTTTATTGGTCGTTATTGTTCTCCAAGAATCTCTATCTGAGATACATACTTGTTGAGGCAGACCTTTAGGATTGGGTTATTTTCGAGCATTTTCAGAATATTTAGTTGTCCAATTAGGTTCCCGCCCTTTGATTCAAACGGGTTAGGTAGTCTCAGAGTCTGAGAGCTAGCTTATTGGATGTATTCCTAATAACACCTATATAATATGCCATTATATTAAAAATGTTTAAGCTATTAATATTTCTATTAGAAGAGTTACGTTTTCATTAGAAACCTATTCAAATTGGTTCACACACACTTATTTTACTATTGGAACTAACTTACTTTCCTACGTGGCCATATAATGTTTTGCTTCCCTTTTAGTTTGGCCATTTAAAAACAAGAAAAAAGTAAATGTGGCACCACTGGAGAACAATTACATTTGTAAAACTAATTTGCTCAGTAAGAGAACTGGGCTCGCCCTGTGCAATTATGTGCGTGTATATGCTTAAATTAAACACTCTGCTGCGCCATCTGGATGTCATTTCTTATTTTAACTTGTTCTAACTTTTCATGCGTACTGTTCAAGAAACTGTGCCTGCGCTGATTGACTACAGAGGGAGACCCACAAAGAAAATGTTAGGCATAAGAGTATTACGTAGCGTGGTGGAGTAATTTGACTGAATAAATTATATTATCAGTTCTCGCTGCTGGCAGTTCGCTATAGAGATTCGATAAACGGTTCTAGGGAGAAGTCCAGCTGCTGGTTATGATCCCTTAATTTGATACTCTTTCCATTGTGACTGTTAAAATAGTCGAAGTCGAGCTGCTTGATCCGTAACATGGGGGTCCAACGCGGTCGATGGTTAATCCGGATAATTAATTGCACTCAGTTAAAAGAAATTATTTATATCTTCAACCTGATATATATGTCTTAGTTTTTAATTTGTTTGGGATTACATCAACATAATTTATGGAAATCGCAGATGATCTGCCAAACTGTGGATGTGCGAGTACTCCAACGGAACTAGAGCCAATTATCGGAAACAGTTTAGCAGGGACTGTCGTCAGGGATCATGGGACCACGAGAATGAAATCCACTTGGAACGATGGTGCAACTCAATCAGCTCCCAAACAACCCGAACAAGAAAGTAAAAAATTTCTTCCTCACATAAAGACTTCGGGGCATAATCCGTGGAGTCATTATATGCCATCATTGACTGTCCGAACTGTGGAACCTATAGGAAGAAGGGGGTTATACAGAGCAGATTCTCTGTGGTTGTGCTGCCTTTGTCAGAATGAGGAGATACTTATTATGATGTACTAGGAAGGGACAAGATATATCTTGCCTCTGGAGAGGCTTGTTGAGATTCATAAAATTCTCTAAGAAATTTGAATAGGTTTAACTACCCTCTTAATAACTCCTCTATTTACCCTCCTTTCCTCTTTTCTTTATATTCAGGCTTAAACTCTCTTCCCTCTTCACAACTACCTCTATATTCACCCTTGGGTCTTTCCACCATATTCAGGCTTAAGGCATAATAAGCAACAATTGTGCTTGGGAGTTTATTTTATGCGGTGCTCCAGTCTCCCTACTTCTCCTTCTATCTATCTATTTATAGAAATATATATTCATCACAAATGCCTTTTCACATTTAGTTCAATATCTGATTTTCTCAGAATTTACTGATCCATTGACTTTATAGGTTCCATTCGCTCACACCGATTGTAGCGTGTGCCAATGCTGGGAGCCAACCTGTCAATATGGCAGCTGAAAGTGGAAATTTGTGGCCATTTTGCTCACTCAATCATTAATATAAAATAAATATCCTTGATAATTCCATGCATGACTCTTCAGTTCTGTCATTGTTGTTATTGCCATGTTGTTGTTTCCTTGTTTCTGGCTCATTGTGAGGATACAATCATACTTGACTGCCCAAAAAGGCGACTGCGAGGCTCCAATTTCAAAGCACGTAAGCCTGTTGGGATGTTTCCCCAACGCCTTACAGGGTGCCAAACGATTCACACACGAGCCCAACTGAAGTGAGAGTGAAATTGTTAACTTTTCACCTACTCCGCACCCTACCACGGCTGCTCGCTAATATACTAAATGGGAGTTTGTTTACGGTTTCCTTGAAATACTTTTATTGACTTGCTTCATAAATTTCCAACCTAAGCAAAAATGTGTTTTCGTGCCTTCTTTTGGAGGGGTGCCTTCATTTCATTTGCGATAAATTCGCTGACGCTATTCTGGCGAGGGGTGGGGGTGCACACATGTCGGTCGGCGCTGAGGTTACCAACAATATTGGAATGTCTAAATTGATATTGGCTTTTGGTAAACATGCTGGCGACATTTCCGGCGATGATAGCATATATCACGGCGCTTGAATCAGAGTGGAATGAACACTGGCACGAGGAGGCTAATTGCGGTGATGTGAGGGAATTCATGATACACTCGCATTTGTTATTAGTTATTTATTAAATATCATTAAAGTAAGCAATTTAATTAATAGTAATTCTTTTATTATTATATGCAAATGAGTAAAAAACTAGTCTCGACTTTTTGTGGATAAAATTTCGTATCAAAATTGGTCCTTCAGAGAAAAAATGTTTAAACTAAATCCTTTCTAAATTGTTTTTTATCTTGTTCAGTCTGTACAACAAGATAGAAACGACGATAATTCATAGAAAGATGATAACTATCTCTTTCGCACATTACGATTATTTGTTTACATGTCTACGACACCAGTCTCATATCAGCTCAGCCTTTCGCGGTACTTCATAAAGAGAGGACGTTTGACGAAATGAGTGCCTTATATGCGAAGCGGTGTGAGGCCGTATTCTTATCCCACTCCCGAGAGGACCGGAAATGTCGTATGCTGCCGCATCTAAACAATTAAGAAATTGGAATACTTCGCTAAGAAGTGGATGACGCGGTACGATGAAGCTAAAACGTAGATTAGCTTTCGGATCGCGGGAAATCGAGAGCAACATGCAGCCGGCAGGATAAAGTAATTTTGAAGATGTTCGAGCAGAATCCCATTCTGCAGCCTGTGGGAAGCTAAGGAAAGGCTTTTCAAAACATTCATCTCAGCACAATCAGGATGATCATTCGTGAGAAAGACATCAATTTTCGCTCTAAAACCTCAAAACCTTTTCTTACGTTAGACCACATAAAAAAACGAGGGACCTGGGCAAGTGAATACACTAATCACAACTAATCAAATATTATCTTTATTGATGAATCACCTTTGTGGGCATGTGCTCCATTGAAGCATGCCTTGTTAACCAGCAATAAATACTTTATACAACGCATCATCCAAAACCCTATAAAAGTTAATGCCTGGGGATGGTTCTCGGGTCGGGGTTTTTTGACTTTGCTCGTATTCACCCAAAATTTGAATGCAGAACTCATTGTGAAATTACACAAGTGTAGCCTTCTGAAATCAAGCAGGAAGCTGTTTGGACCCAATAATGAAAATTGGGTGCTACAAGACGACAATGACCCAAGGCATCGGAGTAGTTTCTGATGAGAGTCGAGGGATCAATCGCAATCCCTCTTGTTGAACATACTCTATACTCGTGGTCATTCAATTTTTCTACAAATATAATCGCATTTTTCTTTAGTTGTGCTAAGGGTGCGATCACTAGATTGGACCAAGTAGTTCAAATTCATTCATTAAAACCTCAGATTTTAACTTGAAATATGAAAACTCAAGGTACTACTCGCAGAAAACTATCTCACAAGAGTATTCCTACTATGTACCTGGAATAAAATAGGTCCAGAATGCTTAATCTTCTATCGGAATAGAAGTCGCACATTGTAACATACGAATATCCGATGATATCTGGCATTGGAGGTTGTAAACGAGTATATTGCGATCATTCTTGCAGAATATGACAATGAAACATATTGGAAGATTGGTTTAAAACATATTCATGTGAAATAAGACATTATTTTAGTGGGAAATGTTTTCGTCATAATCTTCTAGAAGAATGTTTCTATCTAATGCTCTGGTTTTAAAAGCTATAATCATTGTTTTCTCTCCAGGTGTTGTTAAGTGGTTCAACAAGTTTTTGATTGTCCTGACCTTGGCTTACAAGCTATAATCAAAATATCTCCCCAATTGTTGTTGAGTGGCTCAACAAATTTTTAATTGAACTGTAATTGTTTCCCTACCAACTTATAACTTAATTTTTGAGCACGGTTTGAATCTTCTCTCATTAGCTTGGGTTCCCAAATAGTTTGTCATGAACTTTGTGATCAAGTCGAACATTATTTATGGAGTCTCGATTGAAGTTTCCATATCTAGGTATCCATTTTTAGGGGATTGAAATTTTGAAAGGGGCTTATTTAAGGAATTATAATCTTTGAAATATGTTTAGAAAAACCTTTAGAAAGACGTTACTCTTCGTGAAGATCCCTATATGACGGACGAATGAATACTCTTAACAACTTTATTTGGGGTCGACCTCTAAACAAAATACTATTCGAAGTCGTTGTTACTATGAAAATTGTATTCGGGGTCGGTTCTCTGAACAAAGTTTTCCCAAAGTACAAACATCTCGTAGTATACAGGTACTGATGAACCTGGAACCGATGGTTTCGACCTTCCTCATTTGGCTATCATGACTGAAATCATCGGAACCACATCTCGCCTATGATTTGAATGTTTTTTCGTATTCATTTACCGCCAGTTTATTGAGTTTCTTAAAATACTTGGGAGGAAATTCTTCCGCACACCTTCTGGGGTTCCCGGCTGATGAATCCCAAAGGAAAACAATTATTACCTGCTTTTAAGAATCATCATTGTAAAGTCGACTTTGTGTCCTCTGCCCAGCCAAAATACAGGCCTACAGATTCACGGAAAATACCATTCGGAGATAGAGGATTGTGAAAGGGAACGTAAGTTAGACTTTCTTTAACTTGTTTATGAATCTCAGAATTCTGTCCAGGGATAAGGAAATTCGATTGTATGTACATTCCCAATACACCTGACCATAATATGCGCCCCCCCTTTTTCTAACAAAGGCAGCACAAACGCAGAGAAAATACTCTATGCCGTCTTGTTTTTCCTCCAGACAGGGAACGCAGTTCGGACTCTCGATGATGACTATCTCCATATAATAGCCCCATGGATTATGCCCCGTGATTGGCCCGACCAATGATCAAAGATCTTTCCTTCGTAATGTTAGAAGATAAATTGCAATTCTCTTATTCGGGATGCACTTGGTTGTTTCGCAGGCAACTGACTTGCACCATCGGTCCTTGTGAATATTATTCACATGGCTCTTGCTCCAATCAATAGCCGCTGGTAAGCTCATACCGATCATTGGCTCTGGTGCCCTTGGAGTACCCGCAGATCCACAGATTGTCAGTTCATCAGTCATTTCGTTCGCAAGTACACAGCAATGTTCCGGAACCCAATTGAGTTCAAGTAAATTTCTCCTTGCGACGGAGTTAAGTCTTGACTTACATTCTTGGACAATTATTGAAGTGGTTACGGCGTTTTCTAAAAAATTACCCAGTTTGCTACCTTCAGTATAGCACACGCTTCCGATTAGAATACAGTTGCCACACTTCACAGAGCTGAGAATCGTCTGGCAGTTTCATTCAGATACCAGGCAGGCCCAGCTCCATTTTGAGTTTTGGAACCGAGAGATCACGTAAAACTAGTTGAATCCTGGCTAGTCAAGTGGCCAGCTAACGAAGTTACATACTTGGGTGTCCATCTCGGCGTAATCACATCGAAGTAAACTTGTATATATGTTTTTCTAGGATACTTTATGGATGGACCTACTTGTATTATTAAGTTTATTTCTAGGGGACTATCAATTCTTGAGTATCTATATATTATTTTTAAAGAAAAACTCAATTCGAACAATGGAAACAACTTTATAACAGTGATAAAAATTTAATGCAAATTGGACTCAAGGATGTTTTGTCAGCTTGATCCACATCAGGCTGTTATAGAAGTGCTCGTATTTATATCATTGGTGCTCTTATAACTCATGAACCGTTAATCCGTAGTTATATATTTCAGCCGCTTATGTCCGATCATTTGAGGAATATGTGCCGTATGAAGCGTAAAGTAAAATAGTAAATAATCTCGGTGAAACTCAAAATGCTGCAACCAAGGAAAAAACCAACCAAGCCGCCAATATACACTGTAAAAAAGAGAGATGTATAAGTTCATAAACTGTTTCAAACTCAGCAATACAGCGATATCACCCTGAGGAGAATATCATGAATCTCTTATTTTATTATCGTGAATATCTTAAATTCCAAAAATAAGTCACTTAAGTTCTGGGAACATAGAAAATAATGTTTTAAAAGTGTGTTCCAGAACTTGATGTTTTACAAATACCCTATTTTATATTTAGTTTGTACTCGCCCTACACTGAAGTTGTGTCTGCTCGGGCCTTTACTTACCCAGAACATCGGCAAAAGAGAAAAGCACATCCCGGCGGAGCTGCATTTTGGGATAATCGATAATGCCCCATTGAAGATTTGCACCCAGGAACCAGACTCTCGAGCGCTGTGTATCAAGTAAAGATGCAGGAGATGATGGTGGTGATTTTGGTGATAAACAAGTAATGATGTTGTTTGTTGTTATAATGATGATTATGATTGTGAAGATGATGTTGAAGATGTTGATGATTATAATAATTATGGTGACGATGGTGGTGAAGATGTTGATGATTATAATGATGATGGTGACGATGGTGGTGCAGGTGTCGATAATGTCGATGATTATCATTATAATCAATCATATTATCATCATTATAATCATTTTGGGGATGATTTATAATGATAATTGTGTGAAGATAATTATAGTGACGGTGACCGAAATGTTGATGAAGTTTACAATGATGACATTCATTATGAAAATGTTGATGATAGTGATAGTGATGGTGGTGAAGATGGAGACAATGATTGTAATGGTGAAGGTTACGATGATGTTAATGATAAGGGTAATTGGGATGGTAAAGGGTACGGTAATGGGTAAAGTAAGGTAATGGGTACAGTAATGGGTACGGTAGTGGTAATAGTAAGGGCAATACAAATGGTGATGTTAATGATTATGGTAAGGATGATTGTAATTGTAATTATATTGAAAATGATGGTGGAAATATGAGAAAATTGTGTTGATTATCATGATTATTTGATGAGGATTATAATATTGAAGATGTTGATGGTGGTGGTGGCAAGCGATGATAGTGATAATCATTATGATGGGTGATGGGAAAATGTAATTGGTAATAATTGTGGTAATAATGAAGTAATAGTCATGAAAAAGGTCAATGATGATGGTAATAATGGCGTTGATGATAATATGGATGGTGAAGATGATATCGATGGTGACGTTGATGGTGATCATGTTATTGATTACAGTGGAGATGACAAAGATGATGTTGATTAGGATAATGAGAATAGTGATATTGGAGATTTCGATGGTGTTAATGATTATGGTGATTACGTTGGTAATGGTGAGGAGGTTGGAGTTTATGACAATGGTAGTGTCGAGAATGAAGAAGATTATGTTGATAATGTGGATAAAGATGATAGTTATGAGAATAAGATAATGGTAGAGGTGATAATTATGATAACAATTAAGAATATAATGGTGGTGATGGCATTTATTATGATAAGGATAATGAAAATGGCAATGTTGACGATTGATAACAGGGACGAGGATGTTTAATATAATGATGATGATTATGATGGGTGTAATGATAATGAAAAAGTTTAATGATGATGGCGAAGATGATGGTGATTATAATGATGATAATAGTCATGTTGATGATTATAGTAGTGATGACAAAAGCGATGTTGATTACGATAAGAATGATGATAGTGCAGTTTGAAATGATCATTTTGATTATAGTGAATACGATTTTCATTGTATTGGTGATTGTGACGGTGTTGAAGGTTACGACGATTTCGGTGATAATGATGATGATAATGAGGAAGGTTATATTGATAATGGAAATGGCAATATTGATGACAGCGGTGACAGTGAAGATGATAGTGATGATAACGATGAATATGAAGGTAGTGATGATTTTGATGATTCAAGTATATGATTGGGATGCCGGCAGTTAAGATGGTAATGATGAGGATAACGTTGAATATGATGATGGTTATAATTATGATGATATTGATGAAGAATATATATGATGGTGATGTCAGTATTTAAGATGGCAATGATGATGATAACGATGAATATGAAGATGGTGACGATTTTGAAGACATTGATGAAGAATATTTATGATGGGGATGTCGGTAGTTAAGATAGTAATGATGATGATAACGGTGAATTTGAAGATGGTGATGATTATGATGATATAATGGAGAGAAAGTTGATGGTGATGTGGGTATTAAGATGGTAAGGATGATGATAACGATGAATATGAAAATGGTGATGGTAAGGATAGTGATAACGATGAATATGAAAATGGTGATGATTATGATGAATATTGTTGAAGAAAATTTATGATGGTGATGTCGGTAATTAAGATGGAAATGATGATGATATTGAGTTTGATTATAATTATAATATGTTGCAATGAAATATATAAATTTGCTTTAAAGCCTGCATTTAAAATGTTAAAGCATCATTTGGAACAGCATAATTTCCAAACAAAGGAGCAAGTGACGGAAAGAATCCTTGTCTGAAAGTAATTCTCAAAATTCAATAGTCTCATGAACTGTGAGTTTGCTGTGTAGCAAAATTGATGAACAGCTGCGACAAGATAGCAGCATCTTTGCGCTTATTTGTCTTTGAGGATGCGAATGCACTGCGAAGCGTCTCTTTAAAGAAATATGAAATCCTGTAAAATTGACACTTTGGAAATGCGACACCATGTGCAGCAACTTTGGTATCAACTGTGAAACTATCAAAAATATGAAAAACATGAAAATATTTTTTATTTTACGAGCCATGCTGCAAAAGCTAGCACAGTAATTCTGTAATGCTGTAAGGAAAGGAAGAGCCGCATATAACAAGGGAAATGAGGAATAGTTGCAAAGGATTTAGATGCGAGTCAGAAGTCAGCAGCAGCCCGGGCAGCATGTTGCCGTGCCAGTGAAAATTGAAATCCTTCCAACGCCAAAGGAAATGCGCCATAAGCAACTCTTTTCCGCTTTGGCGTTTGACATTTTTGCTCCCTTTGATTTTATGCTGTTCCAACTGCTCGTGGCTGCCTCCCTGTGCCCTGCTAATGGGGAAGTTACAGTGCGCCCATATGTGGCAATTCATACTTACATAGGACTGTACGAAGAAATTGGAATCATCACAATTTGCCAGGCAATTGCAGTCGAAATTGTGTTTCTCCGATTTGAGTGCGATTATTTCTCCTGCAATGAAAAACGTTGAAGCGAGTTGAGCGTGAAAGCAGATTTCAAATAACTGACGGGATAATTTGGTTATTAAGGAAGTGGAATAGAGATGAAAAATAGTTGTGTAGATTTATAAAAACACTGAAAAAAGCTGGACCCACGACTATGGTATATGGTATCAATAATGATAAGCTAAATATAATAGAAGTGATGTAGATCCCAAGATATGCTGATTTAAAGATTCGATTTTGATGCAGGCAGAAATAATAATTGAGAAATAGCTGTGTTATGGAAGGGAAACTCATATTTCCATCTCCTTACACGGTAAAAAGAATTTGGCACCTATGTACTCGTAAATCTGTCATTACACTTTCATGTCTGTCAGGATCATTTGCAAATTTGACAGAATATTACAACGAGGATAAGTCTCAATCTAATTGAAAACTCTGGATCATTTGTGAGAGGTCATGAGGGAAAAGTCTTTAGTGAAAAGCAGTTAGTGGTAAGTTATTAGTAATAAGTCATTAGTGAAAACTCATTAGTGATAAGTCATTAGTGAAAATTCAGGAAGGAAAGTTCATTGGTATTAAGTCATTAGTGACAGTTCATTGGCCATAATTCATTAGTGAGAAGTCAGTACTGATCATGTCTTTTATACTGAGAGGAAAAAACGAGAACTTATAAATAGTATGTAAGAAATATCATGCCATAAATGGTGCGTCAAAAATAGTATTTCATAAATAGTATGTCATATATGGTAAGCCATTAATAAGAAATTCAAAAAAAGAACTCATAAACGGGAAGTTATAAATGATGTTAATGAATGAAGTTAAACAACTTAAAAGAAAAGCTATGTGACGAGTCATAAATGGCAAGTTAAAAATGTAAAGTCATAAATGACAACTCATAAATTTCAACTCGTAAATTAGAAGCCATGAATTACTAGTCACAACGATTTATGTGAATGATTCAGGATACTTGTAGACGTTATTCTATATTTAACATTCTTACTTTTAATTGTCCTGAGGCATGCTAATCCTTTAAAACCGCACACTGGCAATATTCGTCCGGTTTTTACTTCATTACGAAATATTCCAAAGTTAAATGAAGTTGATTATATATTTAATTATTTATTTATTTAATGAAATACTTACAACGATTTCGGTAGAAGTGCGGCACACAGCCGCAAACCTTCAAGGCGAAGAACATTCGACATTCTGCTAGGCAGAGACCGAAACTGTAGATGGGCACGGTAAGCATTTCCTCTGCTTCGTAGCGGAACCGACACTTGCGTTGCTTTGTTGTGAACCTGAAAAAGAACGGGAAATCTGTGCAAACGGAACTGACACTCGGCAATTTGGTTAACTCACGCACGAGCCTCCTTGGCGGTGGAAATTTCCAGAGCAATCAACTCGACCGTGGTGTAGTCACTCTCCTGAAATGTGTAACGCTGCTTAGATATATTCGGTATATCGCCCGCCCCGTGGAAGTAAACGTCGTAGGCCGTTGATAGATTTATAATTTGAGCATAGATTTCACCATCCAACGGATGCACGGTTACTCGGTCGCCGTGGTCCATCAAAGCCCACTCATTATTTTTCCAATATCTGGTTAATTTAAATATTTATATAAATAATAAATGAAAGTACTCCAATATTTGCCCAATTCTTACTTGAAAGAATTGTAACGAGCCACCAACGAGTTCACCGCATGACATATCCCAAACTCCGTCAGGGTTTCGTAGATGTACATCTTAACTGCCGCCCCACTGCTCAGTTCAGGTTCGAAGTTCCACTTCAACTCGTATAGTAGGTCCAAATATTTATCACTGGCTATGCCGAACGTTTTATTCATGGGCAAAGTTTCAATGTTCTCATAGGTGAGACTGGCCAGTTTTTCCATAAAATCACGGAAATCATCTTTGTCGTCGTCGGTGGTAAAGTGTTTCGGATGTGCACTGAAAGACCGTCAAGAAGTTCATTACAGAAGCAGTCTTCAGTAGTAAGGGGGAAACTTACATCATGTAATCCTCCACTTTCAGTTCGTCGATGCGTTTGTGCGGACAAACTGTGAGAGACGGAAAGCTGGTGTTCCAAACCAATTTATTCCGATCCATGGAAATGACCATCGGGGAGGTCTGAAAGCGCTCCCAGGTGCGTGTGCTTAGTTTAATTATGGAGAAGAGAGCCACGCAAATGAAGGCGAGCCAAATCATGCTGCAACAAGGAATAGAAAACTATTTTAAGAAGTTTGAGTAGACTCAAACAATTGTAGTGGATATCTTCAAAAACCACGAGACAAATATCTCAATATTTGTGGTTCCTCCCATTTTAAAGTGCATTTCGTGCGGTATTGCAGAAGCAGGAAGGTGTATGGAAAAAAGCCAAGTGAGTTTTGTTGTCTAGAATGGAATAATTCCCCAGACGTTGGGGGATTGTACTAAACCGTGGGGTTCACTGTATTAGAAAACCTTCGGTATTGTAAAAAACGTTCGAAGAAACTGCTCTTTCAATTTTGTACGAGTATTTTCATAAGTCTGTTGGACACTTTCACTACTTGGAAGACTTTCAGAGATCTACATCTCTATTCAAATTCAATGGAGCGTCAATTTCTCATCACCAGCATTTGAAGTTCTCCTCACCCAAATGTCTCTACATATTAAAGGGGAAATAATTGTCATAGCGATAAGGCTTAAATACCCTTTCTCTTAATCGTCCGACATTAAGGTTTAATTTAGAGTGCTTCCAGAATTATCAACGACCTGTGAAAATTGTTCTTGAAAGCTTGTTCTCAACTGAGTTCCAAGACTGCTATTTCAAAGAAAGTTGCCGGGTTAATCGACGATCGACCATTTAGTCCGGTTTTTGCCGGGACGGACCACCATACAAGCAGTAGTGGGGAACGAGTAGTGGGGATTCAGGTTATGTAGAATGCCCTATTTTATTGTGCAGAAGATTAATTTATTTGGAAAAATCTGTAATAGGAGATTATTGTATTGCGGAATCTTCATTAGAGACTTATTCATTATATATTATGGATGATGGAAGATTGTGCAGAAGATTGATTTATTTGGAATAATTAGAAATAGGATAACATATTAGGGACTCTTCATTAAAGACTTATTCATTATGTGTAGTTCGAAGAGATATCAGAACCCTTTTCAGGGTATGCCATATATGGATTGCGGATCATAGGGATATTGAAAGGAACTTCACCGCTAACGAGCCAACCAAACGGGGTACCAACCTTCCTCTGTGTACGGACAGATGCGAGGTTGGTATACTATTTGCCACCTATAAAGTAATGTTGAAGGATAGCGTCGTGCGTGAGGCCAATATGTCTTGGGCAGACGAAGGCACTTGCTTAACGACCAGGCTAATGTGGCCGCAACTTGATAGGAAAAAATCTAGAGACTTGCTTGGCCTGTCGAGAGAATATCTCTCTAAGGTCGTGGCTTGTATAACCAGCCATTGGCTGTTCGGGAGGCATGCTCTTAGGCTGGGAGTAATCTCTCATGAATACTGCAGAAGCTGTGGGGATGAGGAAGAGTAGGATACTGTGGAACATCTCTTCTGTAAGTGCCAGGCTCTAGCCAGAAGCAGAGCGGGCTCCTTAGTCAAATAAGCTTTCATTTCTCTTACGGAAGTGTCTGGCGCGAATCCTGCAATTTATTAGGGCTTCAAAATGGTTTGACGAGTAAAGTAGACGTACAGTGTTACGCGGTGGTATCGCAATGGACCCATAGTGGCCTGAGTGAGTTGGTCTGTAGAATGACTGCCACGACAACCTAACTTAACATATCTTCGGTGAGGAATTATTTTTACCTTAATTAAATCCCTTAATCTGTGAAAACTTGTGTAGAGTCACGGTGGGGAGAAAGAAATATGCAATCTTCTCGGATAAATTGTGAAAATACCTCGAACAATGCCTGGCTGAAAGAAAACACTGCATTATTATTCCTCTCAGGGAACTGGGCTGAGTGTCACTTTAAAATAGTTCTTCAGTCTGTGCTACCGAGCGGTAATAATTATAAGTATTAATAATTATTACCGATTTAGTTGGATAATCTAACATGGGGAAACTCGAAGATAGACAGAGAGAGATTCGCCGTTTAAGTTAATTAAATTAGTGTTAGTTTATTAATAGAGATTATCGCTGAAATAAACAGTTAGCATTAGTGTGACTCTTAATGTTGTTTGATTTTTTAATGCTTGTTTTTTTCAGTTAATATATTTCTTTATTTATATTTTGTTTTAAAATTTTATATACTTTATTTTAAAAATGGTTTATTTTACTTTTGAATTTCATTGAATTCATTTTTTAATTTTATTTAATTTATTCTTTATGTTTACTACATTTTGTTATATTATCCCATTAATTAATTCTTTTTTTTTATTATTTTTATTCATTTCTATTTCTAATTTGATTTATTTAATTGTTAACTTTTATCTTGCTTTAAAAAGTTAATTTTTTTAAACTAATTATTTTTAGTTTTATCTATTTCATTTTTAAATATTTAAATTTATAGTTTTGTTTATTTTATTTATAATTTTTTAAATTAAATTTTAATTTGATTTATTTATTTGTTAAATTTTATTTATTTTAATTTAAAAAATTGTTTAATTTAATTCTTTTATTTTATTTTATATATTTGTATTTTATATATATATATTTTCTTGTTATTATTATTAATTGTAATTAAAATAATAATTAAGAAAGCACTTGCTGCCAGGGCTATCGGCTGTATATTTTATTATTGAATTTTTAAATTTAATTTTAATATCAATTTTAATTTTATTTGATTATTTTTTCAATTTTTAAATTTTATTTAATTTTTTATTTTATTTATTTAATTTTTAAATTTTTAAATTTCATTTTTGGTTTGATTTTATTTGCTTTTAAATTTTTATTCTGAATTTTGTATGTTTATTCATTTTTTTAGTTCAATTTATTTAATTTGTAAGCTCTAGTCTCTTTACTTTTTTATTTATATACTTAATTTTTTTAATTTTATTTTTTTATATTTTATATTTATTGATATAATTTTTTAATTTTATTAATTAATTTTTTTATGTTATTAATTTCTTGTTTTTATGTATCTCTTTTTCTAAATTTATCCTTATTATTTTTATTTATGTAACTTTTATAACCTCAAGTGCTACTCAAACCCCGAATAGCAGCAGCCATTGAAAACGCTGGGGGATTATCCACTCAACAACACGGTTTTCGACCAGGAAAGTCCACAAGCGCCGTAGAAGACGTCATAGAAAGTGTTCTAGCGGCACAGCAAGGAAATCACTACTCCAGGCGAGTGGTACTCCTTGTTACATTAGACGTCAGAGACGCTTTCAACAGCGCTAGGTGGATATGATCGAGGCACTTGAAAATCGTTTTCAGATACCAGCTTATCTGAAGAAGTTAATCCGGAGCTACCTTAAAAATAGAATGTTGATATACGAGACTAACAATGGCACCCGAAGCAAAACCATCAAGTCAGGGGCAGCGCAAGGGTCCATCCTCGGACCGGACCTTTGGAATATAAGCTACGACGGCATTTTGCGCACAGAGATGCCAGATGACACTCATCTAGTCGGATACGCAGACGACATTGCGGCTGTCATCACCGCACGGGACTCGGAAGACGCCCAAAGAAAGCTGAACCAGGTCATGATCAGAACCCAGAGGTGGTTCGATTCACATGGCTTGAAGTTGGCCACGGAAAAGACGGAACTGCTATTCCTCACGAGAAAGCACATTCCAATACAAATCGACTTGAGAGTTTGCTCCGAGACCATCAGGACACAAAAGGTGATAAAGTACCTGGGAATTCAGCTTGACTCCAAGCTCACCTACTGAGCGCAAATGCAAAATGCGGCGACGAAGGCAGCACGGGTAACGGTTTCTCTCAGCAGACTAATGGCAAACATTGGAGGACCGACATCCATCAAGAGGAAGCTTCTGATGATGACAACGCACTCCATTCTGCTGTATGGTAGCGAATTGTGGGCTGACAAGCTAAAGGTGCACGCCCGAAGAAAACTTTTATCGTCCGTACAACGAACCGCAGCTCTGCGAGTAGCTTCAGCGTACCGTACTGTATCGGAGCCGGCAATTCTGGTAATTAGCTGCTTAATCCCTATCGATCTCTTGGCCCTCGAACGAAAACACCTACGAGAAGCCAAGATGGGTAAGAGTACCAGAGGAACCGCGCAGCATATAAAGCAAACAACCGTGCAACATTGGCAGGAACGATGGGCCGCCAAGAGTCGCGGAAGATGGACAGCGAGACTCATACCCGACATAGCGAGATGGATAGGAGGAACAGCCGGAACCGTAAATTTCTACCTCACGCAGTTACTGTCTGGTCACGCATACTTCTGCAAGTATCTACACCGAATGGGAAAAATTGGAGGGCCTGAGTGCATATACGGCGACAGCAATGTGGATGATGCAGAGCACACCTTTTTCAAATGCACAAGGTGGCAAACAGAGCGCACCACGCTTGAAATGGAAATCGGGGAAACCTTAGCCACCGAGAACATTGTGGAGGTTATGCTAAGCAGCAAAGAAAACTGGGACCACGTAGATAAATATGTGGATAATGTGCTGCGACGGAAAAAGCGGGACATGGACGCAGGAATAATGTTGAGAGTCCAATAGGGACGAAGTGAGAATCTCCACCTTGAAGGAAGTATAAAAAGGGCTCCAGGGTGGGGAGATGTTCTCAGCGAGGGAGGGGGATGTTTTAGTGGGTGCAATTCTCACATACCAAATCTGTGACGACAGTTTTGATGATGCGGCAGGCATTTTTACCCTCTCTACCCAAAAAAAAAATAATAATAAAAATAATAATTTTTTAAAAATTTATTTAATTTTTTAATGTTATTTATTTTTTTTTTTAATTTTATTTTGTGAGGACCAAAATTTGCCACGTAAATTTTGACCCACAATAAAATCAACGATCTCAGCCTACTCCAGTATATACACATACATACGCCACAAATAATAAAGTTGAAGAACCATGTCGAAGAAACGCCCACCATATGAATCGTAACAACAAAGAAGCTCCATCGGAAGCTTAACGAAAAATACTTACGATTTAACCAATCAACACAGCAGTGGCGGAAGCGCAGGCTAACCAGCAGCAGATTAGACCAGTGCGACAATTAACACAGAACCACTGATTACAACAAAAACCACCACACGCACAGCCAACGAGCCTACCAACGCCAAGCATGCCAAAAGTCAAAACACAGCGATTAATATAATATTACAACAAATACACGCACAGCAAAGAAGGTGAGTGCTCGAACTCTATAGAGGAATTGCCGAGTATGTTCGCTCGGTAAATTTAACACTAACAACATGCAGCGACGAGGGCAAAGCACAAGAGGGACAACGACAGAACGACCACTACGCCGACTGCTAATAAGTACATAGCAGAAGGAGGAAGCGAGAATAAAATATTCTTGCACAAATTTAAATTGAAACATTTAAATAAGACAACAACAACACCACAGCAACCACCACGCTGCTTGCAGCCAACAACACTGCAAGCCAACTGAAAACCGCTGCAGCGAGGTGACTGACCATAACAAGTTGAAGGTGGACCAAAGGCAAGTGACCACAACAAAAACAAGCATGACCACAACAACAACAATAAGCGTGGCGTTAACAGTAAGCAAGACCGGCCAACGGAAGTGGAACCACACAACGGTGGCCCGCCAACAACAATATGAACCAGCCGCTGTGGCCACTTGGACTATATAAGCCAGGAGTAGGTCTCTTCTCCCAGGAACGACATTCGCATTGACAATAGCTCTTCGCCAGACAAACACTTTAGCAGACTCACGATACAGAGACGTCGAGAACATCAGGTTTTCAATCGTTTTCTCACTAAGCCACATACGCAACCAGGACATAGCAGCTCAGTGAGAACATCAGGTTTTCAATCGTTTTTCTACTGGGGTACCTGTACCTGCCGCTGAGACATATACATACCGGAACAGGTACATTCAGAATATATTTTTATTTACGTAGCAATAGAATTGTAAGGACTAACAGCAGTCCACAGTTGTTATTTTGAATTTCAATAAAACACGTTAGATAGATAGATAGATAGATATATTAAAGGGTGTTATACACTGCGACCTGAAAGATCTATGGTGATACCCCTATTTATTTGAAAGATGAGGATAGTCATCTATCATCTATAAGTCTTCTGTCAGGTTAATTTCCGATAGGAATTCATATATATATAAAATACGTTAAACTTTTGCAATTGATAAATTTCTATAAGCGACCCCTGGAACACGTAGGGTTCTACCCCAGCTATCAAGAAAGAGTCGTTACAATTTATCTCTTTTTTTAATTTCTTTCTTTTATTTTTTATTTACTTAATTTTTTAATTTTATTTAGTAAATTTTATAATTAAATGTAAATTTTATTTATTTTGATTTTTATTTTACTTAAGTTTTTTTATTTGTTTTTCTTAATTTTTCCATTTAAATTATTTAATTTTTAAATATTTTTTTGTTTAACGTTTCATTTATTTTTAAAAATTTCTTTTCATATTTCATTATTTAATTTCATTTATTTAATATTTTAATTATTTTATTTATTTCATTATTTAATTTTATTTATTTAGTAAATTTTTATATTTATTTAAAATTTTTTATTTTATATAATTTTTTTATTTGATTTTAATATTTTTTTAATTTTTCCATTTAAATTATTTTATTTTCATTAAACTTTTTATTTTGTTTGCTTAACTTTTCATTTATTTTTTTCATTTCTTCTCATATTTCATTATATAATATTATTTATTTAATATTTTAAGTTTAATTATTTTATTTATTTTATTTATTAGTAAATTTTTTTTTTATTTATTTTGTTTTTTATTTTACTTAAATTTTTTAATTTGATTTTATCCTTTTTTTAATTTTTCCATTTAAATTATTTAATTTTAATTGAATTTTTTATTTTGTTTGTTTAACTTTTCATTTATTTTTTTATTTCTTTTCATATTTCTTTATTTAATTTTATATATTTAATTTTTTAAGTTTAATTATTTTTTTTATTTCACTATTTAATTTTAATTATTCAAGAAAATTTTTAATTTTATCTATTTTCTTTTTAAAAAAATTTTTTTTTTAAATTTTTTATTTTATTGAGTTCATTCTGTAAATTTGTAATTTTATATTTTAACTTTACATTTAAATATTTAAGTTGATTTGTTTCAATTTTAAATATTACTGTTTATTTTTTTATTTAAATTTTTATTCAATATAATTTGTCATTTATTTATTTGATTTTTTAATATTTTTTATTTCATTGTATTATTGAATTTATTTCATTTAATATTATTTATTACATTTTATTTTATATATTTTACTTCGTTAATTTCTATATTTTTTGTGTTTTTTATTGTTATTTATTTTTAATTTTTTTTATCCATTTATTAATTTTTTTATTATATTATTAATATTATATCTTGAATTTTTTATATTAATTTCTTTAGTTTTTTTAACTGAATATATTTAATTTTTGTTTTTTATGTTTATTTTCTTATTTTATTTACTAGCTTTTTTGATTGTATATTTAAATATTATTTTTTTTACTATTTTAATTTTAATTTTATTCTAATTTTATTTATTTAATTTTTTGAATTTTTATTATATTTAAATTTTATTTATTTAATTTAAAATTTAATTTATATTTTAGTTTAAATTTTTTTTATATTATCTTTTAATTGTAATTCTTTAGTTTTTTAATTTTCTTTATTTAATTTTCAATTTGTTTACTTTTAGTTAACTAATTGTGTAATTTTATTTATTTAATTTATTAATCTTGTTTATTTCATTTTGTTATTTAATTCATATAATTTTTTAAGTGTATTTACTTAATTTTTAATTAAATTTTTCGATTTTATTTTGCTTTTTCTGTAAAATTTTTTGTTTACTTTCGTCTATTTAAACATTTGAATCCTTTGAATATTTTCTCCTATTTTTTTGTTTTAAACTTCTTCGGTCTTCCTGCAATTTTGAAGTTTATTACCTTTTCCCTAATTGCGTGTTTTCTAATTTTTCGTACAAATATTTTCCGTTGGGCATTGAGTTCCACTCGCCTAATTTTCCTTCTTGCTCACCGGTTGCAGCCTGAAATTTGCCTATTATCCATTCTCCGTGCCTTCATAGTACATGCTCCCGTACTCGTAAGTATCCCACGCCGCAACACACTCGCTTTTCAATTTCCGTAGAATGTGGCGGCATTAAAATACCTCCGAACTTCAAACTTTTCCTTACACCAAAATGACACATTTAATAAAACTTAAATTACAAAACAAAAGCCCCAAAACTGAATTCCTGACTTAAAATTTCGGGTTCGGCTGAGGATGTGTACGAGTATGTGTGGGTGTGAAGGGGTGGGTGCGTACGAGCATTACCAGCGCTCCCGTTGAGCGAGCGTGTGTGTGTGTGCCGGTGTAGTGCACGTTCTGCATAAAATTATACAAGAACTATTTGAAAGCATTTTTATTTGCCGGCAATAAATCCTTTAGTCTGACATGACATGACAAACAGGATTACATGCGAAAGGATTAGGCAGCTACGGTGCGGCAGAGTAGCAATGGCAGAGATAAAAATGAACTGGCACGAAATTGCTCAACGCCACAGATAATTAGTGTTCACATGACGACACTGATGCGCTGGAAAGACGAAGTGAGCATTTAAGTTTCGGACTCACCAATATCCTTGGAAATTGCACGCTTTGCATAGAATGGTAATCTATTAATTCCTGGCTTGCGGTTCTGCATATGGACAGACCAGCGATATTAGTTTTCTCAAAGCGAATCTACGTATGGGAAATAAAGATAGTCAGTTGCATAAAAAGGAACATTATCAATGTGGGGTTTGCTGCATCTGTATGAAGGATTTACATGTTCCAAGGAATAAACTCATGTCAGGTAACCAACTGGAGTCAGGTTACTAACTTTGAAATATTGCTATGTAAACTGAAATGCAGAAGAAGATTTCGGAGATTAATATATGTGAATTTCACGAAACCCCTTCAGAATATGCTTTATTAGGTTGTAGTTCGAAGCAGATTGATGTTCAAGGAGAGAATCATTCCGTCGGTCTATTGAATAACCCCTGCTCTCATAGATTCACCAAGACTTTAGTTCTAATTATGTGTGTAACCACGAATATTTCGGTGTTCCTTCAAGGTCTTTGAAGTGTTCTCTGCGATCTTCGAAGTTTTGCGGCTGTGGGAAACATTCCCCTCAATAATAAAGTGGGGTCCTAGTGAGATCATTTCAGTGACACACTGGGTATGACTTTTGTCGTTTACCTAGTTAGCCCATTTGCCCTTTTTATCCTGAACCATTACCATGGCTGGTAGGTGTTCTTTAAGCCCAGAATTATTGCTTTAGAAGCCAACAATTCGGTATCAGGGTTTCCTTTTAACGTTTATCACTATCTTTGTGAAGATTAAATATAAGTGTCTGGCCTTATCTGGTCCTTAATCCCCTCTTTCTTCTACCCAAAACATTTTAATTATGTAAATGAGCTCTGTAGTAGTCGGGAAAGTTGTTTGAAGGGCAAAATATTTCAAGATAGTTTCTTTGTCATTTCGTACCCATACTCTGTACCCCAAAAGGACACTCTCTGGTCCACAGAGCTAAGCGTAATAGCAGCCCCACATTGGAACCGATGTGGTCTCATTTGCTTTTAGAGTTATTAAGACAGTTCTATTTTCAGAACTTATATAAATGTTCTCACTGTTGGCAATCTCTTTGACGCAGAGCTCAATTGTTGACACCTCAACCTAGAAAATATGGCGAGAAACTACAAAATAATTGTACATTCCTGAAACTTGCTGACTTATTAAATGAGTCCTTTTAGAGTTGGCGTCGACAATTTTATGCTAACATTGAAGTTTTTTCTAGAATTGTTCAGCTGCGTTTTTTTGTGTATTTAGGGCAGTGTTTGTTACTTTTTATACTGTTACAGTCAAGGATACGCAACTGTCCTCTTTATGTTAGTTTAGGACGAGGTCCTGCAGAATAATTCAAAAGGTTATCTTCCTTGGCTAATAAAACACTTTCAAAATATGATTTTCTCTGTTCAGAACTTTTGATTTTGTTTGAAACCTGTCAAATATTTTGCTGCTTTGGACAGTTTGGGATAATTGAGAAGGATACGCAAAGACAAAGGACACTGTCAAGTTATAATTAAACTTTACATTTCTTTTAATTAAGGTGAGGTTCCTTTTCCTGCTTAATTTAAGGGACTCATTTTCTGAGTCGGTGTAGAAGAAACTTTTCTTCGCTGATTAAGAGCATAATTAATAATTGACTAGAAACAGAAATTAGGAGGACAATTGTTTGAGGTCGTATCTTCAGTCACCAGTCTAAAAATCATTTGGTCCTTTATATATATTTTTTTATTGAGATTTTAATACTTAGAATAACTTCTGAATGATGTGTGTTATTGCAGTTTCCATGCACTTCATGCACTTTGCCGTCTTTTTACTCCCAATCTTTCAGTTGGTATGAAAAGTATTCTTTTCTACTCCTATTCTGGGGCATGATTTTATTTAAATAACTAGCAAACATTATTCGGACTGCGGATCCATATCATACTGATATTATAGGGTACTCTGTGAAGAGATATCAGAACTTTGTGCTTACTTAGATTCAGTTCGGACCAAAGCTGCCTCTTTTTATCTTTCTTCTTTCTTTTATATCACAATCCGCCCAGCTCAACTTCGTTTCAAGGTCACAGACAGGATTCAGTATTATGTTTAGGTTGGAGTGGCAGCAGAAAGCACACTCAGGTATAAATGATGGCCCATTGTGATATCACGTACTAACCACCTAAGTTAAGTATAGTTAACGCTCAGAGCGCCTATGCAGCACCGATTCAGAATTACTAAAGTAAACTTAGACCACAAGCTGAAGACTACCCAGGACAGTTGAACTCGACTCAAGTACGTATATCTCTAGCAATTTAACCTTGCTTCAGTTCTCTCCCATTTTCTTCAAGCTATTTGGACCAAATTATGATCGATTTATATGTTTTTTTATGTTAATGAAACACAAAACAGATATTTGATTGGTATCCGGGAAAATGGAGATTTCTTGCGATGATATCATGTCGTACTTTAGGCGGTTCAGAGCACTAAATATTGTCTCAACTTTTGCTTGAGGGAACCCTGCAATAGACTTGAAAACATACAACTTGATCGTATATACATATTTTGATGTTATGAGTTTATTTACAGCTAGGAAATCATCGGAAATATCTAATAAATCGCCTACTTTATAGGTGATACAATAGAATAAAATATCTAAGGTTATTATATTTATGTGTCTGAAGCTCAGCCGGATGAATACTGGCTGTCAAGGACACAGCTCGAAGATAAATAGAAAGAGAATATTCAAATCCATGGGTGACCAAAACACCTACCATTAGGCTTCCTAGGAGAAAAATACTCTTCATACGCGCGTCATATTCATGCTTTAAATTCGGACTTTTGAGGAGCTCTGAGAATCAATACACCTACCATTTGGCTACCGAGCAGAATATACTCGTCGTACCCGGTTCTCACTCATAATCTAAATCCTGACTCTTAAGGTGCTCTGTGCATCATTGCCAACAAACCTACCATTAGGCTACGGAGGAGGAAATACTCGTCGTGCTCGTGTAGTACCGGTACTCTAAATCCTGACTCTTAAAGAGCACAATGAATCATTACTTACACACCTACCATTAGGGTATCGGGAGCGATATACTCGCCGTACTTAAGTCGGGATTGTATTTTAAATGCTGACTGTTGAGGAGATGTGTGAATCAATATCTACACACCCACCTATAGGCTAACGAGAGTCATATACTCGTCGTACTCGGATCGTACTCGTACTCTGAATCCTGACTCTTGACGAGCTATGTGAATCATTACCTCTGCACTTACCCTTAGGCTATCGAGAAGGACATACTTGTTATACCCGCTTAATACTGGTACTGTAAATCCTGACTCTTGAGGAGCTATGTGGATCATTGCCAACACACCTATTATTAGGCTACTGAGGAGGACATACTCATCGTATTCGGTTTGTACTCTTAATCTAAATCCTGACTCTTAAGGAACTCTGTGCATCATGATGTCGACATGAACAATTTCAAGCTCACATAATTTCCTTAAGTTTCTAATCGCATTTTAAGCCCTTTAAATCTAGGATCATGAAGTGCTCTGTGCTGTGGGGAACTGTCTTGCCGGAACACTGAATAAAGAAGGAGAGAGTTTAAAAGTTTACTTACCGCTCGACTACGTTTAAACCAATTTTGGCCAAATAGATGAAGCCGTGTATGGAGGAGCCCTGTAGGAACTCTATAACGAACGCTTTTCCCTTTGCAATGATGCTAGCCTTTGTGTACGGCTCATCATCATCATCATCACCATCAGTACCATCAACAGCAACGTGCACTGATGTAGCGGTCGTCGCCGTTGGCTGTGGCGGTGGCAACCACTGTCGTGGTCGTCGTATGCGTCGTATGCCAAATTTAATATTTGAGTTTGCTTGCCGCTCCTCGTCTCCGTGCATATGCAGCGAAGGATTCTCACGCGGTGCATCTTGTTGGGCCGCAGTCGCCGGCTGGTGCCAACGGGCAGCGCCGCCGGGAAACTGCCGTTTGGTATAATTTCCGTTTTGTTCAGCAAACGGCAATGAATAATGAGCGCTCGGTGGGTATGCGTAAGCCGGCGGAAGATCTATGGTGGAGCATTGTTGTTCTGGTTTTGGAAACATTCGCTTTGTTGTCATCGTTATTGGTGGCGTTAATGGTGCGTGTTGTTGCTGTTCGCTCAGCAGAGTTGTTAGTCCGCTGGATGAAGTATATTCGTCTCCTGATTGAATGGCACAGTTGAGTCGCTCGATGCTTTGTTGTCTTTGTTTGTTGCCTGCTGCGAGAATGTTTGCCTGGAATGTGTTATTGCGCGGCTTTTGATAGTTTTAGTTGCTGCTGCTTTAAGGATAAAGGAGTTTAAGTATAAAGGAATTTAGCAATTTAAATATTCCGTAAAAATTTGTAGCACCATTTGAAAACGTGTCAGAGAAGAAACAAGAATTAGGCAATTAAAGTATACATTTAATATATTAGAACAAAAAATTATTTTATTTAATCATCATTAAGTGAAGCGAAATGTTCGGTTGTGCCGTGATGATGTTTCACTTCCGTATTTAAAAAAATTGGTGCAGTCTCTCTTTGAAATTATGTGAAACAATTCTATTTAATCCTGCCCCGGAAAAGGTCTGAAAAATGCATCTTTCCATATCTTTGTCTCTTCGAATCGAAGGCATTAGTTGATCAGCCATTCCCCCAACCTCTTGCAGTCATATTAATTATGGTGCATGGTATAAAAATAATACTAATCATTTCCAATGTGTTCTCCTGAGAATATATTTCATCAATTTCGAGAAAAATGCTTTTTCTTTGGTAGAAAGCTGGGAATAACTTGGCTGAAGATCTAAATTTCGAGCGTTATGTTCTCTGATTTGTAGATAAAAATACTATTAAGGAATTTTTCTCATAATTCAAGGTTACTTTTATTCAGCTCAATGCAGTTGACTTAATATACTTCTTCTAATATTAAAATTAGACATATATAATGGGTACCAACCCACTAAATTATCGCCAGAATCGTAGCGAAATTAATATTTATTTGTTCTGTCTACATAGATGTCTACAAGCACGTGTGATAATTTAATATGCAGAGTTATCTATTACTAAATATAGCTATCTAATGACGTTAAGGGTATCAGAAAGTAGAAAATACATCAAAAAATTGCAACATTTTTCAATTTTCAGTCCTAATATCTCAGCAACCATAGGAGTTATGAACATAAAATGTTCTATCAAAATAGTTGCTTGACAATTTTCATACGTTAAAGCACCATATTAACAAAATTAAAGAATCAGACAATGTGTCAATGAGGAAGTTGATAATTTTCCACAATTTTCTAAACTGAGGCTGAGGGGGAACAACTGAGTCAGTCTTCCTTTAATATTCTAGAACAAGTTTATTTCCACCTCCCTAAAATTAGTGGCGAATAGAGTGATTGTGCGGCTTTACTAAGAAGACATAAGACTATCACCAGACTGAAAAATATCAACACCATGAATGAAATAAGGACTAACAATATTATTATTATACATTATTATTTTATTATTATACCTGGCACCATAATTAAATATGTCTGCAAGGGGTTGGGGAATGAATAGTAGTAACTAAGCCCTTCGACTCAAGGATAAAAAGATGTAGAAAGATGCAATATGAGACCATGCTCTGAAAGTGACTTGAACCCACGACAACACGACTGTGAGACTAGCTTGCTTACACTAGACCACGGAGTATATCTGGAGATGAAGTGCATGACAAATATTAGATATTTTAAGGATATAGCTGCAAAATGTTGACGAATACAAATTCAAGTAATTATTCAACTTCGTTCATTTAAAATAACAATTAATAAACTGATAAAAAAACTACGAATTTGTAGTGTTCAGAATACTATCGAAGAAGACCAATCAGGTTGAGAACAATTTATTAAGAAATTATTGCAGTCACTTTAATTGGCTGAGATTTCATATCGAAACTCCGAAGCATTTTTTTGAGTAATATTTCAAAGGGCTCCTAAGAAGAATCATTCATCAGGTGCGGTGAACAATAAATGAGGTTACGGGCGCTGAACACGAAATAAAAACCTCAGACATTTTTGTATGGCTTTTTTAAATATTTTTTCGGCGATTCTTCCACCGGATGTAATTCCTTAAAGCCTGGTAGGGGCTCCGTAACTGCAAGTAAGACCATTTCCTATTTGTCTTGGGTTGTTTTGGTTGTTGTTATTATTGTCTGAGTTGTTGTTGCTGTTATTGTTTCGGTTGTTGTTGGTGTTGCACTTATATCGAATTTCCCTTTTCGACAGAGTGCCTTCGTGTTTCTTTGTTGCAGCTGCAGCAGCATCTTTAAGGAGCTTTATGCGTGCAGAGCATACAAAACGTTCGCATTTACGTTGCTTGGCTGCTGAGTTGAGAACCAACGTAAAGAGTTATTAGCACCATAGCTTCTTGTGGAGCACTTCCCCCGTCAAGTTCCGGAGCCAAGTCGGTTGCTTGCCGCTCCTGCTGCTGTCTGCTTCAATTTCCATTGTGAATATATATTGTGGCTTGTTTATTTTGCTCGCAGAGCTGCCGTGAACAAAATAACAAATACTCGCACAATGCAGGCGGGAATGAGATAGAGTGGCGCACGAGAAAGGAAGTGCCAAAGGATTTAACTACGATAACGCAGTTGAAATTATATTTTATGAGTCTCGGAAATTATTTGTTGGCTACCTACAACGCAGTACAATGTGCTTCGCATTTAATATGCTAGCAGAGAATTCAACCGTAAAACTGAAAATTTTAAATTGCGAAAAATATTCGTACCGGGCTAAATTTTTGCTGCCTCCTACAAAGCCACTTGCCGTCTGCGTTGCGCTCACAGTCGAATTGAGCCGTTGTCGGCAGCCACTGAACTTTGACTAACGTGTTTCCAGCATTGCCATGGAATAAAAATGCACCCGAAACACCGTTTTGTTCTCTAGATTCCGTTGATGATTCCATTCGACGCGTTCATGTGCGGACAATTATCGTGTGTGAATCGATGCAGGTGCCGGATTACGCGTACACGGAAAATTGTCGCTCAGCTGCGGCTTTTATGCAATTATTTCACAGATACGATTGGTTTTTTGTGCGTATGCAGATGGAATCTCTTTTGGGTATGTGCGTTTCAATAATATTGTAATTGCCGCATTTTGGGAGAATTAACACGCAAATATAATAATTCCCAGTCTTCCAAACTGGACACAACAGTGATTGCGTAGTTCGGCTTTAATCAGTGAAGTCTGAAGCAGAGACAATAGTTCGAGAGACAAAAATGAGTCCCTGAAGAGTCTTTGAATGCAGTTTAAGGGTTTAAGTTTTACATAGAAGCTGGGCGGTGATCTGTTTGCTCACGAAGAAGAAAAGTAATGATCTGGGTTGAAATTTAACTGACTCCCAGCTAATTAAATCACCTTTGAATATCCGAGCAACAAAAATTTGTCTGTGAATTTCTTTGTGGATTTAAGGTTTACATAGAAACCGGGGTATAAATTATCAGTTTGCTCACGATGAAGAGAAGTACTGATATTGGATGTTATTTATCCGACTCCCAGCTTAATAAAATCACCCTCGAGTGTCCGAGAGACAAAAATAAGTCCCTGAAGAATCTTTGTTGATTTAAGTTTTACAAAGAAGCCGTTGTTTAAATGATGAGTTTGGTCACACAGAAGAGAAGTACTGAGCTGGTATGAGATTGATCTAAAATGAGATTGATCTGATTTATTGCAGCTTAAATTAATCACCTTCGATGACATGGTATCAGCGTGTTTTTGGTATATATTTATTTGTGGTTAAAAGAGAGGCTGGTAAACGGTCCTATACAGTCATAGGAAACAAAAGACACCAATCCCTTTCCATAAAAAGTAAATATAGTAGTATTCATCCAACATAGGAAGTACAATTTCTCTAAAAGCCTAACCCCCTCCGTCCACAGCCATAATACAGAATAAGACCTGTCTGCAATTAAACAACCAACCAGCATTTTTTCATAGTTTATATTTTGATTTTATTTCTTAACGGGACCCTGGGTACTCTTGGAAGGAGGCTGGGAATCACCTAAAATGACTTTTGCAATAGTTACATGGATGAGGAGGAGCAAGACTCAATTGAACAACTGATATTTACGTGTCCACAACTGTCTAAAATGAGAAACACACTCTTGGGTGCTTACTTTCTGGACTCCTTGGGAGATAAACAAAAAAATAAGCTCCATCAATGGCTTCATGAAAAGCTACAAATGGCTGGACTTCTCAAAGGTAATGGGACTTGTGCCTCATACGGTGTTAAAAAGGGCCAATCCTGACCTAAATGTGCCTTTTTTGTGGCTCCTCAGCCTACCTTTCTACATGCATAAATTGCCCTTTTATATAAACCGAAGTCGACACACTTATTTACAGTTATTCTGTCTTAACAAGGAGTATCTCCAAACCTCGAAAACTATTATGAAGCTTGTACTCGACCAAATAGTCATATATAATCAGGCATAATCAGTAATATCCAAAACGCATAACAAACTGAGTTCAGACTTATCAACTCCATGAAACAACAAATCTATCTAGGGAATGATGATGTTTCGTTACCGGAGACTAGTAGAAGCATCTCCATGGTGACTGCGACTTCTGTTCCTAACAACAAACCGTCAATATTGGTGACTTGACAATGCTTATGTTAGAAATTAGCTTCACAAAGAACTGTTTAATCTATTCATACCAGTTCAATTGAGGTATGTTAATGTTTTGATGTCTTCATAAGAATTTGTTTGGTATTTAGTTCCTTAGATGACGTCTCTTTCACTGGATAGTAAAGTGAAGTCTGAAAAAGAATTTCGAATCATACTTAATCTCATCAAATCTTCTTCTTCTTAGCTGGCGAACAACTCTAGTGGGTCAATGCCGCATAATTAGTCTTCGCCAGTCGTCTCTGCTAAGCGCACGATGGACGCCAGTTGGAAATACCGCGTCCAGACAGGTCTTCCTGAGCTTGGTCTTTCCATCTCAGTGGTGGTCTTCCCCTCCTGCGTTGCCCAGCTTGGTGCATTGAATCGAAGACTTTCCTAGTTGGAGCAGTTTTATCCATCCGCACGACGTGACCTAGCTAGTGTAGCTGCTGGGTTTTGATTCGCTCGACTATGTCAATATCGTTTTAAGGGTCGAACAACCCATCGTTCCATCTGATACGATACTCGCCGCGACCGTAGATAGACTCAAAGATATTACGCAGAATTTTTCTTTCAAACAAGCCAAAGGCCTGCTCGTCACTGTTTATCATCGTCCAGCTCTCTGCTCCATATAGCAGGACGGAAATGATGAGGGACTTAAACAGAGTTACCTTTGTTCGTCGAGAAAGGGCTTTACTCTTTAGCTGCCTACAAAGACCAAAGTACCACCTATTGGCTAGATCTAACAGGTGCTACTTTGTTAATCTAAGTCAAATACCGAAGTTAGCTACAAGTACCAGGGACGATATCCCCGTTTACTACTTAAAGGGAAATTCGTGTATGAACTAAGCTCGCTCTTTAAATAACCGAGCTTGAAGTAATGAGTAACTTTAGGTTACGCTGGCTGGCCGTGAAGGCCACACATAGACCATAGAAGGTCATTTCCTGTAACAGATGGATATCCATTTAAGAGTTGTAGAATATGTTGTTGAAAAGAGATATGGTTTGAGCTTATTTTAAGCGAGAAACTATCCATGCTGCGATCTCGTTTAGATGTATCAGGCGCATTTTGGAGATTACGGGGGATAAGCATAGAAGATGCTCCAAAGTTTCCCTTGCTCCCACACTCCCTGCACGAGTAACTTGGTTTATTGTTAAAATTGCAGATTGAAGACTTGAAAGTGATTATCACCAGTTACCAAAAAGTTGCGGCTAAACTCATATCTACTTATATCAACATCATCTAAAGTTCTCACGAAAGTTATTCCACAGAGAATACACTGGGAACACACTATAGACGACATCATCTGAAGTTCTCACGAAAGTTATTCCACAGAGAATATACTGGGAACACACTATAGACGAAATCTCTGTGGTTTTCGTCCCAACCAGCAGAGTGTACATCAACTCTGGCATGTTGCGAATTATACTGCAGCTAGTCAAAGAATGGAGTATAAACTAATTTTCATCGTACGATAGGACCCTCTAGTACTGGTAGAGTAACGACGATAAATCATAGTTAAACTGTACATATAATTATCTCTTTTGCACATTGTGATTATTTGTTTACATGTCTACGATGTCAAATTCATATCAGCTCAGTAATGCGCGGCACTTTCATTAAGGGAAGATATGTGACGAAATGAGTTGTGAATATGCGAAGCAGTATGAGGCCGTAATTTTATGCGCACACCCGAAAGGACCGAAAATGCTAGCTTTCCTAAAACCATTAAGAAGTCGGCACACTTTGTTAAGACGTAGATGATGCGGTACGATGAAGCAAAAAACCTAGATGACCTTTTGGATCGCGGGAAATCGACAGCAATCCCCAACCAGCGGATGGATAAAGTAATTTTGAAGCTATTCGAGCACGGAGTTGGGGGAATCTATATCTACGGCTGCGGAATGCTTAGGAGCAAGTTTTCAAACAAGTAATTGACATTGGCCACAACACAATCAAGCAGCATTTCCACGAGGCACATGAGAAATTTCGACGATATTTTGATACATATAAACCTCGAATGTAGGAGTATAAAGGAATTCCTCAAACCCAGCAGAATTTCTAACAAAACTAACCATCTCAATAAGACCAATTTCAATTTAGAGGAGGAGTATAATATGAAAAGAAACTACTGTGCAATTGGATACTTTATTTATCTCTAAAGCTTCTGATGGTACTCATTTCTTGGCTCTGCTTGTACTTAGGAGAGTGTTGTACCCTGACCACTCTATTCTTATAGCTATTAAGCATTTTACGACATCTTCTGCTATACAGAGGTTCTTTGTTGAATGAGATCCTATCCTGTGTTTGTTTATTTCAGGTGGAACTAGTGACTTTCTAAAGTACCTTCCTTTCACTTAGCTTGAGGTTTAGCTCGTCTATATACAATTTTCTTGAGTTATCATTGTTTCCGTGGCTTACAAAGATAAAAGGAAGTATACAATGGATATTTTATTTTTCTATACTACTTCTGATGATACTGAAGCAAGTAATCAATCCTGACCATTCCGCTTTCGAAATTTATAAGACTCCTTCGCCTATACAGACGTTTCGGAATTCCCAGTTGGTTGAGATCCTTTGCTGTTCTTTTTTCTAAAGCACGTTTCTTTAATTTAGCCTGAGTCTTAGTCCGTCCATGGTTGCCAATTTCCACTTATCTCGAGTTATCATTGTATACCACAATCCTTGTATATGCTAATATACACTCTATTGATTGAGGGATAGGTACTCATGTTGCTTTAAGGGTAGGTACGCGTTTTGCCTTAAGGGTAGGTACTCATATTGGCTTAATGGTAAGTAGCCCTACACTCTTCCCACCTTCTGTATGAATCACTTAAACACATTTTCCACCGCTTGGTATAATCACTCACAATTGTGCAATATGTAATTTCACCCCTCTCTCCCATTACGTTCTAGGTACATACGAGTGGGCTCGCAAAATGTATGTAGGCACGGCACCTCCTGCGTTTACCTAACTTTTGCCACTTTGTGTGGCAAGTGCCTACACAAAGCAAGCGGTGCTTTTGCAAAAAAATCACTGCAAATTCCGCTTTGACAACATCCTCCCAGGAAGGCGACCAAAAAAAATGCCCGTTTGTTTGCGTTTCTTCTGCGAGCCTAGAGCGACATTTTCACTAAAGTGGCTGAAGTGGTGCAAGAAAAAAAAAAACAAATTTGCTGCCGCTTTGACAACCGTTCACCGCGTGCTCGCTTGTTACCATTTTTTGAGGCAACGTTTGATTCAAAGCCCCCCCCCCCCCGGAACAAAAAGGGCAAATTGCATATGTGTGTACGCTCCACTCGGCGTCCAAATTGGACTCAAATTAGTTTGGCGCTAATTTTAATTAAAACAAAACGGTTTCGCTTTTGATGCGAGTATTTGAACGTTTGCTACCGCTGCGTGCATAAACGTGAGAACGTTCGCTTTGACTGCGGCGCTTCAATATTTTTTAATAATTAAATAAACTTCCCGCCTAATTAAAAAGCATTTATGGCAAAAGGCATTAAGCTGCACTTCGGCTTTGACAGCATAATTGCTGAAATAGTGAAAATAATCTGAGTAGCAGAAGCGTTGGGAAGGGGTGGGAAATATGCAAATAAACTCGTATATTAAAGTAGGATTGAAATGATCCAATGAAATTTGCAACCACAACAAAATGAGGGGTTTACCATGCTGTTTGTTTAATGATGCTGTTAATTAATAATGCGAATTGAGTTTATTGATTCATTTCGATGGAATTATAAAGTTCTCAGGAATCTCCAAGTTCTATGTTAGTGGTTACCTCGGCCAAATCATCGTTGCCGTCCTTATCCTGTAACGAACCCAGTCATATACTTAGGGGACGTTTCAAGATTTCGTCCAATCAACTAGTCGGAAGACTTTTTAAGATTTCGTCCAATCAACTACTCGGAAGACTTTCCAAGATTTTGTTTACATTCAAGTTCATGCTACTGTGATGCGTTTAGCCCCTATTTTAGGAATGCAAAGGAGTCACCAAGTTTTCTGTGAGATCAGACACGATTCTTATTAAATTCGTTGTTGTACATGTGCTTTTCAGTGGGTAATTATATGAAAACAAGTCATACTCTAAGTTGATCCTGTAATAAAATTCCAAATTCAGTCTGCTGTCTGGAAATAGGTCTTTCCACTGTCTTTCTATACCCTGGAAGACAGAGTATGAAGCAAAGTAATGTTGCAATGCCGTTCTAGGTTGACTGATGGATCTTTCTTGCATTTACATAGATTTGATCTTCAAATAACTTTTGACGTCATCGTGTTCGGATTGTAACAGAAGATAGCCAGGCTTCTATTATCAAGTGTTATCGACCGGTCAATAAGCCGTCTTTGTAGCAAAGATTTCCGTCTCAAAAACGCTACTGAAGGCTATTCTCGAGTAAGTTTGTTCGAGTAATCCTACAAATCCCACTGTCCATCTAGGGCTCCCATTATTCGTTAAGTGGTAGTCAAGTTTGTTAGTCTCTTGGATTGCAGATAGGAATCTCAACTGATATACTCTTCATCTCATAGTTTTGACCACTGTTGGAACTATTCTTCTTACCATTGTGGCGAACTTCTAATTTTGATACTTATTAAATTCGGTATTGCACATGAGCTCAACCATGGTTAATTGTCTGCAAGCAGGTTATGCCTCTATGCTTCTTGTAATGTGGAAGTCAGAGTATGAACCCGGAGTGTGAACCCGGGTATGAACTCATAGTATGAACTCGGGGTATGAACGCGGAGTACGAACCCGGAGTATGAATCCAAAGGAAGAACCGGGAGTATGAACCCAGAGGAAGAACACGGAGTATGAACTCGAAGTTTGAATCCTGTGTATAAACCTGGAGTTTGAAAACGAACCGTGAGTATAAACCCAAAGTATAAACTCTGAGTATGAATCTGGGATATGAACTCGCAATATGAAGGCCGTGTTATATTCCAATACAGTTCTAGGTTGACAGATGCATTTTACTTGCAATTACATGGATTTGATTTTTAAAGAATGTTTTACTTCATCATGGTCTGTTGCAGAAGATAGTCAGGTTTTTATTATCAAGTCGACAGGTCAATAAGTTTTCCGTGTAGCAAATATTTCTATCTCAAAGAAGCTATTGTAATGAGTCTTTTCTACAGTAAGTTTTTTCGAGTTATTCTACATACCTCACTGCCAATCTGGGGCTTCCATTGTTCCTTAACTAATACTCAAGCTTGTTATATCTTCGATTGTCATACTCAAGCTTGCTAGTCTCTTCGATTGTAGTACTTCAGCCGGCTAGTCTCTTGGATTTTAGATAGGAACTTTATTCCTCATTTCATGGTATTGGATACATCCCACCTGTTGAAGCTATTCTTCTTATCATTGTGTGGAACAATTCTCCTTCAAGGTTTGTAAGCATGCCAGAGAATTCGTTATACTTGAATGCTCTTAGAATACATAATGACGAGTTCAGAGCTCTTCTGCATCCCTACATATTTAATGTAGTCAGCTTTAGTGGCAGAAAGGATATATAGAAAGTGTGGCTGTATTGAAATAGTCAGTAGGAGCAAGTTTGCCAACCAGTAGATTTGAGGGGATCCTTCTTCAGGTACCCAGGGTGTAGGAAAAAGAAATCCATTATTTTTGCACGAAATTGAAGGCTTTATTTAGCGTAGTTAGAATGATCCGATTTAGCTCAATTATTCACCGTTTTGTTCGATAACTTCTTGCTATAGTGAAGGTAATTTCATTATGCCTCTGTCATAGAATACCTCGTCCTTATTAGCAAACAACTGGGATAGTCGATTTTCACAAGCTACTCTTGAAGCAAATGTTTTACCAGCTAAATTATTCGACATAGACAGGAACAAGTGGTAATCACTTGGTGCCAGGTCCGGCATATAATGTGAAATCTTATCTTTCTAACGCCATCTAGCGTAATCCGAACGCACTTATACAACGCGAGATACCGATTCCGAAAGCCATCTATTGGAAAAATAATGGATCTCTTTTTACTACACCTATTATTTATGTTTCTTACGGGCCCACTTAAGATAGTTTCTTAGAGTTTGGATCTATTTATATCTTAGATTGTCTTAGTCCGTGCCTGTATGATGACAAATTGTCGTCTTCAAACTTTTCTTATAATAGATTCATATCGAATCTAGCTCTCTAAGGAAGAGTTATAGCAAGTGAAAATCCTCTTTTTCCTCGGCACTGCACACTTTCCATGTGTTAGACCCTTCATGGCGTACCATGCAACACATTTTGTGTCAACACTTGCAGGATGCGGACACAGTTCTACACAAATTTTGAGTTTATGGAGTATGAAGTGAGGGTTAACGGTTAGGAGATTTTGATTCGCTCGAGGTCTCTGAATTTCTGCTTTTTATGAAAGTATGCCTCATACTCTTTAGATAGCAATTCCACAAGATATATATAAAAACACAGCATACTTTTAGGTGCCTCAAAAAGGATTTAAAAGGCTCGTATAGTATTAATTGTACAACCTTCTTGGTAGTTATTTCCAACTAGCAACCTTCTTGGTAGTTACTTCCAACTACGGTTTAAACAACCTTTTTCATCCTAGGTTGCTACTCTCAACAGTGAATACATTCACGAGCCTTTTAAATACTTTTTTGTAGCACCTAAAAGTATGCTCTACTTTTACATATATTTTCTATTATTTCTTATTATACCTTGAACCAAAATAATTATGTCTGTGAGGGAAAAGGGGGAATGAGTACTAGCAGCTAAGGACTTCGACTAGAAACGAAAACGATTTAGAAAGAATGATTTGTGAGACCATGTCCCCGATCCCCCGAGTATTGCTTTTTATTTTGTGTAATTTCTATGTAAAAAGTGTGAGGAATTTTGGCAGATAACCACAAAAAATATTCAACATGAATGTATTCACTGTACACTCTGATCCTGACAGCATGTTATCCTTGATGTACTCGTATTAAAATCTTGTTTTCTTCATAAAAAAGCATTAATCACAATTCCGAAACCAAACATTTTGAGAAAAAGCTTAAGTTGATGAGGACATAGAAGACTTGTTGACAATATTGTAAAAAACTCCGCGGAAAACCACCACCAAAACCGAAACGACAGACATCCTCACAACACCAACAAAAAAAAAAACCGTGCCACATGTGCTCCAATAATACGAGGCGGACGTTTCAAATTGCACAAAGGGAGCAGCGCAAAAGTTGCGACATGACAAATTGCTGCTGACTTCAACTGACTACATGAGAATGAATGAAATGTGTTATTTGTGTGCATCCGGGTGTGGGCGCGTGGGATGAGTGCCTTTCACACAACTTCACTTATGAGCATATACAAAATCTGAATGACTGCGTAGTCTGAGTGAGGAGACGACGGTTTACATTTAAATTATGATAATAACACGCGTGTGCAACTCCTCTCAGACTCCTCTCGAAGCGTTTGTGCAATTGAATACCGCAGGGTATTCAAAGTGCATTTCATTAATAACTGAGAAAAATAACGACGTCACTCCATTTTAATGTTTCGATATACGTACTTTTTGAAGATGCTGTGTGAAGTGAGTAAAGTAGACGCTGCGGATACGCTTGAGTGCGATTGAACAATACACGAAAGCAATTAATTTAGAAGAGCCCGAAAATCGTTCTAGCTTCAAATTCCAATTGAAAAAGTAATTAAAAGGGATTTCACATATAATTGCATACATTTAGGCGCACTCGAGTACTTTTAAGCCACATGTAGTAACTTTATTGTGTATGCCGGAGTATGAGTTGAGTTTTGCTCTTCGCATTGAACAACAAGAAGAACCACAAACTACGAGCACAACAAATAAATCATCCCTTTCTGGCACGAGTGTAATTGATTGCTGCAACACCCTCAGGAAATTAAAATGTTCGTTCCCCTTTTAACAAACTGACAGTCATCAGCAACTGGACCACCAACGAAGCGGCTATGGAAAAAAATCATAACCCATAAAAAATTATTTCATTCTACAACTACGCGTAATCTAAAAATTGTTTTCCTCGAGGAAATTGCGAAATCCGAGTTTATACAGGACGAAAAAAAACAGAACTAAAAATTACCCATTATCCTGCTCGCTATTAGAAAAAACAAAACAACAGCAACAACGACGACGACGGAGGATAAAAAATGAAGAAATAAAAGTCCACTTAAAGTTGGCTGCACGGTGATAAACCAAAAAGTGTCAGGAGAATTGCAACTCATCAGTGGCCGCAGTGGTCGCTGTGGCTGGGGAAGTGGCTGGAGCAGTGGCTGCGGCATCTGCTGCCGGGTAATCAGAAAAAAATTACCAGCAATATTTGAGTGTTTGGAAGTAAACAACTGTTGTTAGGAAGTTCTCTTTTGTTCCGCCATAACACATCCGAAAGCGTGTTCTTATGTTGGAGTAAAAAATTCTACACAGTTGGGGATAATGCGGTCAAGTTGGAACCCGGTTACTCTGTGGCAGTTGCTGTGATAGTGTCTAAAACAGGGTTAAGGGGCTCACTCAATACCCCGGGAAGAATATTGGACATTAGTCCACAAACTTGTTTCTCCAAGGAAAGAATGTAACCATATCACCAAATCTTTAACAACAAAACACGGATTTAAATAGGATTTACATATAAATATTCCTATAGGAGATCCTATCAAGGGTTTTGATATTATCGATATAGCCACGAAATTCGGCCCTCCGTAAATTTCGGCATCCCACTGTCAACAACCAAGCTCGATATTAAACGGAAATATCTGGCTGACGCCAACAAATCCTGGGTTGACGAGGAATCCTGTCATACGGCTACACTAACTTAGGCAAGAATGGACAAAAACAGAACCAATCAACTTCTTCGGCTTGATCGCGGTTCACTGTCGATAACTGTGTCGGATTTCACCAGCCATACTGGGGAAGAACGCAGAAAGACTGGGCCTACCCTCAAACGATTTTTGGCGAGGCTGTGGCTTCGAGGAGGAGGGCGAGACGGGTTTCCACCTCTTATGTCACTGCCCATCCTTGAGCAGAAGAAGAATACGCACCTTTGGTGCCCCATTTCTTATAAGCCTGACAGAGCTGTCCTTTAATATTAGGGACATAGCAAGGTTCATCAAACTATCAGAATGGTCTCCCATCATAATGGGGGAATGCCTTTCCCGGCGCTGTCCTTGCGCTGACTATCACCATCCCAAATAAGAGAACTTTTTAGTCAGTGCACGGCGCCACACCGTGGTATCAAAATGAGCCATTATGTCTGCTCAAGTGTGATTTTGGCAAACTGGGTGGCTACTCCTACCTACCTACCTAACTAACGATATAGGTGAACGTTCCAACGGATTTAAATAGGAGTCAGATATGAATATGTGAGATCATATCAAAACCTTTGGTCTATTTACGATATCGTTGCGATAAGAAGAGAATAAGAATATATAAAAAGACGATAACCTGTTGTGGGACTTCATGTAATTCCCATGACAATGGAAGTTATGTGGATTTAATTCAACAGGCACCATCAGAAGAAATTATCATAGTACCAGGTGCCTGGCTACTCTTAGCATGAGCCTTTTTCAGGGCCCTGGCTAATTTTACTATGATCGGTTATGCTTTTTTAAAGATTGACTTCTATTGTACCACCATATCACTGGCGGTTCTTGCCGAGTTACCTAGTGCTGAAACGATTTGCAGGCATCTAAGAACTGGACTCTCGATGGAGATCTCAATTCTAGGTACGTCAAGAAAAGTAATGCACTAGGGCGGATCTTCTGAGGCTGACTAAAGGGAGATATTGAAGTGAGACTTAATTTCCACACTCTTCGTAAGCCGTATCATATAAAACCGGGTTCTTGTATAGATATTAAATTTTATCTTCAGTTGTATCTTCTCTTATAAATATATAGTAGAATAGTATTTTTTATGGTGGTTGTCTAAAGGCGCAAACTCAGGCCAAGATACGAAAGAATAAATATAGAAAGAATCTCCAAAGTCCTTAGTCAAAAATCTCAATAATCAGCATTGGTAAGGATAGTCTAAAAGGTAGCTATAGATTTATATAGGGGTGTTATACACTGCGACCTGAAAGATCTACTTTGATGCAAAAGGTAGGTAGCTAAGGGGATAATTTAAGAATAATATTAACGGAAAGATTTGGAATGCATGTTTCTATTCTTTAATGTATGTACATTTCCGATCGCCATAACTTATTCCGATTATGTTCTATTACAGCATAATTAAATCATTCTAGAACGATCTGTTCAAACTTTATCATTTACATAAACTTTTAGGCTGACTTTTGCTACCATACCTCCTTGAGTCCGTTTTTAATATCTGGAGCAAATAATTGGAGAGAGCCAAATCTGAAGAACTGAGTGGATCAAATCCATCTCAGATAATTGAACCCAATTTCAGATGAGAAATGAAATTGAAGTATTGCTGAGATCATTTTTATAGATGAGAGTCTTACGTGACTACGGAATTTATTCATCGAAAGTTTAAGAAGGGCATCCTTCCTCCTCTCGTGGAGTTCACAAGCAAGATCGAACCCACTGTAAAAAGATTAACGAATGAACGGTGGTACTCTACCACTGACTGTCGAACACTTCGATACATGTGTGGTCAAAACTGAGCCAACATAGGCCTGACGTACTTCTTCGGCACAGCATACTCATGACTATCGTGAAGGTTCTGATAGGGCACTGCATCATAGGCCGAATGGCAGCCAGGTACGGTGCTCCTTTCAGGGATTATTGTAGGAATTGTGGAGGCGAGGAGGAGGAGAAGGAGGAGAAGGAGGGGGAGGATGAGGAGGAGGAGGAGGAGGAGAGGGAGGAGGAGAGGGAGGAGGAGAAGGAGGAGGAGAAGAAGGAGGAGGAGAAGAAGGAGGAGGAGAAGAAGGAGGAGGAGGAGGAGGAGAAGGAGGAAGAGGAATCGGTGAAACATCTTCAGAGAAGGCGAACCAGGTATATGAGCTCGGCCTTCTTTGAAGAAGTACAAGAATTAGCCGAGCTGAAACTAACTGATATTCTCAACTACATAAAAGCTTCTGGCTGGTTTAGGATCACGGGCAGCTGAGGGTTTTTTGAGGGATAGCGGAGGAGGAGTGGCTTCCCAAGAAATTTATCAATGAATGATAAAATGAATCATGATTGATAATATGAATCATGAATGGTAAAATGAATCGAATGATAAAATCAATCGTGAATGACATGAATCATGAACGGTAACATGAATCGCGAATGTTAAAAATGAATCCTGGATGAAAAAATTATTCATGAATGATAGAATGAATCATGTATGTAAAATGAATCATGAATGGTAGAATGAATCCTGAATGATAAAAATGAATCAAAAATATTAAAATGAACCATGAAAGGTAAAATAAATCTTGACAGGTATCATAATGGGCCAATGGGCCTCCGAGTGCAACTTGCGTAATTGGCAAGCTGCCTGATTAACCTAACCTAACCTTATCTAACCTTAAGAAGGACAATATTTTAGTATCCCACTCCGAGTAAACAGAGAAAACCACAACGAAACGTCAACCGAGTCGGCAGAAATCTCTGAGTATGTCAATTCTTGAATTATATAATTTCTCATTTCTCTGACTAAACGTTTTCTATTAATAGAGTGAGTGGAATTTTTCCATTGAAATTTGAATAAGATTCTTCACTGGGAAAGAAAATTGCTCTTTAGAGGCCCATTTACACTCTGAGGAAAGAGAGAAAATAATGTCGAGATGTCCGCCGAGTCGGCGAACATCGTATGTGTCAATGCTGTATTTAATCTCTCATTTTCTTGGGTAAACGTTTTCTATTAATAGAGAGAGTGGAGTTTTTCCCTTACAATTTTAATTAGATCCTTCTCTGGGCTTCGATTATTAATCCCATTTACACTCTGAGGAAAGCTAGAAAACGTTGTCGAGATGTCAGCCGAGTCGGCGATAATCGCTGTGTATATCAAAATGTAATTATATAATCTTTCATCTGCTTGAGTAAACATTTTCCATTAATAGAGGTGACGCCACATTTCCATTTCAAGTTGAATGAGGTTTTACTCTGGGTAAAAGATTGAAATAAGAATACCAGAAATACGAGAGCGAAGAACGACGAGACGGCAAACGAGTCGGCGAAAATTGCTGTGTAATTACATACGAGTATATAACATCTCATTTTTTCGAGTACCCATTTGTGATTAATAACCGATCATGATTATCACTCGGGACCTCATTGGATTAGATTATATTCAAAACTATCACTGGTCCGGTCTATTGGAATATAGTTTTGATACGATTATATATTTTTATATGATAGATACGTTTATCTCTAATAATTTTTTGTAATACTTTAGCTTAGAGGATTAGTAGAACTTCCTTGGTGTTAAACGGGTTTAGAATAATTCTATTACCTATAACAAACTGTGTAGTTCCAGAGAATTCCACCTTTGATTACTATAGCTCAGTTTAGCAAGTCTTCTGAACCTTACTTCAGTGGTGCATTGGGGACTAAAAGTAGTCAGTGCCTGCCACTAGAAGTACTCAGTCCTATAAGTAACCAGTTTTCTCCACTTTTTGACATCACTGAGCTTAAAAAAATGAGGTCCATATATTTCATTCCCCTACACAAGTTCATACACAAACTCACGCACTCACATTCACGTTAACTCATACATATGTGAATTTAAAGGACTCTCACAACTCATTTAAAAGTATGAAAAAAGCGAAAACTACTCGTAAAGCAAACAGAGTCGTCATTTCACAAGCGAAAACATGTCCTCCACATTACGCTTTATGGACACAGCTCGCACAGCACACAATGGCAACAATTACACTAAAATTCCCAAAGTTAAAACTGAACAGTATCAAAAAGGAGACAAACACACAAACAACAACAAAAAAAGCAACAACAACAAACCGGAGATAATGGAACTATGCTGTCACACATGCACTACTGGCACGATTGGGAGTGAATTTTTTGCCAGTTTCTGATGCAGTGGAAAAAGTTTTTAACGCAATACCCCGAAGCAATAAAAAGGAAAATGAGGAATAAGGAAAATAAATGGCGCGTCATTTACTGCAGAATTAATTAAAACTTAAAGCAAAGGACAATTCGAAAGTGACGTGGTAGAAATTGTTATGCCGCCTGCCACCAAAGAAGCAAGACAAATACTCATGTATGCATACATAAATTTAACTCAGAAACATATTGGGGTCTGACTTTTGGCAATTGCTTAGCTCATGTGTGGGCGCGCAAGCGGAACACACCAGTGAAAGTTTCCTGAAGAAATTCAAGGCGTGCTTGCAGACGTCAGTCAAACTCCGTATCATTGTCAGTGGGACAAAATTGTCGATGCAAGTACGAGTATCAATCGGACCTTCAACGTGTCTGCAAGTTTCGAGATAAATCTCAGTGTTTGCTTATTACCAGTGAAAGTAGTCAAGTGGGAGTAGTCAAGAGGAAGTACTTAAGTGGAAATAGACAAGTGGAAGTATTGAAGAGGAAGTACTCAAGTGGAAATAGTCAAGTGGAAATAGTCAAGTGGAAGTAGTCAAGTGGAAGTAGTCAAGTCTGCAACAATTAGTGCCGCTCACGTTTAGATTCATAGATTAATTTTCCTTTCGTTATACGCGGCAGAATCCAACTTATACCACCATGTTTCCAGCGAAAGTAACAATCCAAGTGTCCAGAACTCTTAGCTATAGTTTTGTTAAGAGTGTACAATTTAGAGTGAGGGCGTTTCAAAGAGCAGGAGTTTAACACCAAAAATAATGAGAGAAGCACTCGTTGAGTCACTTTTAGAGGTAGTAAGAACGATAACAGATCTTCCAGTTTATAAAGTCCCATGGCACATTTTAGTAGGGAGTAAAATACTGGAACCTACTAAGCTCACTAGAAGCTCGAATAGTTTCTTTTGGACCTTTGTTTGTTAGTTTCTCCAAGCTATCAATACCACTTTCATTGAAAATGTGGTTAGCTCTCATATTTACAGAGAGATCCAATTAATCAGGTTCTATTAGGGATCTTCAAGAGAAATGTGGCTTCAAACCAGGCGTTGTTTCATATTAATTAGAGTCTTGTTGATAGTATTAGTTTAGGTAGGTAGGTAGGAGTATTAGTTTAAGTATCTTCATGATTGGAACGAGCCTGCCAAAAAGCCGAGAGAAAAGGATTTTACTTTGATTTCATTGGACTCAGATTACAATTTGGCAGATCCCAAAACAAAAACCAGAAGGAATTATTTCACATTACTGCAGAACTGCCTTAGGAACAAGATATATCAAGTTAACTATGAATACTTCGTCGCATTCGCGAATGTGAGAACTGATTGAACTGAGAAGAAATTGAACCCAAATTTTTCTAGCATTCATAATTGGAAATACCAGAGTTGAGGAATACATATCAAGTAAAGTTCCAGAGCGAAATACGATATGCTGTGAAGTGGAAGAAACAACAATACACGTGCCGCTAAGTAACTGGAGTTTTATAACTCGAAGTTGAATAATAAGTTAAAGTTGAAACCGTCAAAATTTCGCAGCCAATTAAAGTGGCTGCCATCATTTCTTCATAATTGTTCCCAACTTGATTAGTCTTCTTCGATAGTGTTCTGAACACTACAATTTCGTAGTTTTCATCAGTTTATTAATTGTTATTTTAAATGAACGAAGTGATTTGAAACCGTCAAAATTTCGAGGCAATATCTTTAAAAGATCTAATTTTATTCATGGACTTCATCTCCAGATATACTCCGTAGTTTAGTGTAAGCATGCTAGTGTCACAGTCGTGTGGTCGTGGGTTCAAATGTCTTTCAGAGTGTAGTCTCGAAATCCTTCTTCCTAATCTTTTTCTCTTCGAATCGAAAGTCTTAGTTGCTATTATTCATTCCCCAAAATCCTTGAAGACATAATTAATTCTGGTATTAAGGTATAACAATAATAACTTGAATTTTATTCCATCAAAATTTCGCATCTATATCTAAAAATATCTCAAATCATTCATGTGATTAAAAATGTACCCACATTTCTTTTGAGCAGGTGTGAAAATGAATTAGAATATAACTCCATCGGCCCATCAATACTATGATGATCTGCTTAAGATGCCGATAAGAGGAAACTATTTTGTGGATATAGAATCGCGTGTACCAACATCCTGAAGGACATCCCCACCGAAGATCTAAAACAATTATTCGTCATGCTTTTAGACCATGCAAAACGCTGTATTGATTCGGAAGGGGACTATTTTGCCAATGTACTATCTACTATTTTTAATCGACTTGGCATCAAACAACTTTTTGTAAGTCCTATATTATATTTTATAAATTATATATAGTAATGGCTATTGTATGTATTATATATTAAATCCATTGAGCTTTCAGGATAATAAGCAATTGCCTACTCCTTTATCTTTAAATATGTGTTCCCGTCCTATGGAAAATAGTCCTGCTTAAGGAACTACGTATATACTTGTGTTATATACAACATGGAAAAGAAAATGATTTAACTCACTAGCGACGAGCCTTGTTTGTTTCACTTCCTATAAGAAAAGTGTTGCAAGATTGCTGGAGGAATATACCTGCCGACTGGTAAGTTGATTTGATAAGTAACCCTCCCCCTCTTCCTTTTAATTTTAACAATGTGTTTCTTACCCCGCTGACTTCAACTGTTTCTTGCAGCTTTCCCGATATTTATGATTAGTAATTTATTGCCACACATCAAACAAATAAGTAACAAACCCCAGTGAATCAACGATTCGCGCTTCCACAACATGCACTTCATTTGATTAACACGCAGCAGAGAAGAAAAATGTGGCAAGCAGAACTGTGAAAAATTGGTGAAAAAGAAACCCCACCCTCGAAAAAAACATTTACACTTTTGAGAGATAAAATATTTCATGCAGCATATTTTATGGGATTTCAGGCAGCAATAATGAGAGCGGAAACGAAAGTGGGCCGCAGAAGCATAAAAAATCATCTCATCATCCAAAAAAACACGATAACTGGGAACAGAAGCAAATTGTTACAATTGAATTGCAATCGCTGTACACAAATATGCTTGATTGGTGATGGAGAACACACTCTCACAAAAAATTATTTGCCTTTGTTTTTAGACATGGTTTTGTATGTCAATTATACCAGTATTCCGTTGTTTGTGGGTTCTACACAATTTGTCATCCTCTTTGGGAGGGGTTCGGCTTGACGTAATACGAGAAGTGGGGAAACAGTTGGTAAGAATATTTTATGTGAAATGAGGTCGGTGAGTCCTTTGTAATCTAGCTAATCAGCCTCTCATTTCAGAAGTTTAGTTGATCATAGGGAATCTTCAATTCCTTGGAACATTCTCCCATAATGAATTATTAGTCAAAATCCAAGCTGAAAGGATCAGGAATTTTAACTATCACGCCAACGTATGGCACAGGACTCCAAGAATGTGTTAAGCAGAGCATTATGTACTGATTTGCATGACCTAGTCATTTAAACAAATGAGGTGTTGAAATAAACCACTTCCAATGAGGTAATATTGCAAATTACTCTAAGAACCTTTTAAGTGTGTTAACAAAGGTCTCCAAAGTCCACCAAAGGATAATTGATTAATTTGGAGTGAGCAAGAAAACAACAGGCATACATAGTACACAGTTAGTCGTACCTTTGTACTCTAGATAGTATATAGTATAGAAAGATATTACTATAGATAGTATATAATATATAGTATAGAAAGTACTCTAGTATATAGTACTCTAGTATATAGTATAGAAAGATATTACTATAGATAGTATATAATATATAGTATAGAAAGTTCTCTAGATAGTATATAGTATATAGTATAGGAAGATAGTATTCTAGATAGTATATAGTATAGAAAGGTAGTACTCTAGATAGTATATAGTATAGGAAGATGATATTCTAGATAGTATATAGTATAGAAAGATAGTACTCTAGATAGTGTGTGTGTGTTTTTTTTTTTTTTTTTTTTTTTTTTTTTGATTGGTTCGGAGGTGGAAATCTGCAAACAGACACTGGGCGCTCTCGCACCAGTAGTGTGGGGCTCTTACCCACTAAAACCACCTCCTCAGCTAACTTAAATATACAAGTATCAGCTAAGATAAGCCAGGCTCAGGAGTCAGCTCTTAAAACGCACAATAAGGATAGAATAAAACGTTTTTTTAGTGTAGGAGATAAAGCTCTTGTAAGAAGGGGCAAGAGACTAGGAAAAAAATTGACTCCCCTATCCCAAGAACAAACAGTAGAAAAAGATTTGGAAACGACAGTTGTTATTAAAGGGAGGGTAGTCCATAAGGACAATTTGAAATGAGCACGCTCTTTTTGTTTCTATACTTAAATAATTACGAACAAATTTAAATTTAACTTTATGTCACAATGATGATTTGAATGTACGACAATTGAGCATCTCACCGTATAAATTATTATATTTAAGATTTTAGATATAAAGTATTTAAAATATTGTAAAAATAGTAGGTAAGCAGTTAAACTAGTTTACATTTATTTTGTTTTAAGAAAACTTTTTGAAGGAATATTTTTTAATGCGAATTTTGTTTTATTGTAATAGTACTAACATAATTCATAATTCTCCGCCGCTCATTCGCAAAAGAGCCAACAACTCATAATAAGGTCACCGCGACCTCTCCGATAATCTATGAAACGCTGCTCAATAATATATTGGCTTTGATTCATATTACAAATGACAACGAGAGCGGTGCCTTGTCACGCGGTGTGCGTTTTTGAATATCGAGGACGCTCCTCACTTTAAAGGGGAAGAGTTAAGCCGAAATGCTTGCATGTCACGAAATCCAAGGACTCGTTTGCTTACTTCTGCATATTGGCAGAGAAGCTGAACTTGAGCATTGGGAAAGCTGAGTTGCGAAGGAGACAACAACAACAAACTGCATCGCCCATGTATTGTGCGCGCGCGTAGCTGCAAACCTAACAATCAATTTTAGTATAAAAAACACCACACTACTGGTTTAATTTAAAACCACCAAGAGCGTTTATTCTTAAAATCATAATTCTTATATACTATTTACAAAGAACACTTACAGTCTAAGTATTGACTTTCCTGGTGTTCCAGTTACGCACCTGTTGATTGATGTCAGTTGGTCAAGCCAACTGACCTACTCAATGTAAAAGTGTCGACGGTGCATTCTAAATTCCAATGCCCTTCGTCAACTCGACTGCGGAACTGTGACACCCTAATAGTTTACATAATAATTAATACATAAATACTATTCATTTACAATATTTGCACCCTAAAAAATATGTACTTTCTTAATTAGTTTAATTGTACTAATGTTAACTACACCAAATGTGTAGTGTTTCTAACTCACTACAATATGCACTGACTGCAGCGACGGCGAAATGGTCGAGGGGCGAGGAGAAAGAAGCGAGAGAGCGCGGAGTTCAGCTTTTGTCTAGTTAAGTTTAGATTTAAGTAGCAGTTCTGGTTAGGAATTCAAATCTAACTGACATTTTAATGTAATGCAAAATTGTAAACAGAAGACGATCGACCGCCGACTCATACGCCTCTGAGTGTGTTCATTCTATTTGTAATATAATTTGTAATATGTTTTTTTAAAGTTAAATTCAATAAACTTCTTTCACATCCCACTCACACACACACACAGACACACCCTTTCAAGAAGAGCGCGGTTCTTGCCAGGTCTCCTAAGGACTGCACGCGCAGAATGCCACCCAGGGAACCAGATGATAGTAGCAACATCCGAATGCCAACACCTGCAGCTAGGAGTGATCCTTCAGTTCCAAAAAACACATATTTTTGGAAACTTGAGGAACAAATCGCGTTACTAGGTGAAATGTTTGAAGATGGAAAGAGGCGTACAATTCATCATCCAATCCGGGACGCGATTGAGAGCATCAGGGCGCTTTATGAGCTCTCAGCGATAGAAGCGAAGGATGAAGCTGCCAAACAAATAAAAAGAAGGCACAACTCGTCCCAAACATCGCCGTGTTTTATACCAGGAGAAGATCAGAAGCGGAAAAAAACACACTGATCTCGAGACGCCCCCAACGAAGCGGGTAGCTACACCACAGCAAGTTGGGAAGAAGCTCACCATCCGGCGCCACCCCGAAGTCACGGAGAAAAAGGGACGAGAAATCTCTGCGGCCAAACAAAGTGAGGACATACATGCGCAACCAAACAAGGGACAGGAATGGACAAAACTTCAACACAAGAAACAGAGGTTCCGACCAAGAACGGACGCGCTGATAATCACAGCTAATTAAGGGAGATGGTGCAATGAAAGAACTCGGTGAAAACGTGAAGGCGGTGCGGCGCACAGCAAATAATGAGCTGCTACTTGAACTGAAGCGAACTCTGGATACGCATCGGCTGGGTCTTGTTCCGAGTACGCGAGACCATTTCTCCCTCCAGATGCTTCAAGTGTTGGGGCTACAACCACCTAGCACGTAACTGCAAGGAGACGGTAGACCGCAGCAACCAATGTAGAAAATGTGGTGAAGAAGACTCCTAGAGGCGGAATGCACCAATAAAGGAAAATGTGCGCTATGCGAAGGAGGTCACGCAGCTGGCAGCTCCCGCTGTATGGCACGTCAAAAGGCGGTACAGAGAGGTGGGCGATGAAAATCGTACAACTCAATCTTAACCACTGCGTTGCGGCACATGACTTGTTGCGGCAAACTGTGTACGAGGGGCAGTTCGACCTTGCCATCATAAGCGAACAGCACAACAACGTGAGTGGATGTTACTGGATACCGGACGCGAGCAGTAAAGCGGCGTTATGGACGCTCGGAGGTAGAATGCACCCAACTCTGGTTTCACTTGGATAAAGCTCGACGGAATATATTTTTTCTCGTGCCACGCTCCGCCGAGTATGGACACAGCGCTTTTTGAACGAATGCTGACGAAACTGGTCGCAGAAGCGAGAGGTAAAACTCCAGCACTTATCGCGGGAGACATTAATGCTTGGTCAACAACATGGGGCAGCAAGACCACAAACCGCAGGGGCAGAATGCTGATAGAGTGTCCTGCCACGTTGGATGTTGAACTCCTTAACAATGGGCAACATACATTTGAGACAGTGGCGAAACGGTCTGCGGTGGATCTTACCTTCGCTCACAACTTGATCGCGCGGCACAATATGCAGCCGCCCGAGTAATAAAAGTACAAACAAAAGGTTCGAGATAACATACATTTGATGCTGAAGTCTTTCAACTGGTGTGGGGTGAGGGAGAGACCTTGGATGACGGAGCCACAAACATGGCTAGAGACATTAGACGCCGGCTAAACCCTGAATGCGACGCCGCCATGCCAAGAAGGAGCTTGCCATCCAGGAAGCCGGTTTACTGGTGGACTGAGGAAATCGCTGAGTTCAGAAGACGCTGTAAGAGTGCGCGCTGAAAGGCGCAGCGAGCACGGCCCCGGTCCCACCTTATATGGCAACCACGATGGGCCGCCTACAAAGATTGCCGGCAGCAGCTCAAGAAAGCCTTCCGCAGCAGCAGGCTTCTTTCAAGGAACTGAGGGATAGCGCGGATATCGATCCCTGGGGTAAAGCGTATAAAGTGGTGATGAGCAGAGTCAAACGACCGAGAGCACCACAACCCACCGATGCCGCGATCATGCGCATCGTGGTAACAACACTCTTTCCCCCACAGTGGGAACGGGTCCACCACTATCACCCTTCCATGGAAACAGAAGCCATCCCTGCGGTGACAGTGAACGCTTCGGAAAGTGTCCGACAGCACGACTTCTTGATTGGATGGTATTCCCAACGTTGCGATGAAGTCGGCCATAAGGGCGGATCCCGACACATTTCCGAGAATATACACCGCATGCCTCAATGAAGGCATATTTCCTGAGTTCTGGAAGCAGCCAAGACTGGTGCTGCTATTGAAAGCTGGAAAGTAGCCTGACCAGCTATCCGCGAATCGCCCACTATGTTACCGTTATCGTGGACATGAAAAAAGGACATGTTCCACGTCCTCGGGCTCCGTGCCTCCACAATTATCACAGCAGGGGGATTCCTCCAGCCGGAATCTGTGTAGGTACGCCCGGAAACCTCCGTGGCCGGTCAGCAGCTGTGTGACGTGATAGTTCACCTCGCCATGCGACCTATCCATCCAGCGTTGGAGATCAGGGATCAACCTCCTCGTCCAACGGCCCTTTTCGGATGCATCCCATCGGGCTTGCCACTCCTGTATGGTGCTTTGCCTAATGCCTGCTACGCGATCTTCCGCACTCAGCTCGTGCGTACTTTCGCCGTAGTATAGGCTCCACGCCTCCTTGGCCAGCAGGTCCAGCGGGATCATACCGGCTATCACCAGCGCGGCGTCTGCAGACACAGTACGGTGTGCTGAGATCGTGCGGAGCGCACATCTCCTATACGCCGCCTCTATGGTGCGAACGTACGCCTTTACGATCGACTTCTCAGCCCATATGGGCGCTCCATACATGATTATGGATTTGACGACCCCTGAGTCGTGGTAATGGTGCAGTCACCAACCCTTATCTCCACCACCTCTTGTACCTTTCGACCTGACACAAGGATAGCCTCCGTTTTGTGTTCTGCCAGCTTCAGTCCAACATCCGCCAGCCATCTTCCAACAGTGGCCACTGTGTGATTGGCCTCTGCTATTACCCCCTCCAGGTGTTTCGCCGTGATCACTAGCGCTATATCGTCCGCATATCCGATTATTTTAACGTAATCGGGCACCCGTATGCGGAGAATGCCATCGTACATAACGTTCCAGAGAAGTGGCCCCAGTACAGACCCCTGGGGAACTCCTCCGGTGATCTTGTACGTTTCTACACCTCTATCGGACTCGTATAATAGCATCCTGTCGCTAAAATAACTAGTGATGATTCGCCTTAGATAGATGGGAACTTTGAACTCTGCCAGCGCTTCTGCTATGCGCGCCCAGCTGGCCGAGTTAAAAGCGTTCTTGACGTCGAGGGTGACCACGAGGCAATACCTCTTGGCACCCCCCTTCCATCTCTGGCCCTGAATCGCCTGCTTCGCCGTTTGGACGAGTTCGTCAATGGCGTCCACGGTGGATCTGGCCTTTCGGAAGCCATATTGGCGCCTCGCCAGTCCTCCAGCATCCACTATCGCCTCATCGATCCGGTCGCATATAATCCGCTCCAGGACCTTCCCTGCTGTGTCCAACATGCACAGGGGACGGTAGGCCGATGGGTCCTCTGCTGGCTTATCGGCTTTAGGTATCAATACCAACCGCTGCCTTTTCCACCGTTTCGGGAAGACTCCTTCCTTAAGACAGGCGTCGTAAAGTGACCTCAGTGTTTCTGGGTGTAGTGCAGCTGCGGTTTTCAGCACTCGGTTGGGAATTCCATCTGGGCCAGGTGCCTTCTGGTCCCCAAATTTTCCAACCGCCCGCAACACCTCCTCTGTCATTACACTGGGTACTTCTTCGCCCAGCTCGGGAGAGAACTGATCAGGCACATAATTTTGCACTGGGAAGAGCTCTCCCACAATGCGTTTGAGCAAGTTTGGGCAGCTTGGGGCTGGCTGCCTGTGGCAGGGGAGCTTTTTCATCACGAGCCTATATGCCGTGCCCCACGGGTTGTCTTCAACCTGTGCACATAGCTCGGTGAAACTCCTACGCTTGCTCGCCTTTATGGCCATCTTCAGCCTTCTTTTAGCCTCTTTGTACAACTGGCGCAGTTGCAGGCAGTCTGGGTTGCCTATTGCACGCTGGTGCCTTCGCCTTGCTGCTTGGCATTCCTTGCGTAGGCCGGCGATCTCGTCCGTCCACCAATAAACGGATTTATAGTTTCCACCATAGGCCCGCCTGGGCATCGCCGCATCGCAGGCGCTCTCTAGCTGGCTCGCTAGCTGGTTCGCCATTTCCGCCGCACTGCCTTGCAGCTCAAAGTCCTCCAACATGACTTCGAGTGCGCCGTCGTCGAGGGCGTCCGCTCTCCAGCCTTTCGGCCACGGGCCTGTCCTCCGCCGTTGTTTGTTCCTTTCCAAGTCAAAGCAAATGGCATTGTGGTCGCTGTGGGTGTACGCGGAACTCACAATCCACCTGGCTCCTCTGACTAACCCGCTGCTGAGGAACGTAAGGTCGATCACAGATGTGGCTTCTCCTCTCACAAAAGTCGCCTCTCCCGCGTTCATGACGACTACGTCAGGAGCCGCAAGCGCGTCCATGAGAATATGACCTCTCGGTGTGGTTCGGGCGCAACCCCATTCAGTTGCCCATGCGTTGAAGTCGCCGGCAATCACTACGGGGTTCCTGCCTTGCGCGTCCAGAGCAAGTCTGTCTACCACTGACTCGAACTCGTCCGCAGTTAGGCTCGGCGGCATGTAGCAACTGTACACCGTGGTCCCTCCAATGGTCGCTCTGACGTAGCAATCGCTTTTCTCTATGTTGCTCAGTTGTATAGGCTTGGTTCCGCACACCCAAAGTGCGGCACCACCAGTGGTGTCTTCGGCCCATACTCCTTGGTGCTTGCGCCTATACGGCTCGCTAAGCACTGCAACATCGACCATCTGTTCCCTAACGGCCTGCTCCAGGAGATCCTGTGCAGCCTCGCAGTGGTTGAGATTGAGTTGGAACAACCTCATCTCCTGCGCCTGGACCTCTTCTCCGCGGCTAGCTTGTAGGATGGGCATGAGCTGCATCCTGTCGGATGCTCCACATCCTTGCGGCCGCTGGCCTTACAAAGGGCACACGTGGGGGCCTTGTCGCACTCCCGTGCGTTATGGCCCTCTGTTCCGCATCTGTAGCACTTGTGGCGCCAATCATCCTTGCTACCGCATTTCTGCGCGGTGTGGCCGAACTCCATACATTTGTAACAACGCAGGGGAGTCACCTCTTCGCGCACCCGGCATGAGGTCCATCCGACTCTCAGCCTGCCAGCTTTCAGAAGGGCTGCGGCTGCCTGGGGCGACAGACTGATGACCGCTGTCTGTGTTCCACCGTACGCTTTCCTGAGAGACCTGATTGCATCCACGGGAGGTCTCTCCGAGAGATTGGCTGTACACAGCGCCTCGTGGACATCTTCCACCGTGGTGACTTCGTCCAGGTCTTTCACCTCCACTAGGGTTTCCTGCGTGAGCTTACGCACCTCCACACTGGTTCCCAGGACAGTCGCCACCGCCTCATGATACTGGGGTGTCTTTGGATCTGCCGCCACGCTCAACTCCAGAAGCAGTTCACCCTTGGCCGTCTTTCGGATCCTGCGGACGCTCTCTCCCAGCTCTGACAGCTGCGGGTCCCTCTTGATCTTGCGGAGGATGTCCGCATAGCTCACCGTGCCAGTTTCCCTGATGACGATGGCAACGGGGCGCGCTGGCTTAGGCTTCCGGCCCTTCCGCTTCGCTTGGGGTCTGGAACGAACTGTGGTCCACCCAACTTTTGCACCCTCCGCCTTTCCAGCCATAGGCTTATGGGTCTTAGGATTTGGCCGGGTTACCGTTTTCTCGGCCGCCAGTATCGGGGCATCCCCTCTCCTCCTCTTAGCTACCGCTCGGCTAGTCGGACTTACTTGCTCCGGATCCCCCTTCTCACGGGGGCGCTTTGGCGTTGCGACTGCGGCCGCGTAGCTCTTCGCCTGGGCAGGGGCTGTCCGCGAAGACGCACCGGCTTTGCCTTGGTTGTCCACAGGAGGGCCGCCAACCTGCACCTCCTTGTCCACCTTCTCCGTCCGCCCTTCAGTCTGGACTGCCCTGTCGGCTTGCACCAGCTGTGGCACTCTCGCAGCCGTACCTGCGTCCTGCTCCTCGACGACCTGCAAGCAGACATCCCGGATTTTGGATGCCTTCCGCTTGATGTCGGCATGTACATTGTGCCTTGGCACAGGGAAAGCTATGAGTGCTTCAATGTGCCACTCCAGCACCGCCATTTTGCCTTTGGCAATGACCTCATCGGGAGGGATGACCGCCATTGCCGTCGGATCGGCCCTCATGCCCATCACTCGCTGAAGCTCACTGGTGTCTGCCAGTGTGTTTCTCCGCACCACCGTCTTTCTTATTACCGGAGGAGGGGTCCTCTGGATAGTAGACCTCCTGCCGAAGGGGTCCTTCATCGCACCGTCGTCTTTGTTTGTTTTGTTGGTATTGTTATTGTTACTATTCATTTATTGATTGGGTCCCCGCTCAGGACCGTTATCTTTGCTCGTAGTGCAGTCGCCTTAATGGTCCCATGGTTATCTTTGCCGCAGCAGGGAGGCCATGCGAGGGTTGACACAAGTCCTTATGGGCGCTTATGTTCAGAGCCAGACCAGCGCTAGTCGGGAATGTTACATCCGAGCCTGCACTGCCAATTTAATGGTGACGAGCATCGAGCGTTTCCTGAGACCTGCCATGGTTTTAACGGGACGGGGGCGATTGCGGCATTAAGCTACCAGCCATTTCTGTAAGATTTCACTCTTACTTATTGAGGTGGCAGCATACCGCAATCGTCAGCCCACAAGCATCAGCTTATTTCCTATGTTTCCGGTATGCCATAATCAAGGCCTTACCGGTCTCGGCCTTGATTTGAGGTACAACAGATCCCACGATGTCCCTTTGTGGTCCCACGATGGTCCCTCGCTGTTCCATCGTTGATCCCTCGTTGTCCCCCGTTGCCCAGACAGCCGCCCCATGAGGGGGTCATCGCTATCTCTGGGTGCGTTGCTCACTTCAGCTGGCCATCAGCGGGTGCTGGTGTGCCATTGCCCGGAGCCGCCACGTGGAGGCAGTGAGTCTTCTTGAGGGTGTTCCACAACAGGATCGCTCTAGCCCCTCCCAGTGAGGGGCAATTAGATGCTTTGCCTGACTGGTTCCCCCCCTGACCCCTGTGTGTGTGTGTGTGTGTGTGTGTGTGTGTGTGTATGTAAGCGTCTGTGTGTAAAGTATAGAAATGTACGGGAGAATTAGAGCTCTATAGGAAAGATAGTGGAGTATGGAAAAGAAGTGGGGTAAGCCAAATAAAGATGAAATTGAGATGAGTTCACCACTTCCCGAGCAATTTAAGTATAGCAAAGCAATCATTTGGGACAAATACTTTCTTTGGAAAGCAAACCCACGTTAAGAAATCACTCAATCATATTATACTCTCTGAATTAAGTCAACCTATCGGGATATAGGACATTGGAAGTGCATTTTATATGAGTCGCAAAGGGCCTATCCAGTGTATATTTCAGCAGCCGCTCATCCTTCCAATATGAGTGGAACAACTGTAACTGTAAAAATACTCATAATAACTTCAGAAATTGGGAAATGAGAATGATATTGAAACGGCTCTTCAGCATCTATATACAAGTATTTGCCCAGAAGGTGAATACCTCATCTAGTTAGTGACTTTTTGGACAATTCCTGTAGACATGAGTTCACCTGATTGGCAATATGAAGTTAGCTATTTTGTGAAGTGAATCAATTGTTTGCTGGAGCTATTGTTCTGCTAATAAGCATTGCTAATAGTTCGATTACTGGATTGTGTCAATTACTTCGGTAACTTTTGTTTAATAATATTTAGTTTTAAATCTATTTGAAAATTCGCTTAAGGAATAATAATTAAAACTTCAGGTACCACTCAACAACAATAAGTTTCGCTTCAAGCTAAATAAGTTTCGCTGCTACTTTGAATTAACAACTGTACCCAATCGTTATGATACATGTCCTTTTGATTTATTTCAGTTGCTTCGTGGTTTCTCCAATTGATTACAAAACCAAGTCATATGTATAAAATACATAAAATCAGTTATGGATCCATTTTTATGACCAACTATTTATCACTAGCCATTTATGACTTGATCTTTAAGACCTGACACTTATGACTTTTCATTAATACCATATCAGAAAGGCGGTATAATCATTTATGAACAACTATTTATCACTAGATATTTATGACTTGTCGTTAATTACCTTTTAATAAGGACTTTGCATATATGACTTATCCCAACAGCAGATAGAATCATTTATGGCTAATTATTGATGACTAGCAATTTATGAGTACCAATTTAAGACTATTTATTTTTGACCTTTTAATAATGAGTTTTAATTATTGGCTTTTCACAAGAGATAGAATCATTTATGACCAACTATTTATCAACAGCTATTTATATATTTGATTATTTATAACTAGTTATTTTTAACTTTAAATACATGATATTAGAGAGATTTCATTTATGACTCATTATTTATGACTATCTAAAGGGTTTTCCAATAAGAGGTATTATTTTGGTATTCAATGAAAAATGCCATTTTATGAGATAAATGATCGGTTGTTTATTTCATAATAAAGAGGAAGGTATGCCGTTAATAATGAAAAACAATATCAGCCAATTGGCCATCACGACCACGCTTACAGGACCATATCCTTTTGATGAAATTTTCCATAACCAAATCGCAAAGTGACTGCCCTATGTCCTCGATGGCCTCACGAATTTTATCTTTGAGGTTTTGAATCGACGCTCGGCTATTGGCGTAGACCTTATATTTCACGTGGCCCCAAAGGAAGAAGTCGCAAGGTGTTAAATCACAAGATCTCGGTTGCCAATTGTGATCACCTCTTCGAGAGATATCCGGAAACTTTTCCCGTAAAAGAGCAATGGTTTCGTTGCTTGTGTGGCACGTAGCGCCGTCTTGTTGAAAGTAAACGTTGTCCAGATCAATACCATCCAACTCCGACCATAAAAAATCATGAATCATCTCTCGATAGCGCAATCCATTCACCGTAACTGTTGATCCAACCTCATTTTCGATAAAGTAAGCTCCAATGACCCCGCCGGACCATAAACCGCACCAAACAGTCACACGTTGAGGATGGAGAGGCTTCTCAACAATAACTCTTGGGTTTTCCGAGCCCCAGATGCGACAATTTTGCTTGTTGACGTAGCCACCGAGGTGGAAATGGGCCTCATCAGTCAAGATGATTTTTCGATGGAATTCCGGATCATTTTCATGCATTTCAAGGACCCAATCAGCAAAGACACGACGTTGTTGATGATCGGCCGGCTTGAGTTCTTGTGTTAACTGAACTTTATAAGCCTTAAGAATCTTTATGCAAAATACGGTGTAATGGCGTTTGTGGAATGCCCAATTCCAAAGAACGACTAGGAATGGACAAACCTGGGTTTTCTTCAACACTTTGTGCTACAGCAGCAATATTCTCAGTTGTTATTGAGCGACGTGCACGGGTTTTATTCTTCACATCACTAACTTGTCCCAACAGCTCCAATTTTTCCACCAATTTCTGTATTGCGGTCCGACAAGGTGCTTCACGACGACCCAAAAATGCTTTAGTTTTGCGAACTGTGACTGCAAGATTTTCACCATTTTTGTAGTGAATTTTAATAATTTCAATGCATTGTAGAAGCGTGTTTCGATCCATTTTTAGTAATGGCATAGTTTTTACTTGTCAAATGTCAAAGAATAAAAGCTTCAAAAGTGACTCCTACTGAAATACCGGATGATTCAAAATAACACCTCTAGTTGGAAAACCCTTTATTTATGAGTATCTATGACTTGTTGTTTTTGACTTTTTGCTAATGACTGTGCATTAATGACTTATCACAAAGCTACTTATTACGTCAAATCATTTATGACTATTTGTTTATGGCTAGCAATTTATAAGTTCCCATTTATGACTTGTTGTTTTTGAAATTTTACTAATGAATTTTCATTAATGACATCACAAAAGTGGCTTTTCACCTAAAATCATTTCTGTCTCATTAGCAATTGATGAGTACCAATTTATAACTTGTTGTTTTTGACTGTTTAGTAAGTTAATGGCTTATCACAAAATTATGTATGACTCATAATTTATGATTGGAAATGTATGAGCACTAATTTATGACTTGTTGTTGTTGGTGTTTTGCTGATAAATTTTCATAAATAACTTATCACAAAAGTTACTTATTTATTATATGAAATCATTCATGACATTTTGTTTATGACTAGCAATTTATGAGTACCTATATATAACTGGTTTTTTACTTTTTATAACTCATTATTTATGACTAGCAATCTATGACTACTTATATATGACTTGTTGTGTTTGAATTTTTGCTTATGACTTTTCATTACTGACTAATCACCAAGTCATTAGTGCCAAAAATATAGGAAATTTAATGACTCCTTGCTTATGACGAACTACTGATGACTTGCTTTTTATGACACCTTGTTTATAACTTTTAATAGTGACTTTTCATTGATAACTTTTCATAGATGGATTTTCATAGATGACTTTTCATAGATGACTTTTCATAGATGACCTTTCATAGGTGACCTTTCATAGGTGACCTTTCATAGATGACCTTTCATAGAAGACTTTTCATAGATGACCTTTCATAGATAACTTTTCATAGATAACTTATCGTTATTTTAAACTATTTAAATAAGTATAACATTTTAATAGATTTTAATGCTTATTCATGCTTACTTATGAATGACTTATTTGCATTTCCTCACACTAATCCAATTTGGTCATTGGTCGTGCAACAGACCGATTCTTTTCTAAGTATATTATCAGCTTTTCTTAACCCACTTTAATGATGTCGCTGATTGATGGGTTGATTGGTGCAATGATCTCTCAGGCATTGTGGTTTCATTGGGACCTTTTTGTATAAATCTAGTCCAGCTGTGAATTCAGTAGGATAACAAGGATTGTGAACATATCTTTTGGAAAGACCCAACATATAGCCTGCAAAGTTTCGCGGTTATATGATGAGTAGTTATCAGTCATTATCAAGTGTACGACAGTTTCCTCTTATACAGTAATTACACTACATTTGCGTATCCTTTGGCTTTAACTTATTCAAGTTTGGGTTGGTCTTAGAACCTACATTCTGTAGTATACTCTTGGTCAACTGATTATGAACCATACCATATATATTTAGAAATGTTGGGGTTTGATTGTCTCTCCCATTTAGTATTCCTCCTCTGCTTAGACAAGATTTACTGACCAATCAATGTTTAGGCAGCTAAAATTTCCCTTCAGTTTTTTAATGTCCTTTTTAGTGGTCAATATTTCTGTTTACACTAAAATAACCTTCTGATGTAGATAAGCACACAGAGATCTGATATTAGCCTCTGTATAAGTGTGTATGTGTTCGTGAGTGGCTTAGTTCCTTGGATGGGAGGACATTACTTTTCCCATTTTTCTTGGGTGTTTGCCAACAGTTTTCAGTATAAGGATACACTGCTTTTTTTAGATTGTGTCAATATAATTGAACTTTCCTTTTATGGCTTTGCCATTTGTTTGAGAACTGCCCACATGTGTGCACTTTCCTTTATTGCGTTTTAGAGTTCGTAGCCGCATTTTCCAAGGCTTGTCAATATTTGCAGAGGTTTTATTTTGTGGCTTATTTCTTGCAATTTCGCTGTGGGCCTAATCTCAGCTGGATTATTTAATTGTGAGGGGATGAACTATTGATTTAAAACCTAACTAAAGATCGGATAGTTAAACATGTGTGTAGCCCTCTAAAAGTAGGCTTATTCCGGTGTACTTGGAAGTACTTCACTCTAAATCCCTTAACATACTTTTTGGAGGTTGTATTATATAATGTTAGATGAAGCGCATGTTTGTGTCATTCCACAATTTGCTGGCAGAATCCGTTCTTCCTCCAGCATTAAATTACCTTTCATACTCGCAGCAAAGAGACCGCCGGCTCACACTTTAAATGTTCCTTCCAAATTTTTGGAAAATAATTTTTAATTTTCTATGCAAACATTTGCGTTGTGGAGCGTTGCCGCCTTCACACGCATAAACATTATAAATTAAGGATATTTTTCCAATCTTGCCAATACTTTCAATGGCACTGCGACTCTCACTCCAATGCTTCTGTTGCTCCTGGCGAATTGTAGCAGATAATCCAACACTAAAACAACAAAAAATTTGCATATTTTTAGGGGTTCTGCATGATGATACGTGCTGAGCTGCTGCACAACGTACGATAAAATAACACATACACACCGCACGCCGACCCACCCACCCACAAACAGAGAGACCTAACAGACAGATAAAGAGGCAGCGCTCTTGCATACAACGAGGCTGTATCGAGTGTTGTTGCAAACTTGTTACAAAATGAGTTATTTATATTGTTTGCAAACTCCTTTTCGCTATCAGCGTGCGGGGGTGTTCGTGCAAAGCGAAATCTAAAATTTGAAAAATTGCAAGTCCCACACCTACGCACCACCCACGCCACTACGAACTCACTACGCACTCTGCCCGCCTGCCATTTGCAAATTTATAGTAGTATATGAAAAGTTGCCGAAACGCCCATCAATTGAGGTATACTTTTAGGAGCGCGGGCAATTTTTCGTAGTTGCGTCAAAGATAAGTTAAAAGGGTTGCTTTCTGGCTCACTTTCCAAATGTATGGTAACGTAAATAATATCGCCAGAATGCTGTACGTGCGATTCTATTAAATAAAGTGGAAATTGTAAATTTTGATAAAACAAACACAACAACAACAGAAGGTGGTAAGAAATATTATATGAGCATTAGAAAATCGTATACGATTTCTCGGCTGAAATTGAGCATTCTTAAAATTTATGAAAATCAAATTTTGTTTCGCTTGAAATTTATTGCATCGAATGTGACACTGGCAGAGAGCAGAGCTAAAATCGCATTTCTCCTGGTGCTGCGTGCATAAATCTGAATAAATATCAAATATTTTATCGTTATTTGGTTGTTGTGGAGTAACATATAAGAAACATAATAACGACATTGTTGCAAATAAGAGCAGAACATCATTTGAAGGTGAGGGTGTGTTGCAAAGGCTTCGGGATCTTAAGAAGAGTTCCAGGATTATGGTTGAATAGAGCGAAAATAGTGAAAACACTAAAACTGAATATTTTGTTGAAAATGATGATCAAAGTGAAGATATATAAAGTCGATCCTTTGCTTTCAAACATATTTATTTCGAATAGATATATTTTATATATGTAGGTATACGGAGTTCCAAGTTTCCCTAGGTGAGCCCAATGATATTCAGGAAGTAACTTTTGGAATCATTCCATACGCCGCAATGGTGTTTGATTGAGGATATTTAAATGACTCAAATGATATTCAGTTAACCAGATCTGGAATCCTTCCATAAGCCGCCCAATGGTGCTGATTGAGGGTGTTTAAATGACCCAAATGATATTCACTTAACCACTTCTGGAATCCTTCCATAAGACGCAATGGTGTTTGATTGAGGGTGTTTAAATGACTCAAATGATATTCAGCTAACCAGATGTGGAATCCTTCCATAAGGTCCCCCAATGGTGCTGATTGAGGGTGTTTAAATGACTCAAATGATATTATATACTCGTAAGTCACTTTTGGAATCATTCCATACACCGCAATGGTGTTTGATTGGGGGTGTTTAAATTACACAAATAATATTCAGTTTACCAGATCTGGAATCCTTCCATAAGCCGCCCAATGGTTCTGACTGAGGGTGCATAAATGAATTATTAAATAGAAAAGTTATATGCCATGAAAATATACTATATACGACTATATACGTCGACCCACATTCCTCCTACAATCGTCAACCCACACTCCTTTTACCATTCAAATCGAGAGAAGATCTCCTGCATGTCAATAAGTGCCTCATATACATATTTAATGCAGCATTTATCCTTATTAAGAATTGAGGTTCTGACACGTTTCTAATTACTCCAATCAATTAGCGGAGACTTCCTGTGAAACTTTCACTTCCACACTGGCCCACATCTCTGCCTACCTTTCCCAGGGGCCCAAGAGCCAGCACAGTGATATGGAGTACCCCCATTTGCAAGTTGAATACTTCTTGCTTCCTAAACCTCCTTATGAATTTTATAAGTCTTTTGATCAGAATTGAAAGATATACTCTGCAGGATCTAGCTGAGCGACTTCCAAATTCTTTTAATAATAATGCGTAGGTATGTTGGACTGCCGCATCACCAATAAAGTGATGCCACTTAGACCATCAATTCCGTCCGTTCTGAGCCGCGGATGCCAGGCTCCCAACGGACCGAACTCCAGATTGAACCAACCTGAGCCTCTTATAAAGCGAATAAGGTTATTAACAGCTGATTGGCATAGATTAGCTATACTTGTTACGAAGTGGGATCCTTGTAAACGTTCCCTATTTCCAGCAAAAGCTGGGCATGTACAGAAAATATGCTGGATCGTTTCCAGTTCCTCCTCGTTTCTGCAGCTGCGACAGAAATCACGCGTATAAACTCCTATTTTTCTTGCATGATTTCCTATTAGACAATGTCCCGTGAGGGCTCCTATTAAAGTCCTAATTTGTAGTCTATTGAGTCTAATGATACTCCTAGATAGACGCAGATTTAGCCTCGGACATGTTTGCCTGTCGATTTCACAGGTAGTGGCACAGATCCACCTTTGATTGGTAGAATTAATTAGTGTCTCCCTTATGAAAAGCTTACAAGTCGCGAGAGGTATACCCATATGCCTACTGACATTTGGCATACAAGTGCCATCTCTCGCAAATAGATCAGCCTTGCAGTTCCCTGGTATATCCCCATGTCCTGGCACCCAGCACAAATTGATATGGAATTGTTTAGCCTTTAGAGACCGGGGACAGTCTAAGACAGTCCTTGATGTTATTTGGAATGCAATCAAAGCCCCTAGTGCAGCTTGGCTGTCTGCTAAACTACAGATATCCTTGACAGTTACCTCGTTTATCCTCAGTGATCCGTTAGTTTGATGGATTAACTGATTGATGGAATATCGCAATAAACTTTTGATCTTACACCCGTATTCACTTTTTATCCGTATGTGTGTATCTTGATGGGAGTGTCTGGTGATGGACACCCCTCGAGCAATTCCTCTCTGGAAGGAATCCGTACCCAAAAATTTCTTTCGAAACAGAGGGAAGAAGGAAGGTAATCAATATCACTGGGTATGTCCGTATAGGATTTTAGCATGTCTATATGGAACAGCTTTCCATTGTGAGCTCGCCTTGAGCCGAATGGCGGAACATGTCGCTGAATAGAAGAGATCTAACGGTTCCAGATGTAGTATGATATCCAATGCTAAGGGTTGCGTGGTTTTCATGGTGCCACTTATTACAAATTCTGCTTATATCTGTGAATTACTAAGTATTTCGTAGTAGGTCCTTTTCTGCATTGCAGTCCTATCACTTATAGTACAATGGGCATCACTTGCCTGACTACTTCCAGGCGTCCTTCTACTCTTGAACATTGGAATGAGTATAGAGTCACTTTAGTTATATACAATTTAAAATCACAATGTTCTTGTATACTTCTGTCTGTATATTCCCATAGATACCGTGATCCTCTGAATAGGTTTTGATGCCGTTTATTTTCCTGACTAACTTCCTTCTATTGTGATTCGTCTCTTTATGTGATTCGTTCGATTTTAAAATGCCACGAGTTCCACCCTTAATACATGTCATATCTAACAGCAGTACAAGCTAAAACGTTGGGACTCACAAATAACTACGATTGCAGGAAATCTGGAGAGCAGGGCACAAGGGAGACTTTGTAGCATCTCCTATGCGTATGCTCCGCAATCTCGAAAACGCGCCAGACACTCCTGGGAACCCCCTGGTTTGAGGGACTAAACGAGGGCTCAGTACAAGAGATAGTTTCGCTCTTAAAGTTCTCCAAAGGCGTCTCTCTAAGCAGCTGTCAAACTGACAAGTAGGTAAGCAGGAATGGTTCTCTGCTAATTCAGCGAGATATATGGCATACCCGGTAAGCTTCACATACTAACGACATATACTATTATCCATCTAGCACCACAAAGGACTTTGCAGGTATATTTGTGGTCTGCATATCTCGTATATCCTAACTATCTACCCTTACATTTTTTTCCTTTCCCCACTTAAAACATTTAAAGCATAATTTGATGTACTTTTCAATTATTCTGAAAAGTTTTTATATTTATTTTTATTTTAACAGATGTTTCACTGAACAATGAACATTTGTCTGACATGAATATTCCATTCATGCCGTTTTGCCTTCTAGAATATCCTTTCCAACACTAAGCTCCAATTTATTACTTACGTACGACGCTTATACAACAAGCTCAATCAAAGTACTTCCACGCCACATTCCAATGTAACCCATTTATTACACAGCTAATATAACTTCAAGCAGCTTACCTCCTCAATTCAGTTCAGAGTTGAAGCTGACCAACATCGAAACGTATATCGTTGACCGTTCTATCCAATAAACCACATAACAGTGAGCATAATATTAGCTAAGTAGCTGTCAAACTGACAAGCAGGTAAGCAGGAATGGTTCTCTGCTGGTTCAGCGAGATATATGGCATACTCAGTAAGCTTCACATACTAACCCCCCTCCCAAAACCGCAGAAAGTATCCCATGTCAAATACGAGTGCTGAGAGGGGAGTGAGTCTCGATAACAGCATCCCAAGAAACACCACTGCAACAACAGTTGAAATAGAAGAAGCCACAATGTCCAGAAGATAAGGCAGGAGTACATTCATTTTATTTAAAGGCATTAAAATGGCTACAAAAATGCCAAAAAAAAGGATATAAAAAGGAAAAAACCACAAACAGTTTTATGCTATTAAACCATCCGAATTGATTCAGTTGCAGCGTCCATTGAAATGTTTATTAGATGGACACATGAAATGGAAAATATTGGAACACAATTTCCATTCACTGGAATCGTGACCGATAAATATGTATGTAATATACAAATAAAAAAATATATATGAAGGTAAATCTATCCGGAGAATAATATTGAATAATAATCATATCAGTTGGAACAGGACTAAATATGATCTCCTTTGTGATGGACACCAACTCAAACCAAGAAGAAAACGAGAAGAACAACAGAGTCTATTACTATTATGGGGGGATCTTGCACTCCGACCTTAGAGATCTATTGGGCCCCCTTCATGGATTCAGAGAATTTTTCTGAGTCCAGTTCCTTCGATAGATTTTAGTAGTCTGCCTATTTTGGTCTTATTTCTTCATCCGATATAATAGCATACTTCCACGGCAACTTGAATTACGTAATTCGCTTCGTGAACTTGCCTATTTACACATTCCACATTCATTTTGACAGTTGTGGGATTTTTTAATACCCAAAGATGGCAGGGATGATTCCAGCACATGTTTCGTGGCCCCTCCTTCTTTCCGTCAAGACCTGCAAACCCCATTAAAGTGAATTCCTAGTTTTATTGGGTGATAACTCAATGATGTTAATGATTCTTAGATTATTCTTTTTTAATTCTATACAATCTTTGAGACGATTAGGTTAAAGGTCTCTATAAGACATTTTGATTGTGATACGTATAGCCCGGGTAAATTGTCCCAGTATACTCTTCTTTGTCTGTCTTCGACTTCCTGAGGAGAAGTTGCCCTTTTCTAAGCCACAAATGCCAGAGGCTTGGAAGCCGTAATATACCCTGACTAATGCCAAGAACCAAACGAAATTATTGAATACATTTGAGGAACCATATCAGAGATTTGGATCGCTCTATTCTGATATAAGTACCTGTTAAGAAAAATATTGTTTAATTAGAAACACAATTAAGTTTCATTATTCAATGATGTTGAAGTTAAGAACCGTTTAGGAATCAGAAATATCTTCCCCATTTTCGCATCTTCTTGCAATGTCCTATCTCATAGAAATAACCTTATAGGTAGACCTTTCTGGATAAGGAAGTTTATCACACGCTGGAATAGTGAAGTCGACCGAGCATATTTATATGAAAGAAAATTGTGACTAAAATTACCATTTCAATATTCATGAGTAAACATGAATAAATTTTAAATATATATTACGTATATCCCTTTAAAGCTTTATAAAGAACATTCGATATTCGTTGTTGTTGTGCTCCATGTTCTAAGTCCTTAGTGATGAATTATATCCCCTTCTCCTCAATGCGCTAAGTCGATAGGTCTAAATCATTAGTTATGTTGTCTCTTTGTATCAACTATTTGCTCTAATAAATCAACTTAGTATATATTCGATATATTCTGGAATATGAAGAACGCCGCATATAAAGAGCAGAACGTTGAAAATCAGTAACGAGTTGAAATCAGCAGTGATAAGAAACGATATACCAAAAAGTAAAAGTGAAACGACTCATAATTACACTATTGCAGAGAATTAACAACTTAAAAACTTGACAACTATTTCAACCTTAAGAAACTTTGAAAATCATATCTATCCTAACAATCTTTGACAATCATTTCTATCCTAACAACTTTGACAACGATTCCTATCGTAACACGTTGACAATCATTTCTATCCTAACAACTTTGACAACGATTTCTATCCTAACAACTTTGACAATCATTTCTATTCTAACAACTTTGACAACGATTTCTATCCTAACAACTTTGACAATCATTTCTATTCTAACAGCTTTGACAACCATTTCTATCGTAACAACTTTGCCAATCATTTCTATTCTAACAGCTTTGACAACCATTTCTATCCTAACAACTTTGACAACGATTTCTAACGTAACAATTTTGACAACCATTTCAATCTAAACAACTTTGACAATCATCCAGTTGGAGAATTCAGTTCCGAGGTTTTTATAAAGAATGTTTATCTATTTATTTATTATATCACAATGGATTCTGTCTAGAACGGTCTGCAAGACTGAGTACTAACAACTTATACTTGAAGGGAAATGGATTTAGAAAGAAGTACCTCGCTTGTCCGGCGCATGATTCGAAACACCGACCCCACGACTATGAGACTAGCACTAGTCTTCTTTGGCTGACTATGGAATATTCCAAATATTCACAGTTTGCTAACTTACAGTTATTTACTTACTGTCCTCATACATGCTTGGCATCAACACTATCCCAACTACATTACTCTGGGATGACATAAGGGTAGTTCGCTCTTTACTGTTTTAAAGAACATTTCCACAGGATACTTTGTTTGTGTTTGCTTGGGTTTGTGACCCTCATGACCAACTCCAAGAATAAATATCTCTGTCATTGTACAAATTTGCTCTTTGTGCTTCCGTTTTTCTCTTTTAACATTCTTCCGTTTAGCACTGTTTAAATACACACATCATTTCAGTCTAATTACCCAGCAGAAATATTTAAAACTGGTTCCCAAAGAGATTAGTTTAGTAAACGTTGCAGATTGAACCAATTGAGTGATACTTGCAAAATATTGTAAGGATACTGATTATACATGAAGTAGAATTCGGTAATTTGTGTCATAAGCCATTTTGTTTAACAATTTGGTCAATTTAATAATTTTGCTTGCATAAGAAAATCTAAAAAAACTTTGACATGTTTTAAGTGCTTTAAGGCATGTTTCATGGAAGTCCTCTGGGATCTAAAATTGGTTGTAGTTGCTGCTGAATACGATAAATTAGAAGAGGAGTGTATTCATTTCAATTGATTAAGACCTATTTAGTTACTGACTAGTCACTATTTAGTTACTGACTAGGTTTTAACTACTCACTTTTTCTGTTGGGTACTTGCCAACTTGCCAATGCTTTGTCACTTCAAATCTTATTATTTGTTTTATCCGTCACGGCCAACAGTTGTGAGCTAAGCCCGCGTGCAAAGCATCAAAAGGAGGTGTCATTCTCGGAAGCACTGAAACAATCATGGCTTCTGACAGAGATTGCAGCAACTTAAGCTGCCAGTGGACTTATTTTATGTTTTAAATGGCCATTGTCCAGGAAAATTGTCAGCATAGTCATATTTTTTCTGTAGAAGTAGAGTGGAGAGACCTTATCTAGAGGAAGCTTCGAACAGATTATGCTTGGAGACACACCCTTCCATTAAAGTCGGGTATGCAATATGTAAGAGCAGTAAAATCACGAGGAACTGCCATTTGAACCTTTTTGCTACATGAGTATCTTCGGAAAATGTCCTCTGTGATGATGAGACTTGGTTTAATCGGAAAGAATTTCTCTACATTCTGGCTTCAAGTATTTGTTTCTTCATTGGATTATAAATAGGACTCCACTGTAGCCTCCGCCCATTAATATCATAAGAAACTGTCCTCAAAATCCTTTAAACTACATGCTTATCTTCAGGATATGTTCTTTTGGGATAATGAGACTTGGTTTAATCAATTCTCCAGATTCTGGCTTCAAGTATTTGTTTCTTCATAAGCATAATAGAGCTCGACTGAAGACTCCGCCCATTAATATCATACGAAACTGTCCTCGAAATCCTTTAAACTACATGAGTATCTTCAGGAAATGTTCTTTTGGGATAATGAGACTGGGTGTAATAATTTCTCCAGATTCTGTCTTCCAATATTTATATCTTCGTTGAGTTAGCAGCAACCTTAGAGTGTTTGAAGCCATATGAACAGGACATGACTGAAGACTTGAAACAGTCCTTAAAACTGTTTAGACTACATGAGTACCATCGGAACATGTACTTTTGTGACGATGGGGCTTGCTGTAATAATTTCTCGAGATTCTGACTTCTAATATTATGTCTGCCTTGACTTTGCAGGAAGCTTAATGTGTTTGAAGGCATGTAAATAGGCCTCGACTAAAGACTTTTAACCGCCTCAGCATCTTCAGGAAATGTTCTTTTGAGATAATGAGGCTTACTTTAATCGTATTTCCAGACTCTGCCTCAAATATTTTTTCTGCCTGGACTTAGGAGTAAATTCAATATATTTCAAGGCATCGACTGAAGAGTGGCCATTAATATGACACGAAGGCGGCCGCAAGAAATAGAACACTAGGAAACTATTTCCTAGTGAGTTTATCCGATCTCTCGGGTGTAAAACCGAAAGATCTTTTAAGATACCTAAACTCCACAAAGTGGATTTAATGAACAATGCATCGTTTTCTCCGGCGTTAGGAGAGGTTGTGGTATCAAAACGTCGCTAAGGCGATAATTGTGATCCATGTGAGGACTGACTTGGATCAGCCACTGAAACCAACCAACCAACCAACCATGACACGAAACTGTCCTTAAGAGGCTTTCGGCCACTTGAGAATCATTGGAACATGTCCTTTGATGATTATGCCTCTTGGAGTTATCATTTGCCAGGCTCAGGGTTCAAATATTTGGAGAGGCTTTCCTATAGTCACGAACTATTTAAAACAAATGTCAAGAAACTTCTGACTCTCATGAAGCTCAGTAAGATGCTCCCAACAAGTATTTATAAATGAAGACATCTTGGTAGGAATCTTGGATATACCCCTGCATAAATTGTGGTTGTTCTTAAGGACTTAGGATAATTCAAGGATGAGAGTAGAAAAGTGCCAGGCAATCAGTTTCTGTTCCATTTCGAAAGATTGAACCTTATATTATTCTCTCAGAACTCTACCAGAATTTCATAACAAATCATTTCCGGCACCATTAAGAACTTCAGTGTTTTCCTTTTATGGTTCCACACTTGGTCGAAACAAATGAGTACTCATTAAGTGGTACGTCAACTGGGAAAGGGTGAAAGTAATTATGGAGGTGCCCTCATATATTTTTCTCTCAGACCTGGACCCACATTTCAAAACCAATAATTCCCGACAGCTTTAAGAATTTCTGTGTTATCCTTTTATGGCTCCATACTTGGTCGAAGTAAATAAGTCGCATGGAAAAGGGTGATTGAAAGTAATGACTGTGCGCAAATAAGTGTGACAAATATTAAAGAGTCACTGACGACCACACCTATTACAATTTAATCTCATAACACTATTTACATATCATTTTCAAGCTTTGCACACCCTTCGCATACCCTGCGTTTCCTATTGAGTGTGCCTAAAAATTTAATCAACGTTGTTGTGTGGACATACTCACCGAAAACCTACGCGCTCATTAACTCCTTTTAAATACCTACCGTGCTACCGCAGCAATTACCAGCAACGCACAAGCCACCAATTTCATGCTTAGCGCTAAACCCACTTTAGCATCATATCAGGTCGCCATACTCCAGAGGCTTCTATTAGCATAAGCGGCACATTTACTTCCGGTTGTAACTCATTTCATTTTGAATCATTAACGGCCGAGAATCCATTCGTCAGGCTGTCAAGCAAAGCAATAATAAATGAAAAAGGAGCGCACATTTACTTCACAAAGCAGCGTTTTAACTAAGTTAAATAATTGACTACAATGGGTCCGAATGAAAGGGACCGCAGCACGCAAAGGATGTGAAATACAGCAAGTATTCACACACTCACTCAATCATACACACAGGCACACACTCATAGATCGAGTGGGTGATTTCCACATAACCTCAATTCGATATTTGACAATTACGGGCCATAAATGTCTGTCCGTCCATCCATCAAAAGCAGCAGCGTTGCCATCGTTTGCGGGCACACTTTAAATGAAAATGACCACTTTTCAAGAGCCTGAAAGTGTAGCACACACTTAAATACACCAACAAACACACACACACAAAACACACATACAGGCACACATTTAAGCGTATTTCGCTAATGCCTGCTCAAACTGTTATTACGGTGGGTCATTTTTCCAGCTTATTCTTTTTGGTGCCAGTAATTTTCTGCCTTGACAGAGTTACCGGCCAGAGTTGAGGCCATTTTCAGAAACAAACAGAAAATTACACGCTTACGGCTGCCGGGGCGGGGCTAATAGCGTAAGGGAAACATTATTTCGGCATTATCGCCAAACATTGCCTCCCTCGTTCAGCGCACAGTGATGACATTTGTAAGTGTCATTAACATTAACAATCGCAGTTGTACGGCTGTTTGTTTATTATTTAAGCCGGCCCGAAACGACCATTTCTACAAATTACCTTTCGTCTCGAGACATTTCTCATAAAGGGTGCTGGGGCGGCGATGGCGCCACCAACGAGAGAAGCAGAATAATTCAGAATTTTCGTGGAGTGGTTCCATTTGTAAGTGTTTGTAATCAGAGCGATAAGAAATTTAATGAAGCAATTTTGTTAATCTCGGTGAAATTAATTCTTCAACCAGGACTAAAGAGGACTAAAGGCGGCTTAGGCCCATTATGAGAACATACCCAAAGGAAATATTTTAAATGAAACATTCTAAATCCTTATAAAGGTTCTTAGGCTTTTGGTCATAGTCATATATAGAGCGACTTTATAAAGTCCTTGAAACCTTATTTAAAGTATAACTGGAATGCTATAGGAACTCCAAGACCTTTATAGCACTGAATTTCAGAGCTTTTCTAGCGAAATTAACTCTTCAGCCAGGACTAAAGAGGACTAAAGACGGCTTAGACCCAAAGGTGAATGAAGCATTCTAAATCCTTATAAAGTTTTTTAAGCGTTTGTTCATAATCATATGTAGAGCGACTTCATAAAGTCCTTGAATCTTTATTTAAAATATGACTGCAATGCGATAGGAACTCCAACACCTTTATAGCACTGAATTTCAGAGCCTTTATAGTGAAATTAACCCTTCAACTAGGACTAAAGAGGACTAAAGGTGGCTTAGATCCAAAGGTGAATGAAACATTCTAAATCCTTATAAAGTTTTTTAGGCGTTTGGTCATTATCATATACTTTATAAAGTCCTTGAAACCTTATTTAAAGTATAACTGGAATGCTATAGGAACTCCAAGACCTTTATAGCACTGAATTTCAGAGCTTTTCTAGCGAAATTAACTCTTCAACTAGGACTAAAGAGGACTAAAGGTGGCTTAGATCCAAAGGTGAATGAAAGATTCTAAATCCTTATAAAGTTTTTTAGGCGTTTGGTCATTATCATATACTTTATAAAGGCCTTGCAACCTCATTTAAAATATGGCTGAAGTGCTATAGGAACTGCAACACCTTTATAGCACTGAATTTCAGAGCTTTTCTAGCGAAATCAACTCTTCAACCAGGACTAAAGAGGATGAGAACAATTATGAGAAAATACTTAAAGGAACTGAAACATTGTAAATCCTTGTAAAGCTTCTTTGGCTTTGATCATAATCATAATCAATTTTATAAAGTCTTTGAAACTTTATTTAAAGTATGGTTATATAGTAATTTCAACATCTTTATAGCGTTTAATTACAGAGAGTTTGCAGCGATTTTTTGATGCTTTGTGGGCAAATGATTTCAACAAATCAAAAGGAATTGCAGTGACCGTCAGATATAACTAAGAACTGGCCGCAAAACACTTTGGTGTTTATATTGCAGCTTTGCAGATGACAAAAGGCGTGGCAGTATAGATTTACGTCCACATGTAATGCACAGTTTGATACTCTCACTATGTGGCATCATGTCCAAGTGCCTTCTAAAATCTTACTTGGGTGTTTCTATGCAAATATACTCGTATAACTACAGGCAGTGCAGATATTCCATAAATTTTGTGGGCGGTACTTCTCAGTTCTATTATGCTATTGCCCTTAATTATATGAGTATATTTTATACATTATTTGGAAATTGTGGGAGTGTACTTGAACTGCTCCGTCCTTATTTAAATTAAAACGAAGAATGAGCTGAATAAGACATGCTTGAGGTTTTTCTGTTAAAATTCCAACAAACAAGTTATAGAACTTTTGACACAGAATACAGCACTTTGATTATCTTACCCGGAAGTGTGCACCCCTCAATATGTTATGCGTGGTTTGAAGGTCAAATAATCATAACTTGGGTCCAATGTTTAAGACTCCTCTTCCTTCTTTATTTTGGTTTCTTGTATCAGTATGAAAACAAATTTTTGGAATGTTTAAAAGCATAAACCGACACATTTTTTCCCAGCTGCACATATTCCATCTCTAGTGTCAAGACCCATCTGTAGTGTCAAGACCCCTTCCAGAAAGCGAAATTCCTCAAAATAGCTAATCTACTGAGTTGATTAAGTTGGAAGTTTCGAATATTAGATCAGGTGAAAGTCCGACAGAACCAAAGGTGGTTGATCATTTGAGATCTCAACCAAGTGTGAATGACCGCGAAAAAGACAAGGGTCCCCAAATGAATTAATAACTTAGAGCTCGGTTCATAATCCGCTTGGGAGCTTCCAAAACATTTGCTTAGTGGATTTGAATACACAGGTTTGACATTTTAGCTTACATTCCGGTTTGAAAACTGTTGGTTCATGTGTGGACAGAGGTAAAGAAAGGGATAGAAAAGTTCTACGCTCAGCTTTATGTTCACACTTGAGTCACAGACAACACCCTGGCCTTCCTACCTTCGTCCCATTTGCCCACTTCCTTACCTGGTCTTGCAAATTCATTTCAAATCTTAAATCATAACTGTCCACTGCTACGCATTGGATGTGTTGTCACATCCTCAGTTGTTCACATTTAGGAATTGTGTAAAACAAATTACCACAAAAAGGAAACTCTTTTACCACATCACATCCTGCTGAATTACTCGTTTAGTCTCTTTTTTGGGTTCATTATAGTCAGTTACATTATCAATGCAAATATTGTTCCATAGATTTAAGTTTCATAAATACTCTTTCTCATAAAATTCACATAACAAATCTGTGTCCATTCAAATGTGTGCTCATCCTTTGGCTATCTGCCATTCCCTCTCTAACTTCAATTAGAGTATTTCCATTTATGTAAGTGAATGGAGACTATTTGCTTTCAGACTGCCTGGTGTCAATTTTAATTGTGCCTTCATTAAAATTGTTTATTTTGCAGATGCATTGCCTGACACTTGTAAACACCAACTGACGTGCACATCGATGCATGTCGCACGGATATAAATATTAATATGGACACTAGGCAAAACGGACACTAGGCGAAACGGACACTAAGCAAAATGGACTTTAGGCAAAACATTCTTCATGAATTATCATAATACGAGTAGTTCGAAATTCAAATAACTGATTGCATTGTAAACCCACACAGAAACATTTCAAGTAGATGAATTGGAGCATTTTGTTACTGGTCAGTAAAGCTGCAGTAACAGAAATTCCAGTAAAGAGAAGAAAGGATTTATGGTACGAAGGAGTAAGAAGGATACTGTCACAAGCTAAAATTTTATTTACTCTCTTTTAAGATAAACATGCAGGAATTGCAATTGTTGAAAATATAATTTTCATATATTTCTGTGGAATATTTTTCATATGGGCCTCCATAGAAGTGGTGTTTGAAAATTGTGATTGGCCTTCATAGACTTGAGACATAACTTGAGACAAGATTAAAACCTAATTAATTTCCTCAATCGTACAGCGAATCACCACTTATTAACCGACTCAGTGGCATACTACAATGTACCATAATCAATGATAATCGTGGTCCAAAAGATAATTGTGGCTTGATACTAAACATATACATATGAATATAGATCAAAGTTCCAAAATGAACCCTAAAGGAAACTTCTGCAGGAAGGTTCAAGCACAGAAACTTTATAATTATATTATTAAGCTTTATAAGTAATGCTTTATAAACTCTTTAAGAGTTACTGCCATAGCACCTGAAACTTGTATTTTTATGGAACTTCAATCTTCGCACAAACACCACATACCTATATAAGAGCAATACATGAAGTTGAACTACATATATAAAGCTCTATAAGCTCTTATAGAGTTACTGCCATAGTGCTTGAAACTTCAACTTTATACAACTTCAACTATCGCAAAGGCATCACAACAACAATAAGTTGAACTGCATAAATAGAGCTTTATAAGCTCTTTAAGAGTCACAGCCAGCACTTGAAACTTTGTATTTTTATAGAATTTCAAACATGGAAATAAACCTTTTTAAGGACAATACATGAATCTTTATAGTTACACAGCTTAAAACTGTATAAATAGAGCTCTATATTCTCTTATACAGTTAGCTTGAAATTTCACATTTTATTAAAGCTTGAAGCATGGTAAAAATACAATTAAGATTTCTAAAGAGTTGCTGCTAAAAGAGCAATATAACTTATAATATGCAAGATGCTTCTTTACAGTATTCAAAACTTAATAGTTATAAAAAATTGGAGAACAAAATTTTATTCGAGCCTGATAAAAGGTGAACAAGAACAGAAATATAAATTTTTATTTTAACCACATACAGACTCTATAGAAACATTGTATCATCTCTTGGTACAAGGCGGTATATGAAAGCTCTAAAACAAAATAGCGTAGGTTTCTTATAGTACCTGAAAAGTACTATTACAATGCTTTAATGACATTAAGTGAACTGTAGTGTTTCAGAAGTACTTTAAAGCTTAAAAAATCGTTACAGTGGCTCTTCACTTAAAAGCTATAAAGACATTGAAGTACATACGAGTATTCTATTTCAGACGAACTTTATACAAGCTTTCTATACTTTAAACAATCGCTATATAGCTCTATTGTGATATAACTTCATAAAACCTTTATAAGAATTTTAAATGTTTTTCTACAATTTCTGAATTTTATATAGATAAATTATAATCCTATTAAGGGTCCGATATAGAGTTCACAGTGCCACCACACACGTCGAAATTGTACTTGCGTCCAACAGGTTGAGGGAGAGCTCATTACAAATTTCCTTACGAATCTAAATTGACAAAGTCAATGGAGTCTAATAGCAACGCTTCCATCTTCCTGCTGATTTTTAGGAATTCTGCTGAAGAGCTCCTTTGGAGACGTGGCTAAACATAATTTCTTCCTTCACGTGCCAAGCGTTGGTCACAAACATTACTTTTTTTCTGGAATAATAAATTCAATTAGACTAAAAATGCTTTTCATCACGAAGTACGTGAATGGTAGACGAAACTAAGCGTATTTCTTTTGTTGATTCAATTTTCTCCGTCTAATATTTGAATTTGCAACGAAGTTTACTTTGTCAGCATTTGCCTCAGCAGACAATGCGTTCCGACTAGTTGGCCTCTCTTCGCGGAACTTTCTACCATTCATCTTCATCAACTGCAGAATAAGTTTGCATTTAAATTGTTAATTAACGCTGCGAAAGTACCAGAGAGAAAAAATGAAAAACCAGAAGCGGAAACAATCAAAAACAGAAGCATATCATTGTGCGAGAGAGTTGGCATTAAATAGAAAATGAGTAGGAACTTAAAATTGATTGTCATCAGGCCAAATGAACACAGATGCCAGCTAGACAACCAGCCAGAAAGCCAACCAGCCAGACAACCAGCCAGCCATCCAACCAGACAGTCAGCAAACCAGCGAACCAACCAGCCAGGAAGTCAGCCAGGCAGTCAGCTATCCAGCCAGCCATTGAGCCAGCCATCCAGCCAGGCAGTCACTCAGTCACTCAGTTAGTAGCAGGGAAATGTTGAAAAAATGAATTCCACGCTCCAGGGTGTTCAGCTGACGTGACTAATGTCAATGCCACCGAGTGACACAATCGTTGGAAATTTATGTACTCTGGTTATCTGGTCCTCAAATCGAAGCACGCAGAGCGTATTACAAAGAACGAGATGAATCCAAACATGGAAGCGCGCAGCAAAGTGAATGCTTGCTAACTGCGTGTTAAGTTGCATACTTTAAGGCGCTCAAATTGTAAAAAGTTTCCGTGGTAATTTATTAAAAGTAACGTTGGAATGTGGCTGCTCCAAACTCACTTTAAGCTTCTGAAGATGAGAGAGATTTCATAACAGAACGGCTTTAAAATTTAAATAAATCTCCAGTTGTAATGGATGTGGTGCTATTCTAGGGCAAAACACTGGAAACGGTATTTGAAGGAAATAATTTTGCCTGAGACCAGGAATATTGAAAGATCCCGAGATGAAAATGTGTCAGTCTTTGGTCACTTTCTCTCCTGGTCAGTGTGGCTTAGTGTAAGAATTTGGACACTGTCAGAGAAGTGGACATATTTTACAATGTCCCATATCAACAGGTGGCAAAGATTATGTATTATAAAGATAAAGGTATGATAAAGATGATGGAGAGGGGAGTTCGCTCTTGTATTTTTCCATATATCTTTGCACCGTCGCGTTTCAAAGATAACAACAACTTGAGTCCAAATAACTGAACTAAAGAACAACATTTTTTAAAACAAGGTAATATTGTTTTGTGTAATAAGAAAATGCTTACCTTGCTTGATACCTGGGTGTTGTGTTGGAGAACTGCATATCATAAAATGGCATCTTCCAGAAAGCACTCCTAAAGCAACCAGTTCACCAGGCACAATATATCGTAAGGTCGTAGTGTAAACAAGCAGTTAAAAGTCGCCAGGAAGGAATTACTCATGGAAAGTGTTCCACTGAGAGAACTGGATCTGTTACTTTTGGTGGATCTAGTTCTGCTAACTAATGAAAGATAATGAAGTTGGATTTGGCAATACCAACTTTTTGTCAGAAATCTCTTCTCCACAATAAAACAGATCAAAACTGCCCAGAAACCATAGAGCTCCCGATATAAATGAGTGTTTTATGTGTTGGTTAGTGTTTTGTTGGTCATCAAGTTCATTACATTCCTTTTGGTATCTGCTTATTGGGGTTGTATCCCTAATAAGAGTCCATCTTAAATAAAAGTCTGGTTCGAAACATCAGAATTTGGTCTGAAAGAGTCTGGTCCATAGAACAAGTTTGCTTTAGGACACAAAGTACTAATTTCTTCGTCACATCTTTCTCTAATCCAGGCTGATTTTAAACAGGCAAAACTCATATCACTGTCTCGTCCAAAAATGACTATCTTGTAAAAAGAAAATTTTCTTCAGTCTCAATCATTCTGATTTTTATGATAATTCCCATGGAGAAGAACAGCTCCGTATTATTTCATTAGCTTACATTCCTCCACAAAGATAAAATATGCCGATGATACAACAGATTTGATATAGATACAATTATCCTAGGTTCTTCCCAGGAAAAGGATACTAATATGAAGAGTTCCTGATAAGCATCAGCATAGCTTAATAAGAGGTTTATATCAGCAGTGCCACAGCTGTCGTAACTCTGCCAATATAAATGTCTCGTATTTCAGAGACTCGCCTTCTTAGGGAGAACTACAGACTACTTAGAGACCATGGAGGGGGGCTTCATATAAGTTTTAATTGTAATTATAATAGATAGGAGGACTTGGTAAATACTCAAAAATTTTTAATAACGGGTCAAATGAATAATAATAAACTAATAAAATGGAATAGGTAAACAAGTATTCCACCCAAAAACCATTTAATCCTCGTTTTATACTTCAGCGTCACTACTCTTGTTAAGACTGTTTTCATAAAGGCAAAAAAGTAACTTCCCTTATAGCTGGAAATCTTAATTAATGATTCAGTGTTTGTTTGGAGGCAAGTAATAGCCCAGAGATTACTCTCCAGACTAGATTTATTCTTTCCGTTTGTTTTGATCCCGAGATTTGAAAAGTCTCTAGTCCTGATTCAATTTTTGTTTGTTTGTTCTGTTCTAGAGATTTGTCAGTATATTCTGAAAAGCCTCTAGTCCTGATTAAATTTTTATTTCTTTGTTTTGTTCCAGAGATTTGTCAGTATATCCTGAAAAGTATCTAGTCCTGACTCATTCTTTTTCTTTGATTTGATCCCGAGATTTGTCAGTATATTCTGAAAAGCTTCTAGTCCCGATTCATTATTTTTTTTTGTTGTTCCATAGATTTGTCAGTATATTCTGAAAGCCTTCAGTCCTCATTCATTCTTCACATTTGTTTTGATCCAAAGATTTGACAATATAATCTGAAAAGCCTTTAGTCCTGATTCCTTATTTTTGTTTCTTTTGTTTCAAAGGCTTGTCAGTTTATTCTGAAAAGCTTTCAGTCCTCATTAATCCTTTTCATTTGTTTTAATCCTTTAACATTGAAATTAAAGTGCAAATAATTTTGTGAGCACTCTTCCTTCTTAATTACTCCTTTGGGCGTTGTATCACACCCATGTATGTGGGTGTTCATTCGTGTAGACATATTTACACTAACTCGGTCGAACAAAAATTATCCTTTGTTTATGACTTACACTTGACCAACTATGGCAGTACATATGTTCCAGTCTTTACAGCCCGCATGCAGCATCTGCCAAATGGCTGTGCAAAGTACTCGTAGTACATCCAGCCGCAGAGCCTAATCGCAACCGGGTTGCAGCAGCACATCCTTTCGTATGTTGCCACTCACAGCTACACAGGATAATTGTGGTTGAAAGAGGATACATTTGCGGAAGTTGTCGTTTGTAGTGAAATTCTAAATAAGAATGCCGGAAGAAAATTTATTTTCCTTTGCTTTGTTTGCTGGTGTTGAAGCAGAAAGGAATTTTAGGTCGCCAGCAGTTGTGGGCCTTGGCAGGGTGAGCTAACTGTGCTTTTGTATACAAAGGACATTTGAGCTTGTTGTTGGCTCGGCAGGAATTTCGTTGACGTTTTAATATTGCAGCCAAGCAGCAGCAGGTTGAAGGTAGTTCAAAGCATGCGGTTATTTGAATATTTCATGAACTTGAATTATGTGATGTGTAAATATGCTTTTTTGCGTTTTTCTCTGTTTATAAATATTTCGAGAATAGTTCTTTCCAACTACGGAATTTATGAACTCATGCTTGGCTGGACACTTATTTTTAGCAGGAACTGAAGACTTTATTATTATTATTATGAAATCTTTTAAAGAGGACGTCAAGTAAAACAAATAGAAATGTTGTTTTTGCTCATTCGTTAACAGACAAAACTAATGGGAGGCTTTCTCAACTTTAGGAAAGTAGAATTCATCAAATCTGGATACCATACAATTCTAAGTTAGGTTAAGGTGGTATCCTTAAAAGGGAGATCCTTAGATCAGTATGGACCACTGTGCCATCAACAGATGTCAGGGTTTTCGTTTCATAGCCGAACTGGGAATACAGCTGAATACTGGTATCATGCAAACCAAGCAGAGTTCCAAAGAGTTCATTACAGGATAGCTTTTCTGTGCTTATTGAGACCTAGGTATGAAAGAAGGTCGAATATAAGTCATTGCATATTGGTATATCTCGAATTAATCTCTCTTTCCCCCTACCGGAGTTCTGCAGTGTTTTCCCCAGCTGGGATATAGGGATTCTGATAGCTGCATAACAACTGTTCACATCAACAATTCCGATATCTATATCTTCTCTGATAACCAACCGCCTATAAAGTCAGATTCTGGGGTCTACACTGCTTATAAGCTAATGATAAGATATCGTCTGCCTTATATCCCTATCCGTGCTAACCGGCTGCAAACGAATTGGCGAGAAGAGGCACCACACAACAACAAACCTCCCAAACCGTGGATGCACAACTCATGTCTGTAAAACTATCCATCAGATACGAATATAGGCGTGTAGCTAACAACCTCTGATCTGAAGAACAAAGCTAAAGGATCACTACAGAAACCTGGGCTTCGCTTATGCGGAAAAGAACAACTGCAACAAAGTTGCAGTTCTCACAGGCCACTCAGACTCTTCCCGCAGACATGCTCAGACTCTTACGGCAGCTGCAAATCGTCCGATGAAGAGGAGGACATGCAACAGTTAATGTTCTACTGCCCGAACCCCGCGAGGAGGAGATTGTCATGTCTGTTGGCACTTTTTCTCGCGGACCCTGCTGAGCAATCCTCTGTTAATATAAGCACTATAGCTCTCTTCATCAGGGAATCGCACTGGTTTCCCTTTCAGTCCAGCGGGGTGTTTCAGTTTAAGGGACCCAGTCTCTGTGGTAGTGACCAATCTTAGGCATAGGTCAACTTTCTTTCATTTGCACTCTAACCTAACCTACTCTCTATCCCGAATTTTGTGTTGCTATTTAGTGTAAGACCTCTTCCGTTGTTCGTAAGTTATCAACAGATAATGATGTTCAATTAGTTCTTATCCAGTGATCGAACTATTAGAAACATTAATTTTCATAGCCATATTCAAAGTTTTCAAAAATTATTAAAGATAAATTTTATTTATAAGCGAGCTGAAGGCCCTGGCAGCTAGTGCTCCCCTTACAATATAAAATAATAATTAAGTTATTGTTTTTCTAGTAATAATAATAATAATAATAATAATAATAATAATAATAAATTTTATTTAATAAAAATAAAACAGAAAATTTATTTATGAAAACCGAAAACATCTTCTTTTAGCCGCGAGCACTGTAAGCACCAATAAGCTGTGGAATATCCTTGAACCGAAGCGAAGAAGGAATGGCCATGAAGGCAAAATGACACTAAGACCTTGTTCAGCGAAGCAGTTACATCCGCAGCACGATATCAGTGCAAATCCTAACTGGGACACTTCAGAGCTTTCATTACAACTGGGTAATTATTTGGTTTGGCATTATTAAATTACACGCTTCCTCATTAAAATCGGGCGCATTTAAGCAGTGGGAGGGCGTTCATACCGTCAGCTCCGTCTGGGTGCCTGGCTGGTTCTAGCAAACGCTGTCAGTGTTAATGAGTCCAGCTTTTCATAGTGACATTATGAATTTTATAATTGGAAGGGGTCAACTGCTAACGACCGGCGCAGCAACCGCGACAATCTCCGCTCTGGCACGGCTGGGTGCCTTTGCATCATTTTTCCCTGCTCTTAATTGGTTGCTGCGGAGGTGTCTGTTTAAGAAAGAGCGGAGCCGCAATTCAATTATTTGCTCGTCCGTTGACAGTGCGGTGAGGGGAAAAAGTGAAATATTTTTCTTACGGTTTATAATTATTAAATTCACGAGTCGTTAATTCGTAGTACCCGAAGTTTCAGTGGAATATGTCCTTTGGCATTGTAAACTGATTTAAATTTAGAATGAGGAGTTTGTAGAACTATTAAGTAGAGTGGCGCTTCCATGCCCGCAGTCGGCGTCATAGCCCCCGTTATGCAAAGACGTGCTAGCCTCTGGACTTTACTCAGCTTTCTGATGGCTATGCTCTGCCTGGTCTTCCTCCACCACACGAGACAGCAAGATGGGTCTAACCAGCATCGTGTATGCCCAGTGCGTCATCCGAGGTGAGAGACTCCATGACTTCCCGAGCATCGCTTCGTCGCCCATAATGTGCGAGTGCCCTTCGCCGTCTCCAGCTCCAGATGCGTCCCCCAAGTGAGTTCACTGTCCAGGGTGATCCCAAGATACTTAACCTCTGAAAACAACCCTAACTAAAGTATGCTAGTAATTTCTTTCAATTAATCAGTAAGTATGAAATTATAACTCTCTGTTTATATAAACAACTGCACTCCTTTGGGTAGCTTTGCCCCACAGAGCCTGAGTTTTAATCGTAAATCATCGGTCTGCTTTGTTTCTATTTCATCAGTAATTTCTTTTTCTATTCCACTGCTGTTCTACGATTTTATTACACCACTCTTCTATGCTTTTATTACACTGCTCTTCTATGTTTTTATTACACTGCTATTCTATGTTTTTATTACACTGTTTATCAAAGTTTTTATTCCAGAGCTGTTCTATGTTTCTATTTCACCGCTTTTATATATCTTTATTCCATCCTTCTTCCATGTTTATAATCCACTGCTGCTATATATTTCTATTCCAACGATCTTCTCTGTTTCTATTTCGCAACTCTTTTACGATTTTATTCAACCGTTTCCCTATGTTTGTATTCCACAATTTTTCGATTTATCCATTGCAATGTTCTACTGTGATTCTATTCCAACGTTTTCTATTCTCTGCTTTTGTTCCACCACTTTTTTTTTGTTCAATCGTTCTTCTTTGTTTTTATTCCACAGCTCTTCTATGTATTTATTCTATCGTTATACTATGATATCGTGTCAGCGCTTTTATATATTTTTATTCTACTTATCTCTCTGATTCTATTCAATTTTCTATTCGTTTTTCTATATTTCTATTCTAACGTTCTTTTATGTTTCTATTCCACAATTTTTATATGTTCCTATTCCACCTTTTTTCTATAGTTTTATTCCACCCATCCTCCATTTTTCTATTCCACTGCCCTTTTATGTTTATTTTCCAATACTTTTCTATGTTTCTTTTCCACAGTTATTCTATGTCCTACAGCTTTTCTATGATTTTATTCCTCATCTATCATGTTTTTTAATGTTTGTATTCCACAATTTTACCACGTTTCTATTAAAATGTTCTTATGTGTTTCTATTCCATCGCTTTTACAGGTTTTTTTGTTTCTATTCCACAGTTATGCTATGTTTCTATTCCACTTTTCTTCCATTTTTCTTTTTCACCATTCTATTAGGTTTTGTGTCCACTGCTATTCTATGTTGCTTTATCATCGCTATTCTATGTTTCTATTCCACAGTTATTCTATGTTTTTATTCCATTGTTTATCTATTTTTACATTTTTTTCCAGAGTTGTTCTATGTTTCTATTCCACCGCCTCTATATATATTTATTCCACCCTTCTTCCATGTTTCTATTATATTACTCTTTTGCTTCTGTCTTACCGCTCTTCTACGTTTCTATTCAACCGTTTTCCAATATTTCTATTGCAGAATTTTTTGATATCTCTATTACACTGCTCTGGTGTATTTCTATTTTCCTACGTTCTTCTCTGTTTTTGTTCCACAACTTTTTTTTGTTTTTGTTCATTCGTTCATTATTGTTTTTATTCCAAAGGTCTTCTTTGTATTTTTTCTATCGTTATACTATTATTTCATTCCAACCCTTTTCTATGTTCTTATTCTATTGATCTCTATGTTTCTATTGAATCATTTATCTGTTTTTCTATAATACCATTATTCTATGTTTCTTGTTCGAGCACATTAATTTAATTATATTTTATTTTATATATAACTATTTATTTATAAATAACTATTTATTGTAACTCACTCCTCAATCAACATTCAATTTACTAACATTTTTTGTTATACTTAAAATGAACACATTTTGCTAATCCGTTAATTCAGCCAATATGCTTAACTCTTTTTACCAATCATTTTTGTATAAATAGAAGAAAAATAGGACTAATAAAGTCTCTTCTCCCACATTGATTTATCGAATAAGCAACGACTTTTATTTCGTTCGTGCAGTTTTTCAAACATTCTCCTAAGACATACCACTTTTCTATGTTTCACAATTCTTTTAAGTTCCTATTCCACCGATTTTCTATATTTTTATGTCACACATCCTCCACACTTCTATTCCACTACTCTTTTATTTTTCTTTTCCGCTACTATTCTACGTTCCTTTTCCTCAGTTATTCTCTGTTCTATTCCACCACTTTTGTGGGGTTTATTCCACCCTTCTTCCATGTTTCTATTCTTCAGCTTGTGATGTTTTAATACCTCCTCTTTTATGCTTTTCCTTTCCACAGTCATGCTATGTATTCCACCCTTCTTCCATATTTCCCTTGCACCGTTCTTTAATGCTTCTATTCTACCGTTCTTTTACGTTTTGATTCTACTGCTATTATATGTTGCTTTTCCATTGCTATTGTCTGTTTCTATTCCATCGTTCTTCAATGTTTCCATTCGAACGTTCCTCTGAATTTCTATTCTACCGTTTTTCTATGTTTTTTCCGGATTCCAGGCACTCTATGTTTGTTTTTCCATTGCTATTCTATGTTTCCATCGTTACATTTGTTTCTATTCCACCTTTGTTCTCATGAACTGTCTTTGCGATGCTTTTACTTTTTTGATTGAAAGAGGGAAGGGAACCTACTCCTTTCGACCATTATCTTCGTTTACAGCCACGAGAATTGGTCAATTATACAAAAGTTCCTACGAAACCTTCATGCAAATGCTTCTACGAAGCCTTCATGTCAGTTTCATTACTTTAGACGATAGTCTCCCATTGACCGCATACAAAGTTTCGGATGTAATCATATGTCAGGTTCCCTCGATATGTCATTCTATTTACTTCGCTATAAACTCAGATAGTTGAGAAGACGAAAGAACGATGCTTAGGAAGCCAATTCCTTCTTCACACATACTTCTTCTTTGAATTCACACATAGTTAGTTTTGGAAAGATATTCTACAGCAATGCTAGGAACTTCAGCAATCAAAACTGTCAATTGATCGCTCGCGCTAACTCTGCTTCGCTATAACAATAAGATTAGGTCGTTTTACACCAGTTCTAGCAAGTGACTGGAGAGCTTTGAGTGATGCAATGGTCTTAACACGTGAATATATTTTGTTATGATTATATTTTTAATCGCCAACTATTTATGATTTTAAACCATAACAATATTTACACTCACAATTGGCACTCTACCAGGCGGAGTGTGGGTCTACAATGAAATCTACATCGCAGACACCACAAATTGTAAATTAGAATTCAAACGATTCCCCGCCTCAGTTGCCACTCGAAAGCCGCAACGACTACGAATCGAAATCGTTTATTATGGAATGCGTTCAGTTGCTTTTATTGCGGATATTCCCGCAGACGTAAACGCCAATTATGGCAGCCTCAAAGAAGACTCTGAACGGCTGCCACACAAAAATTAGCCATGCAAATCGATGCCTACACAATAATTCGCCTATTTTATGACTCTACACGCCGGCCGAGAGAGTAAAGAGTCGATTCTTGTATATTTTTATTGATACAATTATTGCAGGCAGATGCAGCTGGTCGGCCCAACAGACACATCCACTCCGGCACTCTGGTGCATCCGCAATGGTGCACTGGGACACAGCCGACGTACCTAAGCGCGGACGCTGCAGCGCGCTGCGACGCACATTTTAATAGAGTCATAAATTGCTACAAAGAAATGCTCTGAAAGTGTGTTTACTACAATGATTCGTGCTCGATTTTCCTTCTCCGCTGCTGACTCGACCTGGTTTGGAAGACGCTTTCTCGTTAGTATGTTTGGACATTTACGACTGCATTAATTAACCTTTACAGTGTAATTGAGGCGCCTTTGCTGCGTTGTGTCTGGTATTTATCACGGCCACTGCTGGCGGGAATATTTCTCCGAATTGAATTAGTTGCATTCCTTAATCAAATTTAAATGGAATCATTGGAAAATAATAGTACAAAATAATAAAACTACCAATAAATAATTTGGGAAATCATTCGATGTTCTTCTGTCAACTATTAAATAATATTTTCATCTAATATGTTTCCACAAAAAAGTTGAAAGGTCACCAGTCGAATATTTAGTACACAGCGGGTCTTAAGGACCTATTTTGCTAACCCCTATGATTCACTTTAACCTTAGACTTTTTATAAATTGTAGCACTTTGGATGTTTGAAGTTTCCAAATTTTGGGAGGGTGTGTGAATAACTCCCTCAGATATTTTAATCTCTTATCATTGATCGTGGGATACTCACAGAGAATGTGTTCTGGTGTTTCAGAGCTGTATCCACAGAATCTGCAGTCACAAATTTCTGACAGGCCTATCTTTTTAAGGTGATACCTTAGGTATCACTGTTCTGTCAGATACCCCACTAGACTTTAGTGGTTCAGGGTTAATGTCCTTTTGGAAATACTTCTGTTTGGGTTAAAAAATCGCTTTGCCAGTCTTTGGCCAGAAGCATGAGCAGCTATCTGAATTTCTTTCCATTTCCTAAGAAGGTCTGCCACATCGCAGACAGGTTCAGGGCCAATGAGCGGACGGAGCGCCCCCCTTGTTGCGGGGCAGTCCTTCGGTCATTCCCAGCGTGCCCTTCATGTTCAGGCATCTAGCAAAGTGTGACATTATTTCAATTCACTTAGGATTTTATAACACACTTCAGTCATTCCGGACCTGTAGTAGAACGATCCCAGTGCCCTAAGAGCAGCCTGGATATCAGACATAATGTATATAAGGTTGCAGTTTAGTTTTCTACGAAGACATTCTCGGATTCAAGCTTCGATGGTGTAGACTTCTGCTTGAAATATTGTGAGAGGCTTACCCAAAGGGAGTGCTTTTTGCATTGAGTCTAGATCCGATGAAAACATGAATTTTGTTATATAGCTATTTTGGTGGTACCATGATGGTTGGATAATCAAAATGTTTAAACACCAAAACAAAACTTATAAACCCCAAGGATCACAATGCGAGTAAGATAACAACCAACCACAATAAATGTGGAAGGGCGAAATAAAACCACATTTTCGTCACTACAACAGAACAACAACAACCAAATAGCTCGTAACCCATTATAGAGTGGTGAGCAGTGGAATAATTTTGATAAGAAATTAATAAGAACCAGTCAAGAAGCCTGAAGTTCTGCTACACCAACTATGAGATAGCATACGCGAGTACTCTCATATAAGGTATTAAATCTCAGTGGGGGTTCAAGTTAAACGGTGATGATAATCACTTAAAACCTACTACTAAACATGACTTTTTTCATAAATTTCTTGCTTAGCTCAGAGCATTCTACTTAGTAGTTAACTAGGAAGTTAATATATGACGCCTGTGATATTCCTTAGCATCAGGCTTCAAATTATTCCACGGTAAGTATGAAAACCTACTTAAGATTTGATTCCATCTAATGGGGATATAATTATTAAAGTCGGTTCATTAGTTTTGAAACTTAACCATCATAGAGATTTTATTTAATCCTATTTAAATGTATACCAGAAGGTGGGTAAGCCGGAGAAACGTCGAAGAAAGAGGTTCAAAGGTCCGAAGAAGGAGGCTTTCGTACTAATGTAATGTATAAGGAGGTGTGCGAAATACTGCGACCAAGCATCTATTGTACTACCCCCTGCTAATAGGACCTGCTGAGACCCTTTAAAATTTGAGGATATCAGCTGGCTCAAGTCGTCCTGTTGAGCTATCTAGTACTTGAAAAGAACCCTGGTGCTTTTTCCAACCGCTCGTCAATGACCCACAAATGCAAATTATGTATTCAGTATCCTCCTCACAGAATCTACGCATGGGACTTGCTACAATTCCTACCTTGCTCAAATGTGCTTTGAGACAACAATGTCCAGTCAGTAGCCGGATTCAAATCTTTTTCTGTTGTAATTGCCTAGCAAGAGTATAAATTATGTTAATCCCATGTGCCTTGAAGAACCCTTCGATCGGTAATAATTGAAGAACCCCTCTTTCGCAAGTAAATAACTTTAACCACATCATCTTCCACCAGGATCTCACTTCATTTCCTTTAAACGCTTTTCACACAACTGTCGCTTTTTTTTGGGTCCCTAGGGTGTCCCTATAGAATATTCCTAATTATAATCGCCGGAAGAGGACCGAACTCGGGGACTTGCTACAATTCCTACCTTGCTCAGATGTTCTTTGTGCCCTATTAAAATTCATAGTCTATTCCAAGGCAAAACTTAAATCTTGAATTTAGATTACCTAAGCCTACATGGCTTGAAACAGTTTCACAGCTATCCTATTCTGTGAGTCACGTGGCCACATACTCCTCTTCTTAACCCATAAATGGGTTCTGGCCCTATTCTTTTTGTGGGAGCTTCTTCCCTGGCAAATTCATCTGCCTGCTCATTACCTTGGATCTCTACGTGTCCGGGGAACCAGCAAAGACTGATTTTGTTATCTTTAGTTAGCTAATTTAGTTTCTTAGGATAGTCGCCACATACTAACTTGGAGCTACTTCGTAAGAGTTTAGTGTTCGAATGGCAGCTTGACTGTCTGATAATATGCCCGTCTTTAATATTCAAGTTAATATGTGCGCATGGGTAGTTGCCCATGGGCCCGGAGTATCTAATTCTGAGTCCGAATAACTCTTCTCTTTATCCTAAGTATAGATTTAATTTTATAATAAATATTCGTTTGTAGCATAAACCAATCAAAATTATATAAAATTTTACTAAAAGCCTTTCTTTGCAATAACTATACTAACATTTTCGATAAGGTTAATTTGGCCACTCAAGGAAAAACCCTTGTCGGGTAATAAAATAATTCCTTAGACGAAATCCTACATGACGTGTTTCAATACTCGAAATTGTAGGTAGGGGAAATGTAAGTAAGCAAAAGGCAAAGATATTAACTATAATCACAGAGCACAGATGGGGTGAGTTACTTGAAGATACATACAGGGAAATGTTTACCATTGAATATACAAGCAGTTTATTGGAAAGAATGAGCATATCATCAATATACCACCAACGAAATAAAGCACACAAGCAGGATAAGGATTTCCTTCTCATAGAAATCGATCTTACCACAGCAACGAGGTGTGTTTTAAAAAAATTGCTTTCATTTAAATTTTGCAACTAAATTGATTCCTATCTCTCTTTAGCGGCAGGAAAGTAACACCAAGGAAAGTAACACCAAAATATCCAGGAGCGAATTGAACCGTCTGTACATTACACCCATGTATTAGTTCAATACATATCCCTACTAAGCTACCAGTATCTTTTTGTTCTCTATTTGTTGCTCTAAAAACTCGGACGTTCTCTCACTACCTTTGAGATTTATATGATGAGAAGGTATGGTGAAGTTCTCTCACAGATTGCTACCTGTTTAGTGACCCGTAAGCCTGTCGGGTACTCTAAATCAAGCAAAACTACCTGCTCGACCTATGTGCATTACGTAGGGAGCGGCATTAAACAAGACGACAAAGGGGTACTTGGTATTTAGGGAAATGCCACAAATTCCAAAACTAAACCAGATACGCCGAGGTCTGCGCCATCAATTGCACTTATATATGAGTAGTTTGAAACATTAATATTGCAAATATTGGCTAATTCTGCTAATTATCCAGTTTTGGTTCTAGTTTAGAACACAGGTAGAATTGTACTCAATGATTCTTGGAAAATCTCCCCTTGATATACATCGAACAATTTATTATTCTTCGCAACGACACATCCTCTGCAGGTACCTGTGTGTGGAATTCACCACTGGTGAATTCCCATAAAAGCCCATCTCCGAAGAAAGTTCGCACATAACTTTGAAATACTTTGCCCAGATCAATCAATTCAGTTGGTATCGTAATGGCGACAGCGGAATTTGCCATAATTAACTTGACATATGAGGAGAGCGTGCGGGAACAGCGCTACGGCTTCAATCGTGGCTATCACCCCAGATGTGCTGCCGTACCAGAAGTGGCCGATTGGGTAAGTTTGCTGGGCGTTGTTTGGTTGTGCATTTAATTACAGTGTAATCTTCTGTTCACAGATTGCACCCATTATTTCTTACGAAAGGCAGGAATTGGCGACGAATCCGTATGTGGAATTTGACGAGTGGCGTTTCTGGACCAGCATCACAGACTATTTCACTATGAACGGCCATCGCTTTGATAATATTATAATATTTTTGGGGAAAAAGAAGATGTATTGGAGATTCTCTCAGCACCACGACGATAGAACTATTGGAGGCTGCTGTAGGATTCAACAGAGACTGTGCAGATGCTGCATTCAATATCATTATTTGAACATCCTAAAAAGTGTGAAGGATGCGATCCGTAATACTAGAGGCTGATATATATACTCGTATATATCAATTTTAGTTTATACTTTAGTGAAATAATGAAATCTTGACAAATAGTGATAAACGCTTTAGAAGCATGAGTTCTCAATAAAAGTTAAAAATTAATTAACTATTGCTTTTATTATTTCTTGGTACACTGTGGAACCGGGCAAGTGAACAGAGAGGGAATACAGCATATTCTTTCATACTGCTCTCTGTGCCCACAATTCTCAGGAGGCAACTCTAAGAAGATATTATAGATACGTAACTATGTGTTTCTATGTGGCTTGTGTGATATTTTAGATAAGTAGTGACAGTATGCTGTGGATTGATTCACTGAAGGGAATTCGCTTTAGTCAGAGTATTCAATTCTACTGTAAAATATGAGGCTAAATCAGGCTTTCTAAAAAGTCGACAGCACTAGGAATAAATGATCTATCAATATTGATATTATATGGAAAAAATATGATTCTTTGGCATCAATATTGATGTTCTATGGAATAAATGATTTGTCAATATTGATATTATAGGGAAGAAATATATCAATATTGATGTTATAGTGGAAAAAAAATGCATTCTATGGAATAAATGATATATCAATATATATACTATAAGTATAAAATCTTATTCTATGCAACTACCACTCAAAATCGTACTTGGCAACCCAGTTCTATGACTCATGTTGTATATCATCGAAATTTTATATCGAATCAATCACAACTAGTTAATAAAAGACCTTCGATAGGTTTTGTTGTTGTATTCACACAAGAGTCAAAGCTGGCGAATCGAACGTGCCGATTTCTCATATAAAGAGAGTAATGTTTGCTCTAGGAAGCACTAATAAAGTGGGTGCAAGGCTACTACTAGTCTACAATAACAACAATTTCATTAAGTTAGATTGTCAGTTGAATTGTCAATTAGGTGTAAAAAGCTTATCTCTAAAAAAACTTGAAGAAAAGTTAACGTATGTAAAAACGATCAAGGTGACATGATTTTCCCAAGTTGTACAACCATGAAATGTAATTCCACAATGGTAACGAAGCACTGAAAATCCTTACAAGCTGTATTGAGTGCATGATAGCAAAAGGTGAGTGGGGCTCCGAGAGCTTTCAAAAGTGATCACAAATTCCACCTTCACGTACTGACTCCGAAGGGAAGTGTTCTTTCAAAAAGCGATTTACTTTTCACTCAATATTAGCACAGCAGAATCTACTGAAACAGCTATACATGAGGCGATTCGATCAGTGGAAAAACTATTCACCATAAACAGTATATTTTAGCAGCCTTCCTAGACATAGAAGGGGCTTTTAATAATGTTATTAACAATCCTGAACTCTCTTAACAGGGTAGGTGTAGAGGAAGTTCTTAGGGACTGGGTAGTTTTAATGCTTAAGACTAGGATCATTCAGTCAGAGCTTAGCAGTACAGCTGGGCGCTGGGGTATTTTCAAAACACGCTAACATAAATTACTGCACACGCCTTCCTGATGAAGCTACAGTTTTTCAGGCAGAAGTACTCGCAATCAGGGAGGCGTGTCGGTAAATTATCCAATGCATTGGAGAAGGACATAGAAGCAAGGTTGCCATTTTTGTGGACAGCCAGGCTGATCTAAAGGCTCTACAGTTCAACACCATCAACTCCAGATTGGTCAGACAGTGTAGGGATGCACTTAGAGCGCTAAGACATCACAAACATCTGGGTTCCAGGCCATAGGAATATCGATGGGAATGCGAAGGCTGATGAATTAGCGCGCAGGGGGGCCACTCTCGACCTAACCTATGCGGAACTAGTATCTGTTTCTCTAAGTGCGGTCAAGAGGGGCATCTACCTGTACTGTTTCTCCTTGGTGGGTGCAGAAGATGGAGGGCACTTACAACGTGCAATACATTCCGGGCGACCTGGCCAGTCTACAATATAACTAGATGAAGAGATCTTATAAACAGGGAGCGTAGAGACACCAGCCGACTAATAGCGGTTTTTACAAGTTACTGGCTAGTAGGTGCATAGACCGTTCAATACCTATTGTAGAAGTTGTAAAGACTCGGACGAGAGGGAAAAATAACTCTCTTTCTTTGCAAATGCCCAGCTCTAAACTATTTTCTAGCAGGACTATCCGACCTCTCGGCTGCAAAACTGCAGGATCTTCTAAAATACTTCAATTCAACTAAGTGGATCTAGATAACAACCCACTTTTCTCCAGCGTTTAGGAGGAGTAGTGGTTATAAAACGATGTTAAAGTGGTAATTGTGATTCATGTAAGGATGCAGTGGATCAGCCACCTGAACCAATCAACCAAGATTCTAATTTAATTGCAATTTATTTCAATGCCAAGCGGCAATTAATTGAGTGCATGAGAGTGATTTTGTAACTAGTTGAACGCCCCATTGCCATGTCGATAAATTACATTTAATATTTTATAGATTTATATATACTCGTATATGAGAATAATTTGACCAGAAGATTTTATTCTCTGGTGATATACTCGTATATGCTTTAACAGCTAATTTAATGTCCTTTTTGTTGTAGCAGGTTTTTATGGTAAAAGGCAAGCTTAGCTGCTTCATCTGAGTTTTCATTCCCGTATAAACCAATATGACTAGGGATCCATAGAACTTTTATATTTTTGTTGCAAATTATAGTGTCTCGAAATTTTCTAATCATAAGGATAGAGTTGGTCACAGTTGATGTAGCCATGATGGCCGCCAGAGAGTCAGAACAGAGTATAGCTTTGATTTTGTTCTTATTAGCGTATTCACACAAAAACGGAGGAGTAGGAAGAGGAAATGAATAGGGCAGAAGACCCATTTTTATTATAGTTCTATTTTTACTAACTACGCTAAAAGTAGTCGTTGACTCTGTTTTGAACCTATCTAGGAAAAGAAAAGTCTACCCGCTGTAGCTGCTTTTGACAGCTCTAAACTTAAAAAATATAGTTGGGTTTGTGTGGCCCATTTGTCATTGGTGTAGAGACAGAGCATTTTATGATAATATTCATATAAATAAATGTGAATTAACATATTTAAATTGAGTTGGCATCAAAATTTTTGTTCCATTCAAAAATTTGTTGGTTCTGTCGTGAAAGTTGTTATATCCTCTTTTGGTGCGATAATGGGAATGTAAAATGAAATAATTATGAGAAATGAAATTCTAATATGTGTATATTTATTAAATATATGTATATTTATATAATATTAATATATTTATATTTATTAAATCACTACACCAATTCACTTTTTCTTTTTTTTTTTGTACATGAAAATCTGCTTAATCCGCTGGTTAAGTATTTTTTATCGAACGAGTTTTTCAATAATTTGTACTCATTTACTTGCAAGTGCATTTGTTAAGTTATATATTATTAAAAATAATTAAAAGCCTTTTAATTCATAAATTATTGCCTTTACACATGCATTTTCATATAAAAAAATATTTCAAAGCGCCTTTTGACGTCACAGCCAATCAGCTGCGCTGTGTTTTTGTCGAGAGAGGAATAACGGAACTGCGCATGGCGCAATCTTCTATTTTATCATTCTTGGATGGATAGCGTCGGAAGGAAGTGCCCAAGGTGGAGAGTAGATTTTTATAGGGTATCGATGAAGGAAATTGTTTGTGTGCAAGTCGCGGCATACTGCTAATGGAATTTTTTATTATCTTCTTTTCTTCATACGACTCTTCCATCAATGTAGTTACGAGGGCGGATTGATATTGAAGCTACCTAAGTAGGAAAAAAACATTTTTTTTTTCAAAAACCATTTATTTCTCAACATAGTCTCTACTTCGACACACTTAGTAAGACGATATTCCAACTTTTTTATACCATCTGAATAATACGATTTCGGGAACCCCTCAAAATACGCGTTAGTTTCGGTAATCACTTCTTCGTTTGAGATGAACCTTTTTCCATCGAGCCATTTTTTCAAGTTTGGAAACAAGAAAAAGTCACTAGGAGCTAAATCTGGACTATAAGGTGGATGATTAACCAATTCGAAGTGTATTTCACTTAATTTTAGTATCGTATCTAATGCTGTGTGTACCGGTGCGTTGTCTTGAAGAAAGAGCATTTTTTTCTTCTTTAAATGTGGTCGTTTTTCCTTGATTGCATCAATCAATTGATCCAATAATGCACGATAATACTTTCCTGTGATTGTGGATCCTTTTTCAAGATAATCGATGAGCAATATTCCGTGTGCATCCCAAAATACAGTGGCCATAACCTTGCCAGCCGATTTCACTGCCTTCGCCTTCTTCGGAGCACTTCCACCAGCTTCCACCCATTGTTTCGATTGATTTTTGGTTTCAGGTGTGTAGTGGTGGACCCACGTTTCATCAACAGTTTTTAGTCGACGCCAAAAATCAACAGGATTACGCTTTATCATGTCCAAACACCGCTGTGAAGTGGTCTATCGAACTCTTTTTTGTTCGACGCTGAGCAAACGCGGCACCCATCTTGCCGATAGCTTTTTCATATGCAAATGTTCACGCAAAATGTTGAACACATGTTCATATGATATGCTTACCATTTCAACAATCTCACGCAACTTGACTCGGCGATCATTCATAACGATATCAACGATTTTCTTGATATTTTCTTCAGTAACCACCTCTTTTGGCCTTCCTGTTGATGGTATTGTTGCATTGCTTGTTCGGCCGCGTTTAAATTCAGCAATCCAATATTTTACCATGTAATCTGACGGAGCAGACTCACCGTAATGTTTATCGAGCTTTTCTTTTGTCTCTTTCGCCGTTTTCCCTTTCAAATAATAGTGTTTAATCACTGCACGAAATTCGCTTTTTTCCATTTTTCAAGAAACACAAAAGTTTCTTACTTCAAACGACTACAACAAATAAACTAATCGATGAATTTGGGTGAAATTTTAACAGCTGACGTTTGACAGATCGCAATTTCTAAAAAAAAAAAGTGTTTGTGTTTGTGCTGCCATCTAGCGCTAGGTAACTTCAATATCAATCCGCCCTCGTATGTTGGATTTCACAAGATTGGCTATTTGGGAGTCTAGAAGTCCCAAATGGTGTGTACATTTTTCTTCATATGAGGAGAGACCTGGCTCAGCTCTCATGTTGGTGGTTGGAGATGTGCGGAAAACATCTAAAGAAAGTCTTATAGAGGACTGGTATATTGACTTTATTTGGAAAATTCTATGAACGATAAAGAGAGCGCTGTGGGAGTTCAGTGTTAGTTCTTGTTTCTAAACTGAACTAAGCATGAATCACTGCACTGGTAATTTGAATAAGTTCACTTTTTCTTTAGTAGTATTGTATATTTATTTATTTTATTATAATATAATATATAATTTTTAATATATATTTAATTATTATAAATATCATTGGTGAATGACTCAGTCCTGGTGGTGTTAGCATCCTTCAGTAAAACAAATTATTCCTCGGTAATGTTTTGATTTAAAATTTGTTGCCGATAATCATAAACGTTGCAGACAAAAATCGCTACTTTTTATGAATAGTTTGTTAGTGAACGATCTGAAAACATATTGCAAAGAGTATAATACTCCACTACTTCTTCTTGGTTTATTGCTTCTTGTTTTATCCATCTTTGTGGATTCTTGGTTCTTGTTTCAATACTTCTTTGTGGATTATTGGTTCTTGTTTTATCCTTCTTCCTGGATTCTTGTTTGATCCTTCTTTGTGGATTATTGGTTCTTGTTTTATACTTCTTCCTGGATTGTTGGTTCTTGTTTTATACTATTTCCCTGACTCCGGTGGATCTGATTGATTCTATTTCGTTCTTCTTGGTAAGATTTCTACTGCTATTGATCTTTCCATTACCCTCTGCTTAATGTCTCGGTGCCTTTGTGGGAACCCTTTCGACATTGTATCTGGATACAGACATAAATCAGTTGGAATTATACCCCTGCAAATAATCTTTTCAAATGAATTGAAAACTCAAATCCAAATGAATCCAACAGCTTAGATGCATTTTTGGTTTTCATTGGTGAGTGTATTTCACAGTTGAAGATATGTGGGAAGACACTGTAATTATTTACAACTGGAATTAATTACAATTTTAATTGTATTTATTTATAATTGTATTTATTTATATTTATAAATAAATACAATAGTAATTATGTAGAGATGTAATTATTTATAATTGTAATTATTTATACATGTAATTTTTTATAATTGTAATTATTTAAAATAATAATTATTTATAATTGTAATAAATTATAAATGTAATTATTTATAATGTATTTATCTATAATTGTAATTATATATAATGTACTTATTTATAAATGTAATTATTTATTAATGCTATTTTTTAATTGTAATTATTTATATTATAATTATATATAAATGTAATTATAAAGAATTTTAATTATTTATAATTGTATTATTTATAATTGTAATTATTTATAATTGTTATTATTTATAATTTTTATTATTTATAACTGTAATTAATTGATATATTAATTAATTATGATTGTAATTAGTTTCAATTGTAATTTTATATGAACGTAATTTTTATAATTATAATTATTTATAAATGTAATTATTTGTTATTGTTATTATTTATAGAAGTAATTATTTATAATTTTCATTATTTAAAATATTAATTATTTTTAATTGTAATAAATTATAAATGTAATTATAAGTAATTGTAATTTTTTTTAGAAATAATTATTTATAATTGTAATTATTTAAAATAGTAATTATTAATAATTGTAATAAATTATAAATGTAATTATTTATAAATGTAATCAATTATGTTTAAATTATTTATAAAAGTAATTATTTGTAATTGTATTTTTTTATAAATGTAATTATTTACAATTGTAATTATTTATAATTGCAATTAAACAAATTTAATAATAGTTAATTAATAAAAATAATAAAATTGTATTTGTAATTGTAATTATTCATAAATGTAAATATTTATAATTGAAATTATTAAAAATTGTAATTTTTTAAAATAGGAATTATTTATAATTGTAATTGCTTATAATTGTTATATTGATTATAATTTGAATTAATTATATTAATTATAAATAATATTATATTAATATAATAATATAATATTAATTATAATTGTCATTAATTACAATTGTAATTAATTCTAATGTAATTAACTTTAATTGAAATGAAAGTAAATAAAGTCATAATTGAATAGAAAAATAGCTTTTAAAATTTTAACGAATACATTCCAAATGTTAGTTCGTAAGTTTTTTCAATTCTTTATTGTTTTTATAAAATATATTTACTATATAAATTGTTGCTGAGAACTTTAGTTTGTCCTGCTCTATTGAATTTTATTTTCGATGTATCTTAATAATTTTTTCTACAATTTACTGAAAATGTCGCTTTATACACAATAGTAAAATCAAAAATCAGAATATTATTAGCAACACAAACAAATCGTTAAAATATGGCCACAAGTTACCAGTATGAGTGCAGTACTGGTATGTTTACGTACTTCTCCAACCCTTCCTTATTAGTGTTCCCTGCTTCCGTTCACACACACCAAATTAAAAGTAGAAACAATGCCCCACTGTACAGTGATGCAAATCACCCAGAGACGCTATTATCCTGGGGAAAAAACTATTAAGTGTTATGAATAATTGAGAGACGAAGATGGTGGAATCGTTTTCCTAAGGAAATTCTTTTGCTCACTCAACCAACTTTACTTCTTTAGTATATTCACATTTTTAGACGAAGACAGGGAGGTCAAACTGATATATGATCTACTTATATAGTGTTGCTTCAACAGTGAAACGTTAGATGGCGTTGTACATGTATGCGTACTTAAACCCAACGAATATTTTGTTTGATAAGTAACAATTTGAGAGATATTACTATTTACTTCATTCAAGATATCCTGAAATCAGAGTATATATGTTCGTGTAACTCCTTCATAATATAGTTATATGAGGATATAGGAGGATATTTACTACCGCCTTCTATAAATTATTTTCATTATTTGGTCACATTTCACACTATTTGTTGTGAGTGATGAAGAAACTAAAGATAAACAAACCTAATACATAAAATCAACCCGACTGACTTTGGTCATTTATATTGACCGACTGACTTTGGTCATTTATATTGACAACAACAATTTAGTTACGAGTATATTAGACTATCAGTTGAATTGTCAATTCGATAAAAAAAGCTGATCGCTAAAATAACCAATAAAAAGTACTAAGTAAAGTAAGAAACGATCAAGAAGGAGTGAAGAAGTGCGTCCTGATGGGAACTTGGCAAATGAAATTCCTCTTTTTCACACACTTGCACGGTGCTCAGATCGCATGGAGCAAAAATCTGAACTCTGAGTTAGAGTAACAGAGTCTTAATCAGTTCAGCAGCTATAAATACTTGAATGATAGTAAACGAGATTGCGATCATTTTACTGGATACTAAATGGGGGATTGAGTTTAATGTTCAGTGCTATACGATCGTCTAGTATTTTTGTTCTGTATCTTATCATCGTATTATGAACAGTCCTTCAATATTTTTATATTTTATGAAATTTTCGATTCATTGCTCTGTCCCAGCTCCTAGGGGTCTGGGCCCAAATTTTGCTCAAAAAAATGGGAATGTTATGGCTGGTTAATATAACCTAAGCCTAACTATAAGCCTAGTGGTCCTTAGCGGTACCAGATGGAGCTATTCCTAAGTCTCCTAGCTCACATCGAGGCGTGTCCTAATTCCCTACGTAACATATTTGCCTGTAGGATGTCAGAGGGTTATGGTGAATAGTTGAACATTTGAGGATTGTGCTGTTAAGTACTGATAAAGATTCAAGATTAAATTATATACTGTAAATATAATAAAGTGTTTCTTATGAACAATTGAGTAAGTTCCGATTTCTTGAAAGTTTGAAAGCTGCTATTCACTTCCTCATAATCGTCGATATGTTTCCACCATGTCTCCACGTTTATGTCAGTCAGCTGTGAGTCGCATTAGGCATATCGGGATATTTTTGTTTCATTATATAAAAACCCCAAATTCGCGACAAATTATTTAAGCGTTCATTTCTGGGAACTTCAAAGTTTGGAAGCTGATATTCACTTCTCCACAATAGACCACTTTACATACAGCTGTGAGTCAGATGCGACTATAATTGAGTATACGAGGAATTTCGCTAAACTAGAAACCAAAAATTCCGAACAGATTATTTCAGTGTTCATTTCTGGGAACTTGAAAGTTTTGACGGTGATATTCAATTCCTCATTATACGGGTCCTTCCATACAGCTGTCAGTAAGTTGTGACTCCCACAAGTATAGGGCATTAAATTTCCCTAAATTAAAAACCCCAAATTCCGAACAGATCAATTCAGTGTTCATTTCTTAGAACGCGTCCGCTAACTCGTCTCTACACAAACTCAAAAGTCAGCTGTGTCCCGGCCCCATGACACTATTTTCATGTGTTCACTTTTTAGAGAACGAGCGAGAATAGGAAAGTTATAATTGGTTTTTGTCATTTCCTTGCTGAACATCGTCGGGAAAGTTCGACGAGGTCGTGAAAAGTAGTTCTCAATATGAAAAATTTACATTGACAGAGGAACAAATCAAATATTTTTCAAATTAGTTTGCAATTCGTGAATAAAGTTTTGAGAAGTTTGCAGTCGACGTCAGTGCCAAAAGAAATTTGTGAAAAAATTGGTAAGAGACATTTTTGAATATTTGAATTTGATAGAAGTGGGTTCGTTAAAATTAGGGGTGGTTTTGTGGTTATTTTCATAGCGTTGAAGCCATGAAAGAAAGCAATTTTAAGAGCGATTACGTTCTAACCTCAAATTTTTCAAGAAGTAAAATTTTGTTCATGGTCTTATGTGATGAAAAGATAAACTTATTAAATAATGTTTATTTGAGGAGATATTTCATAGAATGAATAAGCCTTGGCGATAGCTTACTGCGTTGATATCATCTAACCCAAGGGGAGAGGAGTACTCAGAATACTACACAATATTTTCTATCCAATTGTGTAAATTCGATCATTTACTTCAACAGTCCTTTAAAATACCATCGAGCGAACGCCAAACATGCCGTCCAAAGGGAACCACACCAAGGTGAATAAGCAAGAATACGGCGAAAATAAGGGAAATGATGCTTCCGGCTTGGGAGACAATAAAAGCATTGCCAGTGTCTGCAGTCGTGGTATGCAAACTGATCCCACTTCGCTTGAAGATTGTAGCTCAGAAGTCATAGAACACGACATCATGGAAACGGAAACGAATGTAAGCTCAGAGCAGCGCACTCTTTTGAGTACATCGTCCAGCTGTGAATCGGTGAATATTCAGGAATTATCTGAGTACTTTAATACGGAAGTTCCGAGCAGCGCTTTGCAGAAGGCTTCTGATAGGTAAGTTTATTTAGCAGCTGCATGTGTAGGCTTCACAACCATTTTTTGTTTGAATATTTCAGTGGTGTGGCCACCGCCGACAATGGGTCGATATGCAGTGAACCGTCATATTGCCACTCTCCATTGTCGATTGTGACTGAACCCCCCAATCCAGTCGCCGTCAATTCATTCATACCCATATACTCCAGTTTCATGAACACTGAGATTACATCCTATCAAGGCCAACAGGGTCAGCCAGATGGAATGGCCTCCGCATATGCAACTCAGCAAAATAACAATCCACTGATGACATTCACCCCAATAACTATACAGAATGGGAACAATTCGCAGGAACTTCAACCACTGCGCCCGCTTTCGCTCCAGAATTTGTTGTACACTCAGTCCATATCACCGATCTTGCGTCCAACATTGTACCAAAATCGGGACTACAACTTAAGGCAACCGAGTCCAGTGTGGTGGGGCACCACGAACACGGCAAATTATCAGTTTGCTCAACAAGCACGTCAATCGCCGCGTTCGCCGCCGTACAGTACTTTGCCAATGTTGCAGGCCCCACATCCAGCCACATCGGCTGCACAAAATTCGCCTCTCCTACAGAGTGGCACACCGAGCAACATGGGCAGAGTAGAGGACGATGGGACACGTTGGCCTGTTCTATTGCCACCGCAATATACTCAATATAATATGCCGATGCCGATGCCGCCGCAACAAACTTTTCCGATCTCTTCGATCTCTTATATACCGCAACAGGGAGCTCAGAATGCATACGCTAGCAATGCCATACAATACGCGGCATCGCCCTATCTTCAGATACGTTCAATGCCGCCATTTCCAGCTCCACAAAGCTTGACTCAACTGCAGAACACTATTCAGTCGCTCAGCGAGGAAGTCGTTAAAGCAAATGCAGCGGGTGCATCTATTGGTATTAACACCGGCCCTGTGGTGCCCACACAATATTCACAATCTTCCGTATCGAACTCGTATTATGGCAGTTACAATTACACTGCGGCACCCGGTGTGGGCGACGATTTAACTCGCCCCGCTTACAACACCGACAATTACTACTCCACCCCGGCCACTTCTGCATTTACTGCCTATAATCCTTATTACTCGTATCCGTGTCCATGTGCAATTTGCAATCCCCACCGGGCAGCAATTGCTTACAATCCAAGCAATCCCAGCAGCACTGGCGAAGCAGAAAATCGCGAAGATCAATCATCTTCGTCTCGTTCGAAGGGCGATGCGCCAGACAATCAGGAATAGGCCCGACAACGCTCTGCAACAGTGGCAGGATCATATCCATCAAAATCTTATTTATGACATACTAAGCATGTCCACACGCACTCACACAGACAAAAATTATAAACAATCAATTATCGGAGAAAATCGAAAAGCTAAATTGAATTCCAAATTTTAATCACAGTTACTAAATTCTGTCGGTTCAACGATGACTAGTAACAGGAATTAAACAAATTTTTCTAAATCTTAACTATCTTAAATCTATTGTTGCTTTTAATAAAACTTTAAAAGTTTAAATGAAACAAACGTGTTTTATTTTTGAGAGGAGGGCGTAAAATTCTCATTTATATTGTAAGTATCCTCCCGGATTCGTAGACGAATCTCAATATTAATATTTTAGTGTTATAGGAATCATATACAAATCCAAAGCAGTCCAGGTGGTGCATCGAATATCTTATCACCTTCTTAGATATTTCAAATGGAATAAATCCGAGTGAGTCTTCATGAGTTGATTCATGAAACAAGAGGAAGGGTTATCAACTAACTACTGAACAAGTTCATATTGCAGGGCTAATAAAATATTCAAATCTGAAAAACTCCCATTGAAGGATATTGCAATCATATTCAAATCAATAGGGCATCTTCGCAAAATTACAGACGATACTATAGGAAACCGTATCAAGTACTGAGGATATTCTCAAGGAGGATTTTCCAACTATTCAAATCCCAACTGGAATTTGTATAAAGTCGCAGGTTATACAAGAGGAAACCAAAGCAGCTGATGAAAATATTCGCATTGGATGAGAATATTCCAATTGCATGGTTATTGAAATATTCAATTCTGACAGCATCTTAAATAAGTTATTGGTGAATCAGTTACTGAGAATGTTCCTGATGCAATTGCTATTTCAATCATTTTCTAATCCGAGTGAATCTTCGCAAAATTCCAGGCGATGCTAAAGCATCCTAAAGGAAACCGTATCAACTACTGAGATATTTCAAGTGGAGGGTTATTGGTATACCCCAATCCGAGAAAATTTCCTCTGATCTACTGACGAGTTGTGTTAGCTACAGATGCTTCCTCATTTGGTATCGTGGTGGTGCTTTCCCACATGTATCCTGACGGTAGTGAGCGACCTATTGCGTTTGCATCGAAAACCCTCGATAAACATCAGGTTCGATATAGCTATATAGAGAAAGAAGGGCTATCTATAATTTGTGGAGTCAAGCGTTTCCTTCAATATCTTGAATCATATTGAGATCCGTGATAATCTTCACTGATTTTTGTGATTTTCATACTGAACGCTTTCATAGCTTAATGAATAGGGAATACTTCGACGTGAATATAAATGTAGTCCCGCCAAGATTTCGGTACGTGCAGAACCTCTCGAAAATACATTTAGTCTGATTCTTTCTTCCGCAAAAGTTTTGAATGGTTATTCAGATGATTCTGGTGGTAGTTTCTGTGCAAATTGGGACTTCAATCAAATCGTAGGCGCGCCCACATGCTGAAATGTCAGATAATGGGAAAAAGAATGCACAAAAACTTACACATAGATGTAAAAGTAGGAATGACATAATTTAGGTGGTTGCATAATATCTCTCAAACTGAAACTGAAACAAAGTCCTCGGAATATTTGCAACTGATGAGAGAATTCAGTTATTGATCTGCTCATTCTAACTTTACAAACAACACAAGAAAGAAAGTAAACAATAGAAATGGTCGTGCGAGATGAAGAGATCTCAATGTATTTTTCCTGTCTTCCAGATTCTTTTGTCTGCAAGGAGTTGATTCTCAAGAGCTAAAATCAGCTACAAATCTGGAGGAGTCGACATTTTATTGCTAAGCAAAGCGATGCAAAAAGTTTACGATGGGCAGAAAGTTTGTTGGAGTAAGGGATACAGCGACATTGCAATATGATAGGGAAGGTAAGATAACAAACAAACCGATTCACAGAGTAGACGATGAAAGTTTTTTTACAGATGGAAGAGTGGCATTCCAATATGCTACGGGAAGGTAAGAGAATATACTCTCCGATTCACAGAATAAAATATGAGACCCTTTATACAGATGGAAGAGTGGCATTCCAATATGATATGGGAAGGGAAGAGAACAAACAAATCGATTTACAGAATAGACGATGAGACCCTTTATACAGAGAGTGGCATTCCAATATGATATGAGAAGTTAAGAGAATATACAATCCGATTCACAGAATAGACGATGAGATCCTTTATACATATGGAAGAGGGGCATTCCAATATGATATGGGAAGGGAAGGGAAGAGAACAAACAAATCGATTTACAGAATATACGATGAGACCCTTTGTACAGATGGGAGAGTGGCATTCCAATATGATATGGGAAGGTAAGAGAATAAACAAATCGATTCACAGAATAGACGATGAGATCTTTTATACAGATGGAAGAGTGGCATTCCAATATGCTATGGGAAGGGAAGAGAATAAAGAAATCGATTCACAGAATAGACGATGAGATCTTTTATACAGGTGGAAGAGTGGCATTCCAATATGATATGGGAAGGGAAGAGAACAAACAAATCGATTTACAGAATAGACGATGAGACCCTTTATTCAGATGGAAGAGTGGCATTCCAATATGCTGCGGGAAGGTAAGAGTACAAACAAATCGATTTACAGAATAGACGATGAGACCCTTTATACAGATGGAAGAGTGGCATTCCAATATGATATGGGAAGGGAAGGGAAGAGAACAAACAAATCGATTTACAGAATATACGATGAGACCCTTTGTACAGATGGGAGAGTGGCATTCCAATATGATATGGGAAGGTAAGAGAATAAACAAATCGATTCACAGAATAGACGATGAGATCTTTTATACAGGTGGAAGAGTGGCATTCCAATATGCTGCGGGAAGGTAAGAGAACAAACAAATCGATTTACAGAATAGACGATGATCTCTTGAAACATACGGAAGAGGTCACATGTAGCGATAATAGGAAACTTGACATTGAATGATATTCTGGTTATAAATTTTTCCGTTCACGAGTCTAAACAATCACCCTCAATGTTTCTTTTTAGCAGTTCCCCCTGGTGAATGGTGTTTTGAGTGATCACAGAAAAAATTAATAAAATAAATAGGCGTATAAATTTATTATTCTGTAAAAATTTTAATTTATAAAAAACACGTTTTGACTCTAAAGAAAAATTAATCAAAAAACTGTAAATAATTTTCCACTTTTGGCGTACGCGAACTTACTTGAAGGACATACATATCCTGTATACATCGGGCTAAAATTTAAGTGGATTCTGACGAAAACAACAGAAAAATTAATTAAGCCGTATTATTGCTGGCACAATGAGTGCCCGGAAGCAAGAACAACGAACCAGCACAAAAGAAAGATGTGGCTTCGGTAGCTGCACAAAGAGGCTCCGTAAGGCAATGCCACGCGAAAACGATGGTCCGAGAAATTCAACAGATAGTACAGCGATGAGAAATAGTATGTCGAATTCACAACAGAACAGTCAAGAAAACATTCTTCGAGCAAGCCAGACAATACCCACATTTCTGGAGAGCTTTTCACCTCAACAGACTTATGCCGATGAAATACCTACCTTTCGGGAGAGTTTTTCACGCCAACAGACTTATCCCGCTGAAATACCTAACGGAGGTCGACAATCCTATCAAAAGTGAGTTGAAGAAATGAGAATCTACTTTATTACATATTCATTACTTCATCAGTGAGCGGTTTTCCGACAAGCCAAATATAGATCGACCAAGTTATGGGATGAAGAATGGCAATGGCTGTCCATTAGATGCTTGCCCATTTTGTGGAACTGATGTACCCGACTGCATGTTTCCAGAAGTGTATCAATGGTGGATATTATATAAAGAAAACCTTATCAAAATTGTTCATATGTTAATTTTTTCAGTGACGAAAAGGCAGACAATAAGATGAGAAATGAGACGGCGTTATGTCCTGTTGATGAACAAGCAGGGAATCCAGCGGTGAACGAAGATTCACAATTTTCTGAAAAGTGTGTATAGGCGTATATAAGTTATACTTACTCACTCACATTCTTTAATTAGCCTCTGCCGAAAGGCGAATCGGAAGGGATCTGCAAACTCTAATGGTCAAGCGGCCAGGGAGATGAACAAACGGACATCTAGTTTCAATATTACTGGAAGCCCTCGTCGGGAAGGTTCGGAAATGAATATTCTGACGAAAATTGCTTCCTATCATACGATTTCTACAACTGTGCGTCCTAATGCAGAGGATTATCCAAAGTGAGTTGAGGAAAAAGATCCCATTCAAATGTTATTCCATATTTATTCTTACAGTGGTGACTTTCAAACAGGGGTTCGGAGTGGTGCTGGAAGAAGCAGTGATCAAGATATGACGCAGATGAGAAATAGTAAATCTAGTCCCAACGTCCAAGCCTACTGTCAACCGCAAGTGAATGATGTTACTACTTATCGGGCTTCGTATTTATCTGAAACTGGTGATCCCGGTGAATTACCCGAGCAATTTTTAGCATCATTTCAAAAGTGAGCTTAGAGGAAATATCTTCAATACCCCGTATAAGAAACTTTTTCCATGCTTTAGTGAGTCCCCAACAGAGAGCCGAGGAGATTTTGAAATCCCCAATATCCAAGAAACGAGGCAAATGAGAAATAGTAAATCTAGTCCTAACGTTCAAGTCAACGAACCACAGATAACTGAACATGTGTCTACCTATCGGGCATCATATTCACCTGAGGATGCTTATAATTGCAATTTTCCCGAAAATTATCCACCATATAAAACGTGAGCTTAGCAGATGTATCCTTCATATCAAATTTTAAAGTTATTGTTTCCAGAGATCCACCAACTCCAAAAGACAGTCCGAGAGGATCTGCATGCACTAGTTTCGAAGCAAATAACTATATGAGAAATAGGAAATCTAGTTCGAACGGCCAAGCCAACTCACGACGTGGTAATGAAGATCCTCGCATATCGACTTATAGGGCGTCGTATACACCTCAAAGTGCTTATCAAGACGAAATAGTGAACAATTATTCACCTTCATATAAAGAGTGAGTTTAAAAGAACACCTTTTATATTTGATTACAAATTTGTTATTTTTTTAGTGACGTCCAGACAGAGAATCGGCCAAGAGGTGGCAACTCCAATGACCAAGCAATGAGGAGTAGTGCAGAACCTCCCTACATCCAGGGCAACTCTCGGCGGGATAGCGAAAACAATGCTAAGTATCGGTCTTCATTGTTAAGAGAAAGCGCTCTTTCCGGCGAAATACTCAATGTCTATCCAACATCATATCAAAAGTGAGCTTAGAAACCATTGTTTATTCAATATTTATCCTTTCCTTAGTGAGATCCAACCAGAAAGTCGGAGAGGTTCTGGATACATCAATGGCCAATCCAACAGGCCGACGAGGAATAGTAACTCTGGCATCTATGGGCAAGGAAACGGTCGATTGGGGAGCCAGCAAAGTGCCACTTATCAGACACCTAAGCGTAGTTGTCCGAGTAACGGGAACGAGGAAATTCCTACCTATCAGACACCTAGACGTAGTTATCCCAGTAACTGGAACGAGCAAATTCCTACCTATCAATCTCCTAAACGGAGTTATCCCGGCAACGGAAACGAGCAAATTCCTACCTATCAGCCACCAAAATGTTGTTGTCCCGGCAACGGAAACGGGCAAATTTCCACCGATCAACCACCTAAACGTAGTTATCCCGGCAACGGGAACCAGCAAATTTGCACCGACAAGCCACCTAAACCTAATTATCCCAGCAAGTCAATCAACTATTGTCCAATACCAGCTCGAAAGTAAGTTTAGGGAAAATTTTTTTTATTTATATATTACAAAATAATTCGGACATCAGTGGTCTCCAAACAGAAAAGGACTACAAGACGATGATGAAGTGTATGTGTTGCTGCCCCAACGCCCAACGAAATACTCGACAGGGGAGCAGACAGATTTCTAGCAATCAAACTCCTGAACCCACTTTTCAAAGCTGCCCACCCAACTATTGTCCACCACCATCATCGCGAAAGTGAGTAGGAAAATATGATTTTCATACTTAACTAGAAGTTTAGTCTTTCCTTAGTGGCTTACAGGGCCAAACAGAGAGTCGAAAAGGATCTGCAAATGGCAATTACTACGCACTGAGGCCATTGAGGAATTCAAATTCTAATGCAATCGCCCAAGGAAATAATAGACAGGGGAACGAGGACGCCGACGTAAAAACGGCGATTTCTTCCTATCGGACGATTACGACAACTATGCGTCCTTATTCCGGCAATTTGCACAATCATTTGTCCAGACACATGCCACAATCATATCAGAAGTGTGTATAAATATAAAGTAGAAAATAACAATCATATTTCATTAATATTTCCCGTCCGTACAAGTTTAATCGTGTAGTAGTGTGAGGGTCGAGGATGTTAATGCTGGCGTCCAATCAAAGGTTCTGCGGAATGTCTGCTTCTATCACACGAGTAGCCGGGAACCTCCAAGGTACATGCAATTGTGTATATCAACCATTTACAATTTCCTATAATCGGACTGTTTCAGCGATTGCATCCGAAAGGAGTGTGTGGAAAATCGAGAAGAATACCTCCATTTCTCAATGAAGCAACGGAAAACAACTGTCGATGGTCATGGCAAGCGAAGTAAAGAAGCTACGACTGGAACTTCGGTGTGTGATCGTTGCGGTTCGAAAATTGGCCCATGTCCAAGTAGTCCAGTTAAACGAAAATCTGCGACACCTTCGATCTGGCAGACATGTGATAATAACTATCAACAACAATGTGTAATAAATAAAACAATGTCACAACTAATGCCAGAACAAGCTATTCCGGTACGCAAACGGACCGACATCCCTTGGCGTAAATATTGCCCGCTTTGCATTGTATATCTGGAAATTGTCGGTAAAACAACGCCGTCCGCAAAAAAATGGCCAGGGACAGCTCGGTTGCCGTACATCTACTAACAGACTACTTACGATAAGATCCCCAGCAAAAACGTATATCGGAACACACAATGTCGCACTTAGATGGATATGTATAAACCTCTACTACTGCACTGCTTCTGCAATGGCTTCCAAAATTTTTAAGTATGATACTAAACCTTTGAGTAAGTCTATCTCTACATCGATTTCTAAATACAAATCATATCCCTCCCTCACAGACGGACGTTTCTACTGAGATGAAGGAAGTTCTAAATGAAATACCAGCTCTGCTATTCCAGGTTTGTAATGACTTCAGTTTGAACAATAGAATTTGATCCGCTCACAATGAAGGAGGGGGTCCAAAGCTTTTGCTCCAATTGTTCTACATTACTTCCAAGATGTCTGAGCACCGGCAACATTGGTTCTAATTACTTCTCAATTTTGATAGAAACAACAAAAGCAATTGTAATTAAAATTAAATTGGAGGTGACTCCGTAGTGGCAATTAGCTAATCGTTTCATTTTTCCATGGAACCGAGTATGAAGACGTTTAAAAGCGGGCAATTAAATATTGTCCAGTGGTTCCTTGGAAAATTGCAAAATGGTCACTGCTTCCTAAATGGTAAGTGGTAAAATGGTAGCAGCTTTAATTATAAACTCATAAACAATGCAAACGGACTTTAATCGGAGCCATCCAGGACGACAACTACAACGAAAAGGATGTAACGGACCCCGCCAGCACCACCATTTTGAAGTTGCCAAGTCACCTACTTTCAATTGGTCTGCATACTAATGTGACCCCCTTCACCGGGCGCTAACCGAATATGAATTCATTAGCTGAGCTGCAACTGACTGTTGTAGTCATGGTACTGCCAGAAGGTGGCTGCGAACTTTCAACGGAATTTAGAAATTAGAAGATTATATTAGCGTAATCAGCGGTATTCGGTCCTCTTCCGGCGATTATGGTTAGGAATATTCAATGGGGTGTCGAAGCCAAAAAAAGTGAGAGGTGTGTGAAAAGCGCTAGAAGCAAATGAAGTGAATTTAGCTTGAGATCCAGGTGGAGATGATGTGGTTACAGTTATATATTTGCGAAAGAGGGGTTCTTCAACTATTACTGATCGAAGGGTTCTACAAGCCACGTGGGGTCAAGACAGTCTAAACTCTTGTTAGGCAATTAAATGAGGAAAAGATTGGAATCCAGCTGCTGACTGGACACTGTAGTCTCAAAGAACTTCTGAGCAAGGTAGGAATTGTAGCAAATCCCATGTGTAGATTCTGTGAGGAGGATACTGAAACCAGAGCACATAATTGGCCTTTGTGGGCGAATAAAAGGAAAAGGCACCTGGGTTCTTTTCCAGTTCTAGGTAACTCAATAGCACGACTTGAACCAGCCTGATATCCTCAAATTTCAGAGGGCCTCAGGATTGGATAAGATTTTATAGGATATTTATGGGATTTTATATGGATATTGTATTAGTAGAGGGTAGTACAATAGATCTTTTTGGTCACAGTACTTCACACCCCTCGTTATACATTATTATTATTAAGGGTTCTTCAATCTACATCTATGTATATCGACATCATACACGAATATTAGATGCTAGTTATACATGTTAGTGGTTAGGAAGCGGATCCTTCGCTCACCAGCTATACTCGTAATACTGTGTCATAAGAAGTTATATCATCTCTTTAATCCAGGGAACAAAGCACGTTATTCTCTGGGTAAATTGCGCAGGAACCCAAAAGTTCTTCATAGAACATTTTTAACTTTTCACGGTTCAGGGTAGAAGGGGTTGCTTGCGAATGCATTGAGAGATCATCCCCTCCCTCGCAGAATCCGTAAACTTGTCGTGACAGAATTTTATGTACTAACTAGTTCTCTTCTTAACACAGCTCTGTGGGTTCTTCGTTTTCACTTCAGGAGGCATGTTGAAGTCTAAAACAAAGTTAGATCTGATAATTCGTATGGGTCGATGACTGGATAGTATGAGAGACACAAATTTACTATTGACTTTCAACTGTTTTGTATTACCCTAGTTTTCACCTACAAATAATATCCTTTAAAATATCACTAACCAAGGATCCTTTTCCACCATTAAACATCACTAAAGTAAATTTCAATTTAAGTTTCATTAAATAATACTTTTTGCTCTTACTGAATATGCAAATCAAGTCTCTCTCAACACTGCAAACATTCTTTAGCAATTATGAACCTACGGAGTAAGAGCCGAACATGTCTGCCTACTGCTGCACCGGACTGAAACAAGTGCGCTTTGGTGTTTAACCAGTTACGAGTGCTAAATTATAACAACTACAGCTCAGTAATGGCGTTCGACACGCGACACCTCAAACGTAGCTGTGTCCGTTGCGGTCAAACTTGCCCTTCTGAGGTCCTGCCACATATCCTTAACCGGAATGTAAAAGCCTTGTTTTCGCAACGCTCTGTTCTAGCAGCAAATTCGGCGGTATGTGGAAATAAATTATTATTTTATTAACTAAGAATAGCGTACCACGCACGCCCACAATGGGGCCGTTACACACATTACTGACGGTAACACGCCTTGCTACGTCGTATGTGTGAAATTTGAAGAAAATCGAAGTTGTTGCTTTGTGCAGGAGTACATGAAAAGTGCCTGTGGTCATCAAAAATGTGCTTAGAGTCCCCATTAATTGCAGGACACTCCTATACTCGCACCTACGTCGTGCACTTCATTGTGTTGCGTGTGGATTTACTGCGAGCACGGTCTCGGTTTCAGTACATTTTCACTATTCATAACGGCTTGCGTGCAATTTTATTGGATTGCATTTTAATGTGTTGAAGCCTTTTTGTGGTCGGATATTGTATGAGTGAGTTAGGGAACGTTTTGATGGAAAATCGTTTTGAGGAATTCCTCACATATAGTTTTTCAAGGAATGTTGTCCACAAATACTCGTAGTAAGTAGGACTTCCATATGCTCTAATGTGGGTGTTTAATTAAATCAGTAATTCCAATCTTGCATCGGCAGGTTTCTTGTGACTGTATCCAACAAATTCAACATAGTGTCAGGATAATCGTGATAGTCTCACAGTTGTAGGATGTTAAGTAGCTAGTTCCCATTTATGCACTCGTTGCGAGTGATTGTAAAGTAATAACTACAGACAAATCACATGAGAATACAAAATTGCCTTCGAAGAGGATTGTGCGTGTACTTATGGGACTAAGTGCAGTGCCGGATTAAGCCAGCACGGGGCCTGTAGCAAATTCTGTCAAGGCCCTTGGTTTGCTTTAGGCTCTCAAGTTTAGGGTATTAAATAAAACAAAACTGTAACAAATAAACTTTTCTAGATTTAATATGGGCAAATCTAGAGATAACACTTTCAATATCGACTTCTCTAAGCAAATCATGCTCTATATTCAACAAAGTGAGATGATTGAGACGCTATTGGCCCATCGTGTTCCTTAATTCATTTTTAATACGTTTTAATGTTGAAAAAGAACGTTCGCCACTGCAGTTAGTGATCATGTGAGACAAGTAAATACGCAATGCAATTTCTAAGTTTGGGAAACACGATTCTAAAGAATCATTTAATAAAAGTTTATAAAATTGCTGTTCCAGAGGCTCCTGTTTCTTGCTGTCAATAACAGTAGCCACATCTGTTTTCAGCAGCTCTGCGAACTGCACTAATTCGCCACCTAGGCTGTTCTCCAAATCATCTTCGTAAGCACTGACCATACTTGAGGAATTTCCCAAATCTCTTCTGTTGTAAGAGATTTTAGCTGTCGAAATACTTCAAAATCACAAGCAATCTTATGATATGCTTTCATACGTTTAGTTAAAGCAGACAATACGTTATCAATAATGACAATAAACACCTGAACTTCGAAACGTTGTCCAGGTGTTTGATTTTCAACAAAGTCGTCGAGTGTAGTAGAGCCGCTGAAATGGCCGTACTTTGTATTTCGCTTGATTCGTCTTGATGTCTGTTGCTGGTATTCTTCACAGTTTGTCAGATCTTTGGCTCTTGCCTCAATATCTGAAAATGTGGATCGCATTGCTTGGACGTAGCCATATAATGATTCATAAAGGGCGTATCCCGTATTAAGGTCTTGATCAGACGACTGCAGCGAAGCACTAGTCGCTTGCAAGCGTTCTAGGATTCCGTTCCACGTAATTGTCATTATTCCCGTTTCTAACTTATTCATCGTTGAAACTAGTCCGTAAGCTTTATTACGGCACTCCGCTTTTTGATCCACGTTATTGAAAATGTCTTCCAAAACTTGCTTAATAGTGATAAAACCACATAAAAGTGCCTTCGTAGCATCAGCTCGGGCTGACCACCTAGTGTCCGATAAGCGTTTCAAAATTGGAATTTTGAAGTAGAATCTTTAAGTGCGTTCGTAAGACGACCCCATCGATAGGTAGAAGCGGAAAAAAATGTATAGAGGTTTTCAATGAAATCGAAGAAAAGTAATGCTTCTGTACAGCAGTCTGCAGCGCACTTAGCAACCAAATTTAATGAATGTGCAAGACAGGGAATGTATTCGGCGTACTAGTTTGTTTCCTCAATTCGGGCTTGTAAGCCGGTGTATTTCCCACTCATGTTGCTGGCATTATCGTAGCTTTGCCCACGACAATCTTTGATATCAATGCCACTCTCACTTAAGAAATCTAGTAAACTTTAAGCGAGTTGTTCAGCAGTATGACCTTCCATGTCCAAGAACTTAACAAATCTTTCCACTGGTCCAGATGGCAGAACATAGCGCACTATCAGAGTCAGTTGGTCTACATGCGATATATCTGGAGTAGAATCCAATGAAACTGAGTAGTATTTGCATTTCTTAATTTCGCAAATAATTTGATCCAGTATGCTTGATGCAAGTAGATGAATAAATTCCTCACAAGTTGTTTTTGATAAATATGACGTATGTCCCTTTCCTTTATTAGCATGATTTTGTATATGTTGAGCCATAAAAGCGTCAAATTGGGCTATTAATTCTAACAAGCCTAAATAATTTCCATTGTGAGGTGAACCAGCAATTTCGTCACTACCCCGAAACGCAAGACCTCGTTCTGCTAAGAACTTTATTACTGCAATGATTCGTTTTAAGAGTAGCCTCCAATACTTTTGCTCAGTCTCAATTTGGCTCACAAGTTGAGAATCAACACGCGTATTCTTGTTTTTGAGGTTTAACAGCGAAATTAGGGCTTGTCTATGCGGAGTGCTTTCTTAATGTCTTGTCAACAAATTGTGCGCATTCTTCCAGTCATCTAATCCGTCTTTTGTAAACCGTGGTGACGAACTATCTGAATTCGTAACTTTGCAAACAAAACAGAAAAGTCGTCCCTTGGTTTCCGAATAACACAACCAGTCTCAGACGTGAGTTTTATTCGTTAGTTTATGTTTATAGGTGAAAAATGACTTATGGCAGAATCGTGGCTTATTTTCGTTTTCGTAAATTTTCTTTGAAGACAAAAAATCACTATTCATATGTTGCAGTTCGCTGCTTCCTTTTTCAATCCAATAATCTCTATCAAAGTTGCTCGGCCATTCACCAATATCGTTGGACTATATTTTACTTTCGTTTTGTTTTTGACTTGAAACTGTAGTGACATTAGAATCAAGTAATAATATGCCCTCGACTACTTTTTGGTTAGAATACGACGACTCTAGATCGAGAGAACTGGCTGTGCTTTTAACTTCTCTTTGGTTAGAACATGATATAGCTAAATTAGGAGGAATTGCTGTCTCTTCACCTACAGCATCACTTATAGAAAATGTAGCTTCATCAAAAATAGTAGTAGTACTACTATCATATGTACAATGAGATGCAACTTCTGTCTTTTCTGATTTACTTTCTGTAGATTCAGCAACATCACTCTGAACATTAATATACTCGATCAGCTTACGTGTTTTTGATAGAACAGCTTCGTTCATTTTTTCCTTCTCATCTTTTGCTTTACGCTTAGCACTTCCAGAAGCGTAGTGCCGACCCGTATTTCTAGATCTGCTGCTCATGTTACCTATAGTCAGACAAATATCTTATCTTAAGTGAAGTTATTCTCGTTGATATTTTTGCCTTTGTACATACAAAAACTCTTCTATTGTGTTTTAAAAAAGATAATTGAATGAGTTGCACACAGCGCTACGTCACGCACGAAAACAGTACTCGAAGCAATGTCAAAACAACTTTTCTCAAGAATGGCTTACATCTAAAGTGCTTTTAAAAGTTTTTTATGTTGTGCCAAAGGTAAATGTATAGCAATTTCTTATTGTTTGATAGTCAATAGAATCCTATTTTATTTATTCGATTTACGACTAGCTCGATCGATGACAATGTCAGGGAATTCCCCTATTAGTTTTACAGTGCTGCCAACTAGCGTGTAGTGCAGTGCAAGTAGTACAACACATAACTTGTGGCGTGGCCAGCGCTCAATTTTAGAAATGTGGTACAATTTAAAATTATTGTTGTAGATTTTGATACCAACCTTTCTCGTGGTTGGTATTATACCTACACCCATAGAATAACACCAAGAAGGTAAACGCTCATACAAACATGAATTCGCCGCAATATGGCAGACAATGGGGGCGAATTGATATTTGCATATAAAAACACAAACTGACAATGACTTAGCTGCTGTCAGACTAATACATACTCGTACAAGCAGCAATTTTTTGTTCGTTTACCTTCTTGGTATATTCTATGCCTACACCTAAAATAAATGTATAGCTATATAAAAAAATAAAAATCTGGCCGCTTGAAGGGTAGAAACGTGGTATAGATGCTAGTCTAAATATATCGATTATAATTAAACAGTAGAACATTAACGTTAAAAAGTTCGTAAAATACCTACTTTTTTTACGATTTAACGTGACGAAATAGAGTTTTAGATTTTCAAGTGGAAGTGAAACATAGCCTAAGCGCTTCGCGTTTAAGTCAAGCAAGATATTTTACGCTCCTATCTAAATTAATATTTTTTTTGTTACGGTCAGACAGGCGTTGGAGCGCGGGGCCCCCAAATTCGCGGGGCCCGTAGCATTTGCTACTCTTGCTACGTGGCTAATCCGGAACTGACTAAGTGGCACATGTTAATAACATTTAAGATAAGTTCAATAATTAAGGATACTTAAGAAGTCACAATATTGTAGGAATTGAATAGGCTGGAGTGGGGAGCTCCGAAGGCTACCTGACCCCTTCTTTTCCTATGCGGATGTTTATTCCAACTAACTTTCGACACGGTAAATCCTACCGCAGTTATTCCAAAATAAATTCGTTGGAACACATATTTATCCTTCGGTCCTCATTGCAATATGGCCATGTCCTCATTGCAATATGGCCATATCCTCATTACAATATGTCCATGTCCTCATTGCAATGTGGCCATGTCCTCATTTCAATATGGCCATATCCTCATTGCAATATGGCTATATCCTCATTGCAATATGGCCATGTCCTCATTGCAATATTGTCATGTCCTCATTGCAATATGGATCTGTCTCTCTGAATTGAAAAAGGAAGAAAGAGCTAATTTGTTCACCATCAAGTCATTCTTCAGAAGCAATCAAAGCAAGTATATTAAGTTCATTCATAACTGTTCCATTGCTTGCCCTAGTTCTACCATTCCTTGTCTTAACTATACAGTTCCAATGCTTGATATACGTTTGAGTCCCAAGCCATCCATTCTTCCCTTCTATTGAGGTGCAAATATTAAACCTGATTATTGCCAGTTATTACTGATGGGTTGAAAGGAAAGTTCCAATGCATCATTTTATTGGGGTTCCTATATTATATCTGCTTGTGTTCATTTGATATTGATGGTTTGAAAGAAAAGTCCCAAATCATCCATTATTCCATCTTATTGAGGTTCCAATGTTATACCTGCTTTTTCTAATTGTTACAGATGGGTTGAAAGGAATGTCCCCAGGGAGCATTATTCGTTCACATGGAGGTTCCAATATTATACTTCCTGATTTTCATTTGATACAGATGGGTTGAAAGCGTGGTACTTAGTGTTAAGTCAGCCATTCCTAGGAATGTCCCCTCTTCATTTCATATTTTATTTAGTGGCTGCTGCTTCAACGTAACATTGGAGCTCACTTCGATAAAATTTTGAAATAGCCTTGCAATGGATCCTAAAATGAGGAATGAAATCTTAATGTCGGAAAATGCCCTCACCTGTAACTATCTGGACACTGTGTCGGTTTTGACCGGCCACTGCATACTGGGAAGGCACACTGAAAGACTGGGCAAGCCCGCAAAAAGACTGGGCAAGGACGCAGAAAGACTGGGCAAACACGCAGAAAGACTGGGCCTTAGGGTGACAATTAAATGTATGGGTAAGTTTTTTTACTTTTCTTTGGTCTCATCCTTTTTTTGGGTTGAGTTTTATAAAAAAATAATCCCTGTAAAATTTCAGGGCCCTAGGTGGAGGTTTAGGGGTCGCGTCGGCCCCCCAAAGTTACACAAAATGCGTTTTTTTTGTTCTGTTGTGTTGACTTTGTAAAAAATTGTTGTTGACTTTGTGTTTACATGACTTTGTGTTGTTCATTTATGTGTTTACAACAACTTATTCATACATCATTTTTATCTAATGCCAATATTTACTGAAATAAATTTAAAAATGCTCACAATCACCTTTTAAAAAATTTAACATGAAATAAATTAACAACTTTGGTTAGAGTGCATGTTTTTATTGATTAAGTCTAAAGAACTTGGGTCAATGTTTTTTTATTACAATCTGGAAACCGATTCCGATAATCACTCACAATTTTAATAACAAATTGCTTTTGACGTTCATTTTTTGTGAACAATTCATTGAACTCCTCCATCAATTTGACCCCCCTTTCTGCACTGTCATTTACAACTTTAAGTTTGTTCATCACTTCAACCACTTTTTTATACGACTGGTCCTGATGCCATTTTGCAGGATTAAGTTTTAAAAAATTAGTATTTATTTGAAATCTTTCAAATAATGCCTTTGTTGCGACCGAGACGAACTGCTCAATTCCGCCATTGAATATTTCAGCTATTTCTCTACCATTTACATTAACTCGTTTTGTGTTCTGCTCTAGTTCACAATCGTTTTCCAAAGCTGCAACCATTTTTTGTTTTGTAGACACTGGTACGTTATTATCAAAAAATGCAAGACCAACCGCCTCAGGACTTAAGTACCACAAATGGTTCTTAAACTTTTTCAGCGCAACGAGCGATATTTCAGCATCAATATTCTTAAAATTTTCCAGATTGCGCAAAAATACAAAATCTTGGTATGGCGCTTCAACAGCCAAAGGAGCAGAAAACCACGCTTCAACATAGACTTCAACAATAAAAATACAAATTCGACGAAGTCCATTTATTTCGAGTGTTGACAGCTGGAACTCGTTGCGGAATAAAAATATTTTAAGACAATAAATGGCTTTTGCCATCCATCTGGCATGGTGAACAGCTCCTGGTGAGCGAAACAATAGGCTGTTTGGGTGTGACTTGTTAGGTTTTTCACCCAGAAATAGTAAAGTCAGTTCCAGAAATTCCTTATAGTCTTCCCTGGGTTGTTTTACCTTTAAGACAGTATTTACAGCATTAATAATTCGCGCAGCTGATTCGTTCACGTAATTCTTCACAAGGGGATCTAGAAGGCCATACTCAAAGTTGCTTTTATTAATTTTAGCCCAAGCATTTTTAAATTTCTCAAATAATTTAACGTTGGGACTTCCGTAGTAGCTTATTTTTTCGTCGAAAACGCATTTAAGAATTATCTCGTATATATGATGCCGGCATGGTAACCACAAAAGTGGTCTTTGCAAACTGTTTTCTATTAAGGTACAAGTACCATTGAATCGCCCAGTATTGACCGCTGTTGTGTCAAACACTAGAGCTTTAATGTGATTTTGTAGGCCATATTCATAAATTGCATCGCACACAGCGAATGCCTGTTCTTTTCCGGTACCAGAATTCAATGCAGGTATTTGTAGAAGCTGTTCAACTTGCCCGCTCGTTATTATAATAGGCAGCCTATCAACTTTATCATTTCCCGTCAGCGCTGGCAAAAGTTTTCCATCCCAATGTAGGCAGATTGTATCCAGCTCATTTAATTTTAGCTTCTTTCTCAATGTTGAAACTCTTTCTTCGCGGATTTGTTCCCTTGCCTGGTGCAAAGACGTTCGGTTTAAAACATACTCTTCGATATTGTGGCCCAAAGATTCAGCTACTGCACTTATTATATGAACTGCATATCTGTCACTAATTTTACAGGCGTCCAATGCGGCCGCAAGTTTTGGAGTTATTATTTTATTCTTTCCTCTAAGGTTTTTGGCTGGAGGTTGACTACAACATGGTTCACATTCTGCACTTGTAAAACTATTATCCCCCCCTGATTCAGATGAGAGCAATTCTGCAGTTTCATCTAGGAAAAAGGATTAAGTCTTAAGAAAATAAAAATAAAAAAAAAACAATAAAATACAACGAACCAATTAATGCAATTTCATGATTATTTCGTTCCACCTGTTTCATCAAATTTTGTTTACGTTTCTCAATTTGGCGCTCTCTTCGTACTGCCTCGTAATCAATGCCATACATAAAGCCTGGGCGTCCGGGGTGCCGTTGACTTATCAAGAAAGCTCTATCTTCTTCAATAGACATCATTTGCAATGCATTGGAATGTGCCACGTCAAAAAGCTGATCCAACTTTTCTATCCACGCTTTCACTTTGTTGTTATGAAACTCAGACGTCTTTTTACAATCTTTTTGCATACTTTGCCATTCTTTGTATAATTTCTCAACCTTACTTATGCAGTGTTGTTTATCTCTGGTGGGAATGCGGGCTTTTTCCCAGAATACAAATAGTTCTGTCACAACTAAATTTGCACTTTCCCGTAAGTTCTTTTTCACTATACGTAAATTAAAAAACAAAACTTTCAACAACTCTAAATTTGATGGAAGTTTATTTCCTGTTAATGAATTTGAACAATATCCGATTAAATAAATTCGTTCACGTAAAATTGTAGAAGACATTGTCGACTTTTCACTCTCAAGTATTCACTGCAAATAAATAGAGAAAAGTAAATGTTATTAATAGGTTTCTTGAACCAACGATATTTTTCGATGGTTTTATATGCCAATTATTATACCGAATAAAGAAAAAAACGCACGGGTTTAAAATTGAAGTACAAATTATATTTGCTTTATTTACAACAACAAGAGAGATTTTAACTGAAGCCGAATGCTTGAGAAACGACTTGACAGCGAGATGAAAGCTAGATAACAACTGAACTAATATCGAAAATCAAAAGGCAATTATGCTCAAGTAGCTTGTTATGTTAACGTTAAGATCAAAGAGAATGAAAAAAAAGAGTAAGAAAAGAATGTAAAGGTTAAATAGTAAATGTATAAGAGAACTATGGTTTGTTTAAGAGCAATGATAATGAAAAGAGATTATTGAAGGCTTAGATCACAACAAGGTTATTTAAATTTATTTCAGTAAATATTGGCATTAGATAAAAATGATGTATGAATAAGTTGTTGTAAACACATAAATGAACAACACAAAGTCATGTAAACACAAAGTCAACAACAATTTTTTACAAAGTCAACACAACAGAACAAAAAAAACGCATTTTGTGTAACTTTGGGGGGCCGACGCGACCCCTAAACCTCCACCTAGGGCCCTGAAATTTTACAGGGATTATTTTTTTATAAAACTCAACCCAAAAAAAGTATGAGACCAAAGAAAATAAGACTTTCGAAATTAATTGTCACCCTACTGGGCCTACCCTCAAACGACTTCTGCTGAGGCTGAGGTTCCGAGGAAGAGCACGAGTCGATTCTCCACCTCTTATGTCAATGCCCATCCTTGAGCAGAACAAGAAATCACACCTTTGGTGCCCCATTTCTTACAAGTCTGACAGAGCTGTCATCCTTTAATATTAGGGACATGGCAAGGTTCATCAAACTATCAGAATGGTTTCCTGCAACATAATGGGGGAGTCGTGCCTTTCCCGGTGCTGTCCTTGCGCTGACTATCACCATCTCAAGTAAGAGAACTTTTTAGTCAGTGCTTGAACGGCGCCGCACCGTGGTATCACAATGGGCCGTTAGGTGTGGTCAAGTGTGGTTGCCACTCCTACCTACACTACCTACTATCTGGACAGAAGAAGTCGGATCTTTCCTCGTCTCATATTGTTAAAATCTTGATAATTAATATACTTGTTGAACAATTATTAAGTCTGGTCTCTCGTTTGTAAAGCAAGTCAATGTCAGTATACCGGAAACGTGTTAATTATGTCCTTGAAATTGATTTTCGTTTCAACATCTGCAGTACTACTTGTCGAGCTTTACAGATTCGAAGATTTTCCCCTTTGGCAACTTGACCCACTTAGTTACTCAGGGTACATATTTTACTGCTACCTTCATATATTTTTCAGCTGCTCGAATGGAATTCACGTCCTTTCAATTTACTGTCCTATTTTTCATAATTTCCCTGCTAATTGTAAACTTCCTTTACCTGCATTGTTGTTGTTGTTGGCCTTGCGCATACATAAATTGCTTTTGTGTGCTCCTATTACAAGCTTACAATGCAGCAGAAGGAAAAACAAAGTTAACAAACCGTAAAACATGCAAATTTATACAGACATGTCGTGCGTTAAACTGATTCCTTTCTCTCCTCTCAGCTGCAGATGAGTTATTTCTATGCGAAATAGGCGCTTGCTTTTAGATGACTATTATTCAAAAACATAATTTAGATTGCGTTGCTTCACTGAGTTATTTCACGGTATTTTAACTCTTAACATAATTTAACTTTTCAAATCCTATCAAGGCCCTCATGAAGCTTTTTTCACTTGTAGGGACTCTCAGTGACTTCCAAGGTGCAGTCTTCTAAATATGACAGTAAACTGGAAGGATCTTTCGATCATCTCCCAATGATAATTGATATACCAGGACTACGGGAGCTTGAGGATCACGTTTGTGAGTTGAAAGTCATGAGAATGACTCTCCTATAAATGAAACCACCGAGTCCCAATGTCTCACTAGAGCTACTTGACTATAAGGATTATATATATAGAACTACGCCTTCTGAATTTTCAAAGGTGCCTGTAGAAATCTGCATAAATCAAACAATATTCATTTCCATGTGTCATTTATGATAATTTACTTAATATGACTTAATATGTCACAGCCAAAAAAAGTCAGGACAGAAATTCCTTGTCAAATCTACCGATTATATTATGACTACAAAAGAAGACTTTGGTTGTACCAAGTCTATTAAAACCTGGTCCTATCCTAATCCAAACATCATGTTAATATTGAATAGTTCTAGGCAAGTAATTGACACCTGGGACATTTCAATGTTTCGAAATAGTCGGGAGTCAATAGGATTCTTTCTAGTACCAGGCACTTTTTATGGCGTTCTGATATTTAGGGAACGATTTTTAGTGCGGCGGTGTTGTTGAAAGTCTCCTTTAAAAGACGTTTCAGTTCCGTGGAATTCCACTCTCCGTATTTGATCTTCTTTTCAATCTTTATAGGAACAAAAACAGGCAGAATCGTGTTGGCTTTTTATACACATCATACTTGTACTCTACCTGTACCCTATTGGGACCGTGCCGCTTCCGTTTTCCGCTTTCGCTTTCGTTTCCATATCGGATTTGTGGAAATTCTGTTCTTTCACCGTACCAGATCCGTACCTCCTGTGTACTTGTGTAGTAGGCTCCTTATCGCCTCCATATCGACACTGTACTTGCACTAATCGGCTCCGTAGTGACTCAGTTCCGGAACCATTCTGTATTTGTGGTGACTCCGTACCAGCACCATTCCGATACCGAACCGAGACTGTACCTTCTCTGCATTTGTACCATACCGGATCCATGCTACCTTCATATATGTGCCGTACTGACTTTATACCGACACTGAACTGGCACTCTATCGGCTCCGTACCAATTCAATAACGGCACCATACCATCGCCGTAGCGACTCCGTACCAGCACCATACCATCTCCGTGCCGACTCCGTACCAGTACCCTATAACTCCTTAAATACTCCGTAACTGTATCACAGCGCCTTTGTATCGACTCAGGACCACCACTATTCCGACTTCGCAACGAATCTGTACCGGCACTGTATCATCTTCGTATCTTCTCTGTACTTGCACCATATTGGATGCATGCCACTTCCATATTTGCATCGTACTGAATTCATACCGACACTGAACTGGCACTCTATCGGCTCCGTACCAATTCCATAACTGCACCATACCATCTCCTTAGCGACTCCGTATCAGCACCACACCATGTCCGTGGCGACTCTGTACCATCACCGTAACTCCGTAATGACTCCGTAACTGGATCGTACCGCTTTTGTATCGACTCAGGACAATCACCATTCCAACTCCGCAACGCATCCGTACGGGCACATCTTCGTACATTCTCTGTACTTGCACCATATCAGATCCATGCCACCTCCATATTTGTACCGTACTGACTTCATACCGATACTGAACTGGCACTCTATTGGCTCCGCACCAATTCCATACCGTCTCCATGGCGATTACGTACCAGCACCACACCATCTCCGTGACGACTCCGTACCAGCACCGTATAATTTTGTAAATTCTCCGTAACTGGATAGTACCGCCTTTGTATCGACTCAGGACCATCACCATTCCGACTCCGGAATGAATCCGTACCAGCACCGTAACATTCCGTACATTCTTGGATTCTTTCGCTTTTGATCCTTGATTTCAATTCCTACTGATAAACAAACTATTGAATTCAATTCATTCATTTTTCCAGTGTTGGTCTGCAATTAACTCTATGTATTCACCCAATTTTAATTCGCACACCTCAACTTGGGGTCAACCGTCTACTCAACTGCTCACATCAGACTCATTTAATAATTCGTATAGTTACTATCTCCAGTTATTCCTCATTTTTTGTTCACAAATTCATACAGCTGTGATTATGATAATACGGGTACGCACCGGCATATCCACTTTATAAAGCGGATTTCTTTACCCCTTCATAAACCGAGCACACCCAGATACGCCAGGCGAGGACTGCGAGTGCAGCTCTTTAACAACACGAAATACTTCTCTGCAAAGTGAGTCCCAGACCGAAGCTGCCACTAAATGTGGCATAAATCGCTGTCGCACATGAATTATGCCGCAGTAACTCACACTCCGCAGCAGAGTCGCGTTCCTTTGGAAGCGCACCGAAGCACCGTGTGAAGACGACGGCGAAAGAATTGGCTACGTTGCGGCTTTGCTCATGTCATGTGTGTGCAATTCATGTGCTCCCGCTTCCTTCTGTTGCAATTTTAAGCTTTTAATACAAATGTCAACTGCAGTGAAGCAAGGAGAAAGTATGAAATCGCATTTACTTAGCAAATTGTGTGGATATGTTGCAGGTTGTGGTAACAATGTCGAAACATTTGTCAAATGTGTGGCTAAACGTAGGTTTAACCTATATAACGAATCAAATTTATTGACACCGTGACATTGCTGATATATATTATATCCCCATTATCGGTCACTGGGTATAGGAAATGTCCATTAAACTTGGGAACTTGTAATAAAATTCTATCATTTCCTACTCCTAATATATCTGAAGGATCATGGATATTTTGCATTAAAAGAATAAACAATAAAGCCCCGAAATATACTTCCCACTTTCACACTGCGAGAATTTTCTCTAAATATACGAGTATATGAAATAGTAGAAAAAATTTCAATTGAAGCGAAAAGTAACTCTCATTTTAGCAAGAACCGCGATGTTGAATAATTATTTTTCACCAACTCACAGCAATCCTGCCAATAAATAGCAGAGAAAGCCACCAACATTTTTTATGACAGAAAAGAGGAAGGTGAGATTAGGTTAGGTTAGACGGGTTGACCTAATTGGTCACATATTTGCCTGTCAGGTCCATAGTGATATCAGAGAATTATCCATTTAGGACTCGTGGAAGTAGAGATAATTCAATAGGGAGGCGTTTTATTCTAGTCTTATAAGTGGAGCCATTCCCAGGGTTGAAAGCTCTTTTCGTCTCCCAAACCAGGGAGCCAGCAAGTATTTTAAGCGTGCTCAAGTGATCAATGGACAGAAACACAAGAGATGTATTAAGGATTCCTTGCAGTCTGTTTCCCCGCAACTCCCATCCCCATCATTGCTCGTGAGCCTCATCTTTTTGTCGTGTACTGCCGTTAGACAGTGGCCTGTCAGTATAATTATTATCAATCTGCAATCGTTCCATAGAAGTGTGAATATAGATCTGATATACCGTTTTTCATACGGCTTGGACATATGTGTTGCAGTTCTGCAAGTAGTTACGTTGTTCCACCTCGCTACCACCTTTCTTACCGTATTTTCACCTAAACTTCTGTAAACTGCTTCCAAAGGCATCAGTACGCAGCTGATCTGACCTTTTGTTAAATGAATTCCGCTTTTCGCAATCTCGTCTGCTGTCTTAGTTTCCTCTATGCCTTTATGTCCTGGTCCCAGTATATCTGTAGTCGACGGACAACTTATCCATGGCAACCCTGCACTGAAGAACATTTCAGGCAGATGAGTAGTGTGAGACTATTGCCTTAATAGCACCCTGACTGTCTATATAAAAGTCTGTTTAAGAGGAAGGTAAAATCTATAATAATATTCATTTATATAGATAAACAAATCTAACTGAGGAAATTCACTTTTATTCTATAATCAAGGAAACAGCAGTCCCATGAGCTAAAATACCACACCTGGGGAAGTCTGGCAATACCTACAGAATAAATTTTCAATTACTATCTTTACCATAGAACCAGGCTTGTAAGGGTTAACAATTACCTGGGCGCAGCATTGCGGCGATCCAAAGAGGTCTAACAAAGATACAAATTTGCTATTATAAGGAACCTCAACACATGCAATCATAGCTGACGTCATGGAGTACTCTTCGTAGCAATCCTGTTATGCTGTTCGCACGCTCTGTGAGCAGTCATTAATGTGTCTGGATTTTCGCAGTACTCTTCCGTTTGTGTCTGCAGTTTACAAACGCCATCTAACATTTCGGTTGCTAAGTAACAATTTGACAGTGCATATATCTATCTCTGTCTATCACTCACTACTTAAATGATATACATTTATGGGAGTTTACTAGCGGTCCCCGTCTTTACACAATGGAATGTGTGCTATAATATTCTAGATATGAGGATGGAATTTTGAGCTACTGTTTGAATAACCATGGACTACGAGTACTGTAACAAAGGCCAAGTGTTAAACTCAGGGAAGAGCTTGTTCGTCTAAACTCTGGTAAACTTGGCAGATATCGCTGTTAGTTTCGGTAAGAATGACTAGTGAGGTCCTCAATTATTATCGAACACAATTCGGGTAACGTGGTCTCTGTTGATGCACATATATTCGAAGCTCTGAACTACGTCCTACACTACCAAGTTGGGAAATAATAATACAGTGACACCCCAGATTTGTGTTAATGTCTCTGAGAATGCTTTCAATTAAAACACTTCTGAATGGCAAATATCTGATATCTCGATTAGTCATGTATCAGTGGTTGCTAGCATCTTCAACCATCCCAATTTAATGCTTTATTCAACATATCTTCGGTCCCTATCTCCACACTTCGGAGTTCTTTAAATCAGTTAGCATTTAATTCGTGTTCACATATAGAAGGAGCACACATATTTATAAAGTCTGCCCGGAAGTTTTGTTATCTTAATATAATATTTAATCGACTATTTGAATAAAGAACTATACCCTTCTTGAATCTTCAAAAATATATTTTATTCAATGAATATTATACATGTAATATATGTATTTTTCTAGAGATATTCGTACACATGTGATGTGGAATGAGAAAAGGCAAAAGAATTAGTTTTCCTTTGCTTATTGTCGAGTCTCACAATCAAGGATAGGTGGTAATACCAAGGTTGGAAGCAAGCTTAAAAAGCTCAGTATGATTTTTATTCCACTTCACATATGCACCTATTTGCAAGAAACATATTACAGTTCATAATGAGAATTGTACTTATATGGAGTCAGATCGTTAGTTACGGTCATTTTACCACCATCACGCACAACTTTGAACGCCAACCGGGCTATATTCCTAGCATCATCAATGCCGGAGTGTTCGCGTCCCTCGAATGTGAGACCCACATATTTCAATGCATCAGAAAAGTGAGTTGGGCGATTTCTGTACCACTCCCGAAAGATGGCTCTCAACTCGACCCATTGATTGAATATGCACGGCTTCTTGAGACCTTTGCGTTTGCACTCCTTCATGATGCAAGTGCCGAAATCCCAATCGGTCCAAGTGAGTAAGGCGCAATTGCCGGTCTTATTGTCTGGGGACATTTTGGGCAGAACGAGATTGCGAGCACCCAACTCCTTACTTAACCAGTCCTGAAACAACGAAAATGCCGTCTGCAGAGGAATGCCATTATTGACAGTGTTTTGCGAAATGCCAGTGAGATTGATGCAATATTCGCTCAATATTGGAGATTCGGTGGGTCTGATATATTTGTGGAATTCCGCTTCGATTTGCCCACTGTTCAGATTCATGAGCACTGCTGGAAATTCTGTGGAGATGATTGACTTTATTGGATTACACAACCATATAAGAAATATATGAAAAGAGCTCTGGAATACTTCTAAGGACATTACCAATCGTTTCCGAAATACGTGAACGAGAATGAGGCTGATTTTGCCAACAGGTCGCTTGAAAATTGATAGCAATTATGTACTCCATTTTTATTTGGAGTCGTCGATTTTTCTTTTAATTTTGTTGAAAAATTTGACGACTGTGTCTTTCTTCTCCCAAATCGAGTGTACTCGTATTCGTACACAAATGGAAAGTAAAAATTCCTCAAAACGAGCGATGGGAAACATTTCCTGAATAGATTGCTTTGCTTTTATTTCCACTGTCGATAGGAAACGAGGTTAAAATTTCCCGCTTCAGAGGGTCAACACTGAGCTCTTAAAGCGATTTTATTCCCATTGCGTGTTTTGAGGTTCCTCATAATAGCAAATTTGTCTCTTTGAAAGACCTCTTTGGATCGCCGCAGTAATTGTTAACCCTTACAAGCCTGGTTCTATGGTAAAGATAGTAATCGACTCATCTCTTCAGTAGGTATCGCCAGATAAGCTCAGGTGTGCTCTTTTAGCCATGTGACTGTAGTTTCCTTGATTATAGAATGAAAGTGAATTTCCTCAGTTAGATTTGTTTATGTATATAAATTAATATTATTTTATATTTTACCTTCCTCTTAAGCAGACTTTTATATAGAAAGTCAGGGTGTCATTAAGGCAATAGTCCCATACTACTCATCTGCTAGAAATGTTCTTCAGTGCAGGATTGACATGGATAAGTTGTCCGTCGACTACAGATCTACTGGGTGCCAGGAAGCAAAGGCATAGAGGAACATAAGACAACAGACGAGATTGCGAAAAGCGGAATTCATTTAACAAAAGGTCAGATCAGCTGCGTACTGAGGCCTTTGAAAGCAGTTTACAGCGATTTAGAGGAAAAGATGTTAAGAAAGGCGGTAGCGAGGTGGAACAACGTAACTACTTGCAGAACTGCAATACATATGTGGAAGCCAAATGACAAGCGGTATACCAGGTCTATATTCACACTTCCATGGATCGAATGCAGATTGATGATAGACAGGGTACTGTCTAACGACAGTACACGACAAGAAAATGAGGCTCACGATGATGGGTGTGGGAATTGCGGGGAAACAGACTGCAAGGAATCCTTGGTACATCTCCTATGTTTCTGTTCATCGATCCATCGTGAACTCTTAAAATACTTGCTGGCTCCCAGGTTTGGGAGACTAAAAGAGTTTTCAACCCTGGGAATGGCTCCACTTATAAGATTAGAAAAAACGCCCCCCTATTCAATTATCTCTACTTCCACGAGTCCTAAATGGACAATCATCCGGTATCGTTACGGAATTGACAGGTCTAAACTTGCCTCATTCGGTCAGCCATCTAACCTGACCTAACATAATGTTACCTTCTGTTAAGTGGGTAGTATTCTGAGCTAGGCTGCTGAGTCTTGCATATTTCTGTACTTTGTAACAAAGTACGTCGGTCTACTGACATGATCTGCTTCACAAAAAAACTAACATCCACAGCATGAGTAGGAGAAAACTTTCAGCTAATAAGAGTATCGTTTGCCGTGGAGGAAGGATTAAGAGTAGCATAGATCGCAGAGTCCAGCATAAGTCTTGGTCTGAACTTGAGCATACTCTAAACATGCGCTCACACTTTGTCAAGCACTACACGCAAAAGTACACAGAAATAAGGACTCGAATTATTGTAATACTTTTTACGACGCATGTTGCTGCGAACTGAAAGAAAAACAAATATTTCCGTATCGTCCAAGTGAGTGTTCCATGAAAGTGCAGACATAAGCTCTTTGCAGATGCTATTGATTCATTGATTGATTGTGGTATGGAGCAGAATATCATAACGCAGAAGACCGCAGAAGGAGTTCCTTCTATCAACATTGTTTCTTATGCTCAAAAGGTCCTTCTTTAATAAAACACATGTTTATGAATGGTTTCAATACCAGTTCTACAGATTCTATTGCACATAAATTTGAGGGGAATATTTCCTGCCAACCGTTGAAGCAAAAATACCAAATACAAATGTGAAACCAAACCGAAGAACATGCAAACAGACACGTGAAGCACAGGGCCAAAAGGGACCACCACTCAGCTTAGTGCGACATCGTTTTACTTAAAAACATAACAAAAACGCGATTATTCTTTCATTTCGTAATAATAATCCCTAATCCTGCTGTCCAATACCCTGTTTGAGGAAACTTTGGCTAAAATGAAATGAAACCATCGCCACAAAACAAACAAAAAAGGAAAAAGAAATTCCAACATTCTCACATGCATACACCTCCTCCAACTCCACACAACAACAACAGGAATGGGCTCTCATACATTCGCACTTTGCAGCCATCTTGGCTGGTTGCAGGAAGTTGCAAAGAGGGATTTCCGCCTCATGTTTCATAAGCTGTGTTGCTAAGCAATCATGTGTGGACATGTATAAATGTGTGTGTGTGTAGCGAGTCCTTTCATGTTGATGTCCTACGTACGGGCAAGTGCTGCATCTGTATATGAGTGAGTGTGAGTGTGTGTATGAGCACGTATGTGTTGTCAGCTGTGTTGTGCTGTTATATTAGTAATTTCATTTGTATTGTTGTTCATTGGCCGGTGTTCTTGTTCTTGTTGTTCGCTGCTGCTGCTGTTGTTGCTGTTGCTGTCATTGTTTTCAGGATCAGCCGGCAAACCCAACGCTGTTATTATTGCTTCTCTACTAGCGCCATGCATTTGCGGTGTGCTTGTTTTTCTTTCAGTTCGCAGCAGCTAAACGGAACAACATGCGTCGCAACAAGTATTACAATAATTCCAGTCCTCATTTCTGTGTACTTTTGCGTGTGGTGCTCGACAGAGTGTGAGCGGATGTTTGGAATATGCTCAAGTTTACGGTGGCTGAATAATAGCATTAAACAAATAAATATATGAATATGCTGTCAGTATGCTACGCTTGGCAATGGTATTAATTACAAATAAAGCAGAACGGGAAAATCGTATCGGAGGCTTATGCAATATCCTTGCCTCTAAATAGGTCCTTTAAGAATTCTGAAAGTGCTTACAATATATTTGTAATCATAGCAGCAATTCCTTATGAAGCTTTTCTCTCCATAACAGTTCTAGAAATAGTGTAGAACTCATGTCAGTCTGAAAACCTTTATAACAGTAAATATGGTCTTATAGAGGTATTAATTTGAAGGTTAGAAACTTTTGTCAGCTCATTACTGCTAGTGCGGGGGAGCTCACTCTTTATTCTTCTTTAGCTTATACGTTGATATTAGAAATAAACTTATAATTGCTGAAGAAATGTGAAGATCGGAAATTTGCCGGAAAATGGACAAGTACAACATGAGGTCAAAAGATTTTGGTCCCAGACAGAGGAGCATCTAAAAAGGTTCTCAAACAGAGAGGACCTGACGGGCTACAGCACACTCAGGCATCATCTAAAAAAATTGGGAATTTACTCCAAGGATATCTGGAGGTAATGCAATCCGGTACCGGAAAGCTCGCTTCACATACTCTAGATAGGTCTCCTTCGGTCTCCCCGCTAACATACAAAGGTGTGGATATTTCGATGAAGAAGACGGTTAAATATTTGCGACTAATACTAGACAGGAAACATACCTGGAAAACCAATATTGAGGAAAGCTTTAGAAAGGCCAATATAGCTTTGTACACATGTAGAAAAGCGGTCCGAATCAGGTGGGGGTTATTTCCACGAATTATGCATTCGCTGTACATTTCGGTGGTCAGACCTATATTGCTACATATATGGAATACTGGTATGATGGCCAGCCACTCAGAAACAAAGCTATTCGAAGCTTCTGAGCAAGGTCCAAGGAACAGCTTTTCTGTTCATTTCTGTTGCTTTAAGCCCCACCCCAACTAAAGCAATAGAAGTGATACTCAACGTACCTACATTAGAGCTGGTAGGGAAACAAGTGGCCGCCGTATCAGCGCTAAGGCTGAAATGCACGGCGTTAAGGAATGATCGGCAGACTGGCCACTCGACTATCGTGTCTTAGCTGGAGTCATTTTATCCAACACCTTGACCACTGTACATCTAATCTCAACTTTGATAGGCACTTCAAGACACATATTTCGTCTAGAAGAGAGTGGCAAACACTCGTGCCATGGAGAAGGGGGAACTGAATTTCTACACCGACGAATCTAAGCTTGACGATAGAGTCGGTTTTGGAGTTTTCTCAAAAGAACTGGGACTGGAACTTTCGTTCCATCTCCCCGACCACTGCAGTGTTTATCAAGCAGACGTCTTAGCCGTAAGGGAGGTAGCCGTCTACTTAAGTAGACACGCTGTAACAAAAACCATTATAAATATCTATTCGGATAGCCAGGCGGCCATTATGTCAATGAACTCGGTGGCACTGAAATCTGAGGTTGACTAGGACTGCCTGGCAGACCTCAAGGATATCAGCACCATTTTCTGGGTACGCCTAATATGGGTTCCAGGACATTGGGGATATTGGAGGGAACTGTAGGGTTGACGAGCTAGCCAGAAGGGGTACCAACCTTCCTCTGTGTTCGTACAGATGTGAGGTTGGAAAGCCACCTCTAAAATTATGTTGAGGGATAGCATTGTCCGTGATCCAATAGGTTTTGGGCAGATGAAGGCACTTGCTTAATGACTAGGCTAATGTGGCCGCAACTTGATAGGAAAAATCTAGGGACTTGTTTGCCCTGTAGAGAGAAGATATCTCTAAGGTCGCGGCTTGTATAACCGGCCATTGGCTATTCGGCAGAGATGCTCTCAGGCTGGGATTATTCTCTCATGTATACTGCAGTAGTTGTGGGGATGAGGAGGAGACTGTGGAACATCTCTTCTGTAGTTCCGCGGCTCTAGCTAGAAGCAGAGCAGGCTCTTTAGGCAATTACGCTTTCTGCTCTCTTACTGAAGCGTCCGGCGCGAAGATCAAACAAATCCTGTGCTCTATTAGGGCTTCAAAATGGTTTGTCGACTAAAGTAGAGGTACAGTGTTACGCGGTGGTATCGCAATGGACCCATAGTGGTCTGAATGAGTTGGTCTGCAACATTACCTAACCTTACATTCTCTGTGAATGTCCTGCAGCTTCATTTAAAGGCAGGCTGCTATGCTTCCCATAAAATGATAAAATGAACCTCAATATTGATAAAATATCGAATTGGTCGAAGTGCACAGCCAATGATAATAAGAATATTATAAATAAATAAATATTAACTATTGTTTTTTGTGTCCTTGACAATAAAATAATGCCCAGGGCAGGGTCTAAGAATGGTTCTTTCTAAATATAATAATAATCATAATAATAATAATAATAATAAAAATAATAATAAATTTTTCAAAATCTTTGAAGGAGCAAATTTCCCAATTTCTTTCTACTTTTTTTCATGCCTAGCTTATCATCAACAAGGACCTCCTTCTTTCAATTATTTAACTTTTTTTCATGCTGAAGTTATCATCAACAAGGACCTCCTTCTTATAGACTAACTCACTGCACTGACAATTATTTTTTTCCTGAAATAATTTTAAACTATTCATAATTTCCAGTTGCAACATTTCCACTTCTTGCTTATGCCTTATGAGTCCTTTAATTTCCTTTTCTTCCTTATTCAAAGAGTGTTTCCTACTTTTCCCCATTTGAAGTACGATTATAAATCAATGCTGCTCTAACATAATTGAGGTAATTTAACAAGAAATTAACTGGCGTATTAAGCCGGGTTATTTGTACGCCCGAAGGAGCTTTGTTGTGCTGTCAAAAATCAACCTAGATGAGCTCACGTAGCGTTTATCAACCAGATTTGAAATTGCCTCCTGCAGCATCTTCCATACAAGGTACCCGCTTTCCTGCTATGAAGTTGTGAGAACGTGTTGCAATTTACATTTCACAGGTGATTTGCCGCATGAAATTCAAAACATTCCTTAGAAAACGTCTTCAGGGCATCAACGAATATTGCCACCAAGCGGCAGATAATTTGCCAGTGGGGACAGATTTAAAGCATTTTCTTTAGGAAAAATAAATGTCCCCGTTTTCGTTACTTGAGGATTCATATTGTTACAGTGGAGCTTATCTGTTGTGTGTGAAACACAAATCTCACAGATTTATGTACAGTTCGTGTTAAGTTGTACATTCTTCGTTCTTGTCCCTTAAAGATTCGACAATGAATTGAGGAGAAAACAATTTTGATGAATGAAAACTGCTCTTCAGATATGAAGAAATTAAAGTTCACGAATCCTACCGAAAGCCCGTGTTACTCTTTTACAAAACAAATAAAATGTTCGGGTGCAAAGTGGTTCAGTGGATATGAGGAGAACCTTCGTAGACAGGTAGATAGATGCAGGTGGCCGCCTTGCTTGTTCTGAGCCCTCTAAGGCCAGTTGTGGTACCCCAGGATTTCATCCCTTTATTTAGGGATCGTTTCAACCGGAATTAAAGACAATTCGTATTAAACCTGTTTTGTGTCAACTTGTTTGGAATCCTGTAAAACTATCATACAATTTTCTGGGACAATATGTGAGAGTACTGATATCTGAGAGCAATGTCGTGTGTGAATCCTATAAGCGCCGGAGAATTTTTCTATTTAATTGGAAAAGATTTTGTATTTAGTTGTTTTGATGAATCTCTTAATCTGCTTTTGAAATACCTCACGCTGCTATTGCTCAAGTCCACAGTCAAGAAATTATAGAATTCTGGACTGTTGGCTTCAGAACTCTAAGACACCGTATAGGTATCTGCAATTGGAATCATTCGAACAATTCTGCCATTAGGATATAAGATGTAACATCTTCAAGAAAGTGGTGCCAGTCTTCAATATCACTGAGTTTTGGCATGCCATTCCCATAATACTCAGGGACATACCAAATTTCATATATATTACTGATGAGTATTAATTATAAATCATATCTGATGCCTACGATCTCTGGTACTCTCGATCACTCACTCTCTTATAACTCTCATGTTCGCGTCTCTTTTGTCATTTTGTATAGTGGAGTATAAACATTGTTCAATAAAGCAATCGATCTAATTGTGTAATACACAACAATTACCATAAGATACTGTAGGATGAAAGAGCATGCTAGGGATTCTCCTTAATAAGAAGTAAGAGACATACTTCAGAACTTAGGGATACCATTATCGTTTAAGATAAAGGAGGTGCTCATATGCACTTTTGATATACGAACTGAAAATCCTCTAGTTTTGTGGGGGTTTCAATTTTAAAGGTATATTTTTCATTTGAAGGCTTCGATTGCCTTTCAGGGAACAGTTGAACTATGCATCACTTTTTGTCCAGCAGGAAGAAAGCGAAGGGGGAAGCTCTTCCGGGTTTTACCTGTTTTTTCTACCATAACAATGCAATGGCTGAATCAATTCTTTGAATGATTATACTTATAAAGCCGAATCAGTTGAGGTTCCATTGGCATGAACATCCACCAAAGGGTTTCTAAAAATCAAAACTTCTCGAAGCGGAAACCGTCATCATTCCCATAATGACCTCAACAGATACAATCAGTGACTACTTTGCAGTGGATCATTTTCTGAAAGGGATTCAGACTTTGGAGTAAAGCTTGGAAGGTGCATTCTCTTCAGGGGTGAATAAGTGGGAAAATAAAATATTTCTTGACCTTAAAATTGTTTGTTTTTCGTGTAATATAGGAAACTTTTGGGGCCGCCTTCGTAAATTAAGTAACCAAACATATTTTTGACTGTTATCCTTATATATTATCCTTAAATAGTAGTTTAACATATGTGACCTTCTCCGAGAAAAGGGACCTAGTGTGTCAAAAAACGGGTACTTGGGAAAATCGATGAAAATTTTAATGTTTTTCTCATTTTTATCGATTTTCCCAAGTACCCGTTTTTTGACACACTAGGTCCCTTTTCTCGGAGAAGGTCACATATGTTTCTTTTTCACCATTGATTTTTGCTCCCTCCACCGAATAAGGTTGCAATAAACCTCCTCGAAATAAGTTCTGGGTTCTTCTACACAACACTCTAAAAATCCTTAATGCAGCACTCTCAACGATATTCGAGTTTGCTATCGGAACGTCTCTATCGCTATTGGACATATTAGCGGACTAAATCGCTAAGATGAATAAATCCGGTTTTGAGGGAGTGGTATTCCGTCGCACACACCTTTATTTAATACTCATTGTGAAGAAATATCACATGAAAATATTCAACAATTGCTACAATGTTCCAATTTAATAATTTTCAACGAATATTTTGCCTGAACTTTTTATCTTAACTGGAAATAGGTGCCATCTCAGTCATCGATATCAAAGCAAATTACGAGCAACGAACCGTAAAGGAGATGCCATTTAAAGAGTGACACATTTTCCACAGCCAAGGTAAAAAGCAACCATTTCGAGCAAATCAAATTGGAATTGCGAAAAGAAGGAGAGTATTTCTTGACCACTGGGCAAGCGAAACGTAGCTGATCACTGAACTGTCAATGAATCTGTCAAAGCAAAAAATTGATAACTGTGCTCACTCAAGTGTTATCAGCACACACACATACACACATCCAGCTTTACACACACAAGAACTCTCCTTCATACGGACAAATATGCACACACTCGTGCAGCAGGACATCCATTTTGCACGCATATGAGTTGCAGTTGATGCCGACCGAATGAGCTGTCATCGGGGCTACTAAATTGCTTGGGTTATTTGGTATTTAGCCATCAAATATTTGACTTTGATTTCCAGTGTAATCAGCTGGAAAAATAGCTTCATGACATGTTAGATTACGCTGCACAATGAGGATGTCGGCTTCGCCTTTGGCCAATTGTGTCAATAGAAGCACACCAAGCACGAGTGTGTCAAATGATGGCCATTTTCAGATATTCTATAGGTTTAATCAATGGCAGCCAATAAATAAACTCTCGTGGCAAATGTGCTTTTATTTAATAAAAAATGTATGAATTCAGATGCTTGTCTGGGCACTGGAGTAGCGACGCAATTTTCTTCTCAGAGCAGTGAAAAGAGAATTAAATGTGATGGCTTAGAAAGGTCAACATATAAGTAAAGTTCATCTTTAAGATGCCATAGTATGGGAGATTGGATAGATGAGGAGACACTTAGGGATTGGTTTTCTATTTCATGTGAAAAAGTGGGAAAAATTTCTATGAAAATGAAGAACAACATTTCCGAAAATTGCTTCACTTTTCGTTATTAATCAGTTGAATATCAGAATGATGGCATCAAGTTGGAGATAAGAGTCTCACCAAGATGAACCATTCCGGTAATGAACAAAAGATAAAATTCCCTCCGGCTATTCAGAGAGTGGATTCCCATGTGAAACTGAGGTACTCGTACTTTTTAGAGAAACTGAATAGAAGATGAACGCCGGATACAACCTCCTCGGAACTATAACGAAAGTTGTCAGAGTTGTAACCTGCATTGAATCGAAAGTATCTAAATATACCCCGTCACTGCGAACATAATATCAGAGAGTATACAGAGATACATCATTGGGTCTAGTTTGGATATAAATCGTGCCTTCTTAAAAATAGGTGTAGTAATGGAGTTATTAAAAATAGGTGCTGTAATGGAGTTATGTCTCTAGAACCTTTACAGACAAATTAACTTTAATGGAGAAATCAACATCCTTGGTTTCGCTTCTGCCATATGAACGTTGATGGATATTTTTGTATTAAACAGAGCCAAAAATGGAACAATTTAACTGTGGACCAATCTCAGCGATGTGTGTGTATATACCACTATATATAATTCCTTCTCTGGTCAGTGCATCAGTTATGTAGGCCACTATAATTATTAAAGAGACATTAAAGAAAATTGAGTGAATTGTGTAGTGGAGTCTTGTCTTGCTCGGTCATGGATTATTGTGATGTCGACTTGGTAGGAACTCTCTCTAAGGAAACAAAGGAAATGTCACTGATAGAGAACATAATTCGTTTGGGCTTTGCTGGCCTAGAATAGCATCTTTTATTGATGCCCCTTTTGGCTTATTAGATTATCTTACAAGGATGGGTCCTCGGGTTGCTATGGAGTGTTCTTTTATTGATGCCCCATTTTACTTGTTAAATAGTCCAACAAGGATGGATCCTCTTTTGATGCCCTTTAGGAGTACTTAGATCTCGTTCAAGTATGTTCGTCTCCTGGAGCTACTGTGGCATAATTAGGTCTGCTTCAAGGATTGTTTGTCTCCCGATGCTACCGTAGCGTACCTAGTTCTCGTTCAAGAATGTTTCGCCTCATGTTGCTAGTATGGTGTACTTAGTTCTCGTTCGAGCATGTTTCGCCTCCTGTTGTTTCTATGGTATTCTTAGTTCTCGATTAAGGATGGTTCCTCTCCTCAGGCTACTGTGAAAGACTTAGTGCTGTTACAAGAATGGTTTCTCTCCTAATGCTACAGTGGCGCACATAGGTCTCGCTGAAGGATGGTTCCTCTCCTAATGCTATTGTGGCATACTTAGGATTTATTGAAAGATTGCTTCTCTCCTGAATTTATAGTGGCGTACTTAGCTCTCGTTTAAGCATGGTTCCTGATGCTACTTTAGCGTACTAAGTTCCCTTACAAGGATGGCTCTTCTCCTGACGCTACTGTAGTGTACTTAGTTCTCGTTCAAGGACGTTTCATCACATACTTACCTTCATGCAGCATATTTATTTCTTGTTCAAGGATGGTGTTCTTACTTAGTTCTCGTTCAGGAATGTTTCGTCTCCTGTTGCTACTGTGACGTACTTTTTTCTTCTTCAAGAATGGTTTTTCTCCTGAGGCTACTATGGCATACTTAGGTCTCGTTCAAAGATGGGTCCTTTCTTGATACTATTGTGGCATATTTAGTTCTGTTTCGCCATTGGAATCACTTTTGTTACTACTCCGACGGAATCTTTTATTTTTCCATTACAAAATAATAATTGGAGAATCTGTGGGCTAAAAATATTTAATTTGAACATAGTTGTTTAACTGGATAGTATGGCAATTGAAGCATGACTTTCAAAAATAAAGAATGACAAAGAAAATAGTTGTTTAATATTAAAAATATATTTATAAATGTCCTTTTAAGGAGCATAAAGCCACAGTTTTGTCACAAATAATTGTAATTTATTTACGAGTACTTCAAATAATGTTACAACTTCCATTCCTATTCTACTTGTATGATTCTACGCTATGACGACGCTCCTCAAAACGCCACAAAAAAATTAGCACTGTAGCAAAAAGTAGCAAAGATCTGCCAAGGGGCGGTCATAAATTGTCCACTCTGTTGGTCGATGTTTTTGTTCGGCCGCGGTCATGGTAGCTGGCCCAACTGTGACTTCTCTTGCCGTCATATGGAAAAAGCTACAAAATGTAGCGTCGAACAAAAGGTCGTTAAGATAAGCAGCCGCAGCAGCAGCAACAGCAGCAAATTCGCCTAATAATACTCAAACGTTGTTTGGCGTAAGCGATACAAGCGGAATTTATGTCCGTTCAAATGTCGCGTCCATTGTCAAATTATTTATCATTACACAGTGAGGCGGTGGCGGTTTGCACACATGTCGTTAAAGACACATTGCTCTACTAATTGGCAATATATAAAGCTCCGTTTTGATTGCGCTTATGAAATAGAAAATCCATTTCAATAAAAGAAGCTATATAAATATGTTTATATAATGGACGTATAAAGATGGTATTAATCAGATTTCCTGGATACATTTAATTACGAAACGGTAATAATGGTCAAAATGTATTAAAACAATACAGAGGAAATAAGTAGGGAGCGGATTCTGTAGTGTTCAGCAGAATATGTTTATCGGCAATGATATTTGCAAGTCATAAAATGGCAATAATGACATCAGGAGCAGGAGTTTCAAAACATTAAAGTTATGTACTGCAACAAAGCTAAATTCCATGCAGGTTCCAGCGATGCTTTAATATAGGCCCAATACATTCCTTCAATGGCTGGATAGTTGCGAGGTAATGGTACTTGTGTCTCATGCTGTGTCACAAATGGCCAATCCAGCCTAAGCTCAACCTACCTACCTACCTTACAGGCTTCGGACTGTAAGTTCCATATGACGCTTTCTTATGAGAAATTTAGAACTCCATATGCCATTCAAAACAGATGAAGCACTCGATACTGCATTCGAGTATCTTACGTGCATTATACAGGAATGTGCTTGGCGTTCCAATCCCCACTAGAAAATTTCTTATAATTTGTCTGTTTTGAAACACTCCTTTGGAAAAATTGCGAAGAATCAACAATCTACCAAACATTGGAAAATTTCAAGATACCAATACTGAACTAACCAAGATTATCAGATACCTCAAGCTTTTGATAAAGAGGATAAAAGTTTCTAACATTGCACACACTGACGAATATAAACTCAAAAATCTAAACGGACTATTCATTATGGAAAGTTTCCAGTAGGGCAAGCAATTATTTATATAATACACCTTCATCCCCATTTACTAAGAGCTAATAAAATACTCCGGAAGAGCCAACTTAAGTTCTGTGGTCAAATAAAGCTGAGTGTTCCAAGCAACATATTGACTTAATAGGGAACAAGCTAGACCAATGTCATAAATTGGAATTGCCTATGAAGAACATGTCAAGAAATGATATAATAAGTCTCTGGCAAATTTGAATGAAAAGCTCCAGGACATAATCAGAAACAAAGTACTCAAAGAATTAACTCTCGTGAATAACACTTTTTGGTAAGAAGTTATTTCTACTTACAATGGAAAGTGGAAGAAATAATGATGATTCTAAAGCTTGGTAAAAGTGGTGCCGACCCGACACCTTACCGTCCCATCAGCTTGGCAACCAATGATTTCACAAGTGTTTGAAATAATTTTTTTTTTTTTTAATACAAGAATTTATTATTTATTGAATCTGCTTAAATTAAGCCTAACAATAAGTATATCAAATCTTAAAAGTAGTCACTAAAAAATAATTTTAACCTAAATTGTATTTGGCCATCAAAATTTCGGTTCTGCTTCGCTCTTCAAAAGGCCGGAAAGTCTCTTCTCTGCAGGCGGGATCGGCTTATCGGTTTTGCGAGGGATTTAGCTAGTGGATTCGGGTGATTTTTCAGTTTTGCTATGTATATCTGCTTGTTAGCATTTATATCTGTGATAACTGTTGGTATTTTCAGGCCTTTGTGAATATCATCGTTACGCATGTACCATGGAGCACCTGTTATTAACCTAAGTATCTTCGACTGAAACCTTTGAATCCCGAACAACCACTGCAATAGTGAATTCATCTACGTTCCTAAAGAATTCGCATATCGGGATTTGTATTGAGGTATCTGCTTCGTTAATGTCCATTGCAGAGCCCCTTCTGGTCATCTCGTCCGCTAATTCATTCCCTTCTATATCGGTATGTCCGGGAACCCAGCAAAGTGAGACCTTGTGGGGTCCAATGTTCAGTAGTGAGGTACGACATTCCATTACCAGCTTCGATTTAACTGTCTTGGATTCTATTGCCTTAAGCACCGCCTGACTATTCACAAAAATAGTGATATTCGAAGGTCGAATTGTACTACTTTGTATCAGTCCGGCTGCTTTCTCAATTGCATAGACTTCGGCCTGAAAGACGCTGCATGCGTCAGGCAGCCGATATGACTGTCTTGCGTGCAAGTCTTCCGAGCAGACACCCGCCCCCGTTCCACCCTCCATCTTTGAGCCGTCAGTGTAGATGGTAATGTCAGAATTACGCGTAACAGAGCCTGACTCCCAGTCTTCCCTGGTTGGATAGAGAGGAATTTTAGCTTTAAAGTCCATAGTTGAAGTCATGTAGTCTGTAGCCGTTTCTAAATCGGCCGTAACTAATCTTTGACCCTTCCGTCTTATTTCGCTCAAAATTGTCCATAGTTGGCAGATTTCTACGTGATGCACTCCTTTAGTCTGAGAGCACACTTGGCGGCACAGCCCTGAATGAACACTCCTAGCGGTAGAGGTGAAATAATATGTTTAAGCCTTCTTGAGGCGCGCTGCTTACAGCCCCTGAGATTCCCAGGCTAGCAAGTCTTTGTACTTTTTCAATACTGGTTAGATTACATTTCCTTTCCAATGTCTTCCACTAGACGATGGACCCTTAGGTTAAAATTGGTCTTATGATTGTGGTGTACATCCCATAAACGATGTACGGTAACAGTCCCAATTTTTTCCCAAAGATCCTTTTACAGGTATAGTATGCAGCCAAACCCTTCTTTCTTCTCTCCTCAATATTCCTTCTCCAATTTAACTTGGAGTCCAGAATGATACCCAAGTATCTTGCTTCTGAAGAGAGATTCAATGTTACCCTACCTAACTTTGGCAAAGAGAACTCAGGGATTTTGTTTTCCTGGTGAACAAAACTAACTTCGTCTTAGTAGGGTTAACTCCTAACCCGTTGCGCTCAGCCCATCCGGAAATCTCGTCCAGTGCTGATTCCATGATTTCGCTAATCGTTGACAAGAACTTGCCCGGGATTAGTATGGCAATGTCATCAGCTTAGGCTACAATTTTTGTTCTCTTTTGCTTTGAAGGTTTCTAAGATCTCATTTACTACTAAAAGCCATAGCAGAAGTGATAGCACTCCCCCCCTGCGGCGTACCCCTTGTAGTCCTCCTACTCACCGAGGCCGTCCCCATAGTGGCGTTAATAACCCTGCTTACTAGCATTGTGTTAATCCATGTCACTATGAATTCCTTCACTCCGTGATCTCTCAGCGCCTTACATATCGGCTTAATAACTGCATTGTATAGGAGGATTTTGTATTCTAGACTTAAGGTAGATTTGTGGTTTATTAGCCAATGCAGCTTAGCGACCTTCAACTTCATAATTAAAATTTTAGCTGAAATGTGCGTACGCCAAGTTAAGCGCCTGTCTAAATGAATGCCGAGATAGGTGACTTCATTAGCTTGTAGAATCTCAATATTATTGAGCTGAATGGCTGGACACGTACCAGGCCTCAAAAAAAATGTTACCTGTTTGCTTTTTTGCTCATTGACCTTTATACGCCACATTCCTAGCCATTCTTCTACCGTAAATAAGTGCTCTTGTAGTGCTCTCGACGCCGTAAATAAGTGCTCTTGTAGTGCTCTCGACGCCTTTATCGAACATTTATTGCAACTGAGTATGGCGGTATCATCCGCAAACGTTGAAACTAGCGTGCTTTCACTTATAGGAGTATCAGATGTGAATATTACATATAATGTAGGGCCTAGACCGCTACCTTGTGGCACACCGGCTAAAATTGGAAAATCTTCGGAAATGAATTCGTTTACTTTTACCCTGAAACGTCTATTGGATAAGTAAGACTCAAGAATTTTATGATAGCTTTTTGGGAGAAACTTTTTGATTTTGAACATCAGTCCTTGATGCCATATCTTATCAAATGCTTGAGCCACGTCAAGGAATATTGCAGAGCAAAACTCCCCGAGTTCAAATGCTTTTCTTATTTCATTTGAAATTCGATTCACTTGCTCAATAGTGCTGTGCTTTGCGCGAAAACCGAATTGGTGTTGCGGTATTACGCTATGTTCATGAAGAAAAGCAGATAGCTTATTTAATAGTAGTTTCTCAAACAATTTGGAAAGGCAAGGCAACAGGCTGATAGGTCTATATGATGAGGGTAGCGTTGCGTAAAGACGCAAGTTTAGCTATCATACTCGAACATATCTGAGACTTCTTCCATGCATTCGGATAGTAACCGATGCCCAAAATTGCGTTAAAAAGCTTACAGAGAAATGCTGATGCAGAATCTGGTAACGAATCCAGGTGATTTTTTTGGATTCAGTTGTTTAATATGTTTGACTATTTCAGGAAGGGAAATTTTAATAGGCTGAGCAATCTCAGTACTGCAAGGTAAGGCAGGCAGTGCAAAGGAGTTTGTAGCCACATTCGGCTGGAACAAGTTGCATAGATGTCGTGAAAAGCAGAGTGCTTTTTCTTTATCGCTTTGAGCCCACGCGCCGTACGGGTTTCTTAGAGGTTTTACACCTTCCATTGGAGGCTTAAAGTTTTTCGATGCCTTCCAAAGGGAATACCTTTCGGTAGAATTTGGGGTTACTTTCTTCAGGTACTCTTTTAGGTTTTTATCCTCCTCCTTTGTAAGAGCATCTTTTAGCGCCCTTTCGGCTGCTTTAAGATTGTATTTAGAGATGGGTGAGCGGTGGGCCTCCCATTCTCGGCGCAGCCATCGTTTCTGGGCTACAAGTTTTTCAATTTGACTATTTGTACAGGCATACTTGCACTTTCTAGAAGTATTTTTTGGCGTTGCAACTACGGCTGCAGTCGCTAGCATGGAGTTGAAAATATCAATATTATTATCTATATCATCTGCATGTTTTACCTCAACTCTTGTAGAGATATGACTACTAATATCCTTTCTGTATTTTAACCAATCGGTTTGGCTGGTCCCTAGGCGAAACTGTCGGCTTGTATATTCTGGTTGTTCATAAAGGTTGATTATTACATGGCGAGTGATCAGAGGATAGATCGACACAGGTTTCCGCTGATACTAAAGGCCTATCTACATTTTTAGAAATAGCAAAATCAATAAGATCAGGAATTTTCTTTGGGTCTGTTGGCCAATAAGTGGGCTGTCCTGGTGAGACAAAATCGAATTTGCTATGTCTGTTAGTTATTGCATTGTACAATTGTCGGCCTTTTGGATTAATTAACTTATGAAATACTTATAAACACAAGATAATGCCCATCATTGAAGCGAACAAAATCATCCCAAAATATCAATTTGGATTTCGGAAGAATCATGGCACAATTGAACATATCCAGAGGCTAGTTGGGAAGATTCACAAAAGTTACGAAAATAAAGAATTTTGTATAGAATATTTTTGTGATATATTTCAAGCCTTTCATAGAGTATGTTATTCAATATGATTCCAGTAAATCTTTATCTTCTGATTAAGTCCTATATGACTAATAGGCATTTATACATCAAACTTGGCGACGAAGTCTCCTCATTTTAAAAAGTCAATGCCGGCGTTCCTCAAGGAAGTGTGCTTGGATAAGTTTTGTATCTTTTATTCAGGTCAGATCTGCCTGCACTAAGTAACGTCGTTGTAGGCGCTTTCGTAAAGGATACGGCTATTCTAGTCTCACACAAAATTACCCTTATGGTAGGTTAAAAATTGCAAGACAGCCTCGGTGACGTCACGAAATGCTGATGGACTGGAGCATTAAACAGAATGAAAATTAATCTGTACTTGTGACTTTTACGCTAAGACTCGTAGGTTGCTCTGGCCTTAAGATGAACAATTGTACAATTCCCCAAGAGACGGAGGCCCAGTATCTAGGTATACGCCCTGATCGGGAGCTAACATGGAAGCCTCGTACTTGCAAAAAGGAAAACTCTGGTATTAAAATATCGTGCTATATACTGGTTGCATACAAGTTCCAGATATATAATTGTGTGCTGAAACCGATTTGGAATTACGGGCTTCAGCTGTGGGCACTGCTCCAAGTTGCAACATTGCAAAACTACAACGTTTCCAATCTAAGACTCTTCGAAATATTGTGGATACAACATCCTTCGTTACCATTGCCCAGCTAAACAGAGAATTGAAAGTGCAATTTATAAAGGACGAAGTTAATCTTCAAAGAACAAGGTATAAAAATCGCACCCCATCGCAATGGAATGAACTGGCTTCCAGACTTATCTTCAATCACATAATTTACAAGGCTACAGCGCAAGGCACCACGAGATTTGGTATCGTATTTTTCTGGTTCTGGATGAGATGGACGGCATCTTTACTATTTAAGCCACTTAGGCAAATGATCATCATCGCTCAACAAAAACTGTCCTCTAGAAATTTCTAACTGAACACTGATTTGTACATTTCCACAATTTCAAATCATTGTTGCTGTGTAAGTTCCAGAGTACACGGAACACAAGTGAGAATTTTTTAGACTCACATATGACAGTGTTACCATACCGAATAAGTAGATGGCTGGTTGGTTAATGTGGCTGTCCCTAAATACATTACTTAGGCCTTGCGTTACCACGAGAAGCTCTGTCATTTTCAACTTCCCGCGTCAGCGAACCATATACTGGCTCCGGCAAATAAAGGCATACTTCGTACTGAAGTCTCCTCATTCTCCAAAAGGTGGCTGAAGAATTACTTTCTTATGTGGTGGAAACTCCTCTTTGTCAGTGGTCCACACTATCGCCTTCCTGCTCATTTCCGCAACTTCTACAGAAGTCATTATGAGGGAGTCTAAGTGTATATGCATGTGTTCCAATATAGAAGTGTACGCTTACGATGCCTACATTAGGAAACCGCGACCTGAAAGTTGTATTGATGCCCCTATTTACTTAAAATATGAGAATTGTCTCATCTATAGATCTCCTGACAGAAGATTCCTAGATTCCTGGAGGAATTCATGTACTTTGGGGGATATATATGTCTAAGATATATTCTCCAAAACACCTGTGCCTTTTGAGTGCCAAAGGTCCTCAATCTATGATCAGGTGTAGTGAAGTTTCGTCATAGAATCTACAGATGGGATCTGAAGATAGACCCAACTTATGCATGTGATAGTTGGGTCTACGGTTTATTATTAACTAGAACCGCCAGAAATTGCGGACGAACCTCTCCTAAAAAGATTTCAGAATCTTAACGAAATCTAAACTTTGGGATGTTTTGTTACTACATAGGTTGTCACAATAGGTACAAAGGTGCCCGCAGTGACTAGGTGGCTTGTTCCCGCTCTCAAGCAATTTAATCTAATCTGAGTCTACATTGTTCGCTGAAAAGGACTGTGATGATTCTTAATTTACTCCACGGGATTTTTATTAACTCTTCAGCTCTTTTAGGATAAGAGTCCCCCAGAAGAGGTTTGGACTGGTGGACGGAAGATTGTTCCAGGTTTGACTCCTTTCTGCATATGTGCACTTCTTCAGCATACCTCCAATAGTGCTGGATGATAGTCTGCAGAAGGGTTCAGGGTCGCTGAACTGAGAGGCCGCAACCTTCCTTTGCTAAGCTCTCAGTCTTCTCATTGCCCTCTATTTGTATGTGGCTTGGTACCCAAAATAGAGATAGCTTGTTGATACTGCCTAGGGAGTTCTGTTTCCCATGTAAGTTTAGACTTCTCCAAGCGTGAGCTTTAAATTTTGAGTGCTACTTGACTATCGGATAGTATCACGATGTTTTTTCCCGGATACTTCCTGTCAATGTTGAACTGGGAATATATGTCAATATCGTGAATCTCCGCTTGACAAATGCTTGGGAAAGAACCCATTAGTCCCCAGTAGTTGGTTTTAGGCCCAAATCCTCCTGTTCAGTCTACAGTCTTAGAACCATATGTATAGCACCAGAAGGAGTTTTCTCTACAAACATAGAATCATGCATTTATGTTTGATTTAAATATATTTGTAGAAGAAATGTTGAGGATAAATAGCCAAGAACCGAAGATGGAGAAGCCAGACATTTTTTGTATATAGATTACCTGTTCCGATTCTGCAACCAGAAAAAAAGAACTAGTGGATAACTCTGCCATAGCTGTAAACTTATTCTAGTTCTTTCTCTTTCATTGTGGTATTTATGTTAATATATATAAGGAACGACGAGGAACTGGGAACGATCCAGCATCTCTTTTGTACATTTCCAGCTTTTGCTAGAAATAGGGAACGCTTACTAGGATCCCACTTTTTAACAAGTACTCGTATAGATAATCTATACCAATCAGCTGTTAACGACCTTCTTCGCTTTATAAAAGGCTCAGGTTGGTTCAATCAGGAGAGGGAAGCGTAGCCACGCCTCGCATCCGCGGCTCACAACGGACCCAACTGGTGGTCTAAGTGCCATCACTGGTTTATTAGTGATGCGGCTGCCCAACCTACCTACCTACCTATCATATCCAATGTGGATAAAGGTCGCAGTGCACTTATGATCATAATCCTAACAAATGGGACCACTCACAGTGCTATTCCCGAGCGCTATTATATAACTTTCATTCTGTTGTCTCCAATTACTATTATAGCTTTATTATTATGTTGATCACATGTATGCTATAAGAATGTACTAAGAGCACTATACCAATATTGTAAAGCGGAGACTGCAGATTTATATTGTCCCAACGGTACTCTCTCTTTCTAAAGAGTAAAGTATTTCCATAAAATCCTTTAGTGATTCAGCCCTATAATGATTACAAATGGGTTTCCAAAAACTGGAACTGGAACACATATAATCAGCCTCGGAATTTTATACTAAGTATTTCAATAGGCGATATAAAATTCCGGAGACAGATTCACGATAGGCATGCAAAAGTACTCAGCTTTTCTATTTTTTTCTTCTAGAATTATTCGCTCTTTATACGCTGGTATCGAAATCATGCAATTGGGCAGCTTTAGTGTTTAGGTTAGATAGAAGTAGACGCTCCCTCTGCGAGAGCCGGTATGATACATTAATATACCTCAAGAACTCATCCCTTTGTTTAGGTCTCGAACCAACCGAAACTAATGATGAATCATATTGGGCCTTTGTTGTCAATTTCTCATATGAAGGTTGTCTTTCTTTAGTGTTTACTTGGGAAATACATTTCTTGATTGGCGACTTCTTAAATCGATTTGATTATATTTCATTTCTTGTTACCTAGAATCGGCAATTTCTGGATGGCTTCTGCTGTGGATTTCGATTTAGATCGATACTTTTGTTGTTAGAAGTCAACTTTTTGTTGTGTGAGAGAACTCAACTTTTGGTTACACGAATGAACTTTTTTGGTTATATGAAAGTATTGTTAAAAATGAAATTGGGTCCACAGAAAGTGTCTCCAAGGCATCAATTAGAATAATCGTTTCGTTGTTGTTGTAATAATCATCCAGAGGTCACCTGCAATTCCCTTCACTTAGGTTAAAGAACAGTTCCGAATGAGAAGGGCATATTAATTGCATCAGTAGAAACTGCATTCCCCACTGAGTTGGATTGATTGCCATTGCCGTAAGTCGCTGATTTAATACTCGTATCAATGCCAATCGCCACGTAGAACAAATATTTTCCTAACGTACAAAACGAATGACAAATTTAATTTCTCTTTGCGACCGCCAAAACGAGTACATCGATATACATAACTAACAATTGCCGCAATGGTGCTGCAAGGAAACTCCGTGCCAGCTTAGTTACGAGTATTTGCGATATTTGCGGTGAAAAATGGTAATTTTGCGGTTACGGAACGTGCAGGTCAGCAAAAATTTTCAATTTACTGCTGCAGCTTGCCGCGGAGCATCAGTGACCATGTCGCAAATGAAATTGTTTGTAGTTTCGATTTCATTTTCGTTTCCCTTTGAGCGAGTGCGACCGCATTTTTGGGTTTTCAGTGGCGCGCAAAAAGGGAATCAATGCCTTTAAAAATTTAAAAAGGATGTCTGGAATAAGTTTGAAACGGTTTTGGTAGATTGAGGATATTTTGTGTGCGGATATCTAGCGAGCGTTTATTATAGAAATTTATCGGATTTGAAGCAGGTAAATGCTTGCAGTTCTCTGGATTGGCCACAATTATGCTTAACTTTTAGTTCCCTAAATGAGTGAACATTATTTTTGAAGCATTTAAAACTCTGAATGGATTTGTGTGTTGAATTTGCAATTCCTATGTCGCTGATGTGGTTTTATTTACCTTCGAGAAAAGCTTCAATATTCTCCACATTTGAAGTGTTTTTTTAACCTCATTTGTGTTTTCTGACCTATAGAAAGTGGCCAAAGTCACTCCAATTGCCAATTATCCATCAGATTTTTGATCTATAAGTATACTGCCCGATCTATAGAATGCTTTTGAGAAGTTGGTGATTACTTAACTACTCCCTGATTTTCAATCTGGATATAAAGTTGGTGATAGTTGCTTCATTGGATTGCTAAAAGTTATGAAGGACATTCTTCCAGCTTTCGATACGGATGATTTGACCTTTCTGACTCTTTTATATTTCGCTTTGAAAATATCTAGATAGAAATAAAATATACAATATGGTTCTCTATGCAAGGCAGGGAGGGCTGGCACAAGTCTTCATGGGAGCTTGTGCACAGAGCCAGGGTAAACTTTATTATTATTGTGTGTAGGGGATTTAAGCTCCGCGGTCTTTCGATGTAGTGTGCCCCCATCAGAGGTTCAAAGTACATATTTGAGTCCTATCCTCTGGATAAACGTGATGACAAGTTTTGGCTCCAGAGGTTTCACATCACTGGCAGACCCCTGGAATGGGTAAACGTTAGTCATGATTGATGCTCAACTGAGCCTGTACCGCCAAATTAATGGTGACACAACATCGAACGTACTTGAAGACCCGCCACGGTTTTAACTCGATGTCACTCGGGTGTACTGAGGTAACGAAATACTGCAGGTACCAGCCCAAGGTAGACATTTCATATTAGTTTTTCAAAGCGTTATCCTAGGAGCATACCATGTCAGTTTCCTTTTACTTCTATCTCCCGCGAATCCGTCTGTGAATGGATGGGGAGCACTTCTTTAGACGGTGCCTGCTCGTCTTGTTACAAGCATTTCTCAGAGTTTGCAAACCTTTTCAGATGCACTCCTCTCGCATGCCTTCTCTTGGTTGGGGACTACTTATTGGTTATTCGCAGATAATCTACTCTGGTAAGTCGTATCCGCCTCCTGTGACCCCCTGAGCTTAGCCCCTCATTTGTGCGAACATTTATAGTACCACTTATAGCATATAATGAGATCGAGTTGCATAAGCAACTCATCATGATTCTACAGGAATCTAATTGGGATTCTCATTACTATTATATTATATATAAATATAAAATATATATAAAAATAAAAAATTTTATTGTATTAAAATGCTACAAACTTAATGAGAAATCCATCGTTATAACAGTAGTTGTGGGAGTGATATGTGAGGCATTTATAATCGGTACCCCTAATCAGTTCTTCGACTAAATTACTTCACTCTTCTGAAAAGCTGCTCTTGGATATTGTGGAGAAGTACCCTTTACTCGTATGTACGAGTATACTAGCTACCTTCTGAATAATAGGATAATAGAGGCTACTCACAACGCCTTTAAGCAGTTTAAACAAATTTTTGTTGTATCATACTGGAATACTGTCCCATCTTCAGTAGACCTCCGGTATCATAATACACCAGCATTGGATTACAACAGTGTCCTTCTCACCTTCTGATAAGTACAGAGGTTATGAGCGTACTTTGAGAAGAACATCAGAAGAGATATATATTAAGTTCAAAGGATTAGGTTAGAAAATAAAGGACTGAAGGAAGAGATAGTTGACTGGAGATCATCCATAACGACAATCAGTTCTATTAGGAAATTGATATACGAGTATTTCGCCGTCTGAGTACATTTTATTTATTCCGAGACAACATTATTGATGGAACTCAATAGTCATAAAATAAAGATTGCAATAAGGATTATTACTCTGCCTTATATTAAGGATCTTGTCTTATATTAAAGATCTTGTCTTATATTAAGGTTCTTCTTTTATATTAAAGTTCTTCTTTTATATTAAGGGTATTGTCTTATATTAAGGATCTTGTCGTATAATAAGGAGATTGTCTTATAGTAAGGGTCTTGTCTTATATTAAGTATCCTGTCTTATATTAAGTATCCTGTCTTATATTAAGAATCCTGTCTTACATTAAGTATCCTGTCTTATATTAAGTATCCTGTCTTATATTAAGGATCTAGTCAGCAGGACAGTATATGTTTCCTTATAAGTCTATCTATCGTGCCACAATTGATCGATCTTGGTCTAAATATACCGTTCGGAAAACACCACTACTCCGTCTCTATTATGTTTAATTACTCAGTTTGTAGATTACCAGCTGCTTTCCAATGGCGTCCTTGTGGGTCACTCTATGCAAATTCTTTTTTGAATCTTATTTCGAACACAATTTATACTGCGTTAGTGTAAGAAATCGGTGCTGTTCTGTTATTATTTAATAATTTCTAAGGTCCTTCCAACTTGTTACTCTATGCATGATTCCGCCCACCACCAAATCTTTAATTAACGATCTTATATTAAGTAACCCTCGGTAAACGCTGTTTTCTTGTGGTACACATAAAATCTGCCTGCAGTTCTTTGGCTTTGCCTATAACCTGTTTCTATTTTAACTGCACTGAAGTTTGCGATTTCAGCACTTTCACTGTATTTCTTCGAAGGTCCTTCATTTCGCATACAATGTGTTTGTCACAGCTCCTTAAAAACACCTTCCCAACATACTATGAAATTGAATAAGCCTTTGCCATGGACATCGCAGCGAGAAAGTTTTGCAAATACTTCTCTGACGTCCGTCGACGCTGAAATGTATCTTTTATTTATACAAAGGCAGGTTAGAATTACTATTTGTATAGGTTTACGGTAGCCATGGAGATAAAAAGAAACATCGTTCATGCTCCTCCCTCTTCAACAACAACAAAGTATGCATTGCTTGCCATCTAAGAGAATAAAGTGAAGTGAAGTTGTCCCCGTGGTCCACGCAAACGACAATTTTACAATGAAAAAAACTTTCAAAGTAAAACAACAGTTTCTCTAACGCAGACGATAAACTGGCAGCAAATGGAAAACTAATAAAAAGCAAAGGAAAATTCTCACATCAGAGCGAAGGAAGCTGCGAAGTGCGGTTTTGTGGACGTCCATCGCAGGCGGCAGAAGTTTAAACAATCGTTTTGCTTAATGCATTTCAGAAAATGTCAACCGAGAGTTTCTTTGTTCCCTTAAAAAGTGCTCAATCAATTGTCCGCAGCAATGGCGCAAAGTGACGATGGAGATGGAAGCTAAAATATACAAAATGCTGGTTAGTAAACACACTTCCAGAAACTTTAATGAATGATGTGCACTTAAATGAATGTGATGAGTGGATGTGGATGAGAGGAAACTAATGCACCAACTTGGAGGCTGTGGCATAGGATACTCAAGTGTATAGAAAGAAATATAATATAATAGAATCATGATGACTTTATTCGTAGTTAATATACTATTTTATATTAAGTATTATTATGTAATAATCGGAGTTCTTTCATCATCAAATAACTAAATATGAGTAATCACTGAAAGCGTAGTGAGAGGCGCTTAATCAATACTGAGAAGTCTTCCATGAAAAGTTATTAGTAACAGGCCAGAACCAACAAGCCATAAACAGTCGTAAACAATAACTCATAAACAGGGAGTTATAAACAATAAGTCATAAACAAAGAGTTGTAAACAATAAGTCATAAACAGGGAGTTGTAAACAATAAGTCATAAACAGGGAGTTATAAACAATAAGTTATAAACAAAGAGTTGTAAGTAATAAGTCATAAACAGGGAGTTATAACCAATAAGTCATAAACAAAGAGTTTTAAGCAATAAGTCATAAACAGGGAGTTATAACCAATAAGTCATAAACAAAGAGTTTTAAGCAATAGCTCATATACAGACAGTTATAAGCAGTCAGTCTCATAAACAAAAAGGAAAAAGTATTATTATTATTATAATTATATCTACACCATAATTAATTATGTCTGCAAGGGATTGAATACTAGCAAGTAAGGCTTTAGACTCGATCAAAAAAGGATTTACAAACGCAGGATTCTCCTCCTCGATCCCACGAGTGTAAATCTAACATACTAGTGTGGCTCAATTTGTCCCTGAAAATTTAAATAAGGACCACTCTCTTCAGCAAAAAAAAAAGTTTTATTTTACTCCTCTTAACTCGATACACTTCATCCAACGATTCTCCAGAAAACAGCAATGGTCGAGACCCACAAAATAAGCGTTTGTTTCATTCTGACTTCTTCATTCGACCCAAACCTCTCACCGCCGAGCCATATCTTCATATTTGGAAGCAGGAATTAGCCGCAGGGGGCTGAATCTGTTGAATATGCTGTTTGAAGGAGCAACTCGGAACCAAATTCATGCATATTTGCCATTGCGACTGGGGCTTTTGCGATAGTGTGTTGTCCTGGTGGAAGAGAATTTGTTTGTCCTCGCCAAATGCGGTTGGTTTTGTTCAAATCGGCATCGAACGATCCAACAGCTCTGCATATTATGCGCCAGTGATCGTTTTACCCTTGTCAAGGTAATCGTTGTGGTTCACACCGCGCGCATCCCAAAAAACTGCCGCCATGACCTTCTTGACAGACCTTGGCTTGGCCCTCTTCGGTTTCGATTCACCAGGAGCAGTGCACTGTCTCGACTGTTCCATGGTCTCTGGTGCGTAGTGATGAATTCATGTTTCTTCCTCACTTACGGAAAGGCACAAAAACTCATTCGGATTGCGATTGAACATGGCCAAACACTTGTTTGAACTTGTCAAACGATTGCTCTTTGTTGTCAGTTGTGAAGAAACGTGGCATCCATCTTGCGGATAGCTTTTCCATATCCAAATATTTATGAAAAGTTTATATCACTGTGAAATCACTGATATGTGAAAAGCCTGTAGCCTCTCCAAGTTCACGCAGCTTCACTCGCCGATCGTCCAATATCCTACCGTGGATTTTATCGTTTTTTGAAAGATGCTGAATGTTTATACGCTGAACTACGTCAATGTCGGCGTAGAGCTCATACAGCTCGCGGGCCAACTCGGTGGAATCATTTGTCGACTTAATTTTCATAATATTATAATTAACTGAGCATAGCCTACGATCTGATGTAGGATAATCCAGTGATGGAACCATTAGCAAAACTATAACTAACTAAGCATAACCTTCGGTGTGATGTGAAAATAATAGTAACCAGTTCGTATTAAGTTTTCTCCTCAACATCTTCCACTAGAAAAGTGAATCTCTTCCCATCCCAACATCCCAACGGCATTAGTCTTACGGTTGTTGTAAGTATGTGCAATCACCCCGGACACACCGAGTATACTTCGAAGCACTCTGCCATTGAACACCCATAACAGGCGAACACTTTAAGAGATCCGACCTTTGTGTGCAAAATTGACTGTGCTGCTGTGCGAAGAACATTTGCGTTAAAAAACAATTTGCGCCCGATTCTAGAGAATGGAAAGTGATTTGGCACATCAACAACAAAAAATGGCTTTGCAGGCACAGCTGGCTGGCACTGCCCTTGAAGCAAGAGAGAGGAAGATAAAGAAGGTGGCATTTTGCGACATGAAAGTTTTATTTACCCCAGTGGGAGCTCTCAATATCCGACAACTCGAACGTGAAAGTGCTGCGAAAGTAGTTCAGCGTGAAATTTCACAAAACAGAAATGACAATTCAATTGTTCGGCATGTGCGGTTTGAGCATTTTGCAGTATACGAGTATATTGAAGTTAAAATGTTCTCATAAGACTCACAGTACTTTTGTTGCACTCATTTTCTTTCAATTCTCACAGTGAATGCAGTGGAAAATTCAGTCTTTTGGAAAGTTATGTATGAGTACAAATGTGGGTATATAACTTTCAAATGGTGGTGACAAATTAAACTTACTTCGATGCTTTCCCAATCGAAGCAAGAATTTAAGGAAAACTTCTACAATTTCTTTTCCCATCTTACAATGGATTCTAGATATTCTCTCGTCCAGCGATGTCCAATCAAAACAATATTCTGGGAGACACTGCGTTTAATAATCAACTTTACATATCGCCAATTTCTATAGTTGTACAAATTGTGATAATAAACATGTGACTGAAAGACACCTATCGGCATGGATGATAACAGGCTGATAAGTGGAACTGGGACATCACGAAGAAGTGCGGGGTTTGATAAGAACAGGTGAATAGAAGGGAACACGAGAAATTCAGTACGCATGACCAGTGGAAAACTTACTGCGAAAGGAGGTCTTGTCAGAGTCTTGGACCGACCTGTCCTGAAGTGAGGGAGAGCGACATGAGGTATAAGGAATCCGATAAGAACAGTTAAATAGAAGGGAAACCGAGAAATTCAAGAAGCATGGCTAGTTGAAAACTTATTCCGAAAGGAGGTCTGACCAGAGCCATGGACCGACCTGTTCTCAAGAGACGGAGATCTACATGAGGTATAAAGTATGACGCCACCGCGGGCACCCATATAGGAGTCAGATAAGAACAGTAGAAGGGAAAACGAGAAATTCAATAAGCATGACTAGTTGAAAACTTACTCCGAAAGGAGGTCTGGCCAGAGCCATGGTAAGGTGGAAGTGAGGGAGATCGACATGAGGTATAAAGTATGATGCCAGCGGGCACCCGTATGGAAGTCCGATAAGAACGGTTAAATAGAAGGGAAAACGAGAACTCCAGTAAGCATGCCAGGGGAGCACTCACACCAAAAGGAGGACTAGCCAGAACCATGGACCGAGCTGTCCTCAAGAGAGGGAGAACGACATGAGGTATAAAGTATGCCGCCACCGCGGGCACCCATATAGGAGTCCGATAAGAACAGTAGAAGGGAAAACGAGAAATTCAATAAGCATGACTAGTTGAAAACTTACTCCGAAAGGAGGTCTGGCCAGAGCCATGGTAAGGTGGAAGTGAGGGAGATCGACATGAGGTATAAAGTATGACGCCAGCGGGCACCCGTATGGAAGTCCGATAAGAACGGTTAAATAGAAGGGAAAACGAGAACTCCAGTAAGCATGCCAGGGGAGCACTCACACCGAAAGGAGGACTGGCCAGAACCATGGACCGAGCTGTCCTCAAGAGAGGGAGAACGACATGAGGTATGAGGAATCCGATAAGAACAGATAAATAGAAGTGAAAACGTAAGCATGCCAATGGATCACTCATAGGCAAGGGAGGACCAGCCAGAGCCATGGACCGACCTGTCCTGAAGTGAGGGGGATCGACATTATGTATAAGGTATGCTGCCACTGCGGGCACCCATATAGGAGTTCGATAAGAACAGTTAAATAGAAGGGCAAACCAAACATCCAGTGAGCATGCCAGGGGAGCACTCACACCGAAAGAAGGACTAGCCAGAGCCATGAACTGTCCTAAAGAGAGGGACATCGATATAAAGTATAAGGCATAACTCAACTGCGGAAACTTTTATAAGGAGCAGACGTTAACAGTGAGATGTTGGTAGTTAGCGGCAGCTCATTGACACACAGATGGAGATTTCGAGAGGTTTATCCAAGAGACGATTCACAAGAACGGCACTAAAGAGATCGACGGGCACGCGGAAGGGGTTTCCGTGGAGTTTTGCCTGGTTTTCTAAGAGACAGTTACGAAGCTTCATACATGGGGCATAGTGTATGACGGTAAATTTGTCAATCTGCCAGTGCAGGAATTCATTTTTCAGTTGTAGCAGTTACAGAACCAATATGAGGTACTTAGGATAGCAGTGCTTAGGAATTTTTATCACTTACTGACAGGATCAGCCTTAGGCTGGTATTTGCTGTGGTGTAACTACTGCGTTGAGCGGTGGTAACTACTGCTTTGAGAAATGTCCTGTTGCGGCAATTCCGATGGAGAATTTGTAGCTATCCTAGAGGTCATTCAAAGAGCATCACCATTTAATTTTTTAAAAAAGTACCTAAAAACTTACAATATGTACCAACATATCTTTAAGTGGAGAGTTTCTTTTAAGACATTTTGTACCCAAATACAATTTCAAGTACTCATAAACTGCAATCCTGGAGGTTTCCAAGTCCAATCCTGAAGGATTTTCTCGAGTACCTGAGACTGTAGTATGTGCAAGACAAAGTAACGCCGGCTTCTGAACTAATAGAAGTGGAGTTATTGCGTCTGAGATGACAGTATGTTTGTGTCACTTCGGTACAAAAATGAACATCAAACACAGGGCTTTGGTAAATCTTTTACCGAAACATTTCAATTGATGAACCAAGTTCATGACTGGTGCTGGCAGTTGTTGTCCAATCTGAACAACATGTTGTCCAATCGAAATCTATTATCACCGCACGTTCCATTAAAACCGTGCGTGAATTCATCAAAGATCAGCCAAAATCTTCATTGAAATTCATGAAATTGGAATTGAGCATCTCAAAAACATCAATTTACCGCATTTTGACCGAAAGTTTGGGCTACCGAAGTATTTGCACGGTTTGTTCCGCACAAGTTGACTGACGACTACAAATTGCTCAGAATTCAACATTCCAAGGAGGCCAAAAGGGACAAAAACTTCCTTAACAACATTGTGACTGGTGATGAAACGTGTTTGTTTCAATATGATCCAGAAACCAAGCTTCAAAGAGCCGAATGGGAGGTGCCAGATGAGCCAAACTCAAGAATTTTCTTTTCGAGAAGCCAAAGGGGAAGACAATGTTGATTTACTTTTACGGCATTATCCACAGAGTTCCTTCCATCTGGGCGTTTTGAAGCGTTCATCATCAGCGTGGTATTCATCGTATTCGGTAGGATTATCGCGCAGAAAGAAGTTGGCGTTTGTTGCACGATAATGCGCCATCTCATCGATTGATGCTTGAGACCGATTTCTGGAATAAAATTAGCATTTTATCTGCCAACCATACCCTGATTTGGCACCGTAGGAATTTTTGCTTTTGAAAAAATTCACTTGCCAATGAAAGGAATACGGTTTGTGGATGTAGAAATGACACAAAAGGCTTTTTCGACGTATCCCACGGGCCCACTTACCCACCCAACCGACTGAGGGGCACGTCAGCTTGTACAGAGATCCTGAAGAACATCCCGGCCGAACTAATTCGAAGAAAAGAAAATCGGTTCTCCCAAAAAAAATTTATGTTGTTCTTCTGTTTATTTGATCAAAAGCGGTCAAGTGTCTATAGACGAGATAGCTAAGCAGACTCGTCTGCATCAGAGCTGGGTTCCCGGCCACAGGATTATTCCAGGAAACTGTAAAGCAGATGAACTCGCCATAACTATAATGCAGATTCAGCCACCTAGGTCGAACTTCGGATGAATACTTTCTGCGCTCTCTGGGAGACATTCCACATAAGAAAATAAGCTCCATCAAGCACTTCATAAAAAGCTCCAAATGGCTGAAAGGGAATGGGACCAGTGTCTTTTGCGGTATCATAAAATGTCAATCATGGCCTAAGTGTGCTTCTTTGGCAACCGCTCAACCTACACCTACCCACATAACTATATTTAAAAAGTTCTGCTTAGTTTGGATTCCAAGCTGTACATCGCTTTCGGGCGGTATAAGGATTTTCTCGATGATTTGCCAAAGCAAGCGAAAAGGTACTCAGATTTGACAGTGTTTTTATAACGAAAGGTTTATAAAGAATATCCTATAACATTCGTAATATTTAAAAATGATATTTATGAGAATAATCTGAGAGATATGGAAAGTTGCAGCAAATGGGACCATCTGCATCTGGATAAGATCAGTGGAACCAAGTCAACCTGGCCCAGCTTTCTAAAACTCTTCCGATATCTAGGACTAGTGTTATACATTTTGGCATTAATTTCATGCCAGCACTATCAATCAGTTCTTACCAGGACTATCAATCAGATCATACCAGGACTATCAATCATATCATACCAGGACTATCAATCAGATCATACCAGGACTATCAATCAGATCATACCAGGACTATCAATCAGATCATACCAGGACTGTCAATGGATATCAGGATTTATTATTAATGAAATAGGAAAATGATTGTATAGAAATATATCGACATTATATTTAAAATTCATTATTATCCTGCAGCAGACAGAAACATTGGTTCAAACCCATATTGGTAATCATGAGGCCAGTCGAGTAAGTAAATAAATATTTTTTCCAATCATTACGAGATATTCATATTTATGTAGTTATGGACATATTTTATTTTCAGCACTGCCATTGGTAAGATGTGAATTGAATAGTATCAAGTGGGAGTGATACACATCATCCTGGCTGACTGATATGATCCACAGCGACCTTTGCATACATAATAATATTCATCTAACAATGTTTCATTTGTTTGTATGCAGTTACGAGCAAGTCGCTCTGTTGCTTCGCAAATCATTATGCTGGTCACGTTTTTAACAGAACAGTTTACAGCTCTGATTCCCTAACTGCGCACTGTGTCCTTTCCCAACATGCTTTCAAATATTGCTCCACGGTTTGTGCTCCCCTCCTCTCTCTTTGCAGACCAGTCCGTAGTCAAATTAACGATTTCGTTTCATCAAAATTGTTGCTTTATCTCGTCTGTCCCACTTTATCTTATTTCACTTTATGCAGTAGGAGGATGCAGCGTACGTTGATGGATTGAAAGTAAAGACCCTGCCCCCTCCACTTATTTATAAATTTAAATATTTATCATATCGGATTTGTTAGCCAAGATTTTGTAGTTTGTGTACCATGAGATTACCATGCATCACTTAAGTAATTGATTTTTTAAATTCCTCTGAGTGCTGATTCTTAAATTTGGTCTGGAATATTTTCAAGGATTCTTTTTAATATCGTGATTTTTGCATTTTCTGTCTTATGAGGAGTAAAAGTTCATTCTAATGCTTATTAAAAAGAAGCAATACAATAAATGGTGTTTTATTTTTGATGATACTGGTTACGCCTCAATTGGGACTCTCACAAGTCCATGAATTTAATCAGAAAGGACACTTCACCTTACTTTTGTGTTTAAATATATCCTTTTAAGGTGAGTTGGGCACATTATGTACTCTTTTAGATAGAATGCAGACATCTTCAATATAGTGCTTCATCGATAACTTGAAGTCCCAATGGGGACTCTCGCAAGTCCACAAATTTAATCAAAAAGGACGTTTTACTTCACATTTGTGTTTAATTGAAGAATCTTCATATATACTTTTGAGGTAAGTTGAGCTTATTAGATACTCCTTTAGATGGAATGCTGATATCTTCGAGATCTTGCTTACAACGGTACCTCAAAGTCAAAATTTGCACTTTCAAAAGTCCATGAATTTTATCAGAAAGGACGCTTCACTCCAAATTTGTGTTTAAATGAAGATTCTTCATATGTCCTTTTGACGTGAGTTAAGCTTATTATCTACTCTTTTAGATATAATGCTGTCATCTTCAATATCGTGCTCACATTGACATCTTGAAGTCCCAATGGGGACTACCAGAAGTCCATGAATTTAACCAGAAAGGACGCTTCACTACACGTTTGTGTTTAACTGAAGATTCTTCATATATGCTTTGGAAGTAAATTGAGCTTATTAGGTACTCCTTTAGGTGAAATTCTGGCATCTTCGAAATCATTCTGACTTCGATATCTCATAGTCGGTCTTTACTGGAGTTGTATGTGGAACTATATTCGTTGACAATGTGCTCCGAAGAACAAAACGTGGCCACACAAAAGTAGTACAAATGGCAACGTATTTCTAGATTATGCTTATATTCACTAATTGCAGCCACAATTTCCTCTTGAACAAAACTCTCAACGAATAATGCTTCGCCTTAACTCTTTTTTTCGTGTGTCTGTCTGCCGGCAAAGATTTCCGACTCTAATAACGAAACTTGCGCAACTGAACAACAACTGTTCAGCAACTGTTCTCTTTACTGTTTTGTTGTAACAAGCAAACTGAACACAGAAGAAAATCCACAGCAGCGCTGAATGAAGAAGTTTGCTTTGGCTTCATGAGCTCCTGTAAGGCACACATTTACAATACGCTAATTAGGATGTGGCACACCACGAAGGACCATAAGCAAAAAGTTTCGCTATTGTACACTCGCGATTCTCCACGAACATTGCGCTGTGTTGGATTGTAAAGTTAACGAATGCGATAATGGGGCTGTGTGAGATATTCGTATCTTTACTGAGCTTTGAGGAACATTCACGAAATTAATTTTAGTAATATTAAAGAAAACAGGCCCAAGTTGGGGTATAGTTTATAGTTAGCTGACTGGCTGATGTACGAACAACTTTGGAAGTTATTGATATTAGTGAGAGTGTTATTACAGAAACGTACATATATCATGGCAGGGACATATATCGTGGTAGGGACATATATCGTGGTAGGGATATATATCGTGGGAGGGACATATAAAATTGTAGGGACATATATCATGGTGGTGACACCAGAAATCACCAACCCAGAGACAGGAGGAATCATCGATTCGGGGGCACCAGCACTCATCGATCAAGGGGTACTAACAATCACCGATCCTGGGGCCCCAAGGATTTGTGTCTCATATTATTCAAAGTTAGTATTCAAATATGACTTATCTTGTAGTCTCCCAACATAGGAAGTATTTCTAACATATTCCAAATCAGACACAAAACATCAAAATGGGTGTAAAAGTCGTCGGAAGTAAGGACTTCAGGGGAAGCACGAATCACTTCTTAGTTTTCCTCATTGTACGCAGGCAACTGCTTCAAAATTTTATATCGGTTAACGATAAAGATCTGACCGATGACGAGGACTCAACCATGTCGACATATGAAGAAAAGTTTTTATATATTATATAAAAAATAAAAGATTATCGCACCCACCTTCACCAGACATGGACTGCAGATATACACACCCCAATTGTCCATTCTCCGACAACCCACGGTGACCGTTTTCCCCTGAATTGGTAACCTAATTAGCGATCACCTCCAGAAGCAATATCACAACACTAAATAAATACTCGTATATAATTAATAATTAATTTGTTAATTTGTTTTTCTAGCGAGTTCATGGAAAAAAAAATTAATTAAATTTCAACCGGAGGTCGAGAATCGATTAACAAAATATATATTAATAGGTAATAAATCGTTGGGTAACGTCGGATTACCAGGTAGCATCAGCCCCACACTTCCGGTTGAATTGCGGAAATATCTAAAAGCAGCACGTGTCGATACTCCAATAGGAATGCCGAATACGATGCATCTGCACATTTTTTAATAAACCTTCTTGACAAGAGATGGTCCTGTAGATGTAATTTTACTCTTAGACATCCTCTCATTCTAGTCCATTGAGCACAATCTCCTGCCATTAGTCTGAAGGAGTCTATTTACCATATCAGTTGATACGCCGAATACCTCAGCACTAGCTCATATTACGGCGGGTTGAGTATACTTTCCTAAATGTGGTTCCAGACCCAATTGCCCCTTGGGAAAACCCTTTTACCAACAATAGACCCCAATAGACCGATAGTCTTTTCGGGGGCCTTAGTTGAAAGGGACCATGTCGTAAACCTCTTAAGCTTATGGGGGTAGAAAAGGGCATTTTCTAATTCAGTGTTGATCTTATTTGCTATGCTTATGATACGAAAACATGCCCTCTCTTTTTCCATACATAGAAAATCCAAATAAAACTCAAACGGCTTTCCACTAGGCGGAAACTCATTAAACATAAATTTGAGAACGAGTACTTTCGAAACACTTCCCCATCTGTGTGGTCTCGAAACCCATTTGAAGTCATATCGCATACAGTTAAAACACAGTGCTTTCGAGACTCATTCATTGCCACTTGTTTGGCTTTGATTATAACTGAAGTTTGGTTGGTTGGTAGGTACAGTTACGACAGACTCTTCAGAGTTGTGGGTCAATAGACTCATATGCTATGTATATTGTTATATGTAAGTTCCTTTCACGATATCGGAGGGGATATCGACATGATCTTAGAAGAAGCAGAGTCTGACAAAATAAACAGATGAACGGAAAACAGAAAGGAAATAGATCATTGTGGAATTATGACAAATATTATTATCGGTGAGTAGTTGAGAGCTGGGACTAAAATGGTAAGTAGATCGGAACCCAACGATATTTTCCCAGTAGCAGAAAATTTTATCAATTAACTGGGTTATCGAAATTGTATCACGTGTAAGAAGAGTGATTAATGTGTCGATCTGTCATTGATCTACGTATCTCTGCCCGAATTAAATTACCTTTGAAAAGGGGTTGGGATTAGCGATACTAAATATGGGTCTCTGAACTATATTTGTTCCACTCTAAGAAGACACATTCTAACAGAGAGATATTAGTAGAGATTAGTATTACTAAATGGAGATCTGCACATACTCAGCGACACATTTTAGCTTCTGTGCATTCTTTTCTATTACGAATGGATTCGAATTAGAATAGTACTCAAAGAACTGCTGAAGACATTGCCATACTCAGGCTACATTAAGTAGTATCAGGTATTATAAGTGGATACGAATTAGAATAGTACCCAAAGCGCTTTTGAAGACCTTGCACTACTCAAGCCACAATAAGCAATATAAGGTCTCCAGAACCTTCGCCAATAAATTCACAAATAAAATGTGAAAGAGGTAACGACCAGTTTACTGTGCTAAGAAAAATGCTGCCTTTAGCGAGATTGTACCCTGACACCACTACGATACTTGGTGGTAACATTGTGGGTTGAACAAATTGAAAAGAAATAAAATATTATTTTTTTCTGTTCTTTCCCACATTATTGTCAGTCGATCTGGCAACCTGGGATGGAAGCAAAGAATGATGCTTGTAGGTTAAAAAAAATCATATAATATTCAATTTTGTATTTTTGGTGATATTTCCGCCTCTGGTAATCCTGGATATCAGCAATTATTCTTATTATTTTTCGTTATTTGCTTCGAGTTACTTTTAAGAATCCTCTTCAACATATTCATATAATTTACTACACGTGAAGAAAGAGTTTTATCGCCTGGAATTTTGTATATCCTGGAAATCATAAAATACCGGATAACTTATATAAAAAATGCCCAACAAATCTGGGGTGGCTTTGCTCGACGATTACTCCAACCAGAAGAAATGGAAACCAGCACTGTACGAGTATAATGCCAGGGAAGATGGTGGCTTTGTATGCCAAATCCAGTTTCTGGATATGGCAACACACAATAAAGGCCATTCTGAGCGAGATGCCAAACAGCAAGCAGACTTTTAATGCCATCCTCCAGTTTTGTAGCATGAATGCCGATTTGGCAATATTGGAGATGAATGCGGCTATAGAGGTGCCACCACCACAGGACTTAGTTTGGTCTCTGCGCAGCCATTGCGTTCAGCCACTGTCCAAGTTTGACATTATCGATAAAAACGGTAGTTCAAACACACCTAAGTATACAAAGCGTTGTGCCAGCTGGCTTCAGTGCAATGTTATGGCACGGCCGATAGTAAGAAGTCGGCCAAATACAAATCTGCTCAGGAGATGTTCCAGATGATTCAGACGGTGAGTATGAACAACTGCAACTGCATAGTAAAGAAGCATATATATCTGTACCTGTAACTCTGTAGAAAGAAATGCAATCATCCCAATTGACGACAAGCCATTCGAAGATCTGGAAACTGAGCGTTATAAAACATATAAAGAAATATAAGGAAATGATCCAATGTGGTTGTAAGGAACAATCCGGAGTACTCCTCTGCGATCGCCATTATTACTTTACTAACTTCTACACAGAATTGAAGACAGCTGCACAATGTGTGGTCGCCAGCAAATACGAGGCCGATAAGGAGAAAGCCATGGCCGTACTTGTCGCGCTGAAACTCACTCCCACAATATCGGAACAGCCATCGTTGATAGAGGAACCAATTATTTTTATTGAGTTGAATTGCGAATTTGACGCAGTCTTCGCCAACATCGAAAGGAAGGTTTATAAGGATATAGTGGAATACTTTCGTGCGATGCTTTATCTACCAAAATCAACAAAGGAATGAACATTATTTTCCCCGTAGTTTCCAAAAATAATGTTCAACCCAATACACGCAATTATCAGGGAATATCGGGACAAATATCCCAGCTATATTTGCCTAAGTTCCACCAAAATTGTATTGAGTTGAATTGCGAATTTGACGCAGTCTTCGCCAACATCGAAAGGAAGGTTTACATGATGATGATGTATTAATTATTTTAATTATATTTAAATTACTTTTATTATAATATATAAAATACTTTTATATATATAACAGTCGATCTAATCGAGTATTTTCAATAGTTAGAGTAGGCCTAAACGGTATTCTGAAATGAAGATTTATTCGAACACGATCTTTGGTTAAACTAATAAAACTTTTCAGTTATCTAATCCACCCCAGTCTTGTATTCGCTACTGAACGCTTTCCAGGACGAATTAAGGAAGCGGTTCTGTAATATCGTTAATGACAAATCGATTGTTGGAATAAGCAGAAGATCATAGGAACTGTTTTCCAGAAGACAAAGCGATTATTACTAAAGTAGTTTACATACTTATGATTGTCTTACTGAGCATTTAAGCCCATAGTTGGATTTCATTCGTTTTTATTAATGTTGTGGCACTAAGAATATTCAAATATGATTTTGCTCGTGTCTGCCTTTACGGGTATATTCACTTGAAATGTGCTCTAACTTTCCCCATTCGATCCAATATAAAAGGACAAGGATAAATGATTCCACACTATAACTTCCATAAACGTCACGAAGTTCACGTTAATAAATTGGCCTTCATTTACGATTTAGGGACAGTTCCTGGTTCCTGTCATCTAAAAGTATATATAATTGTCCGTGCTGATTCTATTGAAAAGAGTAAATAAACTATGTCTAATGGACAAGGCGTTGAAATATAGGTGACCAGAGAATATAATATATAGAGTGTTCAACTTCCCGTTGAATTGTGGCCTGTTACTTTTTACAGTGGTGTTGGTAAGACAACGATTTTGGTTTATACAGCCGAAACTAAAAGCAACAGTGTTTAATTCAGATCCCTTATCGACTTGTATGAAAATGATATGCTTACCTTCATTGATGTTTTTAGTAGTTCGTAGGAAAACCAGGGTATTATACAAAGTCTCCTCCCAGCAACGGCGCCTCAAGTAACGAGTTACGTTTGCGAAGTGAATGACAGCTTTTTAGATGTTTTTTTTTATCCATAGATGGAGGGGAAATCTTCAAAAAGATATGAGGGAGTACGCGCCACCCAAGAGTGGAGATTTTTACTCACTAAAACCTATGGTGTACATTATAAATAAATTTCGTCGTAGATCGTTTCCAATTTGGCGAATAAGTTGCATCCATAAACAAAGTCATATTTAAAGGCATGTATTGATCAAGAACCTCACTGGATTGAAGGGATGTTCTAGAATATATCTAAAACCCATTTAGGCTAGTAAATAAAGATATGATGTCTCGTACTAATAAGTAAGGTAAGAACAGTATAAGAAGAGTTGGCGAGGTTTATACGAACCTGATTAAAACCTACCTAAGGGTATTATCGAATAAGAATATATTGCCAAATGCCAAAGGCTTCTCCAATACAAATACGACCAAATGTTTACATTCATATTTGCATTCTATACGACAGCCAAGCGGCTTTGCGCTCCCTGGATTCGGCTATTATCACATCAAGAGTCCTCAAAAGCAACCCAAAATATTTAGACCAGATAGCTAAGTAGACTCGTCTGCATCTGAGCTGGGCTCCCGGCATATCTCAGGGAACTGTAAAGCGGTTGAACTCGCCCGAGAGGGTACTGCATTATAGACTGAACCAGCTAGATCAAACTCGGCATTCCTATTGTCATATGTAAGCATTTAATTAGCACAATATCCTTAGACGCAGAGGGCAGGTTCTGGTCTAAAGGAACAGGATGCAAAATTGCTACACTAACCTGGCCTCAAATAAATGTCAAGTGCTCGAAAGATTTATTATCTCCAAATAAACAAAGTATAGGTTCCGTCGTAAATGAGCTAAAGGGACACTGGATCCTGGGCACTCAGGGTAGTAGGCTGGGAATGACTTCTGCGGAAATTTGAATGGATGAGGAGGAGCAAGAGGCAATTGAACACCTGTTATTTACGTGTCCACTGCTGTCCTAAGGGATGCGTACTTTCCTGGGTAACTACTTCCTGAACTCTTTGGGAGATATTCCAAATAAGAAGATAAGGTCCATCAACTGTTTCATAAAAAGCTCCAAATGGCTGGACATTTGAAGGGGATTGGGACTTTTGTCTCATGAGGTATCACAAGGGGTCCATTATGGCCTAAGTGTGCCTTTCTGGCGAGCGCTATACCTACCTACCTACCTTTACATTAAAAAAGTTCTGGAAAGAAGTTGAGAATATCTGTTTGACTTACATTTCAACTGTGTCGCTTTTAAACAGACCTAGATATATGTCGTCGAGGATTTCATCTACAGAACGATAATGGTGTTCCTTGCTTTGCTTGTAGTAAAAATTACCAGAAGGTGCAATAACGGAGATGATTTTCCCAGCCCAACTTAAAGGGGAGCTCAGTGAACTTTTTCAAACAATCAGACGTCTATAAAATGGATGTGGTCTGGTCCATCCCTAATCTGGCATTGGATGGTACGTGATAAAAACCCAACTCGTTGAATTTACGAGGCCATTTCCGTTCTGCTTCTTCGCGTTTTTATACTGGACTAGATTCCATACATTGTTCTTTGTGGTCTGTACAAGAAATTCATAGAGTATGCCTAAATATTTCTAAACATTTCTGGACTCTTTGGGAGATATCTCAAATGAAAAGATTAGCTCCATCAACTGCTTCATTAAAAGCTCCATATGGCTGGCCCTTTAAAAGGGATGGGACCTGATGTCTCATGCGGTATCACAAAGGGTCAATGTGGCCTAAGTGCGACCGCCTTACCTACCTACCTACCATTCCTAATTATAGAGACTCAACAAATCTGTGGTTGAGGTGTTTCCTCTCCTCTCTCACCTTAAAGACTCTGCTAATTGGCCGATGAAAAGCAAGTTCTGTACTTAAGGCTTTTCAATACTTACATCATTATCATCCGAAACGGAAATCTGTTTGCCATTTCAATAAACGGCTGCAGGCGTCATTAAAGCCCGGTTACGGAATTGCTGCCACATCTCATCCCATTACCAGACAGTAGTCAGCCGCAGTAGGCGCGCACAGTTTTCATTAAATATGCAATCAATTGACAAACAGCGGCGTACGCCTACATAGCGCAGCATAAAGGAATTGGAATTATATTTTAATTTACGACGGCCTTTCAACCCGCAACGGGTCTTAATTGAATTTTATCAAAGCCTGGCAGCAGTCCGCGTTGCAAAAATGCTGCAGATGCGGACTGAAGGGATGCACCGCCACAGCCGCCACGCCGCAGCCTGGCAGCATTAATGCTGCTTTATAAATTCCTAATTATTTATACTGCGTTCAGCAGTTGTGATAAATTTTAAATAATTCCATCTATGCATATATTCAGCATAGCTCCGCAAAATCGCGTAAATACAAAAACAGTTCCGAACGCTAAATCAATTTCAAAATTGCAAGCGCTTTCATTTGCGAGCTTTAAATTAATCCTTTTCAGAAGTTCCCACAAGCACCAAATCCCTTTTATCGCAGTAAAGCAGGCTACGGTCGGTCTTAGTCGATTTTGAGATGAAGATAGACGAATGCAATAAATACGGTACTTGTAAGAGAATTGGGCTAACATGGGCAACTCATCCTACCAGTGCTTCTTTATGGGGCGGAAATCAGGGTCATAATGTCACTCCTGAATTGTTCGAGAGAAAAGTATTTTCTACGATTTTCGGACCTTAGCAAGAGACATCTTTCGCAAGAATGAATCATGAGCTATGTACTCAATGACATCGTGGTGGCTCAGCGGATTAGCACTGTGCAACGCCGCTGGCTGGGTCATACCGCTAGAATGGACGAAGATGTATAATCTAGTAAGGTGTTGGAGGCGTGAGTTAAAGGTGGAATATGAAGAGGACGACCGAAACTCCGTTGAAAGGATGAAATGGAGACACATCTATCTAGACTTGGTGTTAGTAATTGGGGATTCTGGGCACTGAGCAAGGAGCTTGGAGGTCTTTGATTGGCGAGGCCGTAATTCAATAATGGAGCTGGCCATCTAAGAAGCAGAAGAATAACTTAGAGAGCCGAGAGTAGTCGCGGTAGAGGACAATCTGAACTGAATTGCCAAAAGCTCAATATGTATATAGTCATATAGATTTGTATATTAGTATCATCAGTGCCTGTCCGATGGATATAACTACCTCACACTAATTGGTCAGCTCATATTGGCAAAATTCTTGTCATCAATGAAACATAAAATGTGGGAAATAAGAAGAATATCTACAGGGACTTTACTAGACTGTGAGCTGTCCCAGCCTATCATAGCTTGTGGTCCTCTAAAAAAACATTATTCATGCAAGGGTTTTGATCGTGGTAGTTGAGATTCATTTTGGTCTTTGCGGATGTAACAAAAAAAAAATATCTACAGGGATTTTACTAGACTGTGAGCTGTCCCAGCATATCACAGCTTGAGTTCCTCTAAAAAAAACATTATCCATGCAAGGGTTTTGATCATGGTAATTGAGGTTCATTTTGTTCTCTGCTGGAATTTTTAAAGCCAAGTGATCGGGGGTATCTGTTGCGAATAATTAACCACACCACGCTCTAAATGAGGCATGCAATCAGTTTTGTAAGGTTGTCATTTCATGTTATTCAATTCAACTACCGGACGGATAATAAATGCTTGAGAAATAGATAAACACTTTTGTCCACTTGAAACTGGACATCGGTTCATGAACAAATACTCAGTTCCTTTGCTGTCTTAAAACAAGCAGAGCGATAACGAAATTTAGATTTATTTTTGACACACGAATATTGCGAGAATGCCAAAAAGGCCATCAACTATCGAAAGTACCCTTGAGAAGTCTACGCTTGAGGATTCCATATGCGTTCCTCTTCGTAAGAAGTCTAGACATGTAACTTTTCAGCTACCGTCTCCGAAGCGAGCGATCGAAGTGGGGCTGCTGTTGGTTTGCGGTGCTGGTTACGATGGCCAGTTGGGTCTGGGCCCAAAATTGAGGGAGTGCCGGCAGCCTACGTTGCAGCATAACAAACTTCAGATTGTTGATATCGCAGCTGGAGGCATTCACAGCCTGCTGCTGACTAATGACGGGCACGTATACTCATTCGGCTGCAATGATGAGGGTGCCCTAGGGCGCAATTGTAATAACAAGGATTCGGAATTTTATCCCTACAAAGTTTCATTACCATGCAAGGTGCTGAAGATTTCGGCTGGCGATTCGCACTCGGCCTGCCTGCTGGAAGATGGACGGGTGTTCGCGTGGGGTTCTTTTCGCAACTCGCACGGTAGTATGGGACTAACGCTAGCCGGGAAGCAGCTGTTTCCCATGGATATAGCACCAGGTTTGGAATGTTACGACATTGCCTCGGGAACGGATCACCTGGTCCTGCTAACAATTTATGGTAAAGTGCTCACGCTCGGGTGTGGAGATCAAGGACAGTTGGGCCGTATTTCCCAAAGGTCCATATCTGGTGATGGTGCGTGTAAATTTATGAACCGCTAGGACTTTCATTTAGTAATCTCACTCATATTCTTAGGTCGACGTGGCACCACAGAATTGCTTCAACCAAATGAAGTTGTTGTACTTAGACGACATAAACCGTTTGAAGCCATATGGGCCACACACTACGCCACATTTATGAGGGAGTCGTCGAACGGCAACATATGGGCATTCGGTCTTAACAACTACAACCAATTGTCCAGTAAGAATGACTTGCCAACCCTTGTGGTGAAGCCAATTATTACAACTCTACAAAATGTGAAAGAAATCGCTGGCGGTGAGCATCACACACTTGTGCTAAACGATGATGGCTCGTGTCACGTGCTGGGTCGTTGTCATTATGGGCGTCTCGGTTTGGGTGCCATCAACGAAGATGTACTCAAACTGGAGCCGATATCGCTGCTCAACGAAAAGAAAATCATGAGCATTAGTTGTGGCATGGCACAATCTTTTGCCTTGTCCGAAGATGGGCAGATGTACTCCTGGGGAATGGCAGCAATGAACTTGGGCACCGGTTCTACAGAAGATGTCCTCGAACCGTCATTGATTGCGTGTAACGAAACAGAAGACAGGAATATCATACGTTTCTCCAGTGGCGGCCAGCATAGCATTTTTTTAGTGCAAGACCTGGAAGATGGCTCCTTCGAAGAGACAGACACATCAACGAATCTGGGCAGTGAAGTGGAACGAACAGACACGTCAAATAATACGGATGATGAAGAAGAAGAGGTGGTAGTAGAATCAGAGGATATATAAAAAAAAGCTTGACCCTCTCTGCAGATGGAGAATTGGCTTAAACGTTTGTTATATATTGGGCTATCCCGCACCGTCACGTGAAGTTAAATAAGTAACTTCTTTAAGGTTCTTCCTTTAAAGATTGGACAGTTTTCTATTTGTACTTGTTTATATACTCTAATTATATGCATATTTCCTACCATATCCTTCGCAGGAAGATTTGGGAATATTTCCCAAGATAATTAAAATTATAGTTATGAAATGAGTCGTGTGTTTTTTATACGTTTATTCCAGAGATATGCCACCTTTTACTTATGGAGTAGGTGTCAATTCAATTTAGTTAATTTTATTTCATTGTCCACTTTGAAGACTCTGAAACTTTCCAAGTTTAGGATTTCTTTTTAAGTTATTCCATCAGTTTTTTTTTAAAGTTATGGAAGACTTAATGAGTATTACTCGTATTGTGTTTGAGTTATGACATTACTTTGCATGTCCTTTTATAGGAAGATAGTTTGTTGTATGGTGTTCAAGGAAGAGCAACCAAAACTATGTTTATTGTTAAAGTTAAAGCTAATCCAAAATCAATGCTCTCAAGAGATGAACATTTCTTTGGGTTTTCTGTTTCTTAGGTGCCTTGTTCCACTGAGAGTGGAGTGAACTGATAGAATTTTCAAGAAAGAGAGACGTTCTTTGTTCCCAATTCGGCTATAGAAGGTATATGAATACAGTGAAGGGCATTGGTGAGTAGAAAGTATTAAACGAAGAAACATATTTCAAAGTGGCTGGGAAGAAATTGCTACCAACTTCTATAAGAGCTTATGGCCTTGTTCGATAACTTTTCCATAACATTTTTATAAGGACCCCCGATCCATTCAAATAAATGAGAGAGTTACTCATATTGCAAATATTTCCTACGACCTTTTTTCTCAGGATTGAAACATGATTCTTTATATGTGTTTGTGAATTAATAATATCTTATTATATATTATAAGAATGTGAATATTATATTCTCATAATGTTACAATTATTCATATTAGAAACTCAATGTGATCCTCTACAAATCCTAGATAAAAAATCGTTGGGCTTGTTTGCAACTTTTTTCAATATATTATCTTTCAAGCTACACCCGAGTTCATAATTTTACAGTATATCCCCTCCTAAGAATATTCTATAACAGTGTTAAATAAAATCATTACTCAACTCCCACTGGCTTGAAAGGGAGGACTATATAATATATTATATATATATATGTATGTATGTATATATATATATATATATATATATATATATATATATATATATATATATATATATATATATATATATATATATATATATATATATATATATATATATATATATATATATATATATATATATATATATATATATATATATATATATATATATATATATATATATATATATATATATATATATATATATATATATATATATATATATATATATATATATATATATATATATATATATATATATATATATATATATATATATATATATATATATATATATATATATATATATATATATATATATATATATATATATATATATATATATATATATATATATATATATTATATATATATATATATATATATATATATATATATATATATATATATATATATATATATATATATATATATATATATATATATATATATATATATATATATTGTATATACATAGTCACATTTAAGTCTCGCAAATTTGTTGCCTTGATGGGCAGAGTTACAATTAAGAAGAATGTCCTTAGTGCCGAATCGAGTGGGTATGTTAAAGGAAATGTTTCTAATTTTGCTTGTTTTAGTAGCGTAATTTTCATGTTTTGCTTTACAACTGAACGCATTCTTAACTACCCACGAATAACCAATTAAAAATACAAGTACAGTGTCAGCAAAAATACGTCGCACAATTAACACTGTCAGTATAGAAGGGAGGAACCTTCCAGAGGGTTTATAGGAGGAAAGAGGAAGGGGAACTGAAGACCAGAGCTCTAAAGTATACCGAAGATTTTACTTATGATTGGGTACCAATTTTGTTCGAGGTTCGTTGAACACCAAGTAGCAGTTCCAATTCTCTAGGGAATTGATTGTGAACTAACATCATTTCAGTATACTGGGGATCCCCCTGCTCAGTACAAACAAATGATTCATTTAGACTATATATACACAGATCCTTTGAATGCATCAAATTCAGCTACTAATAACACATTATGTTTTCCTTCTAGCTCAGTACTGATTCAGAAAGACATTGTGGTTGGCAGTCTGTACTTGCCCTTTCTTCGGGTACTCCAATAGGACCAAAGCCAATTAACGGTATTAGTCTAACAGGGGCTAATGATTGGACTAAGGACCATGTGAATACAAGGACCGATTGTGCAATGAGTTGCTTGTCAAACAATCAAGTGCTTCCTAGAGAACCCAAACAAGAGAGTTGCAGATTTCGTTCAAACCTTCCGAAGGAAAGATATTTGCTCATTGGTTGGGGGGCATAATTCATTAGGCTATCACATGGCGACCACAGGCTTCATACAAAGTCCGAATTCCGACTCCTGTTTGGTGGAAAAACGGAACGGCACAGAGGAAATGCTCTTTTGCGGCCTGTCCCAGAATGAGAAGGCGCATATTGGCGTGAGATGTTTTGGGAATGGACGACGTACATTCTTTATCCCTAGACAGACTTCTGAGATTCATAAAAGTGTCAAGGAAGTTTTGGAAAGGTGTAACTTCCCTTCCCTTTCACAGTCCTCTATCTCTACGCCCCTCCTCCTTAATTTTTCCAGGGCATCAATGCCTGAGTGCTTGAAGACCTCCTTCTTCGGCGGTTCTCCGGCCTACCTCACTTCTATTCTATTTTTTTCTATTATATTATATTCTATTCTATGCCCCTTTTTCCATGGTTCTTATTACTCCCACAAGAAACTATGGATCATTATTTTCGCCCTGCATTTGCCTCATTTAATTACTGTTCAGTAAACCCACAACACTCGCATACTTTATAGTTTTAGTATTACATTTATGTTGACCATTCCACAGATTCGTCATCAAACTTTTCGCTGCCACTGTGCAATTGCGATTACAATGCTACTTTTATATCAGAAAGTTTAGCATACTCGTTCGTACTTGAATCTTTTTGAAGAGGAGGGAACTCGCACGCATTGCGTGTGCACGGTTGGTTCGCATGCAAATGCGAAAGTGAGACTATGTTCGAAATTTCACTGCCGCTTATCGCTGGTGTAGGGTCTGTGTTATTAAATTTTTAATCACTACATTATTCAATCTCACACATGCGATCTTTGATATTGCAGGCGTTGTAAAATGCTAAATTTCTGTGTACAAGGACTTTTTACGTGCGTGTGTACTACTCCGATTAACGTGCGGAAGTTACTATTTATGAATAATTGTATGCAAATTTCGGAATGCAGAAAACGAAAGCATGAGCAGTGAGGTTGAGGTAAGCTGAGCAATGTCCTTTAATAGATGCTTAGTGACACATTCCATGATACAATTCCGTTAATATACGTTTACAGATATGCTATGCTGATGCTCTATTATGCGTCATCATAAAGCCGAAAATGTGTTTCATAATAAATATTTGAAATCATTGAGTAATATATTTGAGGCCCTTAACATAATATATTTGAAGCCCTTAACATAATATATTTGAAGCCCGTTACACTGGGCTGTCCCATAAATATACCAATCAATCCATCAAACCATAAATCAGGGAATCAACCCAACGAACATAAGACATTTGAGTGGCATATTTTATTTATACTACTATTATCAAGAATTTCCATATATATAGTTCGATAAGCAACACACCAAAAGTAAGATTTGTCTTTAGAGGTAAAAGAGTCTATCTTTGTAGTCCTTATAACTGATACATTAGGAACAACTTGGTTATATGATAATGAAAAGCAAGGCACCATAGAACAATTTCGCCGTTTAGTTAGAACTACTAGAGAATAAGTTCAACGTTTAGTTAGAAAGGTGTTCGAGGATTTACAAGACTGTTCTGGAGTGTTTCTTGATAACCCACCAGCTTTTGATAAGGAGTGGCACAAGGGCCTTCTTTGTAAAGTAAAAAGTCGTTTACCTTCCAAAACTCATGGAATCATACCTGAAAGGAATTCAAGTGGAAGGATTACATTCAACTAGAAATTGATATAATGATTGGAGTCCCACAAAGTAGTGTCGTAGGTCCTGTTATCAACTTACTATTTTCGTCAGATCTGTCAAGAAATAACTGCTTCCACATTTACTGATGATACAGTTACTCTCGTGACTTAAAGGAACACCTCAAAGAGGTAGAAATGTAGTTGGCAAACTGGCGAAGCAAGGTGAAGGCATCCAAATGTTCACACAACACCTTCTATTTTATAACTAAAACATATCCAGCCGTATCACTAAACAGAATAAACTTACCTCAAGCAAAATAAATAAAATACCTGCGTATCCACTTTGACCGTGGATTAACTTGGAGGAAACACATCGAAGCGCAAAGAACTCAAATGAAATTAAAAGCCATCTTCCCGAATTCGTTGATCAATTTAAGATAAAAGTTTCGCCCAGAATACAAAATACAGATTTACAATGCGTTTATTAAGCCAATATGGGATGCCACTGTGGGGAAGTGTAGATCTTCAAATCTGGAGCTTATACAAATAACACAGTTTAAGATTCGAAGTACAGTTAACGGTGCACTATGGTTTGTGAAAAACAAAAACATCCACCGTGATCTACGCATGTCGACTATAGAAGAAGAATTCTTAGACATAAGGCAAAAATAACATCGACGCCTACAAAGCCACCAAAATCTTCTGTCAAGAGCTCTACTTCAGCAGGATCCTATTATTTCACATCTTAAGAGACCATGCTTCATTTTTTTTTCAGTACAAAAAGCATATCCCTATATCCCATATCAAAAATAGAATTAGGGTTCATTTAATGTAACAAACTAATTGTTATTGTGAATATTGAGATATGGAATCACCGTAACCTCTAAGGGATTTGTCAATTATCAGACCTATTTAAGCAATGAACACGATAAGTACTGACTTGGAATATATGAAAAGAGGTGACTGGATGGCGAAAAGGTCAAATTTAATAAAGCTAAATATGAGGTGTTCAGGCAAGGCTAAGTTGGAAACATAGTTACATACATATATTAGATTAAGTTAAGAAAGATATTAAGTTAAGAGGGTGTCGTAATACCCTGGAAACCACGAGCAGGTAAAACTTCGGAATACTTCATTGAACCACACAGTTCCATAGATTAAAGTTCTACAAAGTGAGCCTCTGGTCAGAGTCTCCAGTCTACAGTATGGCAAAAATAAAATATAAATTAGGTAGGTAGGTAAGGCGGCCGACCGAAGGGCTCACTTAGGCCAACATTGACCCTTTGTGATACCGCAGGAGGCAGCAGGTCCCATCCCTTTCAAAGGGCCAGCCATTTGGAGCTTTTAATGAAGCAGTTGATGGAGCTAATCTTTTTATTTGAGAGATCTTCCAAAGAGTCCCGAAAGTAGTCGCCTCGGGAAGTGCGCGTCCTTCTGGACAAAGCTAGACACGTGCACAACAGGTGTGCAATGGACTCTTCCTCCCCTAACAAAACATTAAAAAAATTCTGAGTATTTGCAACAAGATTGTATGCTGAGCATGAGTACATGAGTCCATGAGCACATGATATCAGTGCTGGAACAGATCCCAGTTGGAAGTATTGCGGACCTCAACAAATAACCTCACAGTCTAATGATGAGCATAGATCATAGGGTGGCTTTAGACATATCCAATTGATACGTAGTCAGATTTCCAGAGGGTATTTCTCATCTTGTTATTTTAAACAGTAAGTGCCAAAGGAAACATGAGATATATCCTTGGGAAATCCACTTCGGTGTAATTGCTACGGAAATATTTGAATTTATTGAAATACTCATTCTAGTTCAGAAATTTGTCAAATGATTGATTACTTACTTCGTGTCCATCATGATGACTTATAGAAGGTATCCAGATCGTCTTAGAACACGATGTCATCCTTGAAGGGTTTCTTTAGTTGCCTGAAATATAATTTTGTACAATTAAATTAATTTTAGAGGGAACTTCCAATAGCGAAAGATTCTTTTTATTCTTTTTAATAATATTATTTATTTATTTAATTATTATTTTATGATAATTATTATTTATTTATTATTAAATTATTTAATTTATTTTTAAATAATTATTAAATATTAATCCGAGTATTTTTAATGAAAGTTAAGAAATTTCTCACAAACTTCTTTGATCCTATTTAAAGATACTCGCTCATATCTACAAAGTCCTTATCCATTCTTGGGTTAAATTTGCAACTTGCTGAATTTTTCCACAGAACCAACCCAATTTATAAGCGAAGTTACTAGAAGAGCTACTGCTATGATGGCAAAATGTTGCAGTAGGTCACATTGACCTTGCTTCCTCGGCATGCAGTTTATATCCTGGCAGTGTGTGTGTGTGCAACTTATGAGTTGGTGTTTCACTTTCTCCTCTGCTCACTGCTGCTGATACATTTTTATGCTTTTAATAAAAATGTCAACTGCAGTGAAGTGCATCAAGCAGTTAAGAGTAGAAAGGAGTGAAGCGAAAGGGATGAAATTGTATTAAAAGTAAAAAGCAAGCAGATTTTTCCAATTTCTGTTTGGGTAAAGGAATATTTATCATATTTAAAAATTTCGTATGCAAAACGACCCACAAAAAAACCGAGGAAAACTCATAGTGAGTGCTTTTATAAATATACCAGCATCTTTTTTCCTTATTCAATATTTATGCCCTGGTTACGAAATAAGAGATTCGCATCAGAGATATGTACTGAATTTACTCAAGATCATAACAGGCACTTTAAAGTAGGAATAAATTGGTTGCTTATTCCCCATTGGGAAGCAGAGTGTAGCATATTTTCAGGGGCCTCGAAAAGGCTCATGAGTATAGTCACTGCATATCTCTAGTGCGAATCACCTTCATCACGATAATGGTGTAGATTTAAGGTATGGATTATGTTACGAGTATATGGGAGTTTTTCTTAAGATTTTTGTTTGACATTTATGCCAAGATTATTACGTACTTTTCGACTACATCATGGAGATGTACATGATACAATTCGTTTTACAGAATTATAGTTTATTCATTGGTTGTTCGGGACATTCTCTCAGGCTGGGAGTATTCTCTTATGAATACAGCATAAGCTGTAAGGATGAAGAGGAGGAGAAGACTGTGGAACATCTATTATGTAGGTGCCCGGCTCTAGCTAGAAGCAGAGCGGGCTATTTAGGGAAATAGGCTTTCAGCTCTCTTACGGAAGTGTCGGGGCGAAAGTCAAACAAATCCTGCGCTTTATTAGGGCTTCAATATATTTTGACGAGTCAAGTCGAGGTACAGAGTTACGCGGTGGTATCGCAGTGAACCCTTTGTCTGAGTGAGTTGGTCTGTAGACTGACTGCCACGATAACCTAACTACAGCATCACCAGGGAAACCTGGGCTTCGCCGAAAAGAATAACGGAGTTACTCCAACTAATATGGGGCTCTCTCTCTCTCTCTCTCTCTCTCTCTCTCTCTCAGCACAACAGTTTCAGTGCTGGCAGGCTACTGTATCGGTGGCTCAGAGTCTTTACCTTCCCTTCAATGACTTTTACTGCAACTACCGGTCGTCGGATGAAGATCTGGGCATCCCAGAATTAATGCGCTACTACCTATAGTTTATTATACTTCAATAGGTGAAAGGCCGACAGACGCATATATTAGAAAAATACTAAACAAGGAATCTAACTACAACAATTATCAGGGCGCAATATACGGACAAGAAATTGAACTGTGTCTAATATAGTCTCTCGTGGTCTGGGACTCTATTGAAAACGTGTTCCGGCAGGTAACTTCTTATATAAACATATGGTAAAACTCAACGATAAAGTGGGTAGGGGTGTAAACTGCGATAATCTGGGTATTAATCCGTCTTTCCGCCTACCGAACCACTGTAGTGTTTTCAAGGCGGAGGTCATGACGATTCTGATAGCGGCGCAACGACTGTTTATAGACAATGTAACCAATGCCTCCAATATCTATAACTACTCAGACAGCCAAGTGGCTATGAACTCACGTTCTGGGGCCTACACCCATTGTAACCTTGTGGACAGGTGCCTATCTGCTCTAATTACCCTATCGGTGCGAACCGGTGTTCACTTGCGGTGGGTGCCTGGTGGCCACAGGAATATTCTTAGCAAATGTGAGCAGGCGAATTGGCGAGAAGAGGCACAACACAACTACAACGCTGCCACAACGTGGAAGTGCTATTTGAGTAAGTAAAACTATCGTTGAGACAGGAATATAGGCGTGTAGCTAACAGGATCCGTTCTGAGGAACAAATTTGCAGGATCACTAGAGAAGCTTGGGCTTCGCCCGAAAGAAATAGCGGAGCTAATGAAACTAAGACGCGATTCTCTCTATCTCTCTCTCTCTCTCGGTACAACAGTTTCCGTCCTGACAGGCTACTTTATCAGAGGCTTAACCTACCTTTCAATGACTTTTACAACAACTGCGGGGTGTCGGATGAAGATCTGGAGATCCCAGACTTAAGGTGCTACTGCCCTGCCCTCGCAAGCAGGAAATTTCGATTCCTAGTAGCACCTTTTCCAAGCAAGATCGCTCGCTTCATCAAGGAATCTCACTGGTTCTCATTTCAGTTCCGCGAGGAGCGTTGCAGTTTAAGGAACCTTCGTCTCTGCGGTATCACAACGGGCTAATCCTTGGTATAGGTGAACTTCCTTTTCATTTAACGAAGTGAAAACTGGTTAATCAGAGAGCTCTTTAATCCTAGTAGAGTTGAGGATTTCAATAAAATAGATCATGTGATCGGGAATAGTTCCTACGCCAAAGGATTTGTGAAGCCCACGGCATCAAAGTGTTGCTGCAAATGATTTTGTGGTCTTATCCTCTTCAGAACGGAATATGCAGCTACATTATATAGAAGTGTTTTATTTAAAGAATAGTCTTGAACTAGTTCCATTTGAATACAACAGATACAAAATTCAACCAAGTGTGTCTTTACCTTCCACTGGTAATAGCTAAATTATCAGATCCTTCTCAGCTTTCTTCCCACAAAGAAATATGCTAGAAATTTATTCCATCATTAAAGAATTATTAACAGTTATTTTCGCAGAGTTTTCATTCCTAAATATGCCTTTAATTTTGCCAATAAATTTGGGGCACTTTCTGATGCTTGCTGCAATTTATAAAATCAATAAAATTACGCTCCAATGATTCGGACTAATCCGCGGAAAAATGAACCAAATTTCGATATTGTTTTCGTTGTCGCTGTTGAAAAGGGGTTTTATTAAGTTTACACGCCTCGCTGGAACGGCGTCAATATTGGCATTTTCATGGACGAAATGGGTCACCAACGCACACAAAAAACAGATGGGAAAAAATGATAAAAATTGTTGCAGCAGAGAATTGAATTGATTGAAGGGTGTTTGTATCCCCGCTGATAGGACTATGTGCCCGTATTTGCATAACCAGCGGATTCACTCGTGTGTGCCTACAGCGGCAGCAGAAAAATATGTGGCAGAAAGTGTTGCACTCAACTATTTTTGGCAACTGTGCAAAAGTGATTCACAAAGAGAGACACACACACAGATAGAAGGAGAGAGACGAAATTTTTTGGTTTAAAGGTTGCAGGCAGTGTTTTTATTAACTTTAAAGTCGTAAAGTTTCGCAAGCTAATACTGATTAATTTATTTATCATGTTGTTTTTGGGGGTCTCGACTGTAAAAGCTGTGGTGGAAGTAGCTAGGAGGGCTAAAAACTGTCCATATCCACCATATACTTGCGTAAAGATGTTCAGAGGAAGGATGTACACTTAAGAATAGAATTGTAATTTCAGCTCCAACTCACATGTAGAGTTGCACAGTTTCCTTTTTGTTTGAACTGGGGCACGACCAATCATTTTTCCACATCAGACCTGTGGTAACACTAAGAAACAACACCACACCATTGGAAGCCGGAACCAACACCACACCTACCATCTCAAATCCCGGGTAAGTTTGTTGCAGCATCCGTATGTCCGATGTCTTAATTATTCACCACGGTAGTTTCCTCTACTATTTGAATTGGATTACTTTCTGTTAGTATAACAGGAAGTACTCAAATCCTTCACTTCTAACTTGTAGTACTACAATAGGCTTTTTAACTGGCCCAAGTGTGTCTTCCGGGAGATTATCTGTGACTTAGACAGCCGTATAAGTACTCGTAAACCTCAACCTAACATAATAGACTGAAGCAATTCCATGTGTGAATCTTCTTAACATTGAACATAAAATTTTAATTGGCGTACTCTATGAAAGACTGATATGATTGAACCCTATCAGAGCAGTTTCAAGCCTGGCACCTTCGACGAAATCTTCGCAATACGTCAAATCTTGGAGAAGAGGCTAGAAAAATAAATCGACACCCACCATCTTTTTGTCGATTTCAAGGTTGCTTTTGATAGCACGATAAGATGTCGATAGGTCACTATGTCTGAATTTGGCGTCCCTAGACAGCTAATCAGGCTGAACGCAATCAGCAGCTCAATGCAAATTGAGAAGGAGCTCTAAGACCCTTTTGACCCAAACCAGGCTTCAGGCAAGGTGACTGCATGCCGTGTGACTTCTTCAACTTAATGATGGAAAAAATCATCCAAGCAGCAGAATTGAAACACACTGGCACTATCTTCCATAAGAGTGTCGCGATTGGTTGAATGTGGTGTCCAGATGAATCAACTTGTTGGGCACATATTCCGATGAAGCATGCCTAGTTAACTCATTAATAAACACACAATTTATACAACGCACCATCAAACACTCTGTAAAAGTTAATATCTGCGGATCCTTCTCAGAACTTGATATTGGAATTTTGCTGCTCATCACTCAATATAATCCTCTCTAAGATGCTGATGCCCGTAGTCAGGCTGGTGCAGTTATTATTTTTTTTTTCTAATATTTAACATTTAGTCATATTTAGTCATGAATGTGTACTACTTCGTCACAATACTATCTTAGAGGATGATGCCAGTGGACACGTGACGTGTGTTGTGTGTTCTGTTTTTGACTTTGCTGACCTTTAAATGGTGCCACTCAGCAAAGTTACTAATTGTGTAATCGACTGAGGGCGCCGTAGCTTTGATTATGCTTATTTCCATATATCAATGTGACCAAGCAACTCGGCGGAAGTAGTCAATTCACTAAAATGATCGGTGTCAAAAACTATTTGTATAATTTCAATTAAATATTGGCAATTTGTAAAGAGGCCAATATGGCATTCATTGAACCATTAAATCGTTTGGTAATATGTCGGTCGAACGCAATATTTGCCCCATATGTGCAGTGAAATATTTCAGCTTGGAGTTGTGTCAAAATGTCGACACATTTAACAATTAATTGCATTATAAGTGCTCATTTGAATTGCACATTATTCAATTTTCCACACAGATAAAGTGACGCACATCCATGCGTATTTCAAATGGAATACTAATTTATAATTATCCTAGCAGCCGGCACTACTGCAGTGAAGTGGCCCCTGGCGGCTGCATTAAATTGTAATTATAATAATGAATCGAAGAGGGGGCAATAACTACGTCAATTAATGAATTCCAAATAACTCCATTAAATTGCATTTAGAAAAATGTGAAAACTATTTGCAAAGGTGGCACATGGAATGGAACAGTAAAGCGGCATTGACACACAATAACCCAGTAAAGCATGAGCCATGGGAAGGTAGGAGTTCATAAATGTTTGAATGGGGTAAAGAATTTCTGTGGACACGCACAATAAATGATGAAATTAAAGAATTGTTGAAAAATGTATTCGAAGTCCGATATAATCACATTGCAGAGACCAGGGACTGAAACTTAGGCTGATTAATTCTAGAGAATAAGTGAGGAGAACGAAAGTTCCAGTAGATTTGGTCACGGTAGCAGACTCGCAGGAGACACCCTTAGAACTGTGTGAGGCATACCACCAAGGCACCACCAAACCTGAGACTTTTTCACTCACAGAACTTCCTGACGCTTATCTTGAAATGAAGTTCAGGCGTATTTTAGCTTGAGTGGGAAGATTTCATAAATCATCAAAGGAGTCTTCTATCTGCTACTGAGAGCAAGGCGAGTATATAGAAGATGTGGGATGGTTTGTAAATACTGAGAGTATGACGAGTATATAGAATAGGTGGGATGGTTTGTAACTATTGAGAGCATGTCAAGTATATAGAAGAGGAACAATTGTTTGGCGAATATATAGAAGAAGTATGATGGTCTGTAACTACAGAGAGGAAGGTGGGTACATAGAAGAGGAACAATGGTTTATAACTACTGACAGCATGTCGAGTATATAGAATAGGTAGCCTAGTTTCAATCTACTGTACAAACAGTCAGCTGTAGGAAGCATTTGGCACTTACGGAGGTAGTTGGGAAGCACTTATCCCAAAGAGAGTTCACACTCATTAAGGTTGATATACTGCCTTGGAAGCGTTGTTGCAAGTTGCAGCAAACAATCTAATTCAAAGTCTGCTATAAAAACAATTTTTATTATTATACGCTACACCATAATTAAGGGATTGAGATAATGAATATTAGCAACTCACGTTTTCGACTCGAAGAAACAACTATATATTCCCTCTTCATGCCATTAATTAACTCTTTGGAACCAACAACATTTGACGGCTGCCTCAGGCTGAGAATGATATAGAAAAACTTTACTCACATTCAGTTGAAAATTTAAGTGAGTTCCAATTGTCTATGAAAGAAGTACTCGACCTCCTGAAAACAGAAATCTTTACATATGCTTTGCATCACAGAGAAAACCGTCAAAGTTTCCTTACCTTCATCTTCAAAGTTTTGTACTTGGAAATGGATGGTTCCATATTAGGCTCGCATCTCTAATCCAGCCAACATTACACAGTATTCACCTAAATTACACAGAAATTTCGAAATTATCCGAATTAGCAAATAGCAATATATAAAAGTCAACCATTGGGCGATGTTATGGTGTCCATCGAGGCAAGAGCAGGGCACCTTAAGAGAGGTAAGTATCTATTAAAGAACACTCGTCCACAAGGAGACAATATGTATTACACAGCAGTTACTTTGTCAGTTTGATTTGGGTTACTGGATTTCCTTCAACACTGGCGATGATTTGTTTCCAAGGTGTTTGCTTTTCCGCTTCTGGCTTTTCAGCGACTTTAGGACAGGTTCAAAAAGTAATCGTGGTAACTCTTTAATGGCATAATTACTAGTGCTCATATGTTTGTGGTTCTGTCCCAAGAAGGATTTCTCCATATACCTAAATTTACCAATATTTGCTGATTGAATTTTAATAATTTCGGCGGTTTTAGCTGCAAAAATCTGTGGATCTATATAAACGCTATTAGGCAATCTAATCACTAAAAGCTATAAGGATATTTTATCAATTTGGAGTATTGCAAAACATCCCTAAATCAATTTGTAGCGTACACACACAATAGTTATAAATACATTGGCTACTCACTACTTTATAATTCACGAGCACCTCATCTGCAACAATGTATGTATATAATATGAAGGTATCTTCCTAAACTAAAAAGAATCACGGTATATCCGCAAAACATATTTTATTTAGTTAAAAATGTTACAATAATAAACAATTCTATTGTTTTGTGCTACTTACAATGTGGTATTCAATCAAGAATGATAGAGAAAGAGATTAGGCAATGCGCATGTTTGCTTTCAATCAGCTCTTTTGCCTACGTCACGGTTGACTTTTTACTATTCAACCGCGCCTTTCAGTTGTTTTTGAAATAAAAAATTTGTTAAAATGCGTTGTTCTGTATTCGGTTGTGACATTAAAAATACCAAAAAAGTCGAAAATAAATGGAGATTTTTCCATTTTCCTAAGGACAAAGTCCTTGCAAGAAAGCGGATTAACTTTTGTCGTCGGAAAGACGAAATAAATATAAAAAATGCATGCATATGTGAGGTGCACTTTGCGCCAGAAAATTTCGAAAGGAATTTGCAATTTGAAATGGGTAAGAATAGCAATTATATTCTATTAATTATAATTATTATATAAGAAATGAAATATTATTTTAGGATTATGTTCAAGAAATCCAACAAAGCTGCTGCCCAATGCTATTCCGAATATATCAGCAGCTACTTTAGAGGAAGCAAATGAGAGGCAGAAAAGAATGGAGTATCGCTCAAGGAAGCAACTTGTGTCAACCCTCTTAAATGAGCCAGGAGTTTTTGTTGACGAAATAGAAACTGAGGGTATCGAAGAAGTACCACAAGCCGCGATAAAAGCAGTCGTCGAAGAGAAGGAGGAAAAAATACAACGTTTAGAAGTAGAAATGTGGGCGTCATAATTGAAGTCCATGGGTAGTTATGTATATAATTTTTCATATATTACAGAGAAAAACTAAAGAAGATTGTATGCAATTTAAATGAAAATAATGAGAAGCAAATCACAGACATAAAGCGCCTCAAAATTTGCATAAAGTTTTCAGAATTCCACAGAAACAACGTGGAAAAAAAACTCGGTTAATTAATGATTGTACAAAAAATACAAAAAAATTTCCTACCTGCAGATTGAGAAATGGAAAAAAACGGCTGAATTGGAAAATAGAGGATATTGCCAAATTTATTATGCTGTATTCAACAAGTCCAAAAGCATACAAGCTTTTTAGAAGAAACAATTTCCCCTTACCAGCTGTTCGAACTCTTCAATGGTGGTCGAAAAAAATAGAATCTCCAGGTATCATAGAGCCTGTGATGAAATTATTGACGGCCGCAACAGAGTTAACAAAAGCGCAAAAAACTTGCGTACTCAGTTTTGACGAAATGAAAGTACGAAGGGCTTTCTGCTACGATAGGTCATCTGATTCTACATTGCCTTCTGTTAATTACGTTCAAGTTGCAATGTTAAGAGGTACCTAAACCATCAATTTTTTTTACATCATCTTTAAACTTATATATTTTGATTTCAGGTTTAATATGTAAATGAAAACAGCCCGTATTTTATAAATATGACTGCAAGATGACTAAAAATATACTGTGGCACATTTTATCATCAGTCAGAAAATGTGGATATAATGTTGTTGCCATGGTTAGCGATTTGGGCGGAAGTAATAGAGGGCTATATAATGAGGTTAAAGTTGATATGGAGAAGCCTTGGTACATTTTGTCTTAAGAAAATTAGTTTTAAAATATCTATAATATAATTTATTTGTTTATTCATTTCAGGCTCAGGTTTTCACACGACGGGGACAGGATTGTAGTCTTCGCTGATGTTCCTCACATAATAAAACTCCAGGGGAATCATTTTGTGGACCATGGCTTTATAATAAATGGAAAGGTAATTAAAAATGACATTATTTTAAAGCTTCTAGGTTTTACTTCCAGTGAGCTGTCGATAACCCACAAAATTACAGCAAACGTGTACCCACGTGCGTACTTGATAAAATAACACGTACATATATTATTAACATACCTATGTTTCAGAGCTCCACTTGTTTATCGCACTATTTTCCTTATGACGCTCATAATTCCATTGATCCTTTCTTGGGCCTCTAGGATGACGGCTTTTAATTCAAAAAAATTCCTCTCAACAAACATTTAAACACGTTTACTGACACTTTGTGAGCTGCTGAAACGCTCTGCCACAATTCTTTAAGAACTTTCGACCCAATTATAAACGATTTTCTATACAAATTTTCGCAATGTTTCTTAAAAATGCAAAGAAAACCATAGAAAAGAAAATCAGCTGTTCGCTCGTTAGTCAACCGTGACGTAAATGCGCAGAACGAAGCACATTTGAACACAGCATTGCGTAATCTTTGTCTCTGTGAATTGTGGTATTCAATAACTCGATCACTTTGTGTGACACCTGAAACTGCAAGTTGAAGTTGGATGCGACTTTAGCTAACGATCCTCATGGCTCATTGAGGAAGTAATAATTTCTTGCCAGAAAAATTTAAAGTGAAAACACAGATTGCCTTGTAGAACTAAAGATTTCACTATATTGGCTTTCTCCACTCCGAAGGGTATTACCAGTATTACCTACGATAATGTGGTTCGAGTACTGTGTTTGATTAGTACGGTTAAGAATCAAGATATAGGTACTACGGTCGATTTGGGAGTAGTTGTTTGCCATATTTAGCACAGTCGGTTGAGTGTTATAAGCCGAGAATACAGAGAAAAGAAGTCTTTTTCGCTGCCAGCGTCCGTAACGGGCACACCACGATTCTGAGTAGATTCACCACGATTTTGAGTGGATTCGCCACGGTTTTGAGTGGATTCACCATGATTTTGAGTGGATTCATCACGATTTTGAATGGATTCACCACGATTTTGTGTGGATTCATGTACAATGTTCGTCTGCTTTACTTCGCTGCTTTGCCGTTTGACGTTTAAGTTTCTTTTCTCTATATTGTCTGATTATAAGAATCTCTCAGACGTCGTCTTACTTTTTAATACACTGAAGTGATAAGGCCTTTATGTGAAATTATGTCACCTTTATTTGATATTATGTGACTTTATAGTTCGAAGCTTTATTCAAGTCATGTTTTTCCACCTTCCATTATGGCATGATCCCATATTTTAAAATCTCAGTTATTAATAGTATGACCAATAAAGTCTTTTTCAGTATGATGAAGAACATGGGTCAATAATATTAAACTTGATTCTGGATAAACACGAAATCTGTGCAATATTCCTTAAAGGACACATTAAAAAGAATATAATTGATTTATATACAACATACACTCTATGAATTTGTATGGATATATGATAGTAATTGGACGTATGATAGTAATTGGACCATACTTTGTGTAGAGAGCCTACTTTCCCGTAGAGAGCATAATTTGAGAACCAAAGATATTCCACCAAAAGTGGGTAAATATCAAAGAGAATAAGTAAATTCTAGCTCCAAATAGTCAGCTGGGAACACGCTCATACTACTTGGGATGAAAACCACAGTAATCGCGATTGGAGAAACTCCTGGGAGTTCATATAAAAAAAATGTAGAAGAGAAACTTTAGACACCAATTCGTTGGTTGATGCTGTGCTCAGTTTTTTGGTTCTTAAAAGTTTTGTTATACTATTTACAGTAATACCCACCTCCACCTAACTGGAGGTAGAATAGGACGGCACAGAACATTTTCTCTGAGTTTCTGTTGCTTTTCCCAGAATGAGGAGGCGCATATTAGGGTCAAATATTTTGGGAATGGGCAACATCCATTCCTTATCCTTGGACAGACTTCTGACTTCTTCATAAAATAGTCAACGAAGTTTGAAATTGTGTAATTTCCCTTTCACAACATTCTATCTTTCCCTTCCATCAAATATTCTCAGGCCTGAGTGCTTGGATACCTTCTTATTCAGCGGTTCTCAGGCATACCCCACTTCTATTCTTCTATTCTATTCCATTCTTCAGAGAATCGTGCTGCATTGTAATTATTTGTTCAGCCGAAGAGTAAAATGTTCTTCTTGAAGAGTGAAATGTTCTTTTATTAATCAACCTCATTAACAGGGCAGTTGGGTAAATTGGTTATCCAGGAAATAGCAGCAAAGAAATTGTAAGCAAACTGATGAGATTGATTGATTTTAAAGCTTTCCGTTAATTGAAGGAAGTCGGAAGTCAAATGCAAAATAAGTTCAAAATAAGTTCGAAATTGGTAACGAAACTGGAATCAACTTGTTCATGGCTTCCCTCACCTCCTTTTTTTGCTCGCAACTTCACACTGGCATTATCGAAATGATAAGTCCTCAACCTCCCAAGCTCATCACCCACCAACCGCGCTCCCTAGTTATGCATTACCCCTTAAGTTAGTTTAGGTTATCCTGGCAGTCAGTCTACAGACCACTATGGGTCCATTGTGATACCACCGCGTAACATTGCACCTTTACTTTACTCGTCAAACCATTTTGAAGGCCCAATAAAGCGCAGGATTAGTTTGACCTTCGCGCCGGATACTTCCGTAAGAGAGCTGAAAGCGTATTTGCCTAAAGAGCCCACTCTGCTTCTTGCTACAGCCGGGAACCTCCAGAAGAGATGTTTCATAGTCACCTCCTCCTCTTCATCCCCAGCATTACCCTTATTCAATTTATTCAGAGATGACACTAGAAACTTAAATTCTATTTGTAGCTTTACTTCTTGAAACTAGCCGCCATTTGTTTAAAGGTTTATTCTCGGGATTATTGGGCGATGATAGAGCACTGTTCAGTTAAGAAATGTTACGAGCATTCGGCATATCACATCATGTTGTAAAGGCTCATAACACATCCTGAATAGTCCTTTTGGGGTACAGAATTTGCTCTTAACTGATGTCTATTGTATTATTTTTACATTTTTAATAAAGTGAAGTGCAAATATGACTTTCTTTGATGAATTTACACGGACTTGTGTAAACAAATGCAATTTGAGTTTGCACTCGTACAGCTCACAATGTACAAATTTGACAAAACATTTGCCGAAAATGAAAATAAATGAAAATTATGGAAACAGAAATTAATTTGACAAATTGAAATAAGCAAACAACGCTTCTATACACAACATCATACACACAAGATGATTCACATATCAACATAAACTCCCACAGCCGCACAAATACTTAATTGAAGACGTATGAGAACTGCATCCATCCGCAGGATGAATATGTGAAAATGTCAAGGAAAATAACAGAACGCAACTCAAATGCGACATCAAAAGAAAGAGAAATTGAGAAATTGTGCAAAATCTGACACAAAATTTTAACTTTTCCATAATGAAACCGGCACTGGCGGCAATGAGGAGGCGACAATGAGGAGGTGGCATTAAAGATGAAAACACAATTTCGTCTGCATGAAGTGCTTGTATTGCTGCCAAGGCGAAAACACTTGAAGCAAACATCTCCGAATGACAACAAAGGCAACGCAAGCGAAGAGCCAAAGAACACTTCCAATTGCAGCAATAAACAAACAAGCAAAATTATTGTACAGCATTAAGAATAATTCTGTGCTGCTCCTCCGCTGCTGCTGAGCTGCTTCTGTGCTGCTTCTATGATGCTTGTGAGCTACTTTTCCGTTGCTCCCACAATTATGCTCTACTTCTGTGCTACTTCTGCGTGCTGCTGAGCTGCTTCTATGCTACTTCTATGCTGATTCTGCACTGCTTTTGTGCTGCTCCTGTGCTGCTCCTACGGTGCTTCTGAGCTACTTCTGCGTTGCTTCCACACTTCTGCTCTGCTTCTGTGCTTAAATGCTGCTTCTGCTTTGCTTCTGCTCTGCTTCTACTCAGCGGCATTTAACTAGACACAATTTAGAAGTGGAGTTCGAAACAGCATCATTGACTGCGTCAGTACGATAGAAGCTCCCAGTACCAGCTCTTGGAGCAGAGTTCTCATTGTGATTTATTTGTAGGTCTTTCCGTGCTGCTACCTGAGGTGTTGATGACAATGCCAGGTGCTGAATCATTTGTGACTTACTCGTACGAGAACAATATTTATTGTCATAGTTGATTATATTTAGTTGTATTTGTATTCTGTCTCCATTCCACATCTGAGCTGCAATTATTACTAACACGGAGGTGAGAGTCAGTATGATTAATTGTCAAGAATTGTTCAGTTCCTCAGATGTAAATGTATGCAATTCTGAACATTTATGAGATTCCGAAGATGAAGAGGGGGGTTGTGGTAGGTGGAAATATGAGTATAAAGAAATATAAATTTAAGAAAGAGAAGGATTTTCATTTTTGAATACTATAGTTCGAATGGAGGAAATGGAGGGACAAGCAGAAAGTAGGTATGTGAGGCGAGGGGCGAATTATTGGAAATACCACCAATAATCTTTAAGAAGAACATTCGGTCAGAAGCTTCTGCAGCGAAATTGAGAACATGAAAGAGTCGGCTAGGCTGTGGAGAGTACTTCAGAGAGACCATCCAGATAGGCTAGAGTCTCTTCTCAAGTCTGAGAACTTAAGTCCCGTGGCCCTGACACTGTATACACAATAATGTTAAAGCGATGAGGGTATATGTTCAATAAGGTCTAGTCAAAGATCTTGCTCTAGGCTACGTACAAACTCTTTGACAACAGGTTAGGTTGGTCTTCATTCCTAAAACTGGAAAGGATGACTACACACTAGCTAAAAGCTTTAGGGCAATTAGTTGGGACATCGTTCACATTGAAAGGTCTGGAGCGTATGGTGGAGAAGTATACTAGGGCGGGTTTAGTGTTGAATAGCCCCCTAAGTATCCATCAACATTTATACCGGAGTGAAAAGTCATGCGAATCAGTTCTGCACGATCTAGTGTAGATGATTGAAACTGTGCTAGAAACTGGTGAATAGAAAATTACAGATGCTTCCCTGCAATGGGAAGTATGGCACATGTATTCCAATGGGAAGTGTCTGCTATACTGAAACTAGCGGACTGGATAATTCCGATAGCCAGGCTTCACTAAAGGCCTTGCAAAACACATTGACCATTTCAAACATTGTCCAATAATGTAAGTAAAGGCTTAACTCCGTCGCAAAATGGAAATTATTTGAACCTCAGTGCTCCGGGATAATGATGTGTATTCGAAACGAAATATCTGATGAATTGACAAACTGTGGATGTAGGGGTACTCCAATAAGACCAGAACCAATTATAGGTATGAGGTTAGAACGGTCTGATAACTGCATGAAAGCCACGTAAATAATATTCACACCGACTGGTGGTGCAATTCAGTGGCTTCAAATGTAATTAGTTGTAAGATGGTGACGCCTTCGGATACCGTCGACGTTCTGCCAATCTACTATAGCGGGATATTGTCAGTCCTTAAAATTGTTAACTGGGCGCGACAGTAACCAGTTTATGCCGATTCATGTTATATCGTGGAAACTCCCCTCAGTACACAAATCAACACCCCTCAAACAACATCGACTATAAAGCGAACGTCTGCTGAACTATGAGGATAATTTATAGCGTTAATTTCATATCGTGCAAATTTAGTATCCCTGCCCATCTACGTAACTGTTCCATCTTCTCTGTGGAACTGGATGAAAGTAGTCTTGGACAATTACTTTTTCATTTTCAGGATTCCTTTTATGTCGGTTCAAAAGTATATATGTATATATATAGGATAGCAAAATAATAACTTGCTTTTTCCCGAAGCTGAAGACTGGCACGACATTAATCTCAGAACATTTGTCAATTAAACTCAGGGGCCTTATGGAAAAATTGGGTATATGAAATAACTTATTGTCAAAAGCAATAGGAGGTAGATTGAACGAGTTGTAGTCTTGAATAACTTTCTTTGGCAATCGAGTGGGCTTTATTGAAGAGGTTTTGTTTCGACATTGAAAGGAATTCTCTCATACAGAGTCATGGTTGATGCAGTGTTTCTGATCTCTGGAATGCTCCTCACAATTTGAGAGATGCAATTTAATTCTCCCGAACATTTGCTTTATTCAAACTGTCAATTAATTACAAATATTTGAATAATAATTAAGTTTAAATTTCCGATGCCTTTATCTGGGTTACTTCCTCATAATCCGAAAATTGTTTCATACTCGTGCAAATATAAACCGAAAATAAGAAAAAAAAAATAGATGGGAAAACATAATCCGTGGCTTGGGAGAGAAAATCGTGTAATAATCTTCGAGAGTTCTTTCGTTACCTCCAATCTAAAATAAGTTATTTCATTCGCTTACGCGGACCTTCACTACCAGGTAACACATAACTCTTCCTCTGACTTTCATCGCTACTTGTGTTTCCATTTAAATACCAATATTTCCAAGGCGAAAACAAAGATTGCGAATCCATTTGCCGAGAGATACAGCACCCAAATCCAAAACAGATCTCCAAACTCCATTGGGTGTATTGATTGGTTGTCATCTGGGTCTCTTATGTACATTTTACCGGTTATCATTTCGAAAGTAGTTGATGTCTGCAAGTACTCTGTAATGCCGAAGGCCTGCATATCTAAGATGAACTGATCGAATTCGTTCTTGAAGATTGAATTTTCATATATCGGTATGGACAGAGGCACGAATTTGTCGATTATCATTTGCTCTGGAATGCGAAAGAGCTTTCGCTTCAGATACCTCATTTGATGTTGATAAAATATCCATAATCGTGTAGACACATGGTAAGCATACGAGGTGTTAAGACTGTCCCGTATTTGTATGTAATCAGCTAGTTCAATTACTTTGAATATGCTCCTGTATTTGCTCCAGAATTCCTCTCCTTTGACCTTTACCATACTCTTTATAATACTCTCGTAGATAAGAATCTTGTATTTGGATTGGAACATATCGTCAAAAGTTTCCATTCGATTCTCTGGGGGAAGTTGCACGAAGTATGAATTTAGGTAAGCCAAGTAAATAGTTGTGAGAACTAATCCCGACAGAAGAGCAAGAAAATAAATCAATTTAATTTTTCTGGTGAGTTGATTTTGTTTCGGTGCTGGGAAGCATTGCGCCATCAAAGGTCGTGATTCTGTCATTAAAAAAGGTATCCAGTTTATATAATTTTTGAGCCCAACTTCCGACGCAGTTAACAGAACTGAAGGCATGAAGAATTGATAGTATTATTAGCAAAGAAAAAAGTAGAAGACAAACGCGAACATCAGCGATGATCCTGAAAAACATCTCATTTGCGGGAATATCAGATTCCATTGGGATCATTACCAACCATTGGACTAATTCTATTGGATATGAGGAATCCCGCATACCCATAAATTTTGGACTAACGATTGTCATTCCAATATCGATGGTATTATTTCTAGTAAGCTTTGGTAAATCAGCGCTATAAACAGTTGTATCGGGTGTGTTTAGGAACATAAAACTGCCATTTAATTTCCACATGAACAGCTTTACAAGTATGTTCATGTAAAGTGTCTCCTGAGTTTCATGGCCCTTCATAACTCGGATTTTCTTTCCTTGCAAATTTTTCACTCTAGGAGGAAATATTTCGCCCATCAGGTTGAATAAGTTCAGCATCTCCAATTCCATATATCCATAGTGATGATAACTGATATAATTGCCAGTCTCATAAAAGTCACTGAACAGGATTATGATGTTCACCATATCATTCTCTTGACAGAAATGCATTAACTTGAACACCTCGGTTCTTAAGTTGTTCGACACTGTCCCGGGTTGTTTCCATATAAATACAATTCTTGATTGGCGCATTCGGTGTAGAATGGAACTCAATTCCCGTAGCATCCTGAAGTCCACATCATAACTGAGGCACACCAGAACCAACACTTCACTGTTGTAGAGTGACTTCAAGTAAAGAGTGTCACCAGATCCTTGTACAATGGTGGGCACGGAAATTTCACCGATGAAATGTGTATCTCTACAGTCACCATGCCCCATTACTAGCAAAGTTCCGAAATGTTGTTCCTCCTTCAGCTGCAGTAACAAATCAGTCATGTGCTCGTCAGTGGGTTGCACGGTCACCTCCAATTCTGACTGTACTGAAGCTAACCACAAAAGAAACCAGATCGTCCATGCGAGGAATGCGAACTGCCTTGAATGCATGTTAAGAAGCAAAATGTTACTATCCAGCGTGGATTTTTTGCTCTTTTGCATACCTTCATATTTGCCTTCCTATGCAACCCTTCCGCCATTGTAGTCTGATATATTCCAGGCGGACTTCAAAAGTGCACTTACATATTTGCAGAGGCGGGTGTTTACTTAGTAACTCAGATAACGCAAAACGGTGTAGCTGGAAAGTATGTGGAGTTTTTTGGAGAGCCAAGGGGGCGTGATATATGTTTGGATGTCCAACTCTATGTCAAGATGCCATACTGATGATAGCGCTATTCGTCCGAGTGTGAAAAAATGCGAGCTGGTACGAAATAGAGGGTAAAAAGTTGGGTGTGAGGTGGGAGATATTCTGTAATACCGAATACCATTCTACTTAAGGCTATCCTACACACTTCCCCAACTGTCATCTGACATCATTTGCCATTTACCAAAGATCATCAGCGCGATTAGTTGCAATTCATCAATTAATTGTATAGATATAAACTTAAAATAATGATCAATGAAGTACCAAGTTAATTGAGAAAAATTGTAGGGGTTTGAAAAAAGGTGTTCAAGTATAAATTACATATGGCCACCTTTGTCACAGTTGTCCAAGTTTAGGGAATCTCAGAATGAGTCGTCTATATTTTTCTTTTCTCTTCGAACGACGTTGGACTTCTCAAGTTATGTCCAGGTGTGTGACTAGCTAAAGACACCTATTCTTTGGTAGTACCACAGTCGCACAAAAAACGCAAAAAAATAATCGACTGGTATGCTTCAATCCAGGGGGATTTACTGTGACCACTAATTAACTAAAAATGAACGTCCGTTTACTAGGAGAAGGCAACTCCTAACATATCAGAAGCATTTCAACAAAATGGCAGACCCTTTAAAAAAAGGCACTTGGGGGTACATATTGCGTTGTATTGAAAATGCCTTCAGGGGGCATGCCAACACAAGTCAGCGTCAATTGCTAAAAAGACTCAACTATGTCCACCAATCCATGTACTCGTAGTTTACAAAATATGAGAGATTTTAATGAATCTTGACAACACTGAATGCCAGGACGTTAAGAAACAGGCTGCTTAGTAAATGAAAAGAAAGTCGAAGAAACAAGAAACCCCATTGCATATATGACCACAAATCAGTCCAATCACAAGAAAATGGTTATATAAATTTCGGTAGGAATAAAACCTGTGGAATGTGTGGGCCTTTTACAGACGTCCATGCACCATATTTCACATATTCATAACTTAAGCCGAAATTTAGTGGATTATATGAGGACCATAGTATCACCAGAATACCATATGTTAAAAATGGCTGGGTGGAAAAAAGGTCGTGCCTGCCTATCGAATAAGTTTCTCCACGTCCTTTTCCTCCTCGCTTTTCTGGTTTCTACCAATAGATCTACATAGCATCTAAGGATATGTTGCTGCAATAAGCTCGTCTCCATCATGTAAAGAATATTGTACAATTGGAGTCACTTTCACGTCATCGGTGAGATGTTCCTTAGCCAGTGATGATCGTGCTGGTAGAAAGGGTTAAGTTTAAAATTGCGAGGCAACCGTAAATCTGTACAATTGACTGGTTAAAATTGTATTCTTATAGAATATGAGAGCCCAGACAATTCGTTCTAATAGTTCAGTGGTAATATTATTGGGCATTACGGGCGCCATGAGCATTAAATCCGGTGATGATCTGAATACTTTGTTGAACTTGCCACCACTGGATATTATGATTCAACAGGAGGCGATGAAGACGACTTACCAGATGTATTCATATGAATATTGGCACGAAGCCAACAAGTCTGGACAAAGCGAGATCTTCAGTCAGTCGTTTCCGGGTGTTAGACCATAATGCAGGATATGCATTCTCAGTTCCATTTCAAGGAAGCCTCCTTCAACTAACAGATTTTCAGTTTTTAGGGCTTGTCGCGAAATATTAAAGTTTAAATGAACTTTATTATAGTTCTTGTGTGAGCACGCGTAAGGTTATAAAAATAATATTTGACTGCTCCCGGCTGGCGATCCTCACAGTTCCGCTGTCTTTCACATTCTGTCCCATTTCAGAATGCATAGCTCCATTATATATATTTTGCTCCTTATAGCAATGCACAAAATCCACTATTCGGACGCGAGCATAAAATCTGAATTCGTGGAATCAAATTCGCCAGCCGGGATCATAAATGTTTCATGCTGGCAATTAATTGGAAAATTGTCGTAAACAATTAATGGGAAAAAATACGAAAACATTTCTTATGAACAAAATTAGGTAAACAATTACACAGACAAAATGTTTGAAAACAATTATGCGGAAAAAACTTTACACTTAATTTCTAAGAGGGCTCGTCAACTGCGGGAGATTTTTCGTACGAGAAAATATAATTCGCTTATTTCTTAATAAAAGTATACAAGAATATCTTCTTATACAATCCAGTCATGTTGTGACGAAGTAGCCTATAAAGTAGTTGTGACTAAACATAAATAAACGATAAAGAAGATGAGTCAATAAAGGAAAGTTGTAATTTGAAGTCAATAGTGGAAAGTGATATTTGAAAGTCATTAGTGAAAAGTCACTAGAGAATGGGTGCTAATTAAGTCATAAGCGAAAAGTAACTAGAGAAAAGTCGTTAGTGAGAAGTCATAAACGAATGCGATCACTGAAAACCATCACTGCAAACTCAGAACCGAAAGCATATTCGTTAGATTAAATTAAACTGGCTGGGCATGAACGCCATTCATAGACCTGTAAAGTCCTTGGCCTTGCTAGATGGATATCAATATAAGTGTTGTAATATGTTTCGTCAACAAGAGAGACACCCCTAGCGAACTTTGAGTGATACCATCCCCAGAGCTGAGACCTCGTGCAGTCCCTCAAAGCACGGGGCTTCCATGGATGTCAGATGCGGTTTTGAGATCGCAGGGCACAGGCGCAGGAGATGCACCACATTTCCTATAATCGTTGCTGTTCATAAGCCCCATCCTTTTAACGTGTACTATCGTTAGATAGTGGCCTTACAACCATTCTGCAACTCTTTTCAGGGAGTGCCAGTATATATTGCGTTTGATGAATTCCGTACTATTCACACATGAGCCTTCCAATTTTGCATGTGGTGATACTCCACTTGCTTCCATTTTCGTCGACATGCTCTCTTCAATATGTCTAATAATCATTTTTAGAGGCATCAGTAGGTTGCTTATTTGTCCATTGCCATCAGTAGGTTGCTTACTTGTCCACTTTTTTCAATAGCGCCCGCGTATTCGTTTACTTCTATATTATTGTGCCTTGGCACTAAGAAGCATAGCTTCCGCTTGGTGCCCAGCAGGTCCATTGCTGGCTTGAATTGAAGACCATTTCTGGGTGATACGCTGCATGAATTTATAATTTTTTGGTATTCAGGCGAGCTCTGTGACTTTACTAGCAGCAAACATTTCCGACAGAAGTATTCTGGAATAATCAAGGATCCTGAATGACTGTCTGATATCTTGTTAAGGGCAGTATGTGCCTGCTCCAGTACCGTCTATAATTTTCGGTCTGTCCGTAAACATTTTGAAAAGTTTTGGATTTAGCATTCATGTCTATCATGCGCCATCTTTCCTTCTTGATAGCCAAGGTCATGACGATGGTTTTTGGAATGCGCGAGTTATGTCAAAACCACACATTCCTCCAAATAGCCAATGTAGCGATGAAACGAATGATAATATGCTAAAAGCAATAGAAGCAAAATACAAATAAGCAAACACTGTATTTTTGCTTGCGGCTGCAATCGTATCTAATATCATGCAAATACACATACACTATAAAATTTGATATACACACTATATGACTGTTATGTTAGACTTAAGAAAAATATTTTGTAGCATTAAGTTTTAGTAATAAAATAAACCTGCATTGAGAAGGACCTAATTAGTTAAGTTATGAGAAAAAAGTCATTATTGAACAGTGATCTAATATCTTTCTTTCCCATAAACGATGACAAATGTTGCTATCTTTTTACTCAAATGGATTTGGTTCTGCAAAATTTTGAAATAACCTCCAGAGAATCCGAAATATATATAAAGCGTTTGTATCTTGACGGTGAAGTTCAGTTGTGAGTTGAAAGCAGAAGCTATAATCACCTGGCGAAAATTCGGTTTAAATAAATATAATGTGTATTTCTGTTATGAGTTAAATTTGTTTATGATGTCAATACCCAAACTATGAGTCCAACGATAACCGTGTCAGGAACGGATATTATCAGATATTGTGTTAATGTTTTTTCAATACGCGCCCAAGAATATCTAACCATGGGTACGCTCAGCAGACTTTCAACTTTTGTTCATGTTCCTTACTATAGTAGTGAGAGAAAAGGTATCTGTGTACTTAACAGTTTTTAAGGTTATGATGTTTAACTGAAGTTAAACCTGTTCAGTACTTTCGAAACATATTAAAGTTAAATACTTTTCCGTTTGATAGCAGTTTAAGACCAATGAGTACTATGGAGGCTTTAAATTCATGTTGTAAGCCTACTTTGATTGCTTCAGGAGGTGACACGAAGACCTCTGGCTTTCCATAGTATTGGGTCCGTCTTCTATTGTACATATTCTAGTATTCTTGTATTGATATTGAGTGCTTTCTAAAGGTTGTGGAATACTCGTAGATAAACTGGGAAGTTCTTAATTTAAATTATTGGCCCTGCGCAATGTAAACATTCCACTCAATTGGAGAATATAAACTCTCCTGTTTCTTATTCCTTTCAGCATTTTCTTTCGTTCTGTATCTTTCACGATTATTATTACTAGTGGAACCCAGTGGTCGATATTCGACCGCACTCTAGCGAAACTCAAAAATTGGGGGTTTATATCAAAATTTGATCTATAGAGCCCATCCACCACGTCAAGGCATACTTTAGGGATGAGACCGCAATCAATCAGTCATTAACATTCACACTTACAGCACAGCCAAAACATTCATTCATGTGAGATTATCCAAACTTAAAATGGATTCTATTGCGGGAACATTGTTCCGAATAATATTGGTACGAAATTGCCGTCCAGACAATTTATTCTAATTCTCAATACTCGGATTCATACCACTGGATTGTGTAGTAATCAAACAATCGCTGGTTAAATTAAAATAATAAACTTTAATTCATTATTGAAATTTACACACTTAATATTAGTCTAAAAGTTTTTATTATTATTATTATTATTATTATTATTATTATTATTATGTGTAGAGAATTTAAGCACCGTGACCTTTTGATCTATTGTGCCCCCCATCAGAGGTTCAAAGTACATCTTTGAGTCCTATCTTCTGGATAAACGTGATGACAAGTTTTTGCTCCAGAGGTTTCACATCACTGGCAGAGCCCAGGAAAAATCCGAAGTATTTCCTGCGGGTGTGCATGAGACCCGGACATTCTGCCAAGATGTCTCCTCTTCCTCCATACAGAATCTGCAGGAGCCTTCCGAGGTGACCCCCATTCTCACCATATGTGAGTTCAGTTTACAGTGTCCTTTGAGTAGGCCTGCCATCATCCTAAGATTATTCTTAGAGAGATTGATGAGTGATTCGAATCTCTTTCGGTGGTATGCCCTAGCAGATTCTTTGATACCCTTACGCCTGGTGTGTTAACCCAGTGTTTGTGCCTATGGTGTCCCTCATCGATCCTAAGCTGGTTGAACAGCTTGCCCTTGTCACACCACCACAGAAGGGTTCTGGGCCAATAAAGGGTGTTGCAGCCCCCTTCTGCAACTCTTCTATGCCTGCATGTCCTGGTACCCATAAAATTGTGACTTTGTTGCGTGAGCCAAGAACATTAAGTTTTTTGATGCACTCCCATACCTGTTTCTAAAAGTTTACTTTATTACAATTTGCAATTTATTTAATAATTTATTTAATTACTTTATTACTTCTTAATACTGTAACTAATGCAATTGAAATGCACGATTTACTCTCTGTTTTGATTACAATTCAACTGCGTCTCGACCTTAATTGTGTGGTGGCTTATATACCTTTCGAATGGTTGAAGTAGAAAATTCTAGAATATTCCCTACACTCGGTTAAATTAGGTTATCGTGGTAGCCGGTCTACAGACCAACTCACTAGGTCCACTCCCAGTCCTTTTGAGAAAACTCCAAAGCCGACTCTATCGTCAAGTTTGGATCCGTCGGTGTAGAAATTCAGTTGCCCCCTTCTCCATTGCATGAGTGTTTGTCACTCTCTTCTAGACGGAATATGTGTCTGGAAGTGCCTATCAGTTGAGATTAGATATAGAGTGGTCAATGTGTTGGATAAAACTACTCCAGGTATGCACAATAGTGACCAATCTGCCGATCATACCATAATGCCGCACATTTCAGCCTTAGTGCTGATGTGGCGGCCACTTGTTTCCCTATCAGCTCTAATGTAGGCAGGTTGAGTATCACATCTAATGCTTTAGTTGGAGTGGTCCTTAAAGCATCAGAAATAGACAGAAAAGCCGATCTTTGGACCTTGCTCAGAAGCTTCGAATAGCTTTGTTTCTGAGTGGCTGGGCCCCAAACCAGTATTCCATATAGGAATACAGGTCTGACCACAGAAATGTACAGCCAGTGCATAATCCGTGGAGATAGCCCCCACCAGATCCGACCGGTTTTTTACACGTGTTCAAAGCAATATTGGCCTTCCGAAATCTTTCCTCAATATTGGGTTTTCTCTCTAGTACTAGTCCCAAATATTTGACTGTCTCCTTCATCGGATTTCCCACACCTTTTTATGTTAGCGGGGAAACCGTAGGAGATCTATTTTTCTTAAAGAAGAGGATTAATTCTATTTTATCGGAGTTCAACCCTACTCCCATTCTTTCCGTCCAACAAGTAAGCGTGGTCATGCTAGAGCGCAAAATGTCCATAAGTGTGTTTGAATATTTCCCTCTAATCACAATTGCCAAATCGTCATAGGCGATGACGTGGCAACTCCCCCCCCGCACTTCTTCCCGTAACTTCCATCAATCTCTCGAATGTTTTTAGGAGGAAAGACGTGAGACTGATTGGTCTAAAGTCGTTAGGAGTTACATGTGAGGACCTGCCCGCTTTGGGTATGAATGAAACCTTCGTTTCTCTACATCTTAGGGGGATTTAGCCCAGGTTAAGACAGTTTCTAATTGCAGCCATAACTCATGGGGTAATTATGTCCCGTGATTGTTGCAATTCTGCTGGGTAAATTCCATCCGGACTCGGAAACTTGCATCGACCAAAAGTGTTAATGGCCCACTCAACTTTCTTGGCTGTAATTATCGCATTTCCTATCTCAGACTGCCTGTCCATAGATGTCGAGTTATTACACTCCACCGTGCTACTACTTGGAAAATGTGTATTTTTATACAAAGACGCCATCATTTCGGCGAAGACAACAACACGGACAAAGACAAGAAACTACAATAACGCCAATGCAAAAACGAACATGAACGGCCGAACATACATAAGTCAAGCTTCAAAATGGAAATGCGTGTTATAAAGATCTGAATTTAAAGCTTCGTCAGCGAGAAAGATAATAGTTTTATCTATTCCCACAAAAAATTTTAGCAAAATCGATTACTTATTTTAGAAGATATTGCGGTTTTCGTGTACCTTCCTCTCGATTCCTTTCATTGCAGCTTGTACGAAAAATATGAATTGAAACAGTAACTTCTTGACTTAAATACTTTCAACTTTGAAAAATATATATAAAAATTGTTGGGTTTACATTTGAAAACGGAAATTTATGGAATGGACAAATTATTAATGCAAAGGGTCTATTCTTATAACAAAATGATTCGCATTTAATTGAGCAACAAGAGTGCTTTGCTTCTTATAGTAACAGTTCTCAAGTCAAAAGGATTTCACTAAAAGTGGAAAGTTGTTGGCTTAACAATGTTTTTTTTCTCTGTGTTGTATTGGCACGACGACAGGAACTCTGGACATTCAGAGATGTTTAAGAGGCTCTTAGGACCATTCCCGTTGCAGATGGGATCCAATGTAAAACTTGTACCTACAGTTTCTTTCGGACAATGGAGAGATCCAGAGTAACTTCTAGAAGGCCTTGAGAAACTTTCTTTACTGACGGAGGAAATGGAGGAACAAGCAGAAGGGCAAAGGGTGTATTATTGGAAATACCGCCAATAATCTTTAAGAAGAACATTAGGTCAGGCAAAGTGGACTCTTATAGAAGCTTCTGCAGCGAAATTGATAACATGAAAGAGTCGGCTAGGCTATGGAGGGTACTTCAGAGAGTTCATTCAGTTAGGTTAGACTCTCTTCTCAAGTCTGAGAACTTAGTGATAACCAAGCTGCACTAAAGGCCTTCCAAAAGACACTAAGCATTTCAAACATTGTCCAATAATGTAAGTAAAGGCTTAACTCCGTCGCAAAATGGAAAATATTTGAACTTATCTGTGCTCCGGGATAATGAGGTGTATTCGGAACGAAATATCTGATGAATTGACAAGCTGTGGATGTAGGGGTACTCCAAAAAGACCAGAACCAATTATAGGTATGAGGTTAGAACGGTCTGATAACTGCATGAATGGCCACGTAAATAATATTCACAACGACTGGTGGTGCAATTCAGTGGCTTAAAATGTAACTAGTTGTAAGATGGTGACGTCTTCGGACACCGTCGAGGTTGTGCCAATCTACTATAGCGGGATATTAGCAGTCCTTAACTGGGCGCGACAGTAACCAGTTTATGCCGATTCATGTTAAACCGTGGAAACTCCTCACAGTACACAAATCAACTCCCCTGAAATCATCGTCGAATATAAAGCGAACTTCTGCTGTACTATGAGGATAATTTGAAACGTTAATTTCATATCGTGCACATTTGGTATCCCTGCCCATCTACGTAACTGTTCCATCTTCTCTGTGGTACTGGATGAAAGTGGTTTCAGACAATTATTTTTCAATCTCAGGATTCCTTTTATGTCGGTTCAACAGATGTATGTATATATTTATATAGGAAAGCAAAATAATAACTTGTTTTTTCCTGAAGCTGAAGACTGGCACGACATTAATCTCAGAACATTTGTCAATTAATCTCAGGGGCCTTATGGAAAAATTGGGTATATGAAATAACTTATTGTCAAAAGCAATAGGAGGTAGATTGAACGAGTTGTAGTCTTGAATAAGATTCTTTGGCAATCGAGTGGTCTTTATTGAAGAGGTTTTGTTTCGACATTGAAAGGAATTCTCTCATACAGAGTCATGGCTGATGCAGTGTTTCTGATCTCTGGAATGCTCCTCACAATTTGAGAGATGCAATTTAATTCTCCCGAACATTTGCTTTATTCAAACTGTCAATTAATTACAAATATTTGAATAATAATTAAGTTTAAATTTCCGATGCCTTTATCTGGGTTACTTCCTCATAATCCGAAAATTTGTTTCATACTCGTGCAAATATAAACCGAAAATAAGAAAAAAAAAAATAGATGGGAAAACATAATCCGTGGCTTGGGAGAGAAAATCGTGTAATAATCTTCGAGAGCTCTTTCGTTACCTCCAATCTAAAATAAGTTATTTCATTCGCTTACGCGGACCTTCACTACCAGGTAACACATAACTCTTCCTCTGACTTTCATCGCTACTTGTGTTTCCATTTAAATACCAATATTTCCAAGGCGAACACAAACATTGCGAATCCATTTGCCGAGAGATACAGCACCCAAATCCAAAACAGATCGCCAAAGTGCATTGGGTGTATTGATTGGTTGTCATCTGGGTCTCTTAGGTACCTTTTACTTGTTATCATTTCGAAAGTAGTTGATGTCTGCAAGTACTCTGTAATGCCGAAGGCCTGCATATCTAAGATGAACTGATCGAATTCGTTCTTGAAGATTGAATTTTCATATATCGGTATGGACAGAGGTATGAATTTGTCGATAATCATTTGCTCTGGAATGCGAAAGAGCTTTCGCTTCAGATACCTCATTTGATGTTGATAAAATATCCATAATCGTGTAGACACATGGTAAGCATACGAGGTGTTAAGGCTGTCCCGTATTTTTGCGAAATCGGGAGCTTCAATTATTTTGAATATGCTCCTCTATTTGTTAAAGAACTCCTCTCCTTTGACCTTTACCATACTCTTTATAATACTCTCGTAGAATCTTGTATTTGGATTGGAACATATCGTCAAAAGTTTCCATTCGATTCTCTGGGGGAAGTTGCACGAAGTATGAATTTAGGTAAGCCAAGTACATAGTTGTGAGAACTAATCCCGACAGAAGAGCAAGAAAATAAATCAATTTAATTTTTCTGTTGAGTTGATTTTGTTTCGGTGTTGGGAAACATTGCGTCATCAAAGCTCGTATGATTCTGTCATTCAAAAAGGTATCCAGCTTCCATAATTGGAGAGGCCAACTTCTGATGCAGTTACTAGAACAGAATGCATGAAGAATTGATAGTATTATTAGCAAAGACAGAAGTAGAAGACACACGCGAACATCAGCGATGATCCGGAAAAACATCTCATTTGCGGGAATATCAGATTCCATTGGGATCATTACCAACCATTGGACTAATTCCATAGGATATGAGAAATCCCGCATACTGCTAAATTTTGGGCTAAAGATTGCCATTCCAACATCGATGGTATTATATCTAGTGAGTTTTGGTAAATCAGCGCTATAAACAGTTGTATCTGGTGTGTTTAGGAACATAAAACTGCCATTTAATTTCCACATGAACAGCTTTACAAGTATGTTCATGTAAAGTGTCTCCTGAGTTTCATGGCCCTTCATAACTCGGATTTTCTTTCCTTGCAAATTTTTCACTCTAGGAGGAAATATTTCGCCCATCAGGTTGAATAAGTTCAGCATCTCCAATTCCATATATCCATAGTGACGAAAACTGATATAATTGCCAGTCTCATAAAAGTCACTGAACAGGATTATGATGTTCACCATATCATTCTCTTGACAGAAATGCATTAACTTGAACACCTCGGTTCTTAAGTTGTTCGACACTGTCCCGGGTTGTTTCCATATAAATACAATTCTTGATTGGCGCATTCGGTGTAGAATGGAACTCAATTCCCGTAGCATCCTGAAGTCCACATCATAACTGAGGCACACCAGAACCAACACTTCACTGTTGTAGAGTGACTTCAAGTAAAGAGTGTCACCAGATCCTTGTACAATGGTGGGCACGGAAATTTCACCGATGAAATGTGTATCTTTACAGTCACCATGCCCCATTACTAGCAAAGTTCCGAAATGTTGTTCCTCCTTCAGCTGCAGTAACAAATCAGTCATGTGCTCGTCAGTGGGTTGCACGGTCACCTCCAATTCTGACTGTACTGAAGCTAACCACAAAAGGAACCAGATCACCCATGCGAGGAATGCGAACTGCCTTGAATACATGTTGAGAAGCAAACTGTCACTGTCCAGTATGGATTTTATTGCTCTTCTGCGTACCTTGATATTTGCCTTACTATACAACTCCTCCACAATTGCAGTCCGATATATTCCAGGCGGACTGTAAAAGAGCACTTACATATTTGTCGTGGCGGGTGTTTATTTGGTAACTTAGATAACGCGAAGCACTATGGCTGGGATGTGCGCGGAGTTCCTTAGGAGAGCCAAGGAGGCGTGATATACTCGTATGTTTGAATGTCCAGATGCCATACTGATGATAGCGCTGTTCCTCCGAACGCGAAAAAATGTGAGATGGTACAAAATATGGGGTTAAAAGATTGGTGTGCGATGGAAAATATTCTGTAACACCGAATAACGTTCCACTTAATGCTCACCTACATTTTACAAAAGATCATCAGTGCGACTAGTTCTTGTTCATCAATTAATTGTAAATATATGGACCTAAAATAATGTGCAACGAAGTTCCCAGTTAATTGAGTAAAATTGTAGGGGGTTGAAGAAAGGTGTATAAAATACGTATGACCACCTTTTTAATAGTTGTCCAAGTTTAGAGAATCTCCGAAGGAGTCGCCCTTACATTTATCTTCTCTTCTCTTCGCAGGTTATATTCAGATGTGTGACTAGCAAATGGCACCTATTTTTTGGTAGTAGCACAGTCGCACAAAAAGTGCAAAAAATAATCTACTGGTATGCTTCAATCCAGGGGGATTTACTGTGACCACTAATTAACTAAAAATGAATGTCCGTTTACTAGGAGAAGGCAACTCCTAACATAAGAAAGCATTTGAGTCATGTGGAAGGCAATGTAAAAGAGAATGCAAATGGGGTAACATATTGCATTGTGTTGGTATGGCCTTCAGGGAGGCATGCCAATTCAGGTCAGCGTCAATTGCTAAAAAGATTCAACTATGTCCACCAATCCATGTACTCGTAGTTTACAAAATGTGAGAGAGATTTTAATGAATCTTGACAACACTGAATGCCGGGACGTTAAGAAACAGGCTGCTTAGTAAATGAAAAGAAAGTCGAAGAAACAAGAAACCCCATTGCATATATGACCACAAATCAGTCCAATCACAAGAAAATGGTTATATAAATTTCGGTAGGAATAAAACCTGTGGAATGTGTGGGCATTTTACAGACGTCCATGCACCATATTTCACATATTCATAACTTAGGCCGAAATTTAGTGGACTATATAAGGACCATAGTATCACTAGAATGCCATATGTTAAAAATGGCTGGGTGGAAAAAAGGTTGTGCCTGCCTATCGAATAAGTTTCTCCACGTCCTTTTCCTCCTCGCTTTTCTGGTTTCTACCAATAGATCTACATAGCATCTAAGGATATGTTGCTGCAATAAGCTCGTCTCCATCATGTAAAGAATATTGTACAATTGGAGTCACTTTCAAGGGATCGATGAGGTGGTCCTCAGGCACTGACGATCGTGCTGGCACAAAGAGTTAACTACTAGTTCCACAATTAAAGTCTTGATTCTGTTAAGTTTCAAATTGCAAGGCAAGCTTAAATCTGTACAATTGACTGGTTAAAATTGTATTCTTATAGATTATGAGAGATCAGACAATTCGTGCTAATAGTTCAGCGGAGATAATATTAAATGGGCATTACCGGCGCCATGAGCACTACATCTGGTGATGCTCTGTTGCACTTGCCACCTCTTTGTCTTATAATTGAACAGGAGGCGATGAAGACAACTTGTCGGATGTATTCATATGGATATGGATAACAAGTCTGGGCAAAGAGAGATGTTCAGTCAGTTGCTTCAGGGTATTAGACCGCAACGCAGAATATGCATCCTCAGATAAATTTCAACGAAGCCTCCTTTAGCGAACAGATTTCCAGAACCCGTAAGTTCTTAGGGCTCATAAACTGGAGCTCACATTTGTAAAATGTGGTGTCTTTTACATGTTGAGATTGGGTTTGGGCGATTTTCGTCCAAAAAAATATAATTCGCTTATTTCTTAATAAAATTATACAAGAATATCTTCTTATACAATCCAGTCATGTTGTGACGAAGTAGCCTATAAAGTAGTTGTGACTAAACATAAATAAACGATAAAGAAGATGAGTCAATAAAGGAAAGTTGTAATTTGAAGTCAATAGTGGAAAGTGATATTTGAAAGTCATTAGTGAAAAGTCACTAGAGAATGGGTGCTAATTAAATCATAAGCGAAAAGTAACTAGAGAAAAGTCGTTAGTGAGAAGTCATAAACGAATGCGATCACTGAAAACCATCACTGCAAACTCAGAACCGAAAGCATATTCGTTAGATTAAATTAAACTGGCTGGGCATGAACGCCATTCATAGACCTGTAAAGTCCTTGGCCTTGCTAGATGGATATCAATATAAGTGTTGTAATATGTTTCGTCAACAAGAGAGACACCCCTAGCGAACTTTGAGTGAAACCATCCCCAGAGCTGAGACCTCGTGCAGTCCCTCAAAGCACGGGGCTTCCATGCATGTCAGATGCGGTTTTGAGATCGCAGGGCACAGGCGCAGGAGATGCACCAAAGTTTCTTTTGTGCCCTGTTCCCCACATTTCCTATAATCGTTGCTGTTCATAAGCCCCATCCTTTTAACGTGTACTATCGTTAGATAGTGGCCTTACAACCATTCTGCAACTCTTTTCAGGGAGTGCCAGTATATATTGCGTTTGATGAATTCCGTACTATTCACACATGAGCCTTCCAATTTTGCATGTGGTGATACTCCACTTGCTTCCATTTTCGTCGACATGCTCTCTTCAATATGTCTAATAATCATTTTTAGAGGCATCAGTAGGTTGCTTATCTGTCCATTGTCATCAGTAGGTTTCTTACTTATCCTCTTTTCTCAAAAGCGCCCACGGACTAGTTTCCGCTTGGTGCCCTGCTAGACAATTGCTGGCTTGAATTGAAAACCAATTCTGGATGATACGCTGCATGAAGTTAAAGCATTAATCGCAGCCTGGTTACCTATTTTAGTGGTCACCTAAATGGAGAACACGTTTATAGTGTTGAAGGACTTGGATTCTGGATTGTAATTCTGCCAGTTTGTGATAGTTTTCTTGACATAGGATGATGCGAATTTTCCCACAAATTTGTTGGCGAATGGCATACGAGGGGTACTATTTATATTTCGGGAACTGGCAACACTAATGTCAATACATTAAATCCGGCAACACCACAATAAAGTTTGACATTTTTTGGCATAAACGTACTCACAACGTATTGATGTACAAGTGCTATTTGTTTTGTTTACAGTGAGTTAAGAAAATCAATTTGGCCAAAAACTGGAAATGTCAAGAGAAAGTTTTCGTTGGATTATTTTTCACAATTTTCGACGTGGATTATCTCAACAAGAATGTGTCGATGAACTCAGTTCTTTGAATGGCGATAAAGAACCATCAAAAACCACAGCATATCGCTGGTATAGTGAATTCAATCGTGGTCGTAGTTCGTTCGCCGACGAACTCACTGAAGGTCGTCCAAAATCGGTTGTTGTGCCACAAAACATCGATGCAGTGCGTGAACTGATAATGCAAGATCGTCATGTGACATATCGTGAGATAGAGGACACCTTGGGCATTACTTCCACTTCCATATATTCAATATTGCATGAACATTTGACTGTAAAAAAGGATTTGTTCGCGTTGGATCCCACATCATTTGACAATCGCTCAAAAAAAGGCACGTGTCAATTGATGTAAGGAAATGATAAAAAAATTCGACCGTTGTGCTTCAAAAGACGTGTATAAAATCGTGACAGGTGACGAATCATGGATATATGTGTATGAGCCGGAAACAATACAACAATCGACCGTGTGGGTATTCCAAGACAAGCTAAATCCAACAAAAGTTGTTCGTGGAAGAAGCACAGCGAAGCAAATGGTCGCCTGTTTCTTCTGCCGAATGGTTCATGTGGCCACTGGTTCACATGAGCAACGTAGGACGGTCAATTCTGAGTGGTACGTGACCATTTGTTTGCCGGAAATCTTCGGAGAAATTCGTAAAACCAACCGCCAAAGACGAATCATTCTCCATCATGACAATGCGAGCTCTCACACATCTCGTCAAGCATGTGAATTTTTGAGCAGTCGAAACATCGAATTGATGACTCATCCTCCGTACAGTCCTGATTTGGTACCCAATGACTTCTTCTTGTTCCCGAATATCAAAGGTAAACTGCGTGGTCAACGATTTACGAGCGCCGAAGAAGCAGTTGAAGCGTTTAAAAACCATGTTTTGGAGGTGTCTCAGGAGGAATGGAAAAACTGCTATGACAAATGGTTTGAACGAATGCAAAAGTGTGTTGATCATCAAGGGGAATATTTTGAAAACCAATAAAGCCATTTTCATTTAAAAATGTTTGTTATTATTTGCTATTCCCGAAATATAAATAGTACCCCTCGTAATCGTGTGCAGTGGAGCTTTCACTGCTAATTTCGTTGATCTATCGGCGCATTCGATTTCAGTAATCCCTGTATACCTAGTATCCACATTAATCTCATCTTCTTTCCTAGTTCAATTAGCAATTACTTTATCGCCACAATGGGTTCAGAGCAGTTAGTCATATTTATTGCACCTGATAGGCTGTCATATTATGACTTTTTTTAAGCTTTGGTTAAGTGCAGGGCTGTTATAGTTGCTTGTACTTCTGTGTCAAAAGCGCTGGCAGCAGGTGGGAGAAAGCCATGGCCCCTCGTGATTCCATTTGCGCCCACTACCGCGACTCTTGCGCCATCGTTTGATTTGGAGCCATCCGTAAAAAGCAGCTCTCATTGTTTTTCTATTAGCGGTTGGACTCCCTCCATATACAACTGTTATGGTCTGAAGTAAGTAGAGTAATAAATATATTGTTATTCAGTGACCAAAGTGGATATTTTATGGCTAGAGTAGGCGTCGGTGTTATATCTAAATGAGTTTGAGTTACCAGATACAGTACTTCGCTAATGCCAGATTTACTCTTCAGAGGTCGCTTGCGCGACTTCAGCAAATGAATGTCTCTGGAGAGCACTGAGTTTTTGTTACTTTAAAGTATAGGAATTTGGCGGCACCTGATAAACAGTATCCGGTCTTCAATACAGGTGAAACCTCTTTCGGCAAACTAGTTGACAGTACGCGTAGTTTCTTAAAGTAACAATTCTCAAGTAGTATATTCAATAAGACAATTGCTCGGTTGAATATTTTCTTGTTGAGTCAACAGGGATTTCATTAAAAGTGGAAAGTTGTTGGATTAACAATGGTTTTTTTCTCTGTGTATGGATATTGGCACTTAGGCAGGAACTCTGGGCATTCAGATATGTTTAAGAGTCTCTCAGCATAATACCCGTTGTATATGGGATCCACTGCTAAACTTATGCTACGGTTTCTTTTGGAAGAAATTTCATCAAAAAGGAACAATGGGGAGATCCAGAGTAACTTTTGGAGGGCCTGGAGAACTTTCTTCACTGACGGCTACAAAACTGAAAGAGGAACTACGGTTGGCTGGCACCCGTAAAGAAGTTTCTCGGTAATGGGAAGTATGGCACCTGTATTCCAATCGGAAGTGGTTGCTATGTATATTAAAGACATCGGAATGGGTAATTGAGAAGCAATGGTCCGGTAAACAGTTTGAGATTATTTAGTGACAGTCAGGACGTACTGAAGGCCATGGAAAGTCCCTTAACCACTTTATAAATTGTCCACGAATGTAAGTCAAGGCTTAACTCCGTCGCAAATTGGAATTTGAGTGACCTTATTTGGGTTCTGGAACACTGCGGTGTATTTGGGAACGAAATATCTAATGAATTGCCAAACTACGGTTCTACGAGTACTCGAATGAGACCAGAGCCATTCATCGCTGTGAGTTTGGAAGGATTTGTTATCTGCATGAAGGGCTTCTTTCTTTCTTTTTTTTTCTTTCATTCACGCTGGAGTCGATTTTTGTGGGCCATTTAAATTTCATTACAATCAAAGGGGAAAGACGCCACAAAAGTGTTATGTGGCGATATTTTGTAGCTTTGCAACTAAGGCCGTACACATTGAAGTGGTAAGCAACCTTACGACCAACGCCTTTATCGGAGCCTTGAAGAGGTTTGTGAGCCGAAGAGGGAACTGTCGGCATCTTCATTGTGACAACGCGACTAATTTCGTAGGAGCACGAAATCAATTGAGACAGATTGCGGACATCATCCACAACGTAGATACCAAATCACAGCTGATGAAATTCTGCGCACACAAGGGAATCGAGTTTCATTTCGCACCTGCTAGATCGCCACATTTTGGCGGCTTATGGGAAGCAGCGGTTAAATCGGCAAAGAATCTATTTTACAAAAGTTTGTCCAATGCCCGATTAACATACGAAGAGTTAGAGACAGTTATGGTTGAAATAGAAGCCATTCTTAACTCGCGGCCGCTGACTCCTATGTCAGATGATCCACACGATTACGCAGCATTAACTCCAGGTCACTTTTTAACAGGTGCACCATTGACAAGTGTTGTCGACCAGCCCACTGAGAATCTGAACATAAATTTACTGAAGCAATGGGACTTAGTCACAAGGTTGAAACAGGAATTTTGGAGTCGGTGGAGTAAGGAGTATCTAAACCAACTCCAGCATCGCTACAAATGGAAGACCATGCGTCATAATTTACAGCCTGGTACAATGGTATTAATGAAGGAGGATAACTTGCCAGTTATTAAATGGCGGCTTGGTCGAGTAACTCAAACATTTCCTGGTGTTGACGGCCTAGTGCGAGTAGCGGAAATTCGAACTTCAACAAAAAGCAAGACATCGACTGTACTATATTTGACGTTGCATTTTTATTTTTCTTTGAATCCAACTGATTTAATTAGAAATATTTGAATACTAATTAAGTTTAATATTCCCGAAGCCTGTGATCCTCAAACTCCAAAATATTGTTCCACACTCCTACAAATGTCAACCGAAAATAAAGGACGCAACGAAACTCGAAGGCAAAACAAAATCCAAGGCTTGGGAGAGATATTCGCATCATCATCGTCGGGAGATATTTTGTTACCATCAATCTACCGCTTACGCGGTCTTTCCATGCCAGGTAACACAAAAATCTTTCTCTGACTTGACTTTCGTTGTTTCCATTTAAATACCAATATTTCCAAGGCGAAAACAAACATTGCGAATCCATTTGCCAGGAGATACAGCACCCAAATCCAAAACAGATCTCCAAAGTGCATTGGGTGTATTGATTGGTGGTCGTCTGGGTCTCTTAGGTGCATTTTACCGGTTATCATTTCATAAGTAGTTGATGTATGCAAATACTCGGTAATGCCGAAGGCCTGCATATCTAAGATAAACTGATTAAGTTCTTTCTTCAAGATTGAATTTTCATATATCGGTATGGCCATAGGCAAGAATTCATCGATTTTCATTTGCTCCGGAACGCGAAAGAGCTTCCGCTTCAGATACCTCATTTGCTGTTGATAGAGGATCCATAATCGTGTAGACAAATGGTAAGCATACGAAGTATTAAGACTATCCCGCATTTGTATATCATCAGGTGTTCCAATTACTTTGAATATGCACTTGTATTTGCTCCAGAACTGTTCTCCTTTGGTCCCTATCACAGTCTTCACAGTATTTACGTATATTAGAATCTTGTATTTGGATTGAAACATATCGTCGAAAGTTTCGATTCGACTCTCTGGGGGAAGTTGCACGAAGTATGAATTTAGGTAAGCCAAGTAAATAGTTGTGAGAATTAATCCCGACAGAAGAGCAAGAAAATAGATCAATTTAATTTTTCTGTTGAGTTGATTTTGTTTCGGTGTTGGGAAAGTTTCCGCCATCAAAGCTCGTATGATTCGGTCATTAAAAAAGGTATCCAGGTTATATAATTTGTGAGACCAACTTCCGACGCAGTTAAAAGAACTGAAGGTATGAAGAATTGATAGTATTATTAGCAAAGACAGAAGTAGAAGACACACGCGAACATCAGCAATGATCCTGAAAAACATCTCATTTGCGGGAATATCAGATTCCATTGGAATCATTATGAACCATTGGAATAATTCCATAGGATATGAGAAATCTCGCATACCGCTAAATTTGGGAGTACAGATTGCCATTCCAACATCGATGGTATTATTTTCAGCAAGTTTTGGTAAATCAGCACTATAAACAGTTGTACTTTTGTTTGGGTACATGAAGCTGCCATTCAACTTTGACATGAACAGCTTTAAAAATTTCTTCATGTAAAGTGTAACCCGAACTTCATGACCCTTCATAACTCGGATGTTCCTTCCTTGCAAATTTTTCACTCTAGGAGGAAATATATTGCCCGTTAAGTTGAATAAGTTCAGCGTCTCCAATTCCATATATCCGTAGTGACGAAAACTGATGTAATTGCCAGTCTTATAAAAGTCGCTGAACAGGACTATGATGTTCACCATATCATTCTCTTGACAGAACTGCACTAACTTCAACACCTCGGTTCGTAAGTTGTTCGACACTGTCCCAGGTTGTTTCCATATAAACACAATTCTTGATTGGCGCATTCGTTGTAGAATCGAACTCAATGATCGTAGCATCCTGATGTCCACATCGTAACTAAGACACACTAGAACCAAAACTTCGCTGTTGTGAAGTGATTTCATATAAGGAGTATCAGCAGATCCTTGTATAATGGTGGGCATGGAAATGTCACTGAAGAAATGTGTATCTTTACAGTCACCATCTCCCATCACTAGCAGAGTACCGTAATTTTGTTCCTCTTTCAGCTGCAGTAACAAATCAGTCATGTGCTCGTCAGTGGGTTGCACGGTCACCTCCAATTCTGACTGTACTGAAGCTAACCACAAAAGAAACCAGATCGTCCATGCGAGGAATGCGAACTGCCTTGAATGCATGTTAAGAAGCAAAATGTTACTGTCCAGCGTGGATTTTATTGATCTTCTGCGTACCTTGATATTTGCCTTACTATACAACTCCTCCACAATTGCAGTCCGATATATTCCAGGCGGACTTGAAATTACACTTACATTTTTCTTCAGGCGGGTGTTTACTTAGTAGCTTAGATAACGCGAAGCACTGTAGCTGGGATGTGTGCGGAGTTCCTTAGGAGAGTCAAGGAGGCGTGATATATGTTTTCAGGTCCAGATGCCATACTGATGATAGCGCTATTCGGGTGAGTGTGAAAAAATGTGAGATGGTACAAAATATGGGGTTAAAAGATTGGTGTGCGATGGAAAATATTCTGTAACACCGAATAACGTTCTACTTAATGCTCTCCTACACTTTACTAAATATCATCAGTGTGACTAGTTCTAGTTGATCAATTAATTATATATATATAAACCTAAAATAATGTACTATGATGTACCAAGTTAATTGAGTAAAATTGTAGGGGTTTGAAAAAAGGTATTCAAGTATAAATTACGTATGGCCACCTTTGTCACAGTTGTCCAAGTTTAGAGAAATTACGAATGAGTCGTCTTTATATTTATCTTCTCTTCTCTTCGAACGATGTTGGAGTTCGCAAGTTATATTCAGGTGTGTGACTAGTAAATGACACCTATTCTTTGGTAGTAGCACAGTCGCACAAAAAGTGCAAAAAATAAACTACTGGTATGCTTCAATCCAGGGGGATTTACTGTGACCACTAATTAACTCAAAATGAATGTCCGTTTACTAGGAGAAGGCAACTCCTCACATATCAGAAGCATTTCAACAAAATTCAAGACCTTTTAAAAGTAAATGCAAATGCAGGTAGATATTGCGTTCTATTGACAACGCCTTCGGGAGGCGTGTCAATTGAAGTCACTTGCTGAAAAGATACATCTATGTCCGGCAATCCGAGTACATTTATATTCTTAATTGTTGGATATATTTTAATGAACCTTCACAAAAATTATTGCAGGCACGTTAAGAAACTACAAGTTCCACAACTATAGTCTTGCTTCTGTTAAGTTTCAAATTGCGAGGCAACCTTAAATCTGTACTATTGACTGGTTAAAATTGTATTCTTATAGAATATGAGGGCCTATTAGGGGACTTTTTACTCCCTTTTCGGCCAGTTGGTCGGCTTGTTCGTTGCCAGAATATCCTTCATACTCTGGGATCCAATGAAATTCTATTATTTTATGATCCCCCCAGTTCATTTAAAAGGTTTCGTCATTCCTTGTCAATCTCTTGATGTGAAAATAAAGGCTTGTAATGCCTTTGAGGCCGCCTGAATGTCGGATAGTATGTATATATTTGCATCACAGATTTTCCTGCGTAAACATTCCCAGGTGCATACCTCTATGGCATAGGTTTCTGCCTGCAAGATTGTTGTTAGTCTTCCGTCTAACAGTTTGGGTCCGAGTACCATACTAGTGAGTCTGGTTCAGGTATAAATTTGATCTCAAACATTCTCTCTCTGAGATACATATTTTGTATTTTTTCGATGAATTTCAATATCAATGTGGGGATTTTGTCGGGGACTTTGAGCATTGGGTAATTTTTGAGCATTTTGAGTATATTCATGTGTACCGTTAGGCCCCCTCTCTCAAATGGAAAGGAGCTAGTTAGTCTTAGAACCTGATAGCAAGCCTTCCTTTCGGAGGCTAACACCTGGAGTATCATCGTCAGACATGCTTTCATTCCCCCCCTAATACCCTGCTTATACTCTGTTCATGCCCTGATTTGTAGTTGTTTTAATTTGTTTGCTGCAGCCTTCTGTTTAACCTTATGTCACCGTATTGAGGATGCGTAACTGACAATATGTTTCACGATACCTCTTTTCCCATTTGAGCATTGGTGAAATTCTTCCAACTATGTTACGTTAAAGCAGCCCTTCTATTCTATGATGGTGGCCAAGCATTTTTTGGCGTACCCTATCATAGCTGACATTTCGGCGTATCTACAAGGAAAACTCTCTAGAAATCTTGACAGTTCTACCAACTGATGAGTTTGGAGACTCAACTCGTCAGAAGTCTTGATTGATATACATGAATCTTTCTTCCTTTAAGGAGAATATCACTCGTAAGCCGTAAGGATGCCTCCAACCAACTTTCGAGGAACAACTTTTGAGACAATCAACCAGTCGCTTATGAATGTTATCTTTTGTCCAGAGACCACTGTGAGAGAGTAACTTCTGTTTTGAAGGTCTTTGATAATGCCAACAGAATCATCAATTATAGTTTCACATATGATTTGTCCTGAGAAAGTAGAAAGAGGTCAAGATAGCTCGGGATCTCACTAGTAGACATAAAAAAGAGAATGTGAGCTCAACAGCCTCCAGGGATGTGAAGGTCCTATCTTATTGAGGATTGTTTGTTGAACCAAGAATTTTTTGTTAGCATTTTAGTATGTATCATTTAGTATATCCTCCTTATAACCATAATAATTTAGTTAGACTGTTCTTTATAATAACCTCGCTGAATATCCACTGGTTCTGTTCTACCCTATCAAACAGTTTATTGGCTAATTTGGGTGAAACCATTTTCTCTCTAACATCATCTTTAAAAATGTTGTCTCCATTTTTCCTCAGAACTTCTCATTTGAATTGTGCTTGAATTAAAGTAACCCTTTTTTCGAGGCAAACAAAGTGAAGTGTGAATACACATGCCATCAACACTTTCTGGGCTTCCGCAGTGCATCCAAATTTTCAGTGAACTGAAAACAAAGGCGCAATAGGGGCACTCGCTCCTGTGCGCAGGGACTCTCCACGGTATTGTTTTTCTGTTTGCTGGTTGGTGCAACTGTTTTTATGCAAATTGAGGAATGTCACTCAAAGCACAAAGTTGCTTGAGGAAAGAAAGCGGCGTTGGGAAATGGAAAAATACACATAGCGAAATGGCGAAGGATGCCATTTCACTTTCATGCACACCTACATACATACACACACTGACGCACTCACACACAGGATACACAGAACCGCCAAAATTTGCAAAGTGAAAAATTTTGCAGATGCCTTTTTGTGAGATTCGCTCAGTACATTCTGCTGGAAAGGCAGGTGAAAACTTGAAAAATGGCGTATTTTCTCGCAGTTCTTGATGGGAGAATTGAAGCGGAATATTGGGCGAACAAAGCGATGGGGAATTGGAACGGAAAATTAATTTGAGAATTTAATATGTAACAGCGTCATATTTTGATCCTACTGAAACATCCGATTCAAGGCTATGGAATTCTGTGATAATTACCCGGGTTAATTATAAACTGGGTTATGGAATTATTCAGAATTTTTTTGAACATTGACAGTTGAGTTAAACTGAAGTGAAGGAAACAATAGTAGAATAGTTTATGCAAACCAAATAATATTCAACAGTTGCTGGTTGAAACCTGAGAATGGTAGAACTATAGTTAACCTTTGCTCAGCTGGAAAGCACATCTTGGTAAACTGGGTTAGATTACAAGTAAAGTAATGAAAATACTGCTTAATTAGCCGTCCTTAGTTTCTTTGTAAAGAACATTATTTGCAGGCAGAAACATTTCTCACAGACTCATTAAAGCGTTGGCTTTGCAGGTATCACCTCCCAGTGAGGGCGAAGTTAGTAACTTTACCTTGTCGGATCTCACCCTGGCCCCTCTTTGTGTCTGTGTGTGTGTGGTTGAGAAACAATCGTCAGCTGTCGGACTTCATTTAATCATCTGCATTCTCAAAAACGCATGAGTTGAGTTGTGGAATGGTTGAGCAACAATTTTTCAGGCCTTCCTTCACTCAATCATAAGTTAATTGGACTTTTGAAGTGCCTCTTCTTTGAGTACCTTGAGTACTTTCATAGGAGTTGATTTGTTAAACCCAAAGTCGAGGTGCGAGTTGGAAACGGAAAGGACGATTCACTGATTTTATTTGAGTTTTTAGGAGACATTTCCTTAAGACGCAGCAACAAAAACTGGATAAATTTACCTAGTGTTTCCTAAGAATAGAATTGAACAACACCAACAAGAGAAAAGGTATGAGACCAAAGGATGACACCAGTTTCAGCTAGAAATATGTGGACGAAGCTTGTGATTTCCTTATCACTGAGAGTAGAACAACTTCATTGAACAGCACCAACAAAGGAAAAAGTACGAGACCGCAAGAAGAGACCAACTTCAGCTAGAAATATGTGAACAAAGCTTACTCTTTCCTTATCACTGAGAGTAGAATAACTTCATTGAACAGCACCAACAAAGGAAAAAGTACAAGACCAAAGTTAGAGACTAACTTCTGGTGGAAATATGTGGACCAAGCTCATTCTTCCCTTATCACTGAGAGTAGAACAACTTCATTGAACAACACCAACAAAGGAAAAGGTACGGGACGAATCGTACAGACCAACTTCATCTGGAAATATGTGAACAAAGCTTACTCTTTCTTTATCACTGAGAGTGGAACAACTTCATTGAACAGCACCAACAAAGGAAGGAGTACGAGACCAAAGGTAGAGACTAACTTCTGGTGGGAATTTGTGGACCAAGCGGATTCTTCCCTTATAACTGAAAGTAGAACAACCTCATTGAACAACACCAAGAAAGGAAAATTTACGAGACCAAAGTTAGAGACTAACTTCTGGTGGAAATAAGTGGACCAAGCTCATTCTTCCCTTATCACTGAGAGTAGAAGAACTGAATTCAACAACACCAACAAAGGAACGTGACAAAATAAGCAACAGTTAAAGAATATTCGGGAAATTTTTTGAACCACCACCCTTGCAGAAATATCGACTACGAACAATTGAAAGTTTCATTTTAGTGTGCGAAAAAACGCGACCTCATTTTCACTTTCCACTTTTCCTGTTCATTGGCATTATTCTAATCTGAATCTGCAGAATTAAAGTTGCAATTCTGGCGTTGTTCGCTCATTTGAGTTTAATTAAAAGTGTGCTGAGCAAAGGCTGCAAAAAGCCGCATAAATCGCTTTTTGCACAGAATTAAATTAATTACGGGTTTCTTGCTCACGAACCTTATCACGGTTCCAATTAAAAATGGTACACATTTTTAATGACCTGGCATCGCGCTAATCATGCCTTTTGTGCGGGCACTAAGACGACAGCCCGGCAGTCGCACTGAAGAGGAGCAGCATTTGGCAGCAGACTTTCCGGACACTCAGAGTAGGGAGGTTGCGAACCACTCCCTTTGTTTTAAGTATTACAGTGACATCGTTAAGTACGTTGTCTTTCGCTCATTTACGCGGCATAAAAATGGGCAAGGAGCAGTTGTAGTGGCGACAGACAGCCAGAGCGTCTTTTGTGGTCCGCGGACAGAGTACGTGACATTGTGCAATTGAGCTAACTGCATTCGGAGGCACTCCTGGGCATTCACTAATCATGGCATAAAATGTAATTTAATTTCGACAATAATTTTGTTGTGGTCGTGGCACACTTTCAAGTGTGTTAAATACAAATTGATCCTTAAATCGTTTCCCTCTGTCGTAGCAGATGGTTTCTGTAATTTACTGTGGGTATGTATTCTCATTTGAGGTCTCCTTATGTCGTGGACTCTTGGCTAGACACATTTATGGCGATTGTCCGCCAAGCAGTCTGCTCTTAATCCCTCCAGCAATTATGGAACACAATTAAAACTGTGAGGAATGTTTTATCAGGATGAAGAAAAATTGTTGGTTTCACTATTTAACAATTTTGTGGACTTCTCCACTGAAGTTAAATTTCTTTGGATTTCCCTAGACAGGTGTTCGAAAACAAAAATATATCTGATTGTGAATAGAACTAAAGGTCCACTTTGGACAGCTATGTAGGTGGATCGTTTGGAACTACTATACCCTGAATGGATAAGTTCAGTATCACCACTAGAACCATAGTCTGATTCGTTCGGCTTATTGTCCAACAACTTCATTCTGCAATGATCACTAATTACCTATGCAGCACTAGTTCCTGTGGCAAAAATCTTCTGAGGTGGATCTCTTCTGAAGCGTCTTGAGAAGGTTCGTTGAAGAATTCTAGCAGCTGCTACTACTGTCCATAGATATATTAAAGAAGTGACACAGAGAAAGATGTTGTCCAAGAATTAAGCTTCCCTTAGACGGCGAAGGCAATTGGATCGAAGTAACACAGAGAAAGATGTTGTCCAAGAATTAAGCTTCCCTTAGACGGCGAAGGCAATTGGATCGTAATCTATTAGAACTAAACTGGGGTACTACCCCAACTGGGGATTTTTCGTTCCTCTTTTAACCGATGTCAATATGTCTATAATACTTGACTTGACTTACTTACTGCCTCTGTACTGATTTGCCTTGTAGATTGCAAAGGCCTGAAGAAACAGGATATTATATTTTTGGTTGATCTTCGAATATATACAACAAAAACAATATCTACACTATCATCAATCTGCCTTTAAGCGGCTATGAAAGAACCATCTTCCTTCACGCTTCTTGGAAAACTTCTCAATCGTGACTGGAGAAGCCTAAGTCGATCCTGGAGTTTCCCAACATCGGACGGCCACCAATTTGGCCTGTGATACTTATGGAAATGTGGACTAATAAACCAATAAAAGCAGTCAGTTCCCTTCAGCCACCTGTGACACTTCAGATGGTCCCGAAAGAGTTCGACATTCTATTGGAATATCAGTCGAAGTAAGCTTAGATCTATGTCCAGATTATCGTGTTAGTGAAGATAGCTCGTAAAACTATTCCAAGACCAAAGTAGTTTATTTTGCCTTGAATAGAATGCGACCTGAGACCCTCATAATTACTTAGTAGACTCCCTGGAATATGTGTTGGTAGAGACAATTCCCCCCAGAACTTCACATTCCTTCTTGATGTAGTCTCGGATTAGCGAGACTCCTTCTATCTTCTTTTTTACTATGAGAGTTCCAAATTTTTCCAAGCAACTGACTTTAAGGGAACTATGCTGAATCTTGCCTCACTTTTCCACATTCCTAAACACTCTTCCCTAATTGCTCATTTCTGATTCACATCACACTGACTTCCCACCCTTCCAAAGAAGATTTGCTGGACGAATGTGGCCTCCGCCTGAATCAACTGGGGTTGTGATTTCTTTACATTTCAATTTTCAACATTTATTTCCAACTTATTGAGCCTTTCCAAAAGGTGAATTCTTGTTCACTGGCACAAAGAATTCTCCATTCGCATTAATATAATTCGTTGAGGAGCCCATCTTAACTGATGAATACGCACTACCACATTTTTTGCCCACAGCGTCCTTGTAAGTTCCACAGGTGACTGCTGGGAAACTGTTTTGCCGTATGGCCTCAGCGTAGTATTCGTAAGAGCGAGAATGCGCACAGGATCCAGTTAAGTCGACGCCGCAACCAGGCTGAGATTTGCCACCATTGGGATAGAACGAACTGACGCCAACTGGTTTCAAGATGCCCAAAAGTCCACCGCAAGTGTGAATAGTCTCGACGTACTCAGCATCATTGTCGCTGAGGCGTTTGGCTGCCTTGTTGTAGGTGAATAGAGGATAAGCGGGATCTAAACCCGTAATCTGTTGAACGCGGCCCAACTGGACGTTCTTTCCTGCATACCCTGATACATGCGCACCCAAACTGTGTCCCATGACGATCAAGGTTTCGAAAGACATACCTCCCTCCTCGTGCAGAAAGTCAATAAATGCCGCCACTTTCTTACCAATTTCTGGCACTCGCAGCACGGACCCAGCATAATTGATAGTTTCCGCCTTATCACTCCAGTCCACACAAATGACGTTGTAACTGCCCGTCTCCAAGAGGGCATCTCGCAGTTGGATGCACACATCGGAGTTGGCGTTGTTTTGCCAGCCATGAATGATTATTCTTGTCGGCAGAGCTTCATTGAAGTTGGAGTTGTGTAGCGACGCAGAATGTCCCGTAATAATTTGTTGTGAATCTGCAACATTATCATCGGTGTAGAGGAAAAAATGTACAGCAGCTGCCCTGCGACCTGTGGGCATTCTTTGATTCTCCAAACTTTCGAGCTCTTCCACCGTCATCCACTCTAAGGTGCCATCAATTTGTGGCACAAACCAGCCGTCCGCATCATCCTGCTCTTGATCCACAGGAACAGCAATTGCTGAAATTCAATATGTTTAGTTAATATTTTAATTGACTGATTTTTCGACTTTACCAGCAGCAATCACCAGCAATATCAGCGAAAAAGTTTTCATGGTCACTCAGTAGTCAAATGTCTGATTAAGCCAGAACAGATTCATTTTTATACCCAGCTATGGGGAAGTAATCTAATCTTATCGCAAGATATAAATCCGTGATTTTGTTATTGCACGAGAGTCAGAGGCTCAAGTGACGGCCTCTAAATCGGCGCGTGTGTGGCTGGAAATTCACACCCGATAATTTAATTTAAATTGGTTAGTTAGTGTTTTCGAAATGCCAATCTGTTTAACTGATAAGCAATTTGGAGATTCTACGTTTTAGTTAAATGGAATTATCTTCGGACTAAAACAGAATAATACTGGAAGTACACATATTTAGAAAGTGATAAGGGCCCCGTATTGGAAAAATTCCTGGTAGCAACTTTGATGTTTTTTCAATATCGATCTTAGCCTGGCAAGGTGATCAGTAGAAGTCGGAGCGGCAATAGCTCTGACGGGACGGATAAAGATATCAATCCGGGCATAATACTAGTTGAGTTAAGGATTTCACGGATATATCTTGAGGCCGTGTTTGGCAAGAGCTCTGTGACAATTGTTCGTACTCCAAAGATAACTACGAGCGATCAACACTACTTAGAGGAAGCGAAACAATCCTGGGTAGATCAGAGCACATGTGATGTGGCCAGACAGACTCGGACTACCAAAGACAAGAGACAAACTGGTCAACTAGTCAACCTCAGAAGAAAGTCCATCAGCACAATGATCTCTGTGTTCACGGGATGCTTGATTGTTAGCCATGCCAAAATATTGGGGTGGCCATTCAATTCTGCCGCGGCTGCGGTTCTGAAGAGCAGGAAGAGTCCGCTCTCATCTCATGTGCCAGTGCCGCTCCCTAGCTGGGAGAAGCCTTAAATTCCTGCGTTCACCCTTTCTCAGTAATCATTCATTGCCATGAGGATCACAGCCAAGTTCATATCGGAATCAGAATGGTTCCCCACGCGGTAGATGGGAAATCGCGCCGGTTTCTTGTGATATCACAAGGAGTCTTTACGTGCTTATGTGACCTTTCCCGAAGAAGGACGCCACTCTAACCTAAACTAACCGATAGACTGGTTAGTTGTGGATCAGTCCGCCAAAAGATAGAATAGCAAAATAACCGATTCTTGAAATTGAGTTCCGATACAGTCAATGTATAACGACACAAACTATTGTAATCTCTTTTTATAGTTTTCACCTTCGATTTAGCTACAAAAATATGTCGAAATTTTGAGAGACACTTTGAGAAGAAGGACTTAAAGTAAGTAAAAATGTGCTAGTTTGCTCCAAGTCCAATCCATAATTTAGATGGAAATGTCTGAATTGTCATCTACTGACCACACAAAGGAACTTATGACAATTGGCTACTATTCTGGACAGATTGATCATGAATTTCATTATGTGTCATAACTTCAAAGAGCAGGAATACAATAGAGAATCAAATTGGTTGCCGATACTTCCGGTAGGACTTCAAGAGTCCCCTGGAACCATTTGGATTTTCCATTGCATAAGTTCCATGATTTGAGGGTACATTGACTGTGCCAATGAATTTCATCTTTATGTTTCGAACCACATTTTTTATTGCACTAATCTCTGCTTAGAATAATTGTTTACTTTGAAAATGAAGTCAGTATAATAAAAGTGTGTTTTGTGAGTCCTTCTCTGCATGGAGTTGTTGTTGGAAAGTGGACAGATTTCGAAAGGAAACAACTCCCAGCTAAATTTATAAGTTCCTATTCTTTAAAACTCTGGAAATGTTCTTGCCGATAACCAAAAAAATAGAAAGTCCTTCGAATGAAAACGTCCTTTTGACATTGTGGTCAGTAATTCATCCCATGGAGATCGTGTGGTTTTATGAACAAAAAAGAGGGTTTTTAAGTGAAGCACATTCAAGAAATCAGTGTAGTTATAAGCAGACAAATGCACGAATAAATGTCTGAAATTCATGCTACTCGATTGATTACATTTGAAAACATTTCTGTGGAAGAAAAATGAGGCCTTTAGAAGACAAAAATAGAGGACGTAGTCTGCTCACAAAGTACAGTGATATTGCAGAAGAGGTCGTGGAATGTAACCCGATGAGTGGCACACGAAGAGCTGAAGTCAGAACCACTGAAACGGTGAAATGAGGAGAAGGTTGGTAAAGAAATCAACCATATCGGACTACTCGTATGTTGGAAAAAGTTCTAAAAAGATATAATTAGCACTGGAAGATGAAAAAGAATATCATAGATACCAACCTCTGAAACGGTGAAATGTGGAGAAGTATGGTAAAGAAATCAACCATATCGGACTACTCGTATGTTAGAAAAAGTTCTAAAAAGATATAATTAGCACTGGAAGATGAAAAAGAATATCATAGATACCAACACTTGAATAGTCCCAGGTATCCAAAATTATACTGGAGACGAATTTATGAATGAAATAAGACATATTCGCTAACATAGCGGCAGAGGAATTGTAAGAAATATGTTGATCGCTCGCTTCTATGTTTGTAGTCGAAGCGTGTAGGGTGTATTTGTGTGAAGGAAAGTACAGGAAACTCGGCATTATTCAGTCACGCCCAAGTGCAGTGTATTTGAAATAGTTTGCACTTTATTTATTTAGGTACTTCGGAAAATTTTCGTCTCTCCTACGGCACATTTATTGAGCATATCAAGCCCGGATACTCTTAACTGGGAAAATATAGCGTGATACTACCTGCCAATCGCTAGAATTGAGTTCGGAGGCATTTAAATCACATAAATCTGATTGTCAGTTTGTATAAAATCAAATCCAAATTTATAACAATGGAACCAACAACTTTCCCGGATTGCTACCAAAACATCACTACATAAGTAAATCAGCAGAGCACAAGCAATCGAACAAACAAGTGTTGCGGAGAGTTACGCCTTTGAGTGATTTGTTGGGGTCTGAAGTGGTCCCACTTAGCGCCAAATCATTTTCGGTTATCAATTTGTCGCTCACATAAATCACTGAGCTGCGGTTTTTTCAGCACCTCCGGTAGTTCCACTACTGATAAGGTTTATTGAACGGGAGCTGGTCTGGCGGATATTGATAAATCTCAAAGCCAAATCAAAATACGTGAAAAAATATGCGTGCTTACTTTTTGTTAGGGTGGTGGTAGTTTTCTCTGGCTAAGATCGGTTACTGTTGAACATTTTGTTAAGGTTGCTTAATGATATTCAAATTCAATTCAATTTCCGGAAGGTTTAAACATATAAACTACGTGCATCTCCTTTTCTAAGATAATTCTATATACCTCTCAAAATACCTCTGGAAATATTTCTTTCGTATACTGACATAATAAGAAAAGTTTTTGTGATATCCTGGCATGAGACCTCCGTCAATGTTAGATTCGCAACTCCAATTGTACAACAGTCTTAAATATAAGTCAGCACTTTTACTGTTATTAATACTTAAGACCACTTGAGACTGATTACATATCCAGACAGTTTAGGACACTATACTTTGGGTAGTTTTACTCTCGAAGAAAACTCACATACTTACCCCTAAATGCTAGAGGACATTTTAATGTTCTATTTTGTATGTACTACAAATAACATAGAAAATAGTTATCAAGAACCGTAAAGAAATGGTTATCAATTAAGAGAATGTCCAGGAAAGGGTAAAAGAAGATATAAGTAAAGGAAAATAAATCTCTAAATTTTCCTATTAGGCAAGCTTACAAATAATTTGCTGTTACACCATCCTACAATGCATACAAATCATACGACTTAATAGTTAAAATTCGCTTTCTATTCCACAAGCGTTTCGTGGTTTAGCTGCGAACAAGATAGGCGCCCACCAGAAGCCTCCGCACTGCATATGTTTGGCAAAATCCCCAGACAATAGTTACCTTATTATTATTATTATCGTTGAGGGGATGTTGCACTGCGACCTATAAGATCTATTGTGCCCCCTTCGTGGACCTAGAGTATTTCTCTTAGCCCAATTCCCTCGATGAATCGGAGTATTGGTCCTACTTCACAGAGTCTGAGCTCTTCATCGAGTATTATGAACACGCCAAGGTGTTATAATAGTTACCTTATAGTGGACCAATTTACGCCTCAGAGGCCCCGTAACACTCGTTCAAACGAAAGTAACTCTGCTGTAGATAAAAGTGTGCCCGAGTACCCAAATCTCTTATTTTCTGGGTGTATGAAGGAAATGGGGCTTTCGCAGCCTTTCACTTGGCAGATGTGGAGGATATGGTCAGCTGTTGCTAACAGAAGAAGCCACAGAAGTCGAGTGATCAATTAAAGTGCCGATGCTTTGCAGATTGAGCCCTCGAATATTTTCACACTATCTCAGCTTGTGATAAAAAATCCTCTCCAGTGACATCGTGCGTTTTTGGTTGAATCGCTGGGTGAATAACTACTGAATTTTGGAGGAAACCAATCGAGTCATCCAGGTACCCGCTGCCGATATTGGAAAGCCAGATGTGCTACAGATAATCTCTCAAATACCAATTCAGCACAGACTCATGACCTGATAAGTTGATTGATCACACCAATAGCTCTGGTGGAATTAGTACAAGTAGCTTCAGCTTTCAGTTGGACAAAGTTGCGGCACCACAATTTCCTTTAATCATCTACGTTTTTTCTTCAGGTTACATCAGATATCGTTCATGATCACAGCCAAGCAACCATGAAGACTGATATCTTAAGTTAACTCTATGCAATTATCAGTCTTTCTTATAACGTCACCATATAAATGGAGCGTGCTAAACTTCTGTTTCGACTCAAGCTTGCCACGGAATACGAGTACGACTATGAACTCTGCATCAAGTGTGAAAACATTCTTTACAGATTTAAATAAAAAATTATGTTAAATTATACACAAAGGCAAGAGACCGGTGTGAATTACAATATACCAGTAATAATTGTCGAACTATCCTTGCCTGGTCTTGATTGAATTTTAATTGGAAGAATTCCTGTGAGGCTGGAGAAAAGCACTTATTCCGATTAGTTTAATAAAGCAAATGAACTTCTACGAAATGTGGGTGGAATATGTTAAAACTATATTTGCATGCAAATTGAAGACCGGTGTAGTTGAACCTGCGTAAGCACAAGGCACCCTACGGTCTTGGAGTCTATGACTAAAATGACTGATAAGAATAGACCGACCTCATCCCTAAGCGGAAAGTTTCGAATATATTCATCTAAGAATTAGACACATTATTTTCAGTATAATGCAAGTAGTCCTGGGTGATTTTTATGGAATCCTCTTTTTGGACTCTGTTGATTATAGAGCACGATGATTGCAGATATACGCACTTCGCCGCATCCAATGATTTACCCAAAAATACGTCAGGATTTGAGGATGCAGTTTCCATGAAGCCGACTTACAACAGCGAATATATGAACTCTGGTTCACCTGAGTTACTAAGAGGGTATCAAATTGCCGTGGACGTTGAGTTTTAATCTACTTCACATGCGTCTCTCGAGATTTGTATTTTTATGGCAACAATCAGAAGCATAGTCACGAAACGGCTGGAGTTGCTGAAGTTAGTGAAGAATAGTGATATGCCCACCGAATACCGTGAATGAGTATTGTCTCTTATAAAGTGAAAAGAAACAATATATTTTATAATCCGTCGCTGATCACTTAAGGATAGGAGACTTATACTAACAGCGACATCAGGACACCAACAGTAGGATGTATACTTGAAAGCTATTCTAGGTGTATACTAAATATGAAGTCTATTCATGTTGAGGCTTGTGAGAATCTCTCACAACTCATCACGTTTTTTTACTTTATGTTGAGTTACATCCATCGAATTATTGTGTTCCAAATAATATTCCAGTTTAGGGTTAACTTTTTTCTGAGGTTCTGACAGTCTTGGAAAGGGTGGTTTTATGGTTCCCCCAGACTCGTGGTTCCATATGAGAATTTTCTATTGAATACTCTTGGTGCCTTCAGAATCATCACAGGCATTTTAAGCGGACATTCTAGACTCAACTACCATTTGAACAAGTTGGGTATATCTTCAGATGCCATCTGTCGATTCTGTGGAAAAAGTGACGAAACCTCACTGCACCTGATCACAGACTGCGGCCCATTGGCACACAAAAGACACAGGTGTTTTGGAGAATATATCTTAGATATGAGCAAGATCCCTCAACTTGATTCCTTCTAAACACATGAATTCCTGTTGAAAATTAACCTGACAGAAGATTTATAGATGAGACTATCCTCATCTTTAAAATAAATAGGGGCATCACAATAGATTTTTCAGGTCGCAGTGTATAACACCCTTATATATACTCGTATATATATATCTATCTATCTACTCTTGGTGCCTTAACATACGTATGAGGTTCAGATTTCGCAGTCAAAGATTAAGTCTGGGGTGAAAAGTGACTCAAGGAGATGGAATATCACTTGTACCAATGGTAGAGAGAGAGAGAGAGAGAGAGAGAGAGAGAAAGGGAGAAAGAGAGACAGAGAGAGAGAGAGATCGAGCGAGAGAGCGAGGGAAATACAGCCCAGAGACTACAGAGACGCGACACTTGAACTATTGTGGCTGATTTTCTTCAGAATTCTGGTTAAACAATGATAAACAAACCCATCCATATGTGCAACTAATGATAAACAAAGACAGTTTTTTTTAAGCGTCAGAAAATTTGACGTTTAAGTGTCGGTTCTCTGTGTTCTCTGATACAGACAGAGGTGGAGAGAGACAGATAGACCGAGAGAGAGGGAGTCACGAATGTGGATTGCTCATCCAAACAGTACGTGGATCCTGGCCTTGAATCATAGTCTGATCAAACTTATTGACTGACTCAATTTAGACTTTTGATGAATCACTCCTAACATCGGGGATTATAAACGACTTGGCTATCAATTGATATGAAAGTCTCGTACTTGGTGTTGGTTTATCATCAGTAGAGCGACTCCACTCATAATGCCATGGTGACTTCCGAATATTCAGATCAATGATATTTATATCACTATTCAATATTCACACAGCACACAGCTCAGGACATTTTCTGACAACAGACTAACTTATAACTTTATTATAGTGCAGTTCAAATATTGATCAATAATGGAACAATTTAAGGTCGCAGAATTCTAGCTCAGACTGTCCGTTTCGTTAACATGAATACGACAGTTGAAACTTCAACCAGTATGAGTACATTACTAGTATTGAATATTCACCTAGAATATAATTTCAGTTTTAAAACAAATACGCACTGCAATAACTGTGGAATTGCCCTCACATTAAATGTTATGGAAATGGTCTCTGCAACTGGAGGTCTTTTTAAATCCACTGCACGGAGTCACTGCATTTTAAATTATTTGTATTTGTACCAATTCCCCAGAGGATGATACAAGCGAACACTGCTTTGTTATTGCAAATAATATGCGACTGCGTTATTACTGTAGAAGTGAAGTCTATGAAATACTCCGTACACCCTACAATCTCAGAGAATATGAAAAATGGTGTCCGTACTACAAAGAGGTCGAAATAGTTTATCGTATGCTGTAAAAATGATTGGAATTGGCCTCATTGCATTTACCATTGTCATAATCTTAATGGATTACAGATGCCATTTGATCATCTTATGAACTTATACAGGAATGTAGTGGGGTATACAAATCAGGCAATAGTTGTACCAGTCTATATAATAAAGAGTTTCAGGGATGGTGAAATGATTCGTACTAAGAAATACCATCCTCATAAAGTTTATTATAGAATGGTCAGGATAAAATCATATACATTCACTAAAATTACTCAGTCTGTAGCGATAATAAAGAGCATATATGCTATCATACATCTTCTTAAACATTGCATACTCCCTCCAGAACTAGGATAGAAAGCACACCTGTTTAAAGCACATCATTGGTGCATTAATTCTAACTGATGGAGTGAACTTGAGGACCGCTCCAAGTAGGAAACAGGCCCGCACCACAGTAACGCAAATATGTTCTCACTTTAAATAAATATGGAAACAGTGCCATCACACTTTGGTCGGTGGGGATACGATACTAAAACTGGGGTACGAAACAATGCTTGAACGCGAAAAAAATCATGTACAGTAATCAAAGTGCAAAAACACACCAAACTGAACACTCGTAGGTTACAGTTGAGTTCCAACTATGCTCTTCGCAGTCCTCAAATACGCGAAGTATTTATGGCTTTTCTCGCTGACTATAGCACAGTCTAAGCCGGAGGAGTCTCACTCGTCCAGTGAAGAACATTTGACTAATTTACTATTGCAGCTGCAGCAAGAACGGAATTTCAGGACTCTGCTATGGATGGGGAACGCTGATTGCGGAGTAGCCACTTTAATCGGTGAATTTTTAGTGCCCAAAATAATTCTAGAATCCGAGCACACTTTTTACTTGAAGAAGTTTCATAATAGCCAAGTTTTAGTTCTGGTGTGCCTGAGTTATGATGTCGACTATAAGCTGCTACGCTCGTTGAGTTCCAATCTACACCACATGCGCCTGTCGAGAATCGTATTTATGTGGAAACAACCTGAAGCAGAATTACCAAACTTACGGATGGAGTTGTTAAAGTTGGTGGAGTTCTGTCAACAGAATGATATGATCAACATCATAGTGGTGTTCAGCGACTTTTATCAGACAGGCAAGTATTTCAGCTTTCATCACTACGACCACACACAATTGGAGACATTCAGCTTCTTCAAGTTGACGGGCAAAATTTTTCCTAATAAACTGAAGAATCTTCGGGGAAAGCGTGTTTTAACTATGAACGACCGCGATGTGCGGCTGAGCACTTACTTGTTGAAATTGATGAAAAGCTTTCTGGCGAAGTCGAATGCCACGTTGACATATTTAAATGAAGCTGATCCGTATATCTATGGCGGTGACATTCTGAAGCTAACATACAATAGAACCATTGATGTAGGAATTACACTGCAAGGTCAAAAATTTGCCAACAATCTAAATGAATATTCGTATCCTGTGCAAACCGTGCAGTGGCTGGTGATGGTTCCAACCGCACCTGATATACCCACAAGGGAAATGTTCTTCAAGATCATCGCCAATGGTCGCGTCTGTCTTCTAATATTTACTTTGGTCATATCCCTGTCGATACTTCAAGCATTAAGTGCTTATAATTTGATGGGACGTCGGTCTTACAAATTGTACAAATTGGATTTCATTTTCAATGATAGAATTATACAAGCATTGATGGCGAAGTCTTTCGAAATGCCAAAACGTAACCAACTCAACAGGAAAATCAAATTCGTCTATTGCCTGGCTCTGCTGTCAGGACTCTGGCTCACCACCATGTACTTGGGCTACCTGAACACATACTGCGTGCATCTGCCCTCGCAACCTGCTATCGACACGTTTGCCGACTTGGTACAGTCGCGCTACAAGATCCTTCTCTACCGGCAGGATGTGCAAAAAGTGACCACTACCGTTGGAGAGGAATTTTGGCACAAATACAAGAACGCCTTCAAAATAGCTGAGACACCTGACGAATTTATAAAAATGCGGAACAGTTTCAACACTACTTTGGCCTACGGCATCTCGTCACCGTTGTGGTTCATTAACAAAAAACAAATGGAATCGTTTACTAGGCAGATTTTCCGAACTCCCGATCAAATGAAACTGGACGTTTTCATGCCTATGGCAATGCCAATATATGAAAACTCAATCTACAAACAACAATTGGATCAATTTCTCTTAGATGCACAGGCCTTCGGTATGATACATTATTGGCTTACATTAACTTTCTACGAGATGGTGGCTAGTGGAAAGATTTTCCTGAGCGACCCGACTAGCAAACGGACAATACAGTCCATGGTGGTGGAGGATCTCCACTACATATGGTTGTTGTATCTGGCGGCAAATTCATTTGCGTTGTTTGTGTTTGCCATGGAATTTATGGTGTTTGAATATCAAGGGAGGAAGCGAAGAAATTGAATTGGACAGAAGAATAATGATGGTATGGAATGACAAAAATAATGACTGCACAATTACATACTGTAAAAGTAGAATATATATACAAATCTCTACCAATTTATTCGCTGTTTATAAAGAATCGGATGTTGAAGTTCAGTGCATTTTTAGCTTCCTAAAGTAGCGTTCTAGTTCGTAACAAATATTTCACATATTGGAGAAGGATATCTTCAGCAGCATTTCGGTGGTGTCTATAAAGCGTATGATATCTGTCAAACTTTATTCGAGTAGTATGTGTAACACTATACACTGACCTTGATGAAGGCTGTTTGAACACTATGCACATACTTAGATATTGTGGTAACATCATCAGAACAAGAATAGTAGCAAGAAGGAATATCATCTAAATGTGTTCTGATATTCGACCTAAAGACATCTGTGGACTCAATTGGACCGTCAGAGAGAAGTCAAGAAAAGAAAACTTCGCACATATCATCTTCTTTAAACCACTTCCTTTTGTATTGCATTTAATTGAACACTTTTTTGAAATAAATATTGTCATATAAGCGAAAATATTTAGGGAAAAACAAAAAATCTTTGTTCCGGCTAATGAATTTATTTTTGTCGACAGTCGTGTTCTGCATTAAAGGTACATTATTAATCCTGATTAGAATTTGCATAAGGCAACCAGTTTCACTCAACATGATGAGGAACCATCTTTGTATAGAGTGTCGATCTCTGTGATCTGGTTTCATGGTACTTTTTTCATCCTACTTGAAATTTGTCTAAATTGCGCTTGATCAGGAACCATTTTTTATAGACTGTCGACCTCCGTGATCTAGATCAATGGTAAATTTTTCCAAGAAACTGGCTTCACGTAGCATAAGCAGGAATAATTTTTACTACTTTGTGGATTAATCGTAAATTTTGTCCCCTTATTGAAAATTTGTTAAAAGACGCATGATCGGGAATAGTTTTAAAACGACACGCACCATGATCAGGAACAATTTAGAAGAGATTCTTGACCTCAATGATCTGGATACATGATAAATTTTGCACTCTTTTTGAAATTAGTTAAAAGAAACCGGTCTCACACATTATGATCAGAAACAATTTAGAATAGATTGTCGACATCCGTATTCTGGATTCATAGTACCTTTGCTCCCCGTTTGAAAATTGTATAAGGAAACCGGTTTCTCGCAGGACGCTAAGGAATTGATGGTCAACACCGAAGGTATGGTTTAATGGTAAGTATATTAGTCTCGGCTTTTTTTGGTAGAAGTTCCAATATCGCCCAGGCCAAGGTCTCGTAATGGTTCTTCCTATATACGAGTATTTTATCCTCATGTCGAAAGGACTGACTCGCTTTCTACTCAAAACCCTTATCAAAAATAATTCATCCGATTATTATTCAGACGAGTCATAGAAGCCTGTTAATGAGTCCCAGCAGAAATACACAATAGAATATATATGTATGGGAATAGGGGATAGCTTACTGAGGAGGTTAGAGAGAAGTATATGGGACTATTTTTCTTCCACCCTCCAGTAAGCAAATAGATGACAACAAAGCTAGATGGATATTTCACATAGAAGCTCAACCAAGCTGGAATGAAATCGTGAATAGAGCCAAATTATAAAAAAAACAAGCAAAGAAAACTTAAATCGGGTTAAACCGACTTCGTGATACCCTTTACTCTTATATGCCGATATACATTACCACCAAACTTTTGTCACATATCATCATTAGGAGCATATCTAACATAATTTTCAACGGGGTACCAAGAGGTGATTAGAAGCTTGGGAGACGCGGGCTGCCTCTGATCGTCCCAATTTCTTGTGAAAGCCTTTGTAAAGTCAATATATTTATTCTTATGAAAATAGGTCACCAAATTTTGTTTTGGTCCTAAATTTTAAACGTGTGTCAATGGTGTGCGTGGCTCTCAAAATGTGACGCTCATTTATTGTGTGGCAGAACGCTCTTGTGAAATTTGTTTGATGAATCCTGGTAAGGCACCAAGTAATGAATAATAGTTAATGGCGGGCGTAGTATTAGTAATAATCTACCCATATTTTGGTAGCACTTTACTATGTGCCTAACGTATACTGCTACCAATTTGTATTTATATTGTATTCTTATATCATTTTTAGGAGAGTAGATATTTTTAAGTGCGGTCCCCCAGTGGCTTATGAGGGATTATATTTCTTGCAGATGACTTCATAATGTCATTTGGTGGGAAGGGAGAAAAAGGGGTTATGGTCAGTGTAGATATATCGCCCATATAGGGTCTAATAGTAGTGCCACATCTACATACCAGCCAATTTGTGTCACTATGCCATCAATTGGGCCAAAGTTATAGTAATTTTAATAGCAGTGTATGCACTTGCATATACGAGGGCGGATTGATATTGAAGCTACCTATCGCTAGATGGCAGCACAAACACAAACACTTTTTTTTTTTTAGAAATTGCGATCTGTCAAACGTCAGCTGTTAAAATTTCACCCAAATTCATCGATTAGTTTATTTGTTGTAGTCGTTTGAAGTAAGCAACTTTTGTGTTTCTTGAAAAATGGAAAAAAGCGAATTAAGTGCAGTGATTAAACACTATTTTTGAAAGGGAAAACGGCGAAAGAGACAAAAGAAAAGCTCGATAAACATTACGGTGAGTCTGCTCCGTCAGATTCTACATAGAAAAATATTGGATTGCTGAATTTAAACGCGGCCGAACAAGCACTGCAATAATACCATCAACAGGAAGGTGGTTACTGAAGAAAATATCAAGAAAATCCTCGATATCGTTATGAATGATCGCCGAGTCAAGTTGCGTGAGATTGTTGAAATGGTAAACATATCATATGAACGTGTGTTCAACATTTTGCATGAACATTTGCATATGAAAAAGCTATCGGCAAGATGGGTGCCGCGTTTGCCAGGTTTCGAACAAAAACGAGTTCGACAGACCACTTCACAGCGGTGTTTGGACATGATAAAGCGTAATCCTGTTGATTTTTGGCGTAGATTAATAACTGTTGATGAAACGTGGGTCCACCACTACACACCTGAAACCAAAAATCAATCGAAACAATGGGTGGAAGCTGGTGGAAGTGCTCCGAAGAAGGCGAAGCCAGTGAAATCGGCTGGCAAGGTTATGGCCACTGTATTTTGGGATGCACACGGAATATTGCTCATCGATTATCTTGAAAAAGGATCCACAATCACAGGAAAGTATTATCGTGCCTTATTGGATCAATTGATTGATGCAATCAAAGAAAAACGACCACATTTAAAGAAGAAAAAATGCTTTTTCTTCAAGACAACGCACCGGTTCACACAGCATTAGATACGATGCTAAAATTACGTGAAATACACTTCGAATTGGTTAATCATCCACCTTATAGTCCAGACTTAGCTCCTAGTGACTTTTTTCTGTTTCCAAACTTGAAAAAATGGCTCGCAGGAAAAAGATTCATCTCAACCGAAACTAACGCGTATTTTGAGGGGTTCCCGAAATCGTATTTTTCAGATGGTATAAAAAAGTTGGAATATCGTCTTACTAAGTGTGTCGAAGTAAAAGGAGACTATGTTGAGAAATAAATGGTTTTTGAAAAAAAAAATGTTTTTTTCCTACTTAGGTAGCTTCAATATCAATCCGCCCTCTATATGGGAGGTAGGCGTGGATTGTAAAAAGGGCTCATATAGCTATCTGACTCTGACTCTCTCTTTTCGTCCATTATTTTCCATTTCATTCCATACTTTTAGAAAATTTAATCAATATATCTCTAATCGTGTGGATAATAAGTGGGCCCAGATGGACAGACGGACGGACGGACAGCATCAAAATGGATCAGTGATTCTAAAAATGTGTATATACCATACTTCCCACGCCTTTTTCCGGCAGTTGAAAAACCGCTCCACCGCACAAACTAAGTATACACTTTTTTCCCTTTTTAAGGGTAAAGGGTATAAAAACCCGGAAGTTCAAGGCGTAATTTTTATTTAATTGACAGCACTGACAACAAATCTTCTGTCAATGTTGTTATTAGTATTTGAAGGCTGTCTTATTCTATACATAAATCATAAAAATTCGACTTGGCAGCACAGTCCCAAGTCGCTAAGTTGTAGTAACGATTCAATTCCAACTCCTTAAAAGCAGCGACTTCGCTAATTATCGTTTGGGAATTCCCATACAAAGTTGAAAACAAGCAATATTAAATGGTTTGAGGTCAGCGAATTGAATACGACTTATTTAGGGGTTTCGGGCCGAAATACTGACAATTACCGCCTGCGATTCGATCAGAAAACGGGGTGTAAAATGAAGCATACCATGCTTGGGACCGGAGTTAAACCCATGATCCAAGGCAAGCATTTTTATAGTACACCAAAAATGATGAGAATTGCAAAATTAGTCGTAATTTCTTGAAGAAAACCTATAAAGTGGTTGTATGGACAAAGTTTGTTAAAATATATATTTAGTTGTAAAGAGCGGCAACATCGTTTAGCTGATCCTTCGTGATTGATCCTAGTAAAAGCTGCCAAGAGGGACTTCACGTCAAATGCAACTTTCTCTTCTTCACTAACGAACCCATTGGATGCATTTACTTTCCCAGCTTTAATATTACTGTTCTGACATGCCCCTCCTTTGGTGGATATATAAAAACTTACGACTTGAACAGATTATTTACTGCTGGACTTCGGCGACTTGCACTCCAATGCGCTGCGAATATACACTTCATATCAGTATTACTGATTAGGGTTTCTGCTACGGCAGGAGCTTCATGCAATCGACCATGTGGAATCACCGTGTTCTGGATATTTTTGCCTTGATAACAATTTCCCCGAGGAGGAAGAACAACAATTATTCACAACAATTATTGTTGTATTTACTCTAGTTTCCTGTGACTTCGTTATTATCAGAGATTTTGTGGACAATAATTTGCATTTCCATAGCTGAAGTCTAGTTTTGGGGGGAAAAAGAGGTGAGAAAACTGAATTCGGTTAAGACCGATTGCGGGATGTTCCAAAATTTCGGTAATATGGAAACTGGGAGACTATGTCAAAAGCGGGGATAAAACTGAAATTAGTTGCGGAAATTACTGATAAAAATATTGGTGGTATTAAATGACAGTTCCGTACCAGCGTTTCCTGGTAAAGAAGCTTTGACTAAGAGTTTATATACTTCTGTAAAGTTTATACAAGCTTCAATATGCTTTTACACGGAGATCTGCGATGTTGAAACCAAAAACTTCTTGATAGCAAAAGAGGCGAGAAGATGCAAGATGCAAGCGTGTATATCAGATCGTAGGCTTCACCAACTTAAGAGCTCAAGTAACTCCTCCTCGAAGACCTGCAAAAAGGTACAGCAAATAAGGCCATCTGGATATCAGGGTGCTTAAGAAACACAACGATCATATAAGTGAAAGAAATATATGACCACCGAAAGTAAAGTGAGAATATACAAAAATTATTTCGCACGCACTGGAAACTCGATCAGATTGTTCGGAAAAGGGGCCGCCAAGATTCATTGCTATATTATCTGCTTGCATTACAAAAATGTCAAACGGTGGTCTCAAACCAATGGAAGAATTTGTAGGGAATAGGTATGCAGAAGGCCAGAATACAGCTTGACCACAATGAAATTAGGAGCCAAATACACATTCGTCTCAAGGACGACCACCAAAGAAATTATACAAAAATTTGGATGTCAGAATTAGAAGAAAATCGACCTGGTGGACACCCACAATTGTTTGTCACTACTTCCAATGTCTTGTTAAGCTTAACAGGATATCATCTTAATACTTTCATTTTATGTAGGATGATATCCTGTTAAATAAAATAAAAGTATTGCTGTCAAGCAGAAGTATAATTTTCCACATCTTCCACATCGCTTTTCGTATATCATCGAAGTCTGTGCAAGCTCCATTACAAACTCAAGTGCTCACAGCTCGTCTGTAGAACGATTGGTGCAAATTGCTGGTTTATTAGAGTTGTAGGAAGCAACAAAGATTCTGGTGTGCACATGCACAAATAAATCCATACTGAACAGTCAACGGTTGCCTCTAAACATGCACTCAACGCATTGCGCATTCCTCAAATATACGGTGTATTTACTTCTGATGCTAACACCAGCTGAGACTAAGTTGGAAGTGGCTCAGCTACCTAGTGATGAACACGTAACTGATTTACTGTTGCAGCTAAACAAGGACAAAAATGTCGGGACTATGCTAGTAATGGGGCAACGTAACTGCAAAGAAACGCATTTTTTCGGTGATTTTCTTGTGCCGAAAATTCTTCTGGGACCTAAAAAAAGTTTTTACATTAAGTCACTTCACAATAGCGAAGTTTTGGTTTTGGTGTGTCTCAGTTATGAAGTGGACCTTAAAGTGCTGCGTGCGCTCAGATCTAATCTATACAGCATGAGTCTGTCGCGCATTGTATTCATGTGGAAACAAACTGAGGCAATGTTACCATACTTGCGGATGGAATTATTGAAGTTGGTCGAGTTCTGTCAGCAGAATGATATGATCAACATCATAGTCGTATTCAGTGACTTTCATAAGACTGGCAATTACATCAGCTTTCATCACTACGACCACACTGAATTGGAGACACTCAGCTTTTTTAACTTGTCCGGTGATATTTTTCCCAACAGATTGAATGATCTTCGAGGAAAAGATATTTTTATCTTGATTGACCGTGAAGCGAGAATTGCAACTTACATGACCAAATTTATGAAAGCGTTTGCGTCGAAGTTGAATGGAAATTTGACGTTACCAAACCGATCTCAAACAGCTATATCTGGTGGTGATTTATATAAATTTACGCTCAACAAAACCATCGATGTTGGGATCACCCTCTTTTGTCCAAAGTTTAGTAATAATCTTAAAGATTACTCGTATCCTGTGGAAATCGTGCAGTGGTTGATAATGACTCCAACAGAAACTGATATTCCCACACATGAGATGTTCTTCAGGATCATCGCTGATGTTCGCGTGTGTCTTTGTATATTCTCTTTGCTTATAATACTTTCAATTCTTCAGAGTTGCAGTTGTATGGACTCCTTAGGACGTGGCACTGGGAAATTATGGAGACTGGACACATTTTTCAATGACGGAATTATACGAGCTTTGATGGCGCAGGCTTTCCAAATGCCGAAAAAGAATCATCTCAACCAAAAAATGAAGTTCATCTATTTTCTTGCCCTAGTGCCGGGAGTAATACTCACAACCATGTATGTGGCATATCTCAATTCATACTTTATACAGCTGCCCCCGAAAGCCCGAATCGAAACTTTTGACGATATGTTGCAGTCCGATACTAAGATCCTCATCTACAGCAGGGATGCACCAAACGTGTTGGTTTCCAAAGGAGAAAAATTCTGGAACAAATACAAAAGCGCTTTCAAAGTAATTGAGGATGCCGGTGACTTTATGCAATTGCGGAACAGCCTCAACACCTCGTATGCATACCCCCTGTCTTCACCGCTGTGGTTCATTTATAAAAATCAAATGCAGTTTCTGAAGCGGAAGCTTTTTCGCACTCCCGACCAAATGCAACTCGACTTTTTCGTGCCTACAGCAATACCGATACATGAAAACTCCATTTACAAAAACGAACTCGATCAGTTTATCCTGGATATGCACGCCGTCGGCATTTCGCAATATTGGACCGCTTTTACTGTGCACGATTTGGTGTCCGGTCAAATGCACCTGACAGATCCAACTGACAACCGATCAATTCAGCCAATTGAGCTGAAGGACCTTTACTGGATTTGGGTATTGTATCTCTTCGCAAATGCAATTGCTGTGCTTGTATTTGCCATGGAGCAGCTGGTGTTTACTCATAAATCCAAACAAAGGAAGCTGAACATGCGAAAGTAACTAAAGGAAAGAGTGGAAGGGGGTGCTTGAAATCAGTTATAGAACAGCCGAATTAATTGAACTCTTATTCATTATTTATGTCCTAATATTTAAGAGCAATATAACACACCAATAATGTTTGTAAACCAACACAACTTCAACACAATGTTTGAGAATAAATTTTGAAAAATCATTACTAATTGATATAATCGTACATTATGAACAGATCCATTCATTATATATATATATACGAGTATATTTCATAAATCTTTCATTTATTTATCCTTCATATGCTGCGATTTGAAAAATTTCAAAGTTAGTGGTGTACATCGTATGCGATATGAAATATACGAGGGCGGATTGATATAGAAGCTACCTAGCGCTAGATGGCAGCACAAACACAAAAACTTTTTTTTTAGAAATTGCGATCTGTCAAACGTCAGCTGTTAAAATTTCACCCAAATTCATCGATTAGTTTATTTGTTGTAGTCGTTTGAAGTAAGCAACTTTTGTGTTTCTTGAAAAATGGAAAAATGTGAATTAAGTGCAGTGATTAAACACTATTTTTGAAAGGGAAAACAGCGAAAGAGACAAAAGAAAAGCTCGATAAACATTACTTAGTCTGCTCCGTCAGATTTTACGTGGTAAAATATTGGATTGCTGAATTTAAACGCGGCCGAACAAGCACTGCAACAGGAAGGCCAAAAGAGGTGGTTACTGAAGAAAATATCAAGAAAATCCTCGATATCGTTATGAATGATCGCCGAGTCAAGTTGCGTGAGATTGTTGAAATGGTAAACATATCATATGAACGTGTGTTCAACATTTTGCATGAACATTTGCATATGAAAAAGCTATCAGCAAGATGGGTGCCGCGTTTGCTCAGTGTCGAACAAAAACGAGTTCGACAGACCACTTCACAGCGGTGTTTGGACATGATAAAGCGTAATCCTGTTGATTTTTAGAGTCGATTAATAACTGTTGATGAAACGTGGGTCCACCACTACACACCTGAAACAAAAAATCAATCGAAACAATGGGTGGAAGCTGGTGGAAGTGCTCCGAAGAAGGCGAAGGCAGTGAAATCGGCTGGCAAGGTTATGGCCCCTGTATTTTGAGATGCACACGGAATATTGCTCATCGATTATCTTTAAAAAGGATCCACAATCACAGGAAAGTATTATCGTGCATTATTGGATCAATTGATTGATGCAATCAAGGAAAAACGACCACATTTAAAGAAGAAAAAAATGCTCTTTCTTCAAGACAACGCACCGGTTCACACAGCATTAGATACGATGCTAAAATTACGTGAAATACACTTCGAATTGGTTAATCATCCACCTTATAGTCCAGACTTAGCTCCTAGTGACTTTTTTCTGTTTCCAAACTTGAAAAAATGGCTCGCAGGAAAAAGATTCATCTCAACCGAAACTAACGCGTACTTTGAAGGGGTTCCCGAAATCGTATTTTTCAGATGGTATAAAAAAGTTGGAATTTCGTCTTACTAAGTGTGTCGAAGTAAAAGGAGACTGACTATCTTTAGAAATAAATAGTTTTTGAAAAAAAAAAAATGTTTTTTTCCTACTTAGGTAGCTTCAATATCAATCCGCCCTCGTATAATTGAAGTATATAATGTATGGAAAGCGTTGACTGTTCTCTTTTTGCCGGATCAACTAGTCATATATAGCACTCAGACCAGAATACGTCCATTGCACTGAAGTTCCATATTTAATTTTGTTTGAACCAAACTATAATATAAACAAACCTGAGTAGATCCTTTGTCCCTAAGTAGCCAAAGTTTCCACTATTTAGGTTGTCGGTGCAAATATTTCGAACCTGTTTCTAGCGAAAGCGTGGGACATGCACAAAAAGTGGTCCACCCTCTCATCCTCCTTTCCAGAAGTCTGGGAAAGTGCAGTCTCTGACATGCCTTCCATTTGCAAATACTTTGCCCACGCAAAGTGACCCGTCATCAGTCCTACCAGATGTCTGCAGTCTCTGCAACCAAGTGACAGCAGTAAGCTTGACATTCTATTGAGAATAACAGTTGGGATAACCTTTGTCCATCTGGTGCCGCTAACGGCCCCCATTCGCGATTCGGTGTATAGGCAACACAATCTCTAATAGTGGCTCGTTAAAGGTATGGGACGAATAGGTTCCCGGCCAGTAAAACTGTTCTCAGATACTTTATTTGCATGTTTATCCACAACTTTAGTCCCCATAATGCCCAAGTGTCCTGGAACCCATGTTAGCATCAGACTATTATGCTTTCCAACATTAATCTCTAGAGTTTCCTGCAATTACGCAGGCTAGATCAACTGCATCTGCCAGAGCGTAGATATCAGAATCATTTAAGGAGAGTTCAGTGCTTTTCCTCAAACAATGAAGTATAAATAGTCGGTCTTCAGTATTTCTACCTCTTTCGAACTAATTCTCTAGCAAGGATAAAGCACTGAACACCTGACAGCTTAGTTTAATGTGTATAGAGAATTCGTTTGTGTCATTGATGTTCGTTCCTAGATGCATGAAGTCCTTGAGAAAGTCATCCACAGTTTTGTTGGGAGCGTTGTTTGCTAACAAAATATACTTTATTCTGGTCCCTGACAAATCGGACTAACGTAGTTATTTTCTATGGTGATGGTATGCTAAATTCTTGCGATATCTTAATAATGAAGTGAAAATAGTCGACTTACGAATACCAGCAGGTTTTTGTTTCTTTTGAGTGTTGCATTGTCGGAACAACTTGTAGGATATAGCATTCAGATCATAGCATAACCATTGTACTATATTTGACGTTCCATTTTTATGCTATTCTTTGCATTGAATCTGATCTCTAAACAAATTTTAGTGTCCTAGAAGCATGATATTGTAGGTAAAAATTAATCCTTGTGTATATTTTATTTAATATATTCTGATTGAAAGGGTTCATTGGGACCGCTATCGCGAGAAATTGTAAATGGGTTATATAAATATAATGGAAGAGTCATTAGAGCATTTAGATTGATCCAAATTCATTTAATTTTCTTATCCTGGCATAATTCTTCTATAAACTTCAACTTGTGTGAAAATATATTTACAATATTCCGTAAGTAAATTACAAAATTGGAATTAGAAATGACGACATTTGTAGGAAGTGGAGGGAGCCGGAACATCGCTATGTGTACGAGTATGTCCTGAATTATCAATAGTAAGCTTAAAATGCCTGTGGTCTCACAATTTGGGACCCTGGATAACGTCACATGAGTGGAACTTCAAGCACCCCTGAAATTCGCTAACAACGTTGACATCCTTCAAGATGCCTACTACAACTCTACATAGAGGATTAGCTCCATCTGGTACCGCTAAGGACCAATAGATTAACCTAATCTAACCTTAAGAAAATTACTGTGTGGTTTTGTAGGGCCCACCATGAGGCTTGTTAGGTATGCACATGCATGTATACTTTTGTCTAGCATCATTTATCTGTCATTGGCCGTGTGGAGAAGTTTCAAATATATGCTACAGCAACATGCAAGAATCAGTTTAGAGTGTGGAACAACATCGTAAAGCCTTTTGAACACAATTGGTATAGGGACACAGCGGGCCCCTGTACATGGAACCGTCGAGGCCGCTTTTAAAATGATACCAGTCTTTCTATCTCTTCTATTTATAATAGGGTCAAGCGGCTTCCAAGGGTACGGATAATCGGCCAGAAGACATACTTCGGCCATGTGGAAGATCATTTTTATAATTGATTATATAAATATGAAATCTTGTTGTAACATAAATATAAACCAGATACATGGACTGAGAGCCTTGATTGATGGCTGAGAGCCTTGATTGATGGATTCAATGGTCAACTTATACTACAATTATTCAATCATTATATAGTCATTTATAATACAATGATTAGTATATACCTACTACACCTACCACTCTTTACACATACTCTGAATAACTTTGGGTTCCTTTTAGGCAACGAAAGATGTCCTTATGGCAAATATTGAAAGTATTCACTGTTTGTTTTCTTTGTGGGCATTATTTGCATATCTCAAGCAGCACTCTAGAGTCTGAGCTCACCCTTAGTGAGTCTGAACTTGTGTGGGACTGTATTGGGAAGCTAAACTCCCTAGGCAGTATGAACAAGTTATCTCTAATGTGGCTACCAGGCCACATAAAAGTAGAGGGAAATGAGAAGGCTGATAGCTTAGCTAGGAAGGCTGCAGCCTCTTACTTCAACGGCCATGAACCCTTCTGTGGACTATTATCCAATACCATTGGACGTCTGCTGAAGAAGTGTACAGATGCAAAACGAAGTCAAACCTGGAAAACTTCCGGGATTAAGACAGTCCAAAGCTCTTCTGGGAGATTTTAATTCTAAAAGAGCTAAGGACTTAATAAATATTCCTCGGAGTAAATTAAGAATCATCACAGGCATTTTAAGCGGACATTGTAGACCCAACTACCATTTGAACAAGTTGGATATCTCTTCAGATGCCATCTGTCGATACTGTGGAGAAAGTGACGAATCCACACTGCACCTGATCACAGACTGTGGACCATTGGCACACAAAAGACACAGGTGGTTTGGAGAATATATCTTAGATACGAGCAAGATCCCTCATCTTGATACCTCCAAAATATATGAATTCCTGTCGGAAATTAACCTGACAGAAGATTTATAGATGAGACAATCCTCATCTTTGAAATAAATAGGGGCATCACAATAGATCTTTCAGGTCGCGGTGTATAACACCCTTAAATACATCTATCTATCTATTTGCCATATCTCAATATCGACGGCCACCTTCATATAAAATTCAAAAATATAAATATAATAATATAATAATGTGTATAAATATAATAATATATAATATAAAAATATTTTCTGCACAATGCCATGTTTCCAGTTAAGTAAAAAGTGGTTAAAATAACAGCTTTTTACTTGCTTCAAACACTACAATATAATTTCACACATTCTCCCCGCTCCAATCACACTTTAATCTGTTTTGTTCGATACGTCGGAATTGGTTTTAAACTTAAATCAATGTCATGCCAATTACTTCGAAATTATCATTGATATTCAATACCTCGATATGCGTTCTATCAAGGAAGGAGTTTCAATTATTTGTAATACATCGCCTGACTGCGTTTCGATTTGAGTAGACATGGCAGCAATTCCCAAAACAATTAAGAAAAACATATTTCCAAATTGCTTTATTTGCTGTAAATTTGTTGTAGCCCCCCTTGGTTCAGAAACAGTAGTGATTGAAGTTTAGACTGTCTCTGAGATACTACTCTAGTAGAATGTGTGAAAAGAGTGTGAAACTTAAAATGGCAAGCACCAGTAAATACAGTCATCTGAAACCACACAGTCACAGTTTACTTTCGAGCATGCATTCACGGCAATCCGCGTTTCTCAAGAATGCGGTTTATTTACTTTTACTGATAAATCCATCACAAGCCAAGTTGAAGGCGATTGGATCATCCGAGGAGGGGTCTATAACGCATTTACTATTGCATCTGATGAAGGAAAAGCAGTACAGGACTTTGTTGGTGATGGAGCAAGTCGACTGCACAGGAACACACTTTATGGATGATATTTCTGTGCCGAAACTGGTTCTGGGATCTCAGGAAACAATTTACTTGAAAGCTCTCTACAACAGTGAAGTGTTAACTCTGGTGTGTCTAAGTTATAATGTGGAGATCAAAGTGTTACGGGCTTTGAGTTCAAATCTACATCATATGCGCCTGTCGAGAATCATTTTTATGTGGAAGCAACCTGAGTTATCAAACTTACGGATGGAGTTATTGAAGTTGGTCGAGTTCTGTCAGCAGAATGATATAATCAACATCATCGTCGTGTTCAGCGATTTTCATCAGACTGGCAAGTATTTCAGTTTTCATCACTACGATCACACAGAATTGGAGACGCTCAGCTTTTTCAACTTAAGTCAGAGTACATTTCCTCCAAGATTGAAAGACATTCGGGGCAAGAAAATTCTAGCTATGAATGATCGTGAACTGAGAGTTTCATGTTACACGACCAAACTCGTGAAAGCGTTTGTGTCAAAGTTGAATGGAACATTAACGTTGCCGAATCGATCCGAAACAGTCATATCAGGTGGTGATTTATATAAATTTACGCTCAATAAAACCATCGATATAGGAATTGGTCTGTTCACTCCAAAATTCAGTAATGTTCTCAAACATTACTCGTATCCTGTGGAAATTGTGAAATGGTTCATAATGATACCAATGGAACCTGATATTCCAACACATCGAATGTTCTTCAGGATTATCGCCGATGGTCGTGTGTGTCTTGGTATATTTTCATTGCTTATAATACTTTCAATTCTTCAGAGTTGCAGTTGTATGGACTCCTTTGGACGTGGCACTGGGAAATTATGGAGACTGGACACATTTTTCAATGACGGAATTATACGAGCTTTGATGGCGCAGGCTTTCCAGATGCCGAAACAGAATCAGCTCAACCAAAAAATTAAGTTCATCTATTTTCTTGCCCTAGTATCGGGAGTAATACTAACAACCATGTATGTGGCATATCTCAATTCATACTTTATACAGCTGCCCCCGGAAGCCAGAATTGAAACTTTTGACGACATGTTCCAGTCCGACTATAAAATTTTGTACCATAGAAGCGGTGTAGCAAACGTTATTGTTTCCACTGGAGAGCATTTTTGGAACAAATATAAGAGCATTTTTGATATAGTCGAGACTCCCGGTGAATCTGCAGAAATGCGTAACAGTCTCAACACCTCGTATGCATACCCAGTATCTACGCCACTGTGGACGATTTATAAAAGGCAAATGCTGTCTTTTAAACGGCAGCTATTTCGAACTCCGAAGCTGATGAAACTTGACAAATTTCTGTCATTCTGCGTGCCTATCCATGAGAATTCCATTTACAAAAATGAACTCGATCAGTTCATTTTAGATATGCAGGCCTTTGGAATGACAGAATATTTGCATATATTGACTTTTTATGATTTGGTGGCAGCCGGGAAAATTTCCTTCAACGACCCAACTGTCAAGCGTTCAGTTCATTCAATGGAGTTCAAAGATCTTTCTTGGATATGGGTGTTGTACCTCTTGGCAAATGCGGTTACAGTATGTGTATTTATCATGGAGCAGTTGGTGTTCAAATACAAACTTCGGAAACTGAAGGTGCGAGATACGAAAGAGAGAAAGAGCCGCATGTATTGACATGATAAAAGCATTTTGTCGCAATCATTGACGCAAAAAAGTTGTCACAGGACACTCATGCTTTCAGTTCTGGTATAACAATTCCAAGTTGTAACACCTTTGTAAGAGCTTCTTCAATATAGCCTATATTGTTGAAGGATGATACATTAACTCTTCAGTTCTAGGCAAACATTTATACGGAGTGAATTTTCAACTTTCTTGATATACAACGCTGGGTCTAAAATCAGAGAATGGTCAGAACTACAGTTTAGAAATACAACACACACTTTCAATATATTTAACTCCGGATTTATGCAGATAATTTAACATTTACGACCTGAGAATAATAAATATGGGTTCATGTTCACTGATATGGAGTTCTTTAATTTCGGAGTTATAGAGTTCCATGAGCTATCCATGAAATATATATCTCCAAGCATTCCTTAAAAAGTTCCAGAGCCTCTCCAAATAGTATGGAGCTTGCTATAGTTACTGCCCTGTTCTCTTCCACTGGTCAATATACCGGCGGTGGCAAAGCCTAGAAATGGAAGAAGGCTTGGCATATGAGTTGCTTTATGCGAAAGAAAGGGAAAGAGAAGTGAGAGAAATTTAAGAGAGAGAGAAAGTCAGACAAAAATGGAGCTAATACCAAAGATTATATGAGAATTAGTTTATCAGGGGAGGTTGAATATCCAGGAATAATACTAAACTCCAAACTTCTATGGAAAGCCCATGCGGATTTTTTAACAAATAAGTCTATCAGAGTATTAATGGTGTGCAGAAGTTTAGATGGGGAGGCCTGGGGTTGCAACCTTCACATACTGAAATAAGTACACCATGATGGTTAGGCCAGTTCTAACATATGGAGCAGTGGAATGGGCTCAAAGGACCAAACTGCAAACCATGAAGAACACTTTGAACAAGATTTAATGACTAGCAAGTCTATTAATTACCGGAGCTATGAAAACCTGGCCCACAGCAGCAATGGAAACACTTTTAGATCTTACTCCGCTACATATTACAGTAGAAATTATTACAAAAAGAACCCCATTAGGAATCGTCCAGGAAGGGGCTGGAGGCGAGAAAATTTTTAGTAATAAACAACGAGACAGCATCGTTGCCACTACACCCCTTGCGGATCTACCTAGAGGCGACATAGACAAAATGTACAACTTTGAGAAACGCTTCACAATTGTGTTTGGGAACAAGAAAGAATGGAAACCTGAGAGATATTCTAAAGGATCAGGTGGTTCACAGAGGGCTCAAAAACACAAGAAAGAAGCTGGAATTATTTGGACCATGGATTAACCACTCCGAACCAATGAAGAAATCATCCAGCATATTAGAGGCAGAAATATATGCAATTCGCCTCTGAGTTATCTTTAACTTCCGATGTAACCTTGTGAGTCAAGACATTGCTATCATGTTTGACAGCCAAGCAGCTATAAAAGCACTCAATTCTTACGAGATTCATTCTCAGCTCTTACGGGGATGCTTAGAACTTATAAATATTTTAGGAAGCCTCAATAAACTTTCCATAATTTGGGTCCCAGGACAGACTGGAATCCCTGGAAGTGAAAAACTGGATAGTATTGCCAGGAATGTGGCAGCCACACCATTTATTGGACATGAACAATTCTTTGGCATCGGAGAAAATAGCATAAAGGATAAATTAAAATAGAAGGAAAATCTAGAAATTCACGCTACTGGGCCTCACTTCCAAAACTTAGACAATCTAAGCTCATTATTGGGGACTTTAACTCAAAACGTGCATCTCCATGTAAAAATTAATTTAAGAAGTTTAACAGGTCACCACAGAGACCACTGTCATTTAATAAGCCACCTCATGAAACTGGGACTCTCACCAGAAAGCACATGTAGATTCCGCACGGGGCCAGAAGACACACTAGAGTATCTTCCAATGAACTGCGAAGTATTAGTTCGCAGTAGGAAGAAATATTTGAGGGATTACTGGCGCCCGAGGGTAGAGGTATTAGAGCAATGAACCTCAACTCAGTGCTAAGTTTCCTTAGAACTGTCGGACTAATAGAATACCCTTAAGAAGTACATGGAGGAGGAGTACAAAAAATCAAATTTGTCGAGGTACATTTTCCTTCTTTGCTTCATTCATTCATTCATATGAGAAAATTATAAAGAGTGAAGATTCAGGTGAACTGCGAGATATTCGTGAGTTTTCGACCACCAACTGAGAGATATTCGTGAGTTTTCGACCACCAACTGAGAGACCTCACACCTTCCTCACACTTATCTCACCAACATTTCAACAAGGAACTAAAGCACGGTCAGCATTTCCTACGCATATTTTTATTAGAATTTAGACCAAAGCCAGTTGGCATTTTCTGAGTATAAACTTTATAATGCGGGAATAGTTTCTAACATGCTGACTACCACGCCCATATTCATATAAAGTTCAACAATCTAATTTAATTGACACACCCACTTTACTTCTCGGAGCTTCGATTCTTACATTCTAATATACCACAAAGAAATATACCCAGAACAGAAGTGGCCGAAGCATCGAGGATTCCCTCAGGGTGGGGTGCTTTCTCCGTTTCCGTCTGTTCTGTATTGGACTCTCTTCTGACGAAGTTACAGAACCTCGCAATACACATCCAAGCATATACGGATGAGGCTTGTGCACTGGCATCAGGAAAGTCCCTCGGACTGTATATGCAAACGTATAGACAACTCTGGATAAGATTGCTGAGTGGTGCACTTTCCAGGGACTTACTATTAATCCAAGTAAAACAACCATATTGTATTGTTTACACGAAAAAGAAAATTGGCAGAAATTAAACTACCAGTACTAAAAGGTGTATATATCGCCCTTTCCAGGAATGTGAAATATACAGGCGTCATTCTTGATAGGAAGATCACTTGGAAGACGCGTGTTTAGCTGAAGGTTTTTCGGGCACACAACGTATTTGGGCAGTGCCAAAGAACTTCTGGTAAAACTTCGAATCTGAAACCAGCTGGTGTGTTTTGGGTGAATACAGCACTGATCAGTAGAACTGGAGTTCGCTCCACATGTTAGGGGTTAAAAAGAGTTCAAAGAAGGGCTCCAAGGACACAACATCTGGTGATGCTCTGAATGATTTTTGAACTTGCCAATACTGGACCTTATCAATCAATAAGAGGCGATGAAGACGACATCTCGGCTATATTCATATGGATATTGCCACGAAGACAAGATATCTTGGCATAGAGGGATGTTTAAGAGGCTCTCAGAACAATAGCCATTGCCGCTGTCACCGAAGGAAAAACATACCTAGAGTTTCTTTTGGAGGCAAGGGAACGATGAAGAGATCCAAAGTAACTTCTAGAGGGCCTAGAGAAAACTTTCTTCACCGATGACTCCAAAACTGAAATAGTACTGAATTTGAATGATAATAGCAGGAGCTTCTCGGCTATGGGAAGTATGGCGCCTGTATTCTAATTGGAATTGTTTACTATTCTAAAACTGGCGGATTGGGTAATTGAGAAGAAATGGCGTAGAAAAGTAATTACAGTCTTCAGTGATAGCCAGGCCGCACTAAAGGCCCTGGAAAATGCATTAACCACTTCAAAGATTGTCCCAGATTTTAAGTGAAGACGAAACTCCTTCGCAAAGTGAACATTATTTGAACTTATCTATGCTCTGGGATACTGCGAAATATTTGGGAATGATATCTGATGAAGTAGCGGAACAGCGGGTACTTCAATGGGAGCCTAGCGAATCATTGGTTTGAGTTTAGCAGGGGCTATTGATTGGATCCAGAGGTATGTGAATAATTTTCACAAGGACGGATGGTGCAGTTCAGTTGCCTGCCAAACAACCAAGTGCTTCTGAGACCCCAAACGAGAGAGTTGCAGATTTCAATCTATTATTGCGAAGAAAAGATATTCTATTGGCATATACGCATCATCAATGGTCTGAACTGAATCACCTGTCTGGAGGAAGAACTGGACGACACAGACCAATTTCTCTGTGTTTGTGCTTCCTTTAAATAAGGAGGCGCATATTAGGGTCAGATGTGATAGGAATGGATAATATACATAACTTATCCCTGGACAGACTTCTGAGATTCATAAAAGAATCGAAAAAGTTAGAAAATATGTGAACTTCCCTTCCCATTCACAAATCCTCTATATCCGTTCTACTTCCAGGCTTATAGTATAATGGGCATCAATGCTTGAGTACTTAGAGACCTCCTTCTTCGGCGGTTCTCTGGCCTATCCCACTTCTATTCAGAACTCACAACTCTTGGTATTTCATTCGAAGGAATTCAATTCCTCAACAAAGGTGTTGATTATGTGTTTGAAGCCACTCAAGGAGTCAAAATGTTAATTGAGTTATCCTCCATTTCGATTCCAAGGAAGTTTAAAAATTACTACGACCCTAAAATGATTCCTCCAAGTATTTGAAGAAGTCATTGAAAACGATTTTCAAGATTTGTAATGAAACTTAAGAGAAGCGATATGGTTGGCCAGCCTACAATCAGTGTCCATTTTCTATTCCTTGATTTAACCACAGCCTTTGGAATTGCATTCAAAAAGAATATTGCAGTTTGAATTCTAATTCATAGAAAAGTTCAACAAATCCTTTTTAATGGAGTTCGACAAATCGATTGCAATTTGAGGGTGATTCGCTTCCAAAAGTGGTAACTCCCACACCACTCTGACGGCAACTCGTAGTTGGTATAACTCCACTTCTGACCTAATTTAATGAACGTGTTGGTATTTGTTTTAAATTTGAAACTAAAGCAACAGACTTGCAAGCATTTCTATGCGAACAATGCTAAATTATCCCTGACATTTGAATATTTTCTGCAAACGGGGACAGTGTCATACTATTCATGCATGGCCTGTCTGCGATGTTATTTGACTTGTGGCGGCAAAGGCTCCCCTGAGAATGGAGAAAAACATCGATTGACGTCGGTCTATTTGTTGTGAGTTTTATATACCTGTGCTACTAGCAACCCGCTAAAGCAGAATACAGTCCGGTTACAGCGACCGCAAGATACTCTACAAGTGGCTGAGTAGAATTTATCAAATCAAATTATATATAAATAAAGTGGGCTGGCAGTCGGCTACTGCTACGACTATGACAACCTTTGTGAAGTCCATTCTAAAGATTCGGCACTATAGCAACTTTGGGTTAACTTGGAAGGATTGTCCATGAAGGTGGGTCTTGAAGTTCCTATATTCTTTATATTATTATAGCAGCATTATAACAAAAATGATGTGACTAACAATTCAAAATATGTTCTTACAGAATTTGCTCCATTACCATTGTTTAGGACGAAATAAATAGTTTGATGGAATGGTTGTAGGGTATTACAACCATGCAAAGTTTCCAGCAAATCACAGGGAATACCAGAGAGTGAGAGTTTTGTATTATTCATGCATGCAGGACAGTTCCCCTTACTCTAATATAAATTTTAGATGCTTTGTAAACTCCAGCTCAGTGCAAGTTGGGGGTGACTGCATTACCCGGTGAAGACCACGTGATTCCTTTAGTATTATAATTGAAGCAGAGACAACTTTTTGGAATCGAAGTCTAGTATACATCAATATGCTCTGCTACCTATCAAGTAGAATTTTTATTGATAAATTTTACACAGGTCTCTTGTTATGAATATACATGAATTGTCCACTGGCATTGCGGGGTTAGGTTGCCATTTCTACCCATCAAATTTATGTTAGTACCCAACTTAATTTAAAATTTGTCACTGGTTTAAATTCCTGGTGGTTTGTTGGTTGCGGCGGCAATGTCCCTCAGCCAATTAGCGACGTTTTGATACCGCTATTTTGGTTTATATTGCAGTTGGAATATAGATGTGTGACGGCTCTTAAAGCCACTTGAAGAGGTTCATGAACGCGAGAATTTCGCCTCTCTTGCAGCTCGCGATCTTTTCAATATTGTGGAAAATTGGTTTACTTAGTGTTTTCCATCGTCTTCTGGCTAGAGCCGGGCAGATGTGTTCCACGTCTCCTCTTTCTAAATAGTTTCCGCAGCTCCGACAACTGGTATTGAACATTATTCCAATTTTTGATGTATATTCCCCAATGGGTCAGTGGCCTGTGATGACTGAGGTAAGCCTAGCTGCATAACGACGACCTCTGTTAATTAACTCTGTGAATTTGTTTTTGCTGTAGTCCATCCAGAGTGCTCTACTGATTTTGCAGGTTTCCAACCTCCTCCATCGTCTGTTTGCATTCACCAAGAATTCTTTGCCTATCTTGCTCTTGCTTGAACCAATTTGGAACCGGAGTCGCTTCATGTTCATCGAGAGAGGATCCCCTTCGGGTCAGCTCATCTGCCCTCTGCTTTCCATCGATATCCCTGTGCGCCGTCACCCATATCAATGTTACGATGAATCGAGGAGCTGGTGCGGTTATGAGCTCCGGTATTCCCACTCTAGTTTTGAGGCTATTATCGCCGAGTCCAGCGCTTTGATAGCAGCCAGACTATCTGATATTATTGCTATTTTTTTTATAGCTTGTGCCTTCTCCTGCCAACCTACAGGCCTCCCTTATTGCAAGCATTTCTGCCTGGAATACACTTGACGTGTTCGGGAGTTGGATTGATTTGTTAATCCTTAGCTCTTCTGGGAAGACAGCTACGTCTACTCCACAATCTATCTTTTAACCATCGGTGTAGGTTGTGGTGTCTGTCTTATCCGTAACTCCAACTCTCTTCCATTCCTGGAGTGAGGGGCTGCGAATGCTATAATTTTTTTCCAAAAACTGTAGTGGGTACTTTGTAGTCTATTTCTGCCTCGTATACTGCTTGATTTCGTAGTAGTATGCTTACGTGGCCATACGGTCTATCTTTCCAGCAGTCCAATTCTCTAGACTAAGAGCTCTCAGGGTTGCGGTATTCTTGATTAATACATCAATTGGGAGCACATGTACCAATATATTTAAAGCCTGGTTAAGACAATATCTAATTGCTCCTGGTGTTACACCACACACTCTTCTGTGTATTCTATTTAGTTTGATGACTTTGTATTCCCTTCCGAGGGCTTTCCATCAGACCAAGACTCCGTATGACAAAATTGGATGCACAATAATTTTGTACATCCACAGCATTAATTCTGGTGGAAGACCCCACTTCCTACCAATCATTTTTTAGCATGAGTAAAGTGCCAACCCTGCTTTGTATACCCTTTATTCCGTGTTTAATTTCCAGTTCAGTTTCGAGTCCAGGATTACACCCAGATACCTGACACTCGAGGATAGAGACAGTGTAGTTTTATTTAAATGATGTAACTTAAAAGTCGGTATTTTTAGTCGCGTGTTAAATAGCATCAGTTCAATTTTGCTGGGATTAATGGCAAGTCCACGTCCCGTGCACCATGCAATTAATCTGTTCAGCGACCTCTGGAGGATTCCGCTAATCACATCAGGGCACATCACTGATGCCACGCATTACTACGTATTACCACGTCAACCGCATACGACATCCCTTTACTACCTCTCTCAGTTAGTTCTTTGTGAACGTCATCCATGGCACATATCCACAATAGGGGGGATAGTACCCCATCCTGTGGGGTACCTCTTTTCACTTATTTATTTAGGCGGCTACTACCAAGCTCCGCACTTATCACCCTTGTTTAGAGCATTAGTCCAACCACGGACATACCCCTCCACTCCAAGGCTTTCCAACGATGTTTGTACCGCTTCTGTTTGGATATTGTTAAAAGCACCTTCTATGCCCACAAATACTGCTAGCGTATATTGATGGTATTCGATGGACGTTTCCACCGTCCTCACTTCCTCATGAAAGGCTGTCTCTGTCGATTTCCCTTTCAGGTAAGCTTGTTGGGCATCGGAAAGCTTTTGCTCTATTTTCATCGTTATATGGAGGACAAGTAGTCTTTCCTAGTGACTTAATTTGTATTCGGATTAGAATCTGGCAGCAGTAAAATAGGCGTTTTTTCCAGGGTGGCATTTTTATATATTGGTAGCACGGTTCTTTTGCTGGTCTTAGAAGTTTGGCATGGAGTTAGCCAAAAATCATAAAATTAAATAAAACCCAACTTTTTGAAGAATTTATTTATTTTTTTCTGACAAAAGGTGTGTAGCTCGAGTCATTTCAATTGAGGTATCTGGAGAAACTTATCAGACAGGCAGGCAAGACCTTTATTCCAGTCTGCACTTTTCTGCATATGACATTGTGGTGATAACATCCAAATATATTCTACTAAATTTCGACTTAACCTATGAATATGTGAAATAGAGGGCATGGAAGTCTATTGAAGGCCCACACTTTCCACAGGTTTAATTCTTACCGAAATTTATGTTGCTATTTTTATGTGATTGAACTGATTTGTGGTCGTATAGTCAACAGGATTTCTTGTTTCTCTGACTTTCTTTATAATGCAATCAGGATCTTTCTTGACATCCCGGCAATAATATTAGTGAAGGTTCATTAAAATATATCCTATATTTTGGAACTCAAGTGTACACAGATTCTCACACCTTCATATGCACTAATTAAGTACTTTTACTTTTAAAGTGTCTTGAATATTTCTGAAATGCTTTTGCAATGTTAGGAGTTCCCTTCTCCTAATAAACGGATTTGAATTCATTTTGAGATAATTGGTAGTGTCAACAAACCCCACGAGATAGGAGGATTCCAGTAGTTTATTTGTTGAGACTTTTGTGCGACTGCGCTACTACCAAAGAATAGGTATCATTTGCTAAACACACACTTGGATATAACTTGCGAACTCCAACATGGAAGAGAAGAGAAAGGTAAAGACGATTCATTCTGAGATTCCCTAAACAAGGACAACTATTACAAAGGTGTCCATATATGTATATAGAACTTGAACACCCTCTTTCAAACCTTTAAAATTTTTCTCAATAACTTAGTACTTCAATGTACATTATTTTATATTTATATATAGACAACTAATTGATGAACTGGAACTAATCCCGGTGGGGATCTTTGCTAAAATGCAAATGAGGTCAAATGACAGTTGAAAAGATGCGTTGGAGAGCCATAAGTAGAACGATAATCGGTATTACAGAATATATTCCATCTCACACAAAGACTTTCTTGCCCTTCAAACATATATCACGCCCCTTGGCTCTCGTAAGGAACTCCCACATAAATCCCAGCTACAGTGTTTTTCGTTATCTGAGTTACTAAGTAAATACCCGCCTCAACAAAAATGAAAGTTTAATTTACAGTCCGCCTGGAATCAATAGGACTGTAATGGTGGAAGGGTTGTAGAGTAAGGCAAATATGAAGGTACGCAGAAGAGCAATAAAATCCACGCTGGACAGTGACAGTTTGCTTCTTAACATGTCTTCAAGGCAGTTCGCATTCGTCGCATGGACGATCTGGTTCCTTTTGTGGTTAACTTCAGTGCAGTCAAAATTGGAGTTGACTGAGCCACTCACCGATGGACATACGACTCACTTGTTAGTGCAGCTTAAGGAGGAAGAAAATTTCCGGACTCTGCTAGTAATGGGATATGGTGAATGTGGAGATACATATTTCATCGGTGCTATTTCCGTGCCCACCATAATACAAAGATCTGGTCATACTCTTTACATGAAGTCACTCTTCAACAGCGAAGTTTTGGTTCTAGTGTGCCTCAGTTATGACGTGGACTTCAAGGTGCTACGAGCGTTGAGTTCGATTCTACACCGAATGCGCCAAACAAGAATCGTGTTTTTATGGAAACAACCTGAGTCAGTGTCGAACTACTTAAAAAAGGATTTGTTGAAGTTAATCCAGTTCTGCCACGAGAACGATATGGTCAACATCATAGTCCTTTTCAGCGACTTTTATGAGACTGGCAATTACATCAGGTTTCATCACTATGAATACATGGAATTGGAGACGCTGAACTTATTCAACCGGACGGGCGATATATTTCCTCCTATAGTGCGGAATCTTCGGGGAAAGAAAGCACTAGTTGTTAGAGATAGCGAGACGACCAAGACAAACTATATACATAAATTCATCAAAACTTTTCTGTTGAAATCTAAAAGTAATTTGACGTACCCAAGTAACATTAACAAAACCATCCATGGAGCTGACATTGTGAACTTTACTAAGAACAAGACCATCGATATTGGGATAACTCTCTTCAGTCCAAAATTTAAAAACAACATCAACGAGTACTCATATCCTGTGGAAATCGAGCAGTGGTTAATAATGATTCCAGTGGAATCTGATATCAAAACATATGAAATGTTCTTCAGGATCCTTGCCGATATTCGGGTGTGCCTTTGTATATTTTTGTTGCTTACAATACTTTCAATTGTTCACACTTTAAGTGCTAACGGTTGTGTGGGACCCTTCACTCGGAAATTTTGCAGTCTGAATACTGTATTCAATGACGGAATTATACGAGCTATGATGGCGCAAGGATTCAAAATGCCGAAACAGAATCAACTTAACCGGAAAATGAAATTCATATATTCTCTTGCCTTACTGTGGGGAATGATATTTACAACTATGTACGTCGCCTATTTGAATTCATACTTTGTGCAATTGCCCCCCGAGAACCCCATCGAAACTTTTGATGATATGTTCCAGTCCAACTATAAGATTCTCCTCTATGAATCTGCTATATCGTTTGTGATTGTTTCCAAAGGAGAGGAATTTTGGAAGAAATACAAGGACATATTCGAAATAGTAGCCACACCTGATGAATTTTCAGAAAAGAGAAATGCCCTCAACATTTCGTATGCATATCCAGTAACTTCGTCATTGTGGTTTATTTATAGTCATCAAATGCAGGCATTTAAGAAACAACTATTTCGCACTCCCGAGAAAATGGTAATCGACACTGCTCTTCCTAGGTCAATACCGATATATGAGAATTCGATTTACAAAGAGAAGCTCGATCAGTTTATTTTTGATATGGATGCCTCGGGTATTACGGAATATTTTCATACAATGAGTTTTTATGATTTGGTGTCTACTGGAAATTTGTGCATAGAAGATCCCACTGACAGGCGATCAATTAATTCAATAGTGATGGAGGATCTCGCATGGGTATGGATGTGGTATCTTTCAGCAAATGCGGTTGCACTGTGTGTATTTGTCATGGAACACTTGGTGTTCAAGTACAAACTGCGGAAACTGAAGATGCGGAAGTGAACTCTGAAGGAGTTTTTAGGGCATTGTAACGATGAAAGGAAATTTTCTATATCATGCACAAAATAAGTGTCTCACCAATCGTCACAAATCTGCGGATCGAAATATTGCTATTTTATTGTCGTTCATGTTTTCCGCTGACTTTAATTGTTTGTAGTTCATTTGCACAGATTTCTTTCAAACCCATTTGCAGTGTTTTATTAATTTGCACAATAAATTCAAATGCATCACAAGAGTACTTTGAAGATATCGACGATAGGTAGAGCAAATATTCTCATATATGCGAAGCTGTCAGTTGATTTATCGGCAAATATACAGAATCAGGCAACAATATTCTGTGGGTTTTGCTTCCTTTGCGATTACCAGTAGCACGCCTACGAACAAAACAGAAGTAAGCAAGTTTTCTCAAAATGCCTCCCTGTAATGACTCTTTTTGGCTGGGGTAGAAGCTCAGTGGGTTTACCAGGGTCGTTGATAGAAACTATTTGTATTCCTTTGTGTAATATTTTTATATATATTCTTTATTTCTTAAATCGATTAAAAGTTGTACTAGTTTATATAAATTTTTATTATTATTATTACACTTTATTCTAATAAATTTATTATTACGATAAATACAATTAATGAGTACTTGCTGCCAGAGCCTTCGACTCGAATTAATTAATTATTATTTTAAATTTTATTTTTGAAATTTATACAACTTAAAAAGGTTTCTCTTGATTTTATACTATCTAGAGTCACATTTTTAAAAGCATTCTGGAGCTTCCGTACCAAATACATCTATTCTAATGGCTCTGAAAGCTCTGCATTCATTCAATAAAGGAGTTATTGAAGCTCTGTGTCCGGTGCAATATTGACAATTTGGCGCTGGTTCTCGACGCAGTGTGAAAATGAGGCATGTCCCAATCGAAGTCGAACAAACATTTTTCTTTGCTTTAAGGTGCATAATCCTGAATAAGTGGGTTTGATTCCTTCTCGTTTATACGATTTATAATTATGAGTATAGTTGTTCCACTCTTCCATCTTTCGTATATATAAGGATTTCTCAATTAATTTACGTATATCTGTATTTTCTCGTGTAGGGAAGTACAAGAGGGGATGCCTTACTGCTCTGACAGCGCACATAGGGCCAGATTCAATTTTTTTTGGCATAAAGTCGTAAATTTTTGTAAAATATATTTTGAATTTAACTGAATAATTTGAAAGGGCATACATTGGGTACATCGAATTCGCAAATAAAAACATTTCAGTGGCAACGCTGCATTTTTGCAGCGCTAACAAAGTCAGCTGTCTGGTCAGCTGTTTGTTTTGTCAAAATTGGCGGGAGTCTTTTACTCAACTTTGCGCTTTTGCTGTAGCAACACCAGGTATTCAAATCATTTTTGGCAAAATGGAAAATAAAGGTCAAGGTATGCCAATATAATTGTTATTAAATGTTTTCGAATTATGAGATATATTTCTTAGTTGTGGATTGTCTTTGATATGTCTTATTTTAGAAAAAATCTAACCGAAGTGTTCGTGTATCGTGGAGTAAAAAACTAATTTCTGCCAATTTGTGCCAAAAAGTAATTATGCAAATGTTTACTCTACCGCTGCAGCGGTTGAATCAGCGAATTCGTTCGCCAACATGGCTAAGTACCCACATGATTTTTAATTTATAAGCGCATTTTATGCATGCTTCTGTTATATCTGAAGCAAGAATGCCCTCATTGCTTGTATTTCGAATCGAAGCCTCTATGGAAGATTTGCTCAGAGCATATGAGAAATCTGCCTTTGTGCAAGCGAGCATAGTCCGTGGCTATTTTTATTGCCAAAATTTCGGCTGTGAAGATAGAACAATATTGTTGAATAAGGCCAGTGGATATTACTATTCCGGTAGAGAATACTACCGCGAAGGTAGCGCCTTCGGTTTGTTTTGAGCCATCAGTAAATCAAAGGGTCCAGTTCTTATTAGTGTATTTATTTGTAAGTTCTGCAAAAAGTTGTCGGTAGGATTCAGGATTTATGGTAGATTTAGAGTACGAAATCAGATCTAGGACAAATGATGAGTCTTCGAGATGCCAAGGAGGGTCTTTTTTCTGCTTGATTAGCCGAAGAGCTGTGTCAGGCATAAGACATTTAGCTACCTCAATACAGCGGCGGATTACGGATTTTATAGTATACCTTTTGGTGTGTTTGAAGGCACACTGTACGTCTTTGAGAAGCATTGCATTCCTGGCGTTAAATAATTTTGGTATAAGGTGAAAAGTTGATGCACGTACTTTCTCCATGATAGAAGGTAAACCAGCTTCGGCTAAGATTTTTTTTGTCGGCGTCGCGGTCGTGGGGAACGCTCTTATGGCTCTACGAACAGCTGCGTGGTAGGGTGTGTATAGCTGCCTTAAGTGCGATGGGTCAGGAAGGCCTTTGCAAAAGCAAACATCTTTGGACCAACCTTCCAAGTCGATAGCTGTTGGAGAACAACCTGAACACCAATGCGATCGAATGCTCTTTCAAAGTCAGTGGCCAGTACAGATACATGACTTTTATTCGAAAGGGCAGTTGACACGAAATGCTCGAGATGGAGGAGATCATCAATTGTGCCTTGCCTCTTTTTAAAAGCTACTTGGTTGGAGCTGATAAAATTGTTAGTGGTTATATACCACAATAATCTTTTAGCAATTATTTTTTCCAGGACCTTCCCGATACAAGGCAAGAGAGATATGGGGCGATAGCTACTAATTTCAGAAATTGGTTTGTTAGGCTTAGGTATCGGTATTATTTCAGCTGTGCGCCAAGTTTGTGGAAGGATGCCGTGGTCTAAAATTTTATTGTATGAAACTAGTATTATTTTTTTGGCAGAGGCAGGTAGATTATTTAACATCGGGTAGGATATATGATCTAAATCTGGAGTTTTTTATTTTGCTGACTGAGTTTCGAGTTCGGTAATGGAAATATATGACTCAATTTTATTTGCAGTCGGTGATAGCTGAATGGGTTTATATTCCGTATGTAGGAAAAATCGTTTCTCAGAAAAGTTGGCGTCGCTAAAGAGTTCATACCAATTATTAGCGAAGGTATTTGCCATTTCAAAAGAAGAAATCAAATGAGAATCTCCAGCAGTTAAGATACGAAGTGGGGTGATTTAGCTACCACCAACAAGAACTCGAATGTCGGAACATACTTGTTTGATACTGGCTTTTGGAGTGATTTGAGATGTTAATTTTTCAAGATAGTTGTCTTTAGCTTCTCTAAGAGCTCTTCTAAATATTGCATTTCCTTTTTTGTACAGAGCTAAGTTAGTGTCGATTCTGTAGTGCGTTAAATTACTATTCAACCATGGTACAGATTTTTTGACAAATAAACTTCTAGTTTGTGGAATTGATTCGTTGTCAGCAAACCGAATTGCTTTGGAAAATTTAGCTGCTTCTTGGTTAATATTATAGGATGGGGAGAAACATTCAAATCTATACGCGCAAGCGCCGTGAAATGCAGTCGAATTTGCTAAATCAGTTTTGAATTTGTGCTTGGGAAGGATTCTTTCTGGTTTGAGGTTGGATATGATATCAATACAAATGGGGAAATGACCACTGTTATGGAGATTATCTAAAGAAACCCAACTACGAGGGCGGATTGATATTGAAGCTACCTAAGTAGGAAAAAAACATTTTTTTTTCAAAAACCATTTATTTCTCAACATAGTCTCCTTTTACTTCGACAAACTTAGTAAGACGATACTCCAACTTTTTTATACCATCTGAATAATACGATTTCGGTAACCCCTCAAAATACGCGTTAGTTTCGGTAATCACTTCTTCGTTTGAGATGAATCTTTTTCCTGCGAGCCATTTTTTCAAGTTTGGAAACAGGAAAAAGTCACTAGAGCTGAATCTGGACTCTAAGGTGGATGATTAACCAATTCGAAGTGTATTTCACGTAATTTTAGCATCGTATCTAATGCTGTGTGAACTGGTGCGTTGTCTTGAAGAAAGGGCATTTTTTTCTTCTTTAAATGTGGTCGTTTTTCCTTGATTGCATCAATCAATTGATCCAATAATACACTATAATACTTTCCTGTGATTGTGGATCCTTTTCCAAGATAATCGATGAGCAATATTCCGTGTGCATCCCAAAATACAGTGGCCATAACCTTGCCAGCCGATTTCACTGCCTTCGCCTTCTTCGGAGCACTTCCACCAGCTTCCACCCATTGTTTCGATTGATTTTTGGTTTCAGGTGTGTAGTGGTGGACCCACGTTTCATCAACAGTTATTAATCGACGCCAAAAATCAACAGGATTACGCTTTATCATGTCCAAACACCGCTGTGAAGTGGTCTGTCGAACTCGTTTTTGTTCGACACTGAGCAAACGCGGCACCCATCTTGCCGATAGCTTTTTCATATGCAAATGTTCATGCAAAATGTTGAACACACGTTCGTATGATATGTTTACCATTTCAACAATCTCACGCAACTTGACTCGGCGATCATTCATAACGATATCGAGGATTTTCTTGATATTTTCTTCAGTAACCACCTCTTTTGGCCTTCCTGTTGATGGTATTGTTGCAGTGCTTGTTCAGCCGTGTTTAAATTCAGCAACCCAATATTTTAACATGTAAAATCTGACGGAGCAGACTAAGTAATGTTTATCGAGCTTTTCTTTTGTCTCTTTCGCTGTTTTCCCTTTCAAATAGTAGTGTTTAATCACTGCACGAAATTCGCTTTTTTCCATTTTTCAAGAAACACAAAAGTTGCTTACTTCAAACGACTACAACAAATAAACTAATCGATGAATTTGGGTGACATTTTAACAGCTGACGTTTGACAGATGGGAATTTCTAAAAAAAAAAAAGTTTTTGTGTTTGTGCTGCCATCTAGCGCCAGGTAGCTTCAATATCAATCCGCCCTCGTACATTTGGGTGCAAGGTGTGCTGAGCATAAAGAAAGGTCAATGTGGGTGAAGGGTTTGTGCGTTGAAAAATGAGTGGGGGACCCATCATTTAAAACGATGAGATCGCGGGCAAGAATAAAATCCCCTAAGATTTTGCCTCTAACTATCATTGGCTTGAGGGGAGCCCCAGAGAGGACTCCAGAGTTGAAATCGCCGGATAAGATATGCTGTGATGAGGCATAACATAGTAAAGACTCTAAATCCTGAACTAAAAAGTTTTATTGACGGGGATATAAGTATTTATTATTGCGAAAGTTAGTCCGTATTTGATTTCTAATGCTAACGATGCTTATGGAGATTGTACATTAAGTAATATATATAAGTAATAAATTTTTTTTGTGGCTTACTATCAATAGTGGAGGCAACAACAACAAACTTATCGTTGTTTAATCGTGTTTCAGGTAGCTCTGGGAAGTCTTCAAGTAGTGGTGTCGAAGCCAAAGGTTTTTTTAGCTGTATGATTGTCTGCTAATGGGACGAACCGGTTGTCCCCCAAGCGGGGGTGCCCAGGGGGCATTCTGATTATAATGAGTGGATTCGCGCCAGAAAATGTTTTTTCAAGGTATACGGAAAGAAGAGAAGAGTAAATTAACGAGAAAGTAATAACGGTACTTTATTTGAGTAAAGAACTGTGAGTACCGGCCTTAACAAAAACGATGTGATTACAACGAGTGATAGTCGAAGACTGAGTTTATATAAAAAAAACCGACTCTTAACCTACCTTGCGTCTGTTGTTCACTGTTTTTGGCGGTCGGTGGTCGCGGTGGTCTCTACGAGAGTCGGTGAAAATCATAAAATCGTGGTTCGGTTGAGTGTGCATGGTCCCACGGAGATAAGGTGAAAATCATAAAGTCGTGACTCTGTCTAAAGTCTGTGTAGGTCCCTGGGATATGATGTAACGACTATAAAGTCCTGGCGCTCTCTAAGGGCTATGTTGGTCCCGGGGACAGTTGGTGAAAACTAAAAACTCCTGGCTCTATCTAATTTATATATGCGTCTTAGGTAGAAGTAAGAGAGAAGTAAGAGGTAAACCCAGAGCCTGTATTCTTGTTAAGAACAATATTAACGCTCTTCTTCTTCACAGGTTCAGCGACAAGGATAATGTAGCAATGGTTATTTCCACCAACACCATGGCTATATGGATCGTCAGCAGCTACATGGCGCACGACCACGGGCTGACGCCGCCTCCGGATGCTTTAAGGCTGCTGGTAGAGGAGGCTAATAGAAAGCGCATCCCGGTAGTCATCGGGGCTGATGCCAATGCCCATCACGAGGTGTGGGGCAGCACGGATACCAACGAGCGGGGTGAGTCACTCTTTGATTTTATTCTTACTAACGACATAGTAATTACTAATAGGGGGAGAGAGCCAACCTTCATTACCTCAAACAGAAGGGAGGTTCTCGATCTAACTCTTGGTAATAATCACTCGTCTCACCTTATTTCGAGCTGGCGCGTTTTGCAGGAATGCTCCTTCTCGGACCACTGTTACATCTGTTTTAGAATTGCGATCTCAGATACGTTAGATACGGCAGAGCGCAAAAGACACACTAACAGGAAAAGAACTGACTGGACACGATTCCAGACCATTATGGAGTCGGGCCTGCATTCGACTCCTCCCACGATCAATAATCACCTCGATATAGATCGAGCGGTTGAAACCATTACAGCACTATTTAACTCTGCTGCCAAATCAGCCTGCAACTTCCCGAAACCAAGAGGAAAACCAAAACCCCCTTGGTGGAATTCGGAAATTGCTGAGCTACGAAAAGTATGCCGCAAGCTCTTCAACAGAGCCAAAGCTACAAATGACTGGCTCCCTTTCAAAGACAAACAAAGGGAACTCAAGTATATGGTTAGGAGATCCAAACGAGCGTCTTGGCGAGACTTCTGTGGCAACATAGAAGGCTCGTCCGAGACAAGTAGACTCCGGAGGATTCTCAATACCACTCCTCGGGCTCTGGAATGTATTCAGAGATCGGACGGTACCTGGACCGACTCTGAAACCGACACTTTGGACGCCCTAATAGAAACACACTTCCCGGGGAATGAAATCTTTGTGGATTGCAGGTCTTGTAACACCAACCACTCTTTAAGTCACTCAACCCAATTCCAAATGACCAACGCGCATATTCAGTGGGCCATCAACAGCTTTAAGCCTTTTAAATCTCCCGGACCTGATGGTATCATTCCCGCGGACATTCAGCACACTGCAAGTGCGGTTGCGCCCTGGCTACTGCATATTTATTATGCATGCCTAAGATGGTCGTACATTCTCATAAGCTGTAGAGAAGCTCGAGTAGTTTTCATCCCTAAAGCGGGAAAGTCGACCCACACCAAGCCTAAGGACTATAGGCCAATTAGCCTGTCCTCCTTTCCTTTGAAAACACTGGAAAGAGTCCTTGATATACAAATCAGGAGCTCTATTAATTCCACGTGCCTTTCCAAATCACAACATGCCTACACTAAAGGCAAGTCTGTGGAAACAGCGCTTCACGTGCTCATTGAGCAAGTAGAGAAATCTCTTGCCAACAAAGAATATACTCTTGCAGTATTTCTCGATATAGAAGGGGCATTCAACAATATTTGTCCCTCCGCCATCACGAAATCCTTAGTAAACCTGAACCTGGACCCCAGCTTGGTTAGGTTCATCGAACAGCTACTGAAAACACGCGTCATTAGCTCCTCATTAGGAAACGTACATGCTAAAAGGACTGTCAAGAGAGGTACTCCACAAGGCGGTGTGCTCTCACCCCTCATATGGAATTTGACGGTGAACACACTACTTAGGAGATTAGATCAGACCGGCTGCAACACTATAGCTTATGCGGACGACATTGCTATCTCTGTTTCCGGTAAATATCTGTCAACACTAGCAGAAAAGCTAAGCTACACTCTTAGCATTCTGTCCCAATGGTGTCTTGAAGTTGGCCTAGATATCAACCCTTCCAAAACTGAGGTCATGCTCTTCACCAGGAAGCACAAAATACCAAGTTTTGACCTACCTAATATATAGTTTTTATCCTCACATCTCGTATCTATATATTTTCTTTGATATTAAAAGGACCCATATTTTGGATACCATTTTTATGTGATTGGACTGATACAGTGGCCATATTTGCAAGGATAGCATATTACTTTTCGTTTCTTCGACTTTCTTTATATAGTAATCTGGTTCTTTCTAAACATCTGGGTAAGGATTTTGGAAAAGTTTATTAAATCTCTCTCAGATTTTGATTATAATGTATACACGGACTGGCAGTCATCGTTAAATCTTTTCAGCAAGTTGATCTGTCTTGAATTGTCTCCTTTAAGGCATTACGGACACAAATCGATATGTACCAACTAAGGACACCCTTTTGAAACAACTCTTTTCAAATCCTAACAATTTTACTCCCTTAATTGGGTACTTCACTGCACATTATTGAAAATTAATATATACTCGTATATATATATATATATATATATATATATATATATATATATATATATATATATATATATATATTAAATTGTTGAACTGGAACTAACCGCAGTGATATCGGATGACAGGCTTAGAGAGCCTTAAATAGAACGATATTCGGTATTACAAAATACTTTCCATCTCACACCAAAACTTGCTACCCCATATTTCCATTCCATCTCAAATTTTTTCTCCTTGATCGAATATCGCTCTCATCAGTACGTCATCAGGACGTGTCGTTATAAATCACACCCTCTAGGTGCCGCTAAGGAACTCCGCTCACATCCCAGCTACAGTGCTTCGCGTTATCTAAGTTACTAAGTAAACACCCACCTCAACAAATATGTAAGTGCACTTTACAGTCCGCCTGGAATAAATAGGACTACAATGGTGGAAGGGTTGTAGAGTAAGGCAAATATGAAGGTATGCAGAAGAGAAATAAAATCCACACTGGACAGTGACAGTTTGCTTCTCAACATGCATTGCTTCAACGCAGTTCGCATTCCTCGCATGGATGATCTGCTTCCTTCTGTGGTTAACTTCAGTGCAGTCCAAATTGGAGGTGACTCAGTCACCCACCGATGGACATATGACTCACTTGTTACTGCAGCTTAAGGAGGAACAAAACTTCGGGACTCTGTTATTAATTGGACATGGCGATTGTACAGATACGCACTTCATCGGTGCCATTACCGTGCCCACCATTATACAAGAATCTCGTGACACTCTTTACATGAAGTCACTCTACAACAGTGAAGTTTTGGTTCTAGTGTGCCTCAGTTATGATGTGGACATCAGGATGCTACGATTGTTGAGTTCGATTCTACACCGAATGCGCCAATCAAGAATTGTATTTATATGGAAACAACCTGAGTCAGTGTCGAACTACTTAAAAAACGATTTGTTGAAGCTAATCCAGTTCTGCCACGAGAACGATATGGTGAACATCATAGTCCTGTTCAGCCACTTTTATAAGACTGGCAATTACATCAGCTTTAGTCACTACGGATACAAAGAATTGGACACGCTGAAGTTATTGAACCTGACGGGCAATATATTTCCTCCTAGAGTGAAAAATTTGAAAGGAAAGAAATCCGAGTTATGAAGGGCCATGAAGTTCATCTTACACTTTACATGAACAACTTTTTAAAGATGTTAGTGTAAAACGGCAGTTTTATGTTACTAAACATAACCGATACAACTGCCTTCAGCGGTGATTTGCCAAAACTTGCAAGAAATTATACCATCGATATTGGAATGACAATTTATAGTCCAAAATTTGGCGATGTACGAGATTTCTCATATCCTATGGAATTAGTCCAAGAGTTCGTAATGATTCCAATGGAATCTGATATTCCCGCAAATGAGATGTTTTTCAGGATCATCGCTGATGTTCGCGTGTGTCCTCTACTTCTGTCTTTGCTAATAATACTATCAATTCTTCATGCCTTCTGTTCTGTCAACTGCATCGGAAGTTGGCCTCACAAATTATATAAACTGGATACATTTTTGAATGACCGAATCATTCGAGCTTTGATGGCACAATTTTACCCAACGCCGAAACAAAATCAAATCAAGAGAAAAATTAAATTGATCTATTTTCTTGCTCTCCTATCGGGATTAATTCTCACAACAATGTACTTGGCTTACCTAAATTCATACTTCGTGCAACTTCCCCCAGAGAATCGAATCGAAACTTTCGACGATATGTTTCAATCCAACTACAAGATCCTCATCTACGTAGATAGTGTGGTGGTGTGATAAGGGTCAAAGGAGAGGAGTTCTGGAACAAATACAGGAGCATATTCAAAATAATTGAACTAGCTGATTACATAATTGAACTAGCTGATTACATACTTGGTGCAATGCGAGTGGGCTATCGGCTAATCCTGTCAAGACTGGTATTGCCCTCTTTACCAGAAGGAGAATGCTCGATGGACTTATTCTGCCTACACTAAAAGGAGTCACTATCCAGCTATCCAAGGAAATCAAATATCTTGGAGTCATCCTTGATAACAAACTTCTTTGGAAAACACATGTCGAACTGAAGACATCCAAAGCACTGTCAGTTTTCTGGCAGTGTAAGGGTGTTTTTGGTAAGACATGGGGTCTTTCCCCTAGTAAGGTCCTATGGATCTATACAGCTATGGTAAGACCTATTATCACCTATGCATCGATGGTTTGGATGAGCAGACTCTCTCTTGTAGGGGTAAAAAAAGCTCTTTCAAAACTAAAACGTGCTGTGGCCATATGTTGTACCGGAGCATTTCCGACTACTCCAGGCCCGGCACTTGATGCTTTGGTGAATCTCCCGCCACTAGATGTCTTCATCCGCGGAGAGGCCGTTAAGGCCATCTGCAGAGTGAAACATAGTGGCCACTGGTATGGGGTGTGCTCGATGTTGGACGACGGCGCAGGCACTGACATCGATTCTGCAATCCTGTCTATGCCCCCGGACTCCATGTCGTCAACCGTCATACTAGAAAAGTGGTACAATGTGTTGCTACCAGAGGCTCGTTCATGTATAGATCCCGAGAACGAGCCCGGCAAACACTGCTGCCGTATTTTCACTGATGGCTCCAGGACTGAAGAAGGTTCAGGTTCTGGTGTCTTCGTGGAATCTTGTGGGACCCGTCGGTTCTTTGCCCTTGGTCTGCATGCGTCTGTGTTTCAGGCGGAGGTGTATGCGATACTTGAGGCGATGGACTTTGTTGTGGAAAACAGGTGGAAAGGCAAATCTCTTTGTGTCTGCAGTGACAGCCAAGCTGCGCTCATGGCCTTGGATAGTCCGACCACCACTTCCACGATAGTCAGGTCCTGCAAATCCAGGCTAAATTGTGTTGGAAAACATAATAGTCTGACGCTGACTTGTGTACCGGGACACGCTGGCATTGCGGGTAACGAGACCTCTGACTCCTTGGTCAGGATGGGCTCCGAGGCTGTCTTTATTGGCCTTGAGCCTGTTCTGCCACTCCCTTCCGCTGCCATCAAAGCCACTGCAAACAAGTGGGTTGTTTCGACCCACAAGCGAGCATGGCGGGCTGAGAGAGGCTGCGGATGGACGAAAATTATGCTACCTGCTATCTCTGACCGATGGTCACGGTTCCTTCTATCTTTAGGTAGGAGGGACTGCAGGCTGTTGGTTGGCGTGATGACAGGGCACTTTCTATGGGCTAGGCACATGGAAAGGATTGGCATATCAGACAGTGCGCTGTGCCCAGCCTGTGGAGAAGAAGACGAGACGGCGGACCCTTTTCTTTGCGTCTGCCCTGCCTTTGCTCGAATCAGGTTTGGGATTTTTGGCACTGATGTGCTGAGGAGTAACCAACTTGGCTCCTTGGCACCACAGGATCTACTTCTACTTCTTCGGAGGTCGGGTAGATTTAAAACGGAGTAAAAGGGAACCTTAAGTGCAGTACAATGGATATATACTCTGTCTGAGTGCTGTGCTTACTAGATTGTTCCGACAAAAAAAAAAAAAAAAAAAAAGTTGCGATGAGAGTCAGAGAAAGAGTTACCTTCGATGGGTGGATCGCGTAATCGGTAGAATGGAGGAAACAAAAGTGCTCTGTTAGAAATTATACAAATATCTCTCCCAAGCGATATACATATATTTTTTTTTCCCATCGAGTTTTGTTGTCTGCTTTATTTTCGGATGACATTTGTACGAGTGTGGAAGCATGTTCGGATTGTGGGAAACAAACAAGATAAAGGCTTTGGGATCATTAAGTTTCAACTATTTAATTAATTGACAGTTGGAAAAAAGACTAGTTCGAGAGAATTAATTGTACCTCTGAAATTGTGAAGAGCATTCGAGAGATCAGAAACATTCCTTCACCCATGGCTTTGTATGAGAAAATATTTTGTAATTTCGAAACAAAATTCAAGACAGCAATATAATTCGTATTGCTATTGACCGTAGGTAATTTGATATATCTACATTCAAGATAAAGCCCATGAGTTTAATTGACAAATATTCTGAGATTATTGTTTGAAACAATGTAAAAAGCATTGAAAATCATTTTAAAAAAAAGCGAAAGAGAAATTTTATGAAATTGCGATCACGCTTATGTATGAGCAAGAGAGAATGTACGAATCAGAGAACACAGAGAAGCGACCCTTAAACGTGAAATTTTTAAATGCTTCAAAAAATGTTTTATTTATCGATAGTTGGCAATCTGTAAAGAACTGTTTATCATTTGAAGAAAATCAGCCACACTACTACAGTTTGCGCAAAACGAGAGGTGATTCTCTGTATTTTCTCAGATTTCTGGAACGTCGCCAGAATGAAAGCATTTCTTGAAGAATATTCAGGCATACAATTCATGTATTCAAATGACTTCGTTTGATGCAACAAATATTATCAGAGATAATTTTATGCCAACATTTAAGGTAATCGAAGACATAAACAACAGTTCCAATGTTTACAAAACTTTTAACTTGACATTTTTTGATATCAGAATTCAAGGTCAGGTGTACCACAGAGTCGGATTGTTATTGCCATTTGCAGATAGTTCTCATCAGTTTTTGCAAATTTTTTTTCTTGCTAGTTCCAATGATGAAATTGATCAACGGTGTTCTATTTCACGGAACGTACAAACAGAAATAATTGCTCTCTTGGAGAACGAATTGGTGACTTTGTTTAAAACGGCAATGGACGTAATGCCTTTGGATAATCATACAAATGTCATAAGCGCTGATAAAACGGCCGCTGGACAGGACACCAGGAGATACAATGTACAATAGACGATGTAGCAGTGGTAATCGTTGGAGAAGAATCCAATGCACGCGATATCCTCCTTCATCGTAGAAATGATCAACTTCGATGTGTCACTGAACTTTCACGCTCTTATGATGCTTTGCAATGCCCGATTTTGTTTTCGCAAAGGGAAGACAGGAGTCAAAGTACCATTAAGTTGGTCAATCCGTCAACTGGTTAGTGAAATTTATTCTCACAAATCGGTAACGCAATTTTTACAAAACTTTAAAATCCAATTACAGATATGGATATTGTTGTAGAGTCTATTCGTAGTTGGAAGAATAATAAAAACGCGTGTAACCAATTCAACGACAGTTGCAGAACAGTTTATTAATTCAATATAATGTATAAAAAGAGAAAAGGAGATAAAGCAAAAACATAAGAAGACAGTGTTGGATAGTTAGTAATTATTATCAGTGTTTGATAGTTATTCATTTTCAACAGAAATTCCAAATAAAACGGCCTGCGCAATGAATTATTATGCGGACAATTTGATGATTCGTCCAAATCCAGACAATCATATTCTGAAATGTCAAAGACTTTCTCAACAGTGTAGTGTCGACATGGATGCGAAAATAGAGACTGAAAGTTTGAATTACTTTAGGTTCCATCAGAAAACGCTACGCGCTGAAGAGTACATTCATCTCCGTGATGCCATTAACAATCATGGCAACCAGCATGTAAATCCAAATGACATTGGCCAATTGACGATATTGCCATCTTCCTACACTGGTAGCCTGCGTCATATGCATGAGTATGCACAGGATGCGATGGCATATATTCGTTCTTAGAGTCGACCAGACCTGTTTATCACTTTTACCTGTAATCGGCAATTCACAAATTCAAAGCGCTCGTCAACCATTTTTCCTTGAAATGTAGAGTAATTTCCAATATAATGATCAGCACCTTGACAAAAAGAACAGCTGACATTGGTGGAAACAAACGTTTTTGCCCCAGTCTTCGCTTCTGTTTTATCCATTTGATGGGATTTATTTTCCTTTCGCTCTGGCTTTTTAAGTCGACATTCAGGAAATTGGCAGCGACGTTCAACTGTCTTGTGAAAATTATCATACGCAGGAAGCTTCACGAAGGCTTGCTTTTCATCATAAGCTAGTTTGGAATCGGCATCTAATTTGGCTGAACCAAGTGTATTAGCATTGAGTCCATAACATTAGTTTCATCCCCAAGCGACAACAGTGACGCACGTAACGCTGTTGCTGTATCGACTATAGTGCAAAGCGAAGCAGCACCATCAGCTTGCATTTGTGGCAGCAAAGATTAACACCTTGTCGTCGTACCTTTCCTTGAGCCGAGCAATTGCTTAGGGATAATTATCTTCTATAACTTGAAATGGTTGGACAACAGACAGCGCTGGGCCTTCGAGACAATTAAGAAGATAATTGAATTTTTCTACAATAGGAATAGAAGAATGACTATGAACCATGTGGGTCAATGCAGAAATAAAACGTGAATACTCTCCATATTTGCCACCAAAACGAGTCAATTTAATGGAATTTACGCTCACAGATGTCGTATCGAACGCGCTACTGCTACTTCTGCCTTTTAAATAGGTCCGAATTGAACTTTTAATTCCGATGTACAATTCCTCTATATCCGATCTAGCAGCGTCCTCTGAATCCGCTTTCTAAATTTGACGTTGGATGAAGAGAATATGTTTAAAATACGACTCTAATACTTACATCCTGCATTCCAAAATCGTAACATCAACATTGTCTTTGTATTTATCCACTTTTAATTTGATATTTGTCATATTTCGCTTCATTGTTTTACGTTGTTGTTTTTTTTTTTTATTATTTAAGTTACTTCAGCGATGAAGAACTATACGTTGTTGTTTCAGATCAGATATATCTGCCTTTTTCACAAATATTACGGGTTTAGTTATATTTACCCACGAACGTGATTATTTCCAACAATACGAGTTACTGCCTACAGAACCACATGTCCTGTCACGGTCGCCAAAATCATGTGTTTTAAAAAACGAGCAATGGGTTCTTAGGTTCTTTATTATTCAATCGCTTGTAGTCAACTGAACTGTAAACTTTTTGTACAGAGTTTAGTGAGTTCAAAGAAATAAGAGAGTAAAAATGAAACAATGTATGACAAAGAATAAAAAAAACACGATATGAAAGTACAAAATACAAGTTAAATATAAGAGAATTTGTTCCATACAGGGTGATATGACCCAACGGATACTATCACTGATTTTTCCACCGATAGAATGGCTGTGTCGTCTGCAAATGTGGCTGTGATGCTGTTTTCCTCCTTAGGTAAGTGATATGTAAAGAGTGGGTACAGAATGGATCCCAATACACTAATCTGAGGGACACCAGTTTTTATTTCCTTGAGATCAGAGTATATGGTTACCTGTTTGATTCTAAAAAAGCGATCTGATAGGTATGATTTTAGTATGTTATAATACTGAGTTGGTAACTGAGCATGAAATTAATTGAGGAGCTCACCATGGCATACTTGATCGAAATCTTCTTTTCAATAGCTCGAGTTATTCTGCCGACTTGATCAATGATTGACAGTCTCGTGCGGAATGGAACTTAGGACAAAACATTATAAACCATATAATAAACTTCATGAAAAACAGGCAATTCAAAGTTCGAATCTTTCACCAATATTCCAAACCACGTTTCCTCCAACCTTCATAACAACTCTTACGATCCCATAATTATAGGAGATGCACTAACAAAATTTTTTCCTGAAATAGTATTTATCTGGTCACGTCCAAATCACTGGAAAACAAATTGCCGATAAAGCTGCAAAACTTCTGCCAAACCCCCCGTAACTTCTTCTTCAAATAATAATTATAATGGTATCCACATATATTCCCCGCAACCCCTTTTGTGCCCTATCACTTCAAAATGGTATCGAGGCCTCAATCAAGACAAATCAAATATAAACAGCTTTTTGAAGTTTCAACACACATACTAAATGGAGTTAAGTTTGAGCGCCAGAGACTTGGGCATACCAGATTGACACATTCACACATCATAGACAAAAACTCTACCCTTCCTCATTTTCAGCACTGCAACTCTTCAAATCAATATTTAACTGAATGGCCGCAGTTCGACAAGAACAGAAACAAATCTTCTCCAAAATCGATCCCCTTTTTTTCCATTCCCAACCCAATTTAGTATCCATAAAAAGAGTGAAATTTTTCCTTAAATCCTGCAACCTATATAGCCTACTCTGATCTCACCAACGTGTTTTAATAAGTATCTGCAAATATAAATTTCCCCATAATTCCATTGAAAACATATTCCATTAGTGTAAGTCTTCTCTTCAATATAAATTTTCTTCCGTTTATATATACCTGAAGATTTCGTTACCTATCAATAGCGCAATTTGCTCATAGTTTATAATTATAAGTTAATAAAAATAAATAATAATATTATAGAATAATAATAAGTGAACTCTAACATCGAGACCAAGAGCAAAACAAGACGAAAACGATTCGTTCTTAAATTGTGAGATTTCCTAAACTTTGGACGACTATTATGAAGGTGGACATATATACACAAATCCATAAAATGTTCCTCAATTAACTTCGTAATTCATTGTATATTATTGTAGATTATAAAATTAGATATATAACTAACTAATCGCAGTCATAATATTTCCTAAATTGGAAATTATGCCTTAAGAAGATATTCGGTATTTCAGAATATTTCCAACTTCATACCAAACATTGCATAGCATATTTCAAACCATCTACATTTTTTTCCTCGGACGAGCATTGCTATCATCAGTACGTCATCAGGAAGTGTAATTTTATATATCAGGCTTGGCTCTACATAGCTGTACTGAGGAATTCCGCACACATCCCAGCTACTGTGTTTTTCGCTATCTGAGTTACTAAGTAAACAACCGCCTTAACAAATATGTAAGTGCACTTGACAGCCCGCCTGGAATAAATTGCACTGAAATGGTGGAAGGGTTGTACAGTAAGGCAAATATGAAGGTACGCAGAAGAGCGATAATATCCACATTGGACAGTAACAGTTTGCTTTTCAACATGTATTCAAGGCAGTTCGCATTCCTCGCATGGATGATCTGGTTCCTTCTGTGGTTAACTTCAGTGCAGTCCAAATTGGGGGTGACTGAGTCACCCAGAGACAAGCACTTGACTCACTTGTTACTGCAGCTGAGGGAGGAACAAAATTTCCGGACTCTGCTAGTAATGGGATATGGTGACTGTACAGATAAACACTTCATCGGTGACATTTCCGTACCCACCATTGTACAACGATCTGGTGACACTATTTACTTGAAGTCACTCTACAACAGCAAGTTTTGGTTCTAGTGTGCCTCAGTTATGATGTGGACATCAGGTTGCTACGAGCATTGAGTTCGATTCTACACCGAATGCGCCAAACAAGAATTGTGTTTAAATGGAAACAACCTGAGTCAGTGTTGAAGCACTTAAGAAACGAGGTGTTCAAGATAGTGCAGTTCTGTCAAGAGAATGATATAGTAAACATCATAGTCCTGTTCAGGGCCTTTTATGAGACTGGCAATTACGTCAGTTTTCATCACTACGGATATATGGAATTGTAGACGCTGAACTTATTCAACCTGACGGGCAATATATTTCCTCCTAGAGTAAAAAATTTGCAAGGAATGAAAATCCGAGTTATGAAGGGCCATGAAGTTCGTCTTACCCTTTACATGAACAAATTTTTAAAGATGTTCATGTCCAAGTTGAATGGCAGTTTCATGTTCCTAAACATAACCGTCACAACTGTCTTTAGCGGTGATTTACCAAAACTTGCTAGAAATAATACCATCGATATTGGAATGACAATTTATAGTCCAAAATTTGGCGATGTACGAGATTTCTCATATCCTATGGAATTAGCCCAATGGTTCGTAATGATTCCAATGGAATCTGATATTCCCGCAAATGAGATGTTTTTCAGGATCATCGCTGATGTTCGCGTGTGTCTTCTTCTTTTTTCTTTGCTAATAATGCTATCAATTCTTCATGCCTTCAGTTCTGTCAGCTGCGTCGGAAGTTGGCCTCGCAAATTATATAAACTGGATACCTTTTTTAACGACAGAATCATACGAGCTTTGATGGTGCAATGTTTCCCAACACCGAAACAAAATCAACTCAACAGAAAAGTTAAATTGATCTATTATCTTGCTCTCCTATCGGGAATAATTCTCACAACTATGTACTTGGCTTACCTAAATTCATACTTCGTGCAACTTCCCCCAGAGAATCGAATCGAGACTTTTGACGACATGTTTCAATCCAACTACAAGATTCTCATCTACATAAATACTGTGGAAGCTGTGATAGTGGCCAAAGGAGAGGAGTTCTGGAACAAATACAGGAGCATATTCAAAGTATTTGAAACACCTGATTACATACAAATACGGAACAGTCTTAACACTTCGTATGCTTACAACTTATCTACACGATTATGGATCCTCTATCAACATCAAATGAAGTATCTGAAGCGGAAGCTTTTTCGTATTCCAGAGCAAATGAAAATCGATGAATTCTTGCCTCTGTCCATACCGATATATGAAAATTCAATCTTCAAGAACGAACTCGATCAGTTTATCTTAGATATGCAGGCCTTCGGCATTACCGAATATTTGCAGACATCAACTACTCACGAAATGATAACCGGTGAAACGTACTTACGAGATCCGGATGACAACCAATCAATACACCCAATGGAGTTTGGAGACCTCTTTTGGATTTGGGTGCTATATCTCTTGGCAAATGGGTTCGCAATGTTTGTGTTCGCCTTGGAAATATTGGTATTTAAATGGAAACGCAAGTAGCGATGAGAGGCAGAGAAAGAGTTATGTGTTACCTGGCATGGAAGGATCGCGTAAACGGTAGAATGGAGGAAAAAACAGAGCTCTCTTAGATTATAATACGAATAGCTGTCCCAAGCCACGGATTTTGTTGCGTGCTTTATTTTCGGATGACAGTACGAATGTGGAAGAAATATTCAGATTCAGAGGATTAAACGCTTAGGGAATAAAAAACTTAATTATTTTTCAACTATTTGTATCTAACTGAGAGTTGGAATAAAGAATAGTTCGGGAGTATTAAATTGCACGTCTGAAATTGTGAAGGGCATACGAGAGATCAGAAACATTGCTTCACCCATGACTTTCTATGACAGAATACTTTTTAATTTCGAAACAAAACATTTTCAATAAAGCCCACTCAACAGCGATATAACTCGTATTGCTTTTGACAATAGGCGATTTGATATATCCACATTCTCCATTAGGCCCATGACCTTTAATGACACATCCTCTAAGAGAAATGTTTGTGCCAGTCTTCCGGTTAAGGAAAAAACAAGTCTGTTGAACCGATATAAAAGGAATATCAAGAAAATTGTCATCCTGAGGTTGAAAAGGAAATTGTCTAAGATGGGTGTAGTTAGATGGGCAGGGATACCAAATGTGAACGATGTGAAATTAACGGTATGAATTATACTCAGAGTACCGCGGAAGTTCGGTTTATAATCGATGACGGCTTGATAAGTATTGATATGTGTATTGTAGGGATTTGCTACAGGTTAACACAGTTCCTGACATTTGTTGAAAGTTATAGAGGTTAATGAGTTATAATAACCCACCATAATAGATTGTAACAAAATCGACGGTGTCCGAAGTCGTGACTATTCTACAACAAGTTACATTTTAAGAAACTGAATTGCATAATCGGTCCATTTGAATATTATTCGCGTGGCCCTACATCCTGCCAAACTTATACCGATGATAGGCACGGGCCCCCTTTGAGTATCGCCAAATTTGCCAATTCATCAAATATTTCTGTTACCGCCGAACGGAGTATTTTAAATTATTTGATTTCTATTTTTTCCTACTGGGTGTTTTGATTATCATAGAATTTTTGATATGTTTCTCATTACATATGTATATAGTTTTTTCCCCCCTTTTGTCTATATATTCTATTATACGCATTTATATTTGATAGCCTTGGAATAACTGTTAAATACCGTTTTTAAAAAAATAGCTTACGCGTTTAGAGACTTGGAAGAGTACAGTCAGTTCGCGTTTGTATATGGAGAAATAAACAAGAATTTTTAAAGTCGTGGCAAAAACGGTTTAAAACCTTATTTAATTTTTATGTGATATATAGTTTTACGAATAAAATCTTATTCACTTGAAAATCGACCCTTCTTTTAAAAACTTGTCGAGCGCGGACTCGGGATTGTGAAACCTCCTTTCACAAATCTTTAAAAATTCTTTTAAATTGCAAAAACACGGTTCGTGATAATTAAAGTGAACTTTACGCGTTTCGCGAAAAATAAAACAAAAAACTTAAAGAAGTGTTATAAACTGATCCGTTCGAAAACGCAAATATGTCCGCCACGGATGGCCTAAACCAGTCGGACAGCGTACACCACTGCAAAAAGTGTGACCAAGCGGATGATTCCCGTATGGTGCAGTGTGATAAGTGCGACATGTGGTACCACTATGATTGCGTCGGAGTAAATCATGACATAGCTGATATAAGTTGGAGCTGCGGATGCGGTAATCCCTTGTCAGTAGCAGTCACATCGAGTTCGAATGCTCCTCCGACAAATGCACATAATAATGTTCCACCAAAAGTCCAACAAATTCAGCCACAGGCGACGTCCTCCCCCCAAATCGTGTGCAGCCAATTACATCAAACAAAAAATACATCGGATCCATCCGAAGTAATTAAAACGATCGTATGGAACTTTGGACAAGTTGCCGAACAGACAGTTGGAAACATTGGAAAAGTTGCCGTCCAAGTTGAAGCAGAAGCACAACAAGAAGTAATGGAGAAAAACGCACAGCAGCCGCAGTCGGCGCCAATGGTTAGTTTTCGCTCTGCAACTCGAACGCAGCCAATGTATACAAATGAGCCGAACTTTTATAATATTGCGCCAAGAGAATATAATGTTGCGCCAAGCGGATGTAATGCTGCGACAAACATATATAATGTTGAGAAACACGCAGAGTTTGCTAAGAATACTCAGCAACATTCGTTGTTTACGTTTGACAGCCAGCCACATTTTCTATCAAATTCGCATCCAGCTTCTCAAAAAGAAGAAAGTGCAAAAGCATGTGAATTGCGTTTAGCTATGCTGGAAGAAGAGACAAAACTTCAAAAAAGTTATTTAGAAGAAAAATATAAAATATTGTCACAAGCTCAAGGGATTTCCTTGATTAAAAGCGATAGTTGTCCCCAGTCGATGCCTACCAAAATGCAGCTGGCAGCTAGGCAAGCCATTCCAAGAGAGCTGCCGCATTTTCATGGTGATCCTGAGGAGTGGCCTCTGTTCATAAGCAGCTTCGATACCAGCACAGAGGTCGCCGGGTACACGAATGTCGAAAATTTAATGCGATTACAGGCCTGTCTTAAAGGAAAAGCACGGGAAATGGTGAGGAGTAAATTGCTACTACCGGCAATGGTTCCAGAGATAATTCACACTCTAAGGATGTGCTTTGGTAGGCCAGAGTATATAATTGAAAATCTCATCGACAAGGTAAGAAAAGTGCCACCATTAAAGGACAGATTAGATACACTTATTGATTTCGCTCTTTCTGTGCGCAACGTTTACTCAACGATGGAGGCTTGCCGCATGGACGCCTACATGAACAACCCTATGCTGGTAAGAGAACTAGTGGAGAAGCTTTCGAACCAGTACAAAATGTCTTGGGCTATGCATCCTAAACAAAAGGAAGTGCCATTGGTGAAGGTGTTTAGTGATTGGCTTTATGCGCTCGCGGAAGCTGCCAGTCAAGTGGTTTCGCCTACAACAACAAAACGCAACGGCCATGTCAACACGCACATGCAAGCACTCAATGTTCAGCAGAAATATGACTGCGGGAACTGCAAAAGCAACGGGCATAAAATTGCTCAATGTGAGGAATTCAAGAAGCTGAATATTGATCGCAAGTGGGACGTGATACGATCACTGAAACTATGCCGTCAGTGCCTCAACACACATCGTAGGCGCTGCCTAGTCAATCGGGTCTGCGGAATCGAAGGCTGCAATGCGAAACACCATCAACTCCTGCATAGAAGCAAAGTCACCAGTCAACTGACCACAACGAGCGAAGGCGCTGCGTCCATCGCGACCCTGAATTCGCACCACAAGACTCGCGAAGAGGATAGCTCATTTTTCCGCATACTACCGGTTCGTATCCATGCTGCGAACAAATTTTTTGATGCCTTTGCATTTCTAGATGAAGGGTCATCAGTCACGTTGATTGACGAAGAGGTTTTCAAGTATCTCAACTTGAAAGGCGTGCTGGATCCCTTGTGTTTGCGCTGGACCGGGGATAAAACTCGTTCTGAAGAATTTTCCGTGCGAACCACATTGAAGGTGTCCAACCCCCAAAACGATCGCTTCACGTTGCAAGGGGTTCACACAGTCAAGAATTTGGGCCTTCCAATGCAAACTGTCCACATGGAGAAAATCATCACCCAACTTCCCTACTTGGCGGGGTTGCCAATGAAGTCCTACGTAGATGCAAAGCCAACAATTCTTATCGGGTCCAACAACTGGCATCTAGCTGTGCCGCTCAAGATTCGTGAAGGTGCTTGGAACCAGCCCATAGCCACCAAAACGAGGCTAGGTTGGGCGCTACAAGGTCGTTGCTCAAGTCAGTCAGCAAATTCGTACTTAAACATACACACGTGTGGCTGCAGCGAGAAGTACGAGCAACTCCACGATCTTGTCAAGGAGCACTATAAGCTAGATGCACCATCACCCACACAGCTGTTGTCGCACCAAGATAAGCGAGCTATGGAGATCCTCGATACAACTTGTAAGAGGGTGGGCAGCCGATTCGAAACTGGGCTACTCTGGCGCTACGAGCACATCGATATGCCGGAAAGCTACGATACTGCATTGAAACGTATGATTTGCTTGGATAGACAATTTCGTAAGGACCCATCGCTGAAGGCAGCAATGCAAAAACAAATCGACAACTTGCTGAATAAAGGCTACGCAAGACGACTAAGTGCCGAGGAGTTGCATGCAAGCACAGATCGCGTCTGGTATCTGCCAATTTTCACTACTAGGAATCCGAATAAGCCCGACAGAGTGCGACTAGTATGGGACGCAGCCACGAAAACAAAAGGCGTATCATTGAACGACATGCTCCTCAGCGGGCCTGATTTGCTGACTCCACTGGTGGAAGTTCTTCTTGGCTTTCGACTTGGGCGAGTGGCGATTTGTGGAGATATCGCCGAAATGTTCCACCAGATAAGCGTGCGTAGCAGTGACATGCATGCTCAAAGATTTTTATGGTGTGAAAAAGAGGATACGATCGACAGCCCTGGAGTGTACGTCATGCACGCGCTGACGTTTGGTATAAGCTGCGCCTCATGCATTGCTCATTACGTGCGCAATAAAAATGCCGATGAGTTTGCGCAGCAGTTTCCCCGTGCCGTAGACGCGATTAAGAAACATCACTATGCAGACGACTTTATTGATAGCGAGTACAGTGAGCAGGCAGCGTTGCAATTGGCAGAAACGGTAAGAAAAATACACGCAGCAGCAGGTTTTCATATACGCAACTGGTCTTCAAACTCCACATTCGTGCTAACGCATTTAAGCACCGACCACGCGGTAAGCCAGGAACCGGTCGAGCTGAGCACAAACGAGAAGATACTTGGAGTATTTTGGGACCCAAAAAAGGACGTGTTCAAGTACGCGCTGAGGTTTGCCAGGCTGAAAAGGAACGTTTTATCAGACAACGCGATACCCACGAAGCGTGAGCTCCTTCAAGTTTTGATGTCTATATTTGATCCGTTAGGATTCATAGCACAATATACTATTTCACTAAAGATTCTTCTTCAGGAAGTCTGGCGATCGAGCATCGATTGGGATGAAACTCTTCCTGACGAACTGGCTCGGAAGTGGTGCCAGTGGAAGACGATGCTAAAGCAAATAGCAGCGGTTGAAATTCCACGATGCTTCTCACATTCTTTAAATGAAGCTGATGACGTCGAACTGCATACCTTTGTGGATGCAGGGGAGTATGGCTATGCAGCGGTATGCTACCTGCGAGTTCGATGTGGCAGCAGCATGAATATTTCATTGGTGGCAGCAAAGTCCAAGGTAACACCATTTAAGCCTGTATCAATTCCACGGCTCGAGCTACAGGCAGCAATCACAGGTGTGCGCCTGGCAAACCAAATACAAAGCGTTCCTCGATTACGTATTTGCAGAAAAGTGTTTTGGACTGACTCAGCTACGGTTTTAAAATGGCTCCGCATGGATCCCAGGCAGTTCCAGCAATTCGTCATGTATAGAGTCGCTGAAATTCTCGAGCACACCAACCCAGACCAGTGGAAGTGGGTCCCATCAACATCTAACCCGGCAGATCTTGCAACAAAAGCCGAACCCAAAACGTCAGATCATTTGTGGTACAATGGACCTGCTTTTTTAATGAATGCTGAAAACGAGTGGCCATATCGCGACGACTTCGGACCCACGAACACCGCCGAAATTAGACATCACCTGCTTCACATTCAAAAGATGGATAAACATAAGCTGCCCATCAACGTTGAATATTTTTCATCCTGGCGCCGCTTGTATCGCGCATTAGGGATGTTCATTCTTTACGTGGAGAAGCTGAGAGCAAGAATCAGATCAGTGAGTGCTCTCCCCGAAAAGCCCACGTTCGAAATGATCCAAGCAGCGAAGACGATCCTCATCAAGCAAGCGCAACTCAGCGAATATTCCCAAGAAATAATTGTCTTGAAAAGTGGTAAGAGTATTGAGAAGAACAGCAAATTAATTTCCTTTAATATCTTTCTAGACGATCATGATGTCATTCGTGTTAAAGGGCGCACAGAATTTCTAAATCCACACGACGTGATCGTGCTGCCCAGCAACAGTAACATCTCCTATCTGATCGTCAAGGAGATGCATGGGAAATATCATCACCTTGCCCATGAGACCATTATTAATGATATTAAGGGTCAATATTTCATACCACGGCTGCGCGTGCTGTATCGTTCTGTTCGAAGCAGCTGCCAACACTGCAAAAATAAAAATGCGATGACGATGACACCTCAAATGGCCGCATTGCCAGCTGCCAGACTTGCGAGTTTCGAGCGCCCATTCACTTACGTCGGAATTGATTACTTCGGCCCAATGTTTGCTGTTACGGTTGGAAGAAGGCGTGAAAAACGATGGGGCGTTATATTTACCTGCCTCACGGTTCGAGCGGTGCATATTAAGGTAGTCCACACCTTGGACACTAGCTCCTGCATACTGTGTATTCGTAATTTCGTAGCGCGTCGAGGTGTACCAAAAGAAATTTATACGGATAATGGTACAAATTTCAAAGCATCTGCGAAGATTCTGCAAGAAGAGGCCGGGCACGTTGATTATGCGGAAATCGAAGCCAAGTTCGATGACATCCAATGGAAGTTCAACCCACCTGCCGCCCCCCACATGGGTGGCGCTTGGGAGCGGCTAATCAGATCGATAAAAAACGTTCTAGCAGCAATGTATTCTGAGCCCAACTTCAACGACGAGACGCTCCGAAGTGCACTGTTCGAGGTCGAATATATAATAAATTCAAGACCGTTGACTTTCGTTTCACTGGAGTCGTGTGATGATGAAGCTATCACTCCTAACCATTTATTGCTAGGCTCAACCAACGGTTATAAGCCGATTGGACACGGTGGCGATCTACGACATCGTTATCATCAAACCCGGATATACGCCGACCGATTTTGGCAAAGGTGGCTAAAGGAGTATACGCCTGAACTAACTCGGCGGTCGAAATGGTATACGAAGCAACCACCTCTAAAGGTCGGCGACGTCGTGGTCATCGTGGACGACAACCAACCGAGAAACAAGTGGCCAAAAGGTATAGTTCAGAAAGTTGTCATCGCAAAGGATGGCCAGGTACGACGAGCTACAATGAAGACGCAACATGGCTTGCTAGAGCGCCCTGCAATCAAGATAGCTGTCCTAGACGTCGGTAATCAACTGGAGTAAGCGCGTTTGGACTCGCTTACGAGGGGGAGAATGTTACCGCCGAACGGAGTATTTTAAATTATTTGATTTCTATTTTTTCCTACTGGGTGTTTTGATTATCATAGAATTTTTGATATGTTTCTCATTACATATGTATATAGTTTTTTCCCCCCTTTTGTCTATATATTCTATTATACGCATTTATATTTGATAGCCTTGGAATAACTGTTAAATACCGTTTTTAAAAAAATAGCTTACGCGTTTAGAGACTTGGAAGAGTACAGTCAGTTCGCGTTTGTATATGGAGAAATAAACAAGAATTTTTAAAGTCGTGGCAAAAACGGTTTAAAACCTTATTTAATTTTTATGTGATATATAGTTTTACGAATAAAATCTTATTCACTTGAAAATCGACCCTTCTTTTAAAAACTTGTCGAGCGCGGACTCGGGATTGTGAAACCTCCTTTCACAATTTCATTCCCAAATACCGAAGTGCCCGGAACCGAAATAGGTTCAAATAATTCCCACTTTGCGACTGAGGTACATTCTTGACCCTCTTTGAAATTGTTGTCCCATTTTCCAGAACCTTCAGTGCAGCCTGGCTATTACTGAAGACTCTAGTCTCCTCTCCACGCTATTTGTTCTCAATTACCCAGTACGCTACTTTCAGCATAGCGAATATTTCCGATTGAGGCAACGGGGTTGCATTTGTATAGTAAGTTGTTTGATTATCTCTTACTTGGGAGAGGTCTGGATGATTTTTGGAGGTGCATCTCAAGTAACTCACAACCTCCATGTGGTGTCACCTAAGCAATGGCATTGTATCACCCGGTATGTCTTAGCTGATGTGAGTGGGCGGAAATTCAGGCGCGATATTTCTATCGTTGGCTGCGCCCTGGCCAGCATCAGTTCGCCATGTGAGGAGCGGCAGAAATGAACTGGTGCGAACTGAAGGCACTCTCTTAATCCGCGGTGTTACGCGAACCGTGCCATCGAATATCTTTGCAACGGAGGGATACGAAAGAAGGGAGGCACTCCTATACCTGGTGACCTCGGAGTATGTCTATGATTTTGGCACATTATCCGGGCTATGATGTGGTGCACATGCAAATTCCCTGCACTCGTGAGAATTAAATAAATAATACTAAATTAAAAATCAAATTATCACAGTTGAGTAGAGCGGACGTTTAAGTTTACTCCGTGTTCGGAAATTGATTTTTGGTGTCTAAAATATCATAATAGTGGCGAATATTAACGAAAGTGATTGAGAGTGTGAAGTGCTTCTGATATTCTATGGTCCATTACTGGCCACGGCGTATTAATATTAATAAGGAACGTTATAATATTATTAAGGAACATAAATATTTCCGATTTTAAATGCTTAAAACCTTAAGCACAAGAGCGTGAATACGAGTGTAGTGGGTCTACAGCGGTTTCACCAAACAACAAATAGAACAGACACTCTATTTGAGTGTATTTGTGAGATTTTCTGCTAGTGTGAGAATGCTCCTTCAATCGTCCATGACCTTAGTTAAATAAGCATGCAGAGGGGTTTCACTGGGGCACTCCACCCCATTTTAATATATATTAATTTTTATTAATTATTTTAGTTATTAGTAGGATAATATTATGCCAAAAAACGAAACAGTTATGATTCCACAACTTATGATTACCAGGGTGCATTTACAATGAACAAAAGTGAAAGTGGAAAGCAATTGGATCAGATTTTATATATTTTTTTAATTCTTTTTTTTGTATCTCTATTTATTTAACTACAATCTGTCCAGCTGGACATTACTTATATTATATTATTACTTATATTATATTTTACTTATATTATATTTTTGTAGTATTACTTATATTATATTTTTGATTATAAGCATGTGTATGAATTTTCAGTAGCATTCAATACATTAACTACCTTAATTTAACAAAGTTAGATTTCATATATATTAATTTCATTCATTCCTTATTATTATTATTATTATTTTTTAATTTTTTTATTTATTTTTTAATCTAATCTTATTTTTTAATTTTTAATTGTAATTTAATCTTAGGGGGTAAATCTGAATGGTAAGGCCGATGGTACATATTTTTTTAGTCTTCGCGCGCTGGTATCGCTGGCTATCAATTCTACCGCCAGGTTGTTAGGATGGACTCTAAGACGTTTGTGATATGAGTGGCTATATTTCATGATTTCATCATTTACTTTTGGGATGTTTAGATCGCGATGAATAATGTCGTTGCTGACATACCAAAGTGCATTAGCACACAGTCGTATGACTTTTGATTGGAATCGTTGTAGGATGTCCAGGTTTGACTTGTATGCTGATCTGGGGGAATTTGAATACCATATGTCCATATGGGCTTCAGTATTACCTTATATATCAGGACTTTATTTCACAGTATTGGGGCTGACCTTCGTTCAAGTAGCCAGAACAATGACCTAAGCGTTAGTCCAATTTTTTTCCGTTTGGAGAAGATGTGACAGCGCCACGTAAGCCGCCGATCCATTTGCACCCCAAGGTATTTTGCATGGTCTGCTTGTGGCAATTGGCAGTTATTTAGTGTCACTGGAGGGCAAGAACCTGCACGTAGGGTAAAAGTCGTTTGCACTGATTTTATTGCATTTGCTTTTATTCGCCACTTGTCTAGCCATAAGTCAATTTGTTTCAGGTTCTCCTGTGTCAAAGGGTAGGAAACCCTGCCCTCTCATCTTACATTCTCTTATTGCACTTATATTTATGTTTATCTACTCTCACCCACTATGTAACATGAATATCGTCTAGTTCAATAAAGTTCAGTTTATACTCAACAATTGTCGCCTTCACTACATGGTGTCAGAAGTCGTGCCTAATAAAGATAAAAATAAATAAAGAATGGTAAATGAAGGTGAAGAAAGGTCATCAAATTCGGCGTCATCATTTGTAAGACCTCCCAAACCATTACAAGTCACGGGCAACAATGCATCAACGGCTTGGAAAAGCTGGATACAGCAATATAAATGGTTTTCCACAGCTGCACAGCTTGACCAAAAACCGGCAGAAATTCAAGTGGCGACGTTGATGTCGTGCATCGGTGCGGAAGCTATCAACATATACAACTCGTTCTCGCTAACGGAGGCAGAACAACTTAATGTGAAAAAAATAATACAAAAGTTCGACGAACACTTTGTTCCAAAAATAAGTGTTACTTTTGAGTGATATACATTCAACATAATGTTTCAATCTGAGGGTGAAGCGTTTGATGAATATTTTACAAAAATAAAGAACCAAGCAAAAAAATGTGATTTCGGTGTTATTGAGGATTCTCTATTACGGGACAAAATTGTGGTTGGCATAGGTAGTGATTCAGTGAGAGAAAAATTACTCGCTGAAGACGATATCGGGTTGGAAAAAGCTATTAAAATTTGTAGAGGGAGTGAGATGGCTACACAGCAGCTTAAAGAACTCCATAAAAAATAAGAATTAAAAGCAGAGGCGATTCGCAAATATGCAAAACCCAAACGGACGGCAAATAAATGGAACGAACATAATAAAGCAGTCTACGATTGCAAACGTTGCGGTCAACAGCATGAGAGTCGTAATTGCCCAGCATTTAACAGAACATGCAAAATCTGTCACCGTAAAGGGCACTTCTCTCAATGCTGCTTTCGATCTAAGCGCAGCGAACATAAACACGTTGACGCTCTGCAGCAGAATGCAAATACTGACTCTGACGCCGACAGTGATCTCTTTGTTTTGACTGTTAACATAGCAGAAACAAACAAAGACGAAAAAGAAAATTCGTATGAAGAGATAATGGTCGACAACAACAAAATAAAATTCAAGCTGGACACAGCGGCTCAATGTAATGTAATTCCTCTAAGTCTGATAGATAATAATAAATCAAATAAAATGCAAGCCGTGAATAACAAATTAATTGCGTTTGGAGGTGGAAAAATTGATGTTTGTGGTGAAATTCTCCTAAATTGTGCTGTGCGGAATAGAAAATTCAAAGCAAAATTTTTGGTGGTAGAAGATTTTCCCAACTTTGAACCGCTTTTAGGCAAACAAGATTGCGAACGTTTTTCACTGATACTTAGAGTAAATGAGCTCAATTTTGATACAAAAATATTTGACGGATTAGGCAAGGTAAAAAACTTTGTATATGACATCGATTTGGTCGACAACCCGTCATTCGAACATTACGCTCCAAGAAAAATACCACATGCTCTAAAAGAAGCGGTCAAAAAGGAAATAGACAACATGGTAAAGCTAGGAGTATTAACAAAGACAGACGAGATTACCCCTGCAGCGTCACCGATGGTTGCAGTTAAGCAAAAAGATAAGATCCGTGTTTGCATTGACCCAACAGACATAAACAAGAACATACACAGACGATATCACCCACTAAAAACAATCGACGAGATAACAGCAAATATTGAAAATTCCAAATGGATTACTCTATTAGATTGTAAAAAAGGATTTTGGCAGATTGAGGTCACGGATCGTACACGAAAATTCTGGCAACACCATGGGGGCGTTATTCTTATCAAAGGCTACCATTTGGACTAGCATCAGCGCCCGAGGTATATCAACAGTTAATGTCCCAACTATTAGAAAATGCGCAAAATACAGAAGTGTCAATGGACGATATTCTGATACACGCTGAAACAAAAAAACAGCTTGAACAGCAAACTGAGGCAGTAATTAAAATATTAAAATACGCAGGTTTGAAGCTAAACAAAGATAAATGTGTGTTTAATGTAAACACAGTTAAATTTTTAGGTCACATTTTAACCTCTCATGGCATTCAAGCAGACCCGGATAAGATAACGGCCATAAATCAATTTAAACGACCAGAAAACAAAACGCAGCTTCAACGAATATTAGGTATGGCAACGTATTTATGTAAATTTATACAAAATTTTTCGGAATTAACAGCCCCACTCCGGTCACTTTTAAAGAAAGATGTTCTTTGGAACTGGTCGCCTGAGCATGAAACATCATTTAAAAACCTCAAAACCGTATTCTCCTCAACACCCGTGCTCGGCTATTTCGACCCGAATCTCAATGTAAAACTTCAAGTAGACGCTAGTAAATCCAACGTAGGCGCCGCACTACTTCAAAATGACCAACCGGTAGCTTATGCGTAAAAATCACTCTCGAAAGCAGAGCAAAATTATGCGCAAATCGAGAAAGAGGCAAAAGCGATTAGATTCGCTTGTGCGAAATTTCACGAGTACATATACGGCAAAAAACTGATTATCGAAACTGACCACAAACCTCTAGAATCCATCTTTAAAAAACCTCTTCATTCAGCCTCTCAGAGACTGCAAACAATTTTACTACGCGTTATACCATATTCTCCACAAGTAATATATAGGAAAGGGACAGAAATTAAATTAACCGATACTCTAAGCAGAGACTGCGAAAATAACCAAAATGCAGATACCGAGGAAGTAATAGAACACAGTCGCTAAATTCACCACAACTACAATACATAAAATATATGCCGAAACAGCTAAGGATAGCAAATTACAAAAGCTTATTCAATTCATACTCGATGGGTGGCCATCATCTATATCTGAGTTACCAACAGAAATTCGCGAGTTTTGGAATTTTCGTGACGAACTAACATATTTGAACGGAATAATCTACAAATCAACCAAAATACTAATACCAAAATCACTACAGATTTTAACAAAAATTCATTCAGGACATCAGGGAATTCAAAGATGCATAAGCAGAACACGATCAGTTGTATTTTGGATCTGCATGCACAAGGCTATTAAAAACTTCGTTGAAAAATGTGCCATCTGTGAGTCTTACCAACCATCAAAACAAAAAGAACCATTAATCATAAAACCTATACCTTCATTACCATTTGAAACCGTGGCAACAGACATTTTTCATTTCCAAGAAAAAGATCATTTGTTAATTGCTGATAGCTATTCTGGTTTCATGGACTTTGCAGTGCTTGAACAGTCAACGTCATTTGAAGTTATAAAACTTTTAAAAAACTGGTTTTCCACACACGGAATTCCAGTAATATTGGAGTCTGACAACTGACCACAATTTAGTTCCAAAGAATTTTCAAACTTTACAAAATCTTGGGACATACAACATCAAACATCAAGTCCTTATTACCCGAGATCAAACGTACGTGCAGACAGCAAAGTCTATTTTGAAAAAATGCTCAAAGGACAATAGCGATATTTTTCTTGCCTTACTGAATTATAGAAACACACCAAGAAATGATGAATTAGAATCTCCGAATCAACGTTTAATGAGCCGAATCACATGAAGTACAATACCGACATCAAACGAAGTATTAAAACCACGAGTAGTAACAAATGTACAAGCCAATATGAATAAACTAAGGAACACGTACAAAGAAATTTATGATGAAGGTACAAAACGTTCTCAGCCGATTCAACATGGTGATCGTATCAGAGTACAACGCGGGCATCGTAACTGGGTATCCGGATCAATTGAAAATGAAAACAAAAGTACTCATAAGACGTAATTCAATTCACATACAACCAACAAAAGCATACATACCAGTACCACATACAATTGTACCAGACATACCTGAAACCACAGAATCAATGGACACAGCTCGTACGACAACGGCGGAATGTGAGATGACCAAACCATCATTACCAGCAATCAAGATGTCACGCTATGGCCGTACTATTAAAGAACCAGATCGCTATAAACCTTAAAATGGAAACTAGTCTACTCGCATATACTATACATATTTATATTTAACAATGAATTAAAGTCATTATTTTATTGAAGTCATTTTCTTTTATATCTAACTTAAAAAGGGGGATGTCAAAGGGTAGGAAACCCTGCCCTCTCATCTTACACTCTCTTATTGCACTTATATTTATGTTTATCTACTCTCACCCACTATGTAACATGAATATCGTCTAGTTCAATAAAGTTCAGTTTATACTCGACAATTGTCGCCTTCACTACATCCTGCAAATGCTTCGAGGCTAACACGGGGTTTTTGTTGCTGGCCATTACAACAGTATCATCTGCAAAAATTGCGGTATATGTGGTATCAGACAGAGGCAGGTCAGCCGTGAATAGTGTGTAGAGCACAGGTCCCAAAACGCTCCCTTGTGGAACACCAGCTTTGATTGGATAGAGGAAAGTTACGTCGCTGTTAACTTTGACCATGAAGAATCTGCTTTCTAAGTAGGACTTTAATATGGCAAAGTAGTGATAGGGTAAATGCATTTTCAATTTGTACAGTAACCCTTGGTGCCACACCTTGTCGAATGCTTGGGTGATATCCAGGAATGCGGCTGAACAGTATTCTCTTTTAGCTTTGAATAATGCTTTACGCCGCGGTATTCATTCAATTTCAAAATGAGAGAGTAATATTTTGAGAAAAGAGAGGGTAAACTGGGGAGTGCGGGTGTGTTACAAAGCAAAAGTTAAGGCATAGAGTAAAGAAACATACTTACTGGCATATATACAAATAATAAGGAAAAGGGTCGCTTAGAGCGATAAAATTCAGTTCTCTGCACTGTCTCTCTCAGCTTTCGTATAATTACCCCCGACCGATCTCTTCTAAATCGAAAAATGAGTGACATTTCAGATTGTGACTCTTATTTCTTTACTCTATGGTTAAGGCCAAAAGAGCAGTGTGGCAAGGGGTATATTTGAGTAAGCTGATTGCTCTTTATTTTCTTTACATCAGGGACTCCCAAAAACGCGACGGTGAGTTCGTGCCCCACACGTATAAGATCGTGTTTCACACCGATTCCAAAGAACATATAGAAAAGAGAGTTAATATGAATGTATTTGTGCGAGTTCTGCTACTGAGAGGAGGTTTTAAAATTGATGTATGTAGTGGTAAAAATACAGTGCACCCCCCTCAACTCTAACTATCGTCATTCCTCAATTCACTTAACTTCTAAAAATAACTGAAAACATACAATTTCTTGGATAATTTCTCATTGTCAATGAACCCTCAAGATCCACAAGTCGAAATATTCCAGTTGCGTTTAAACAAAAAAATTAATTCGACAAAATAAAACATTGTTTTCTTCATTATTAAAGAAAGAAACACTACATCTGTTTAATTAAAAGCATAAAGACGTTAAATTAATTCGTTTAGGTGCATTTTTTTTACCTATTTTGAAGATTTTTCTGAGATTATTGAAAATGTTTGACCGGCAATTTCTTAGTCTTCGTCTCCCTCTGTTCCAAATTCTAATTTTCTTACTATCCCCTGTGCACTTTCATTCGTTCATGGCCTTGCATATTGAACCACGCTTGGGGTATTACTGGGGCAGTCGGACCCCATTTTAATATAAATGAATTTTTATTAATTTTTTTAGTTATTAGTAGTATAATATTATGTCAAAAAACCAAATAATTATTATTCTACATCTTATGATTACTATGGTGCGTTTACAGTGAACAGAAGTGTAAATGGAAAGCAATTGGATCAGATTTTACATTAAGAATAGTTATAATTTATGAAAAGAACTTGTTAACATTTGAGTTTTCAACTCCAAATTAAATAATACAATTTTTTTTTGATTTATTATAAACTTTTCTTTTTAGAAGTTTCGCAGTTCTTTTTAAAATACAAATGAAGTGACCCCCTAAAAGTTTAATTTAAACGTAGCCCTGCTATTTTAGACAACATCCCAGCAGTGAAACCAACTAGTTAAAGTACTAGTAAAACTCAGATTATATGTGGAATTCATATATACATAATATAATAATGTGTACTCGACATGTAAAATACTAGTAAAACTCATAATTATATGTAAAATTCATATATATATGTGTGCACATAATATAATAATATGTACTCCACATTAGTAACTTGAAGATTTATCTCTAAATTGAGGAATTAAAAATTTAGTATGCACGGCAATGAAGTGCCGCAGAAGTCAGTAACTGGTTAACTTATAGATAAGTTTTGAACTAGTAAATTAACCACTTGATTTTTTACTATTAAATTTAGCAGTATATTTTGAAGACTGCCTATAATTTTCACTACAGGGATATGGAATATTTTTACCAAAAAAAAATGGTCGGAACGGTAAATAAATATGGAGGGAATAGAATGTCTTTTCTTATACTTCTTGGCTTCTATTCTGAGCAAATACTCTCTATAGAGTATATTTGGTCTGTTATTATGTTTATTATGTTTGTTATATATTGTATTTGGTCTGAGCAGGTTTTAAAATTAATGTATGTAGTGGTAAAAATACAGTCCATGTTCTTTGCCGATACCAAAGACAATATACAGAAAGACCTTTCATTGCTCTCTTGAGTGCGAATCAACATATTGAAATTGATGGCAACCAAAGACAATATACAGAAAGACCTTTCATTGCTCTCTTGAGTGAGAATCAACATATTGAAATTGCTGGCAACCACATTGGAATTCAGTTCGGCAATTTCACGAAGCAGTCGTGAATATGTATCCATCGGCAGTCACACACATGGCTATTGTTGTTCGCACATTCGTATGAATAATTTAGTGTGTGTGTTTATGTGTGTGCTCACAGCAGAAGCGACTAATTTGAAATCAAATTTTTATTTTCTGTTCTGTGTGGCTGTGGTAAAATACACAAGAATGAATTTTCTGTATGGCAAAAGCTTCTTATTCGGAAAGTGCGGCTTAAAACAAATCATTTGTGGTTTTGCGTATAAGAAAGACTTGCCATGTCATGACGACGCATAATGTGTGCATATTGGAACACTTGACAATATTAAAGAAATATGCATGCATAGGATCTTTTATAGGATCGGAGTTGGGGAGTTCCGTAGGAGAGCCTTAAGTAGAACGATATTCGGTATTACAAAATATTTTCCATCTCACACCAAAACTTGCTACCCATATTTCCACTCCATCTCAAATGTTTTCTCCTTGGTCGAATATCGCTCTCATCAGTACGTCATCAGGACGTGTAATTATATATCACTCCCGCTTGGTTCCTCTAAGGAATGTCGCATACAAACCAGCTACAGTGTTTTGTGTTATCTAAGTTACTAAGTAAACACCCGCCTCCGCAAATATGTAATTGCACTTTTACTGCCCGCCTGGAATACATCGGACTGAAATGGTGGAAGGGTTGTAGAATAAGACAAATATGAAGGTACTCAGAAGAGGAATAAAATCCACGCTGGACAGTGACAGTTTGCTTCTTAACATGTATTCAAGGCAGTTCGCATTCCTCGCATGGACGATCTGGTTCCTTCTGTGGTTAACTTCCGTGCAGTCCAAGTTGGAGGTAACCGTGCCATCCAATGACGAGCACATGACTCATTTATTACTGCAGCTGAAGGAGGAACAACATTTCGGGACTCTACTAGTAATGGGACATGGTGACTGTAAAGATACACATTTCATAGGTGACATTTCCGTGCCCACCATAATACAAGGTTCCGGTGACACTCTTTACATGAAGTCATTCTACAACAGTGAAGTTTTGGTTCTAGTGTGTCTCAGTTATGATGTGGACATCAGGTTGCTACGAGCATTGCGTTCTATTCTACAACGAATGCGCCAAACAAGAATTGTATTCATATGGAAACAACCTGAGTCAATGTTGAAGCACTTAAAAACCGAGGTGTTCAAGTTAATGCAGTTCTGTCAAGAGAATGATATGATGAACATCATAATCGTTTTCAGCGACTTTCATAAGACCTGCAATTGCATCCGATTTCATCACTACGGATACATGGAATTGGACATGCTGAACTTATTCAACCTGACGGGCGAAATATTTCCTCCTAGAGTAAAAAATCTGCAGGGAAAGAAAATCCGAGTTATGAAGGGCCATGAAGTTCGTCTAACAGTTTACATGAACAAATTTTTAAAGATGTTCATGTCGAAGTTGAATGGCAGTATCATGTTCCCTAACATAACCAATGCAACTGCTTATATCGGTGATTTACCAAAACTTGCTAGAAATAATACCATCGATATTGGAATGACAATTTATAGTCCAAAATTTGGTGATGTGCGAGATTACTCATATCCTGTGGAATTAGTCCAATGGTTCGTAATGATTCCAATGGAATCTGATATTCCCGCAAATGAGATGTTTTTCAGGATCATCGCTGATGTTCGCGTGTGTCTTCTACTTTTGTCTTTGCTAATAATACTATCAATTCTTCATGCCTTCAGTTCTGTTAACTACATCGGAAGTTGGCCTCACAAATTATATAAACTGGAAATCTTTTTGAATGACAGAATCATTCGAGCTTTGATGGCGCAAACATTCCCAACCCCGAAGAAAAATCAACTCACCAGAAAAATTAAATTGATCTATTTTCTTGCTCTTCTATCGGGATTAATTCTCACAACAATGTACTTGGCTTACCTAAATTCATACTTGGTTCAACTTCCCCCAGAGAATCGAATCGAGACTTTTGACGACATGTTTCAATCCAAATACAAGATTCTCATCTACATAAATACTGTGGAAGATGTGAAAGTGGTCAAAGGAGAGCAGTTCTGGAACAAATACAAGAGCACATTCAAAGTAATTGAAACTCCTGATGATATACAAATACGGAACAGTCTTAACATCTCGTATGCTTATCTCGTGTCTACACGATTGTGGATCTTCTATCAACAGCAAATGAGGTATCTGAAGCGGAAGCTCTTTCGCGTTCCGGAGCAAATGAAAATCGATGAATTCTTGCCTATGGCCATACCGATATATGAAAATTCAATTTTGAAGAAAGAACTCGATCAGTTTATCTTAGATATGCAGGCCTTCGGTATTGTTGAATATTTGCGGACATCAACTGGTCTCGAAATGATAACCGGTAAAATGTACTTAAGAGACCCAGATGGCAGCCAATCAATACACCCAATGGAGTTTGAAGATTTGTTTTGGATTTGGGTGCTGTATCTCTCGGCAAATGGGTTCGCAATGTTTGTGTTCGCCATGGAAATATTGGTATTTAAATGGAAACGACAGAAACTCAAGTAGTGATGTGAGTCAGAGAAAGAGTTATGTGTTACCTCGGATGGGAGGATAGAGTAAGCGGTAGAATAAGGGTAACAAAAGAGCTCCCGAAGATTATAATACGAGTATCTCTCCCAAGCCAAGGATTTTGTATTGATAGCGAGTTTTGTTGCGTGCTTTATTTTCGGATGACATTTGAACGAGTGTGGAAGAAATATTGAGATTCTGAGGATATTGTGCTTCGGGAATATCAAACTTAATTATTATTCAAATATTTGTAATTAATTTACAGTTGGAATAAAGAAACAATTCGAGAGAATTAAATTGTACCTCTGAAATTGTGAAGAGCATTCGAGAGGTCAGATCACTGCTTCAGCCACGACATTGTATGAGAGAATAGTTTTCAATTTCGAATCAAAACCTTTTCAATAAAGCCCGCTTAATTGCCAAAGAATGTTGTTCAAGCAAAGACAATATACTGAAAGACCTTTCATTGCTCTCTTGAGTGAAAACATAGAGTAAAGAAATAAGAAGAACATACTGTCTGTATGTTGGCGCTGCTGATAGCGCCGATTACACAATAGCTCTTATTTTCATATCGCAGCGCCACTCTGGTTACTACCCCCGACCGATCTCATCTATATCGAAAAATGAGTGAACATCAATAACCGTTTTGCCATCAAACAACACCTCCAAGAACAAAGTACCCGTTCCAACTAGAAACATGCAATTGAATGGATAAACCATTTGATAACAGAAATAATTACACAGCCAAGTTACTCGCATTGCAAAATATATACATATAGACCTGCTGTTAAGGACTCAATAGAATGTATTAGTCTTGAGTTGTAGTCTTTTGGCTTCGATGTGCTTTCGCCAGGTGAGACGTCTATCCAAATGAATCCCAAGATATTTCACTTCGCTTGTTTGTGGGATCATTACTGCATTAGGAGATAAAGGAGAGCATGTTTCTTGTCTTAAAGTAAATGTTATGTGAACGCTTTTCGACTCGTTAACCTTAATTCTCCATTTTAGTAACCATTCTTCTGCAAGTCTGATGTGATTCTTTAATTTTTGTGAGGCAATGTTGGAATCTTCATGGGAATATAAAATTGCGGAATCGTCTGCCAACATAGATGTAGTCAGCTGGTTATCTGTTATCAAATCACTTGTATACAAGAGGTACAAAAGCGGGTCAAGTCCCCTGTGTGACTCCAGCTAAGATTTTGTGGGTGTCTGTCATATGGGTTTTATGCTTGACTTGAAATTTCCGATCGAAAAGGTAAGACTTCAAAATATTACTATATTCGGGAAGGTAGTTCTGAACTTTGTTGATGAGAGCTTCATGCCATACTTTATAGAACGCTCGAGCCACATCGAGAAAAATCGCAGAGCAATATTTGTTATTCTCGAAAGCGTATCTAATTACTGTAGACATTATGGGGATCTGCTCTATTGTACCGTGCATCTCTCGAAACTCAAATTGGTGTTGAGGGATTACTTCTTTTCTTTCCAATAGTGGTGTTATTTTATGGAGAAGCACCTTTTCGAAGACTTTAGCGACATAAGACTTATTGGTCTATATGATCTTATTTGTGTTGGATCCTTTCCTGGTTTATTAATCATTATAATAACGGACAATTTCCAAAGTTTGGGAGGTAATTTTATCTTAGCAAAGCACTTAATATATGCGTAAAATGAACAATTGTTATATTTGGTACTTCCTTCGGCATTTTGTTTGTGATAAGGTCGTGAGCCGGAGCTGTTTTGGAACTTATTTCCTTTCGCACAATCAATTTTACTTCCTATATTCTAATCTTTGGACGTCGTTGCGCCTGACGTACATTCAGAGGTGTTAGGGGTACTTCAGTCTGCATTAAATTTGGTGTGAACACAAGTTGGAGATGATCTGCAAAGGTTTTCCTCTTTTATACATCGCTTTTTGCCCAAGTACCATCGGAAAGTCTTATAGGCGGTTCCCAGTACCGGGGCCGCTTTATTTTACTTACAGCTTTCCATAGGGAGTAGTTGGTATCTGCGGTCGAAAAAGTGTCGGTTATGTTGTGGACTCAGCTCACGTTCCCTCTTTAAAGTATTTTGCAGTTCTTTTGTGACACTTTTCAATTCTTGTTTTAACCAAGGGGATCTGAATATTTGCCATTCTCGTCTCAGTTTCCGTTTTTCTTTTATCATTCTTTGAATGTCATTTGATGTTTTGTTAGATCGACTAGAAGCAATTTCAACAATTGGTGTAGCGAGTTTAGCTGCAGTGCTAAGTAGTTGGGGAAACGTGTGTAGCGTTGCGTCGACATCGTGTATGGTTTTAAGGGCCTACGTTTTGCTGGATGTGCGAACTGACATATTTTCTAAATTTCAACCAGTTTGTTAATCGATTGGTTAAATTGTCTGGTTTGGCTTCTATTTGAGGATGGGAGGTAAGGGTCAAGATAACTGGCGAATTGTCAGAAGAGAGGTCATAGCAAGCCTCTGCTGAAATTAGGTCTCGGTTAATCTTTTTAGTAATGCAAAATTCTGTTAAATCTGGTATTTTACTACGATCAAACGGCCAGTATGTATATTTACCAGATGATATAAAACCCTTATTCCGGTTTCATGACAATTATCATACTTGATGTTTTCTCTTCTGAGTCTATATTCAAACATTTGATTTTAAACAATTATTTTTACATTATAATGTTACACTTTTTAATATTTTTTGTTGTGGATACTCTATATGAGTATGTATACTTAAGTAAGTAATTATTGTTCACAGATGTGTTGAATTCATTGCTTATTTTTAAATGCTCGTACAGGTTGCTTTGAGATCGGAGCGTAACCAATGTGTATGTGTTGCCAAATTAATATTTAGGAGAGTGTATGATCGTATACTCTCATTGCTAATTCATCGTAGCTACAGTCGTTCCGAATGGTCTAGTTAACCTATCAGTGGCTTCCAGGGATAGTGATGATAACCTTATTCGTATTCTTGGTAGAATTTAAAAGGGAATGAAAATTTGTCATTTAAATGCACAAAACTTAATGAATATGATGGATGAGTTCAAATATCTATTTGAGGGTTCTGGCGTTGATTTTGTTTGTGTGGCTGAAATGTGGTTCATGCCAACAATGCAGAGTGGTTTATTTAGTGTCAGTAGATATCGATTGTTTCGTGTGGATAGAGTGTCTTATGCCGCGGGGTGGCAATTTTTGTGAGGGATGGTATTACACGCAAATTCCAAAGCAAATCAGTTTGTGAAGGTTAGATTGAGTATTTGTTTTTATGTGTTGACAATGGAGTTGAAAGACTTCTTGTGAGTTGTATCGACAGACCTAATCGTACTATTGACATACAATCACTGACAGATCACATTCGGGCAATTTCATTCGGACTTTCAAAAGATTGTTATTGCAGGAGACTTCAATAGCAATATTCTAGTTGAGAGCGGACTGGTCACATAAATGTTGGCATTGGGCTTGGTTTCCGCTAATACAACATCACCGACACACTTTAAGGGGACAAACAGTTCGCTGTTGGACGCGTATTTTATTGATGATTTGAAGAAGATTAAAATTGTGACGACCAACTCCCTACTCGCTGTTTTTCAAAACATGACCTTATTTTTCTGACGCTTGATTTTACACTTAATATGACAACCGCAGTTTTGAGATACCGTGACTTTAAAAATATTGACTACCAACACTTGTGTTCTAAACTTGACACTGTACAATGTAACTTGATATATTTAATGTCCTCAGTAAGTGACAAAGTGGAATATCTACATTCTAATATTAAATGTCTTTTTGATGAGTTTGTCCCAAAGAAAGAGCGCGCCGTTGAGCAGCCTTGGTTTACTAATAATATCCAGAATTTAATTAACATACGTGACGCTGCATACAGACGATGGAGGCGATATAAGCTACCCCTTCTGTATGAAACTTACAGAAATCTTAGAAGGCTGGTTACTAAAGATGTCAAAGCCGCTGAATACTCCCACTTCGGAAAAACATTTAGCATTGCAGTAACCAGTGAACAAACATGGAGACATATTCGGAGCATAGGTATAGGGAATATTGCTACTTTGGACCTAAATGATATAAACAGGAAATTAGTCAATCTTCCAATTGAAGCAGTGCAACAGAATGCTTATGCAAACTGTTGTAGTTCTGTGTCCTCTGATATTATGTTTGTGTTTGCTGGTGTTGACGAGTCAGATGTGTTGGAGTGTTTTCTGGGTATAAAGTCAAATACCTGTGGTACCGATGACATTCACCCTGTCTTTGTTAAGGCCATACTTCCTAAGCTGCTGCCAATCATAACTAATATTTTTAATACTGTTATAATAATAACAACTTTTGCTAATTGCTGGAAGTTAGGGAAAATTATTCCAATCCCGAGTCTGATAACGATTATAGACCAATAGCAATTTTACCATACCTGTCCAAGGTATCTGAACTAGTAATGGCGAAACAATTAAAAAAGTATTTAACAGACAATAACATTATAACGGAATGACAATCTGGGTTCATGCCAAGGAGGAGCTGCATAACGGCTCTGACTGATGTAGTGGGGAGTATTTGTCCATCACTTGACTTAAATAGGGTGTCTTTCTAGGTATTATTGGACCATTCAAAGGCATTTGACTGTGTTGACCACAATGTGTTACGTGCGAAGCTTCTGAGAATGTACAAATTCTCATCCGGCGTAGTGAGGTTGATGGAATCATACCCTACAGATAGAACCCAAGCGGTTTACCAACCGAGTCAGTGTGATGACGAGGATTTCTTGTCGGCAGTACGAGGTCCTCAGGGGTCCATATTGGGGCATCTTCTTTTTTGTATATATATAAATGATCTACCGACTGCATTGCACGATTGTGATATTCATGTGTATGCTGATGATGTCCAACTTTACATACGCTGTAAAAGGGACGACATTATTAATTGTGTTACTCAAATTAATAATGACTTATCTTTATAACTGGGCACAGAAAAATGGGCTTTGCCTTAATCCTGCTAAGTCAAAATGTTTAACGACTTACAAGAAACACTTTGATACCACAATACTACCCAGTATTATAATGAATGAGTCTGTGATTGAATGTGTAAACATGGCTAAAAACCTGGGAGTTATATTTGATGCTTCTCTAACATGGAGTAACCACGTTGCGGTCACGGTTGGAAAAGTTTATGGTATGCTGCGTTCACTGTGGTCAACGCAATATTTCACCCCACAAGGAATCAGAATGCTGTTGGCTAAGGCCTACTTTCTCCCAACATTGCTGCATGGTTGTGAAATTTTTGGGAACTGTGATGCAGCTAGCAAACGAAATCTTCATGTCCTTTTTAATAATATAACAAGGTATATTTATGGCTTGAGTAGAACAGATCATGTATCCACTTTATCAAGGCAAGTTTTTGGGATCACATTTGATGAACTCTTGGAGTCTAAGACGATCATCGTTCTTCGCAAGATTATTTACACCCGGGAACCTTCTTGTTTGTTTAGATGTCTCAGGTTCACAAGTTCGTTGTGTAGGAAGTCATCTTGACAGACGATTGGCCTAGATGCGCCAAATCGAAGCCAAGAAAAATCATATGATACTAAAAGCTAATAGTCTACATCGGCTTATGCACAGATTGAGTTTAGAATAGAAAATAATCTTGTACGAAGCTATTATAAAACCAATTTGGACTTACGGACGCCAGTTTGGGTGGCGCAAGCAACTCTAATATAGAATTAATACAAAAATCACAATCCAAAATTGTCAGAGGCATTACTGCCGCACCTTGGTTCATTAAAAACATCAACATTCCCAACGACCTGAATATACCACTCGAGGAAAAAGTAATCTATGATTCCAACCTGAAATATATTAAAATAATTAAAAGTCATCCAAACCATCCAGCAATGACCCTGGTATATAATAGGGTCCATGGTCGCCTAAGACGGACTAAAACACCAGCACTACAATCACTTATAGTTTAAATATATACATATTTACCAGTACAAATTTAAATAATAATTAAACAAATGGCCAACTATAGCGACTGTTCAGTCTACGCAAGCGAGTGGAGAAATCGTTCATTGTCGAAACGATATCTAGCAACTCATCAAAATTGCTGAGGACAAAGACAAACCACTGTTGGAGTATTAAATGACAATCACCAACATGAGAGTTTCTCTACAAAACGTTCTACACAACAAAGTGAAACACCAAGTGGCACATTCAATACTGACCAGCAGAATTTGATATATTTATAACATCTGTGCAAGGTATGAAGACTATGATGCCACAAATGATGAAAACGAAAGAGTCACTCTTGCGACAAATTATTTTCAAGGCTGAAATTATGCTTCTGGAACCCACAAAAGCAGGAGTACCTAAAGACAGACTGCTTGGCCCACTGCTGTCTTTGCTCTTTACAGCTCACATGCCAACTTCCGATCATACCGCTATATTCTCCTTTGCCGGTAATACCGTCATACTGAGTAGAAGCTGCTGCCGTCTGAATCCTCACATTGCCTACAGAACCAATTAATCTCTATTGAACAGTGGCTTAACAGATGGAGGATAAAGGGCAATGAAGCTAAATGTGCCCACTTAACATTTGCCTTAAGGAAGAACATGTGCCCGCCCATTCGCTTCAATGGTGAGAACATTCCAGAATGCTCTGACATAAAGAAACTAGGAATCCACTTAGATGAACGTGTGCTCCAATCAAACTGAAGCACCATACTTTGAATTGGGTACTAAATAAACATTCAAAGCTTGCCTTAGAGTCCTAGGTACTTGTATATGCCAGTGTCTTTAAGCCCATATGGGATTATGGGGCACCGCGTGTCCGTCGCACAAACAGCGAGAAACTCCAATGCCTCCAATCGAAAATTCTGAGAATGATCACTAGTGCTCCAAGATACTTCAGGAACTTAGGCATCCATTGTGACCTAAATATAGCTACTTTTGCAAATGAAATAGTGAACACCTGCAAAGCCTACGCTCTTAAATTGGAAAACTGCTTGGCGAGGAGCGGATTATAGCTTTCCTCTACAAGACGACTCAAAAGGGCGACTCTTGATCTGATTGACTAAAGTCTTATTGGGTGTTGTGAAAATACTAAATATTCGATGCAGTGGCTGAGGATATTACCCAAACATATATACAAAGTCTGAAAGCTTATGTAAATTTCTTGACAAAACAAGTTCAGTAAATAAATAAATGGAAAGAAACTTCCCATTGGAAAACCGTTGCCATATGTCCCATAGCCGAGAAGCATCTGCCATTTTCATTCAGATGCCAGCCAACCCCAGTTCTCTTTTCAGTTTGCGCCATGCCCTCTAGAAGTAACCCTTGTCGAGAAGCTGAGCATTCAGAGCATAAACAGATCTGAACTTGTCTGATCTCTCATATTCTATAACAACAAAATTATAATCAGTCACGTAAAGAAATTTAAGCTTGCCCCGCAATTCGAAGCTGAACCAAATCAAGACTATAGTTGCGGAACTAATAGTTACCTCTTGTTCCAGCACGATCGTCAGTAGATCTGGGGCGATCCCCTGAAATTGACTGCAATTGTCGAATACATTACATGATGGAGAAGAACTTATTGCAGCAACATATCAGAAGATATTTTGTGCATCTACGGGTAGGCTCCAATTACAGGATGTGCTTGTCTAAAATCCAGAAAAGGGATTTTTCCAACACCTTTGGATGCCATATCTGACATCTTTTTATAATTAATTTAAAGATGTTTTATAATCGTCCAACTGCATCGAACTTTAATCCAAATACTCGTAGGAATTTTCCGGTTTGTGCCTGTTTCCAGATATGATCGGAAAGAAAAATAGCGAGACTTTTAATGTCCATGTATTGTGTATTCCAAGATGTTAATAGTTCGAGAACTGAGAAATACACACGAAATTTTTAAGGAAATTTAAATGAATGAGGATAAGTGCTACACGAGATATCTTCTGTACAGCAAATCTTCTCAGATATGCGAGGAGGTCAGTTGAGGTAACGGCAAAATAAAGAACGTCAGGTAACAATACTTTGGATTCTTATTTCCTTTGCAATTCGAATGTAGTGCTTATGTAGTCTTATCTACTCAGATCCTAAGAGAGAAAATGGTATGAGTATATCGAACTTTTTTGTAGCATATTGGTAGGAATGGAACGAATTGTAGGTTGTGACTGCGGATTTCGATTGCAATTTCTACCAATCAAATAAATATTGGTACCCAACTTTCTTTTAAAGTTGTCATAGTGTTGAATTTCTATTGACTTTACCTGTGTATTCTGATTGCTATTTGGCAACACCATTAGGCGGGCATTTTTCTATCTTGGTACTGTAGCTCGCTTCAGTTGCTGGTATTATGTAAACCGAGTTGGCATGGAGTTGTCGCATAATAATGATATTCACTAAAACCGAACTTCTTGAACAAATTATTACTTGTTTTTCTGACAATATCTTTAATAGGACTCCAGTTTGAGTCAGATTAATTGAGGTTTTTGGAGAGACTTATGAGATAAAAAGGCATGACTTTTATTCCACCAGTCTAATTTCAGCATATGGAATATGGTATTGTGGTCCTCATATAGTCTTCTAAATTTTCTCTAAAGCTATAAATATGGAAATAGGGGGCATGGGCATCTATAACGGGTCTACCAACATACCTCACAAGGCACTAATTAAGTAAACCGTTTTTTGTTTTCGTTTCAAGGGTTTTCCATATTTCTGAAATGCTCCTGCAATATTAGGAGTTGCCTTCTCCTAAAAACCGCACAAGAATTCAATTTAAGTTAATTAGAGGTCACAGTAAATCCCACGAGCTTGAAGGATTCCAGTTTTATTTGTTGCGACTTTTGTGCGACGACGCTACTACCAAAAAATAGGTATCATTTGCTAAACACACACTTGGATATAACTTCTGAACTCCAACATCATTCGAAGAGAAGAGAAATGTAAAGACGATTCGTTCTGATATTCCCTAAACAAGGACAACTATTACAATGGTGTCCAATATATGTATATAGAACTTGAACACCCTCTTTCAAACCCTTAAAAATTTACTCAATTAACTTAGTACGTCAATTTACATTTTTTTACTTATATATATACAATTAATTAATGAACTGGAACTTATCCCAGTGGTGAAATGCAAATAATGTCGGATAAGAGTTGAAAAGATGTGTGGGTGATCTTTAAGCAGAACGAAATGCGGTGTTACAGAATACTTTCCATCACACACCCAAGTTTTTACCCCATATTTCGTACCATCTCACAATTTTTCGCCCTCGGACGAAGAGCGCTATCTTCATTATGGAATCTGGAAATAGAGTTGGACATTCAAACAAATGTCACACCTAGCTGGCTCTCCTAAAGAACTCCGCACACATCCCAGCTACAGTGTTTTGCGTTATCTAAGCTACTAAGTAAACAACCGCCTTAACAAATATGTAAGTGCACTTGACAGCCCGCCTGGAATAAATTGCACTGAAATGGTGGAAGGTTTGTATAGTAAGTCAAATATGAAGGTACGCAGAAGAGCGCTAAAATCCATATTGAACAGTAATATTTTGCTTCTCAACATGTATTCAACGCAGTTCGCATTCCTCGCATGGATGATCTGCTTCCTTCTGTCGTTAACTTCAGTGCAGTCCAAATTGGAGGTGACTCAGTCACCCACCGATGGACATATGACTCACTTGTTACTGCAGCTTAAGGAGGAACAAAACTTCGGGACTCTGTTATTAATTGGACATGGCGATTTTTAATCACAGAATCATTCGAGCTTTGATGGCGCAATCTTTCCCAACCCCAAAACAAAATCAACTCACCAGAAAAATTAAATTGATCTATTTTCTTGCTCTTCTATCGGGATTAATTCTCACAACAATGTACTTGGCTTACCTAAATTCATACTTGGTTCAACTTCCCCCAGAGAATCGAATCGAGACTTTTGACGACATGTTTCAATCCAACTACAAGATTCTCATCTACATAAATACTGTGGAAGCTGTGATAGTGGCCAAAGGAGAGGAGTTCTGGAACAAATACAGGAGCATATTCAAAGTATTTGAAACACCTGATTACATACAAATACGGAACAGTCTTAACACTTCGTATGCTTACAACTTATCTACACGATTATGGATCCTCTATCAACATCAAATGAAGTATCTGAAGCGGAAGCTTTTTCGTATTCCAGAGCAAATGAAAATCGATGAATTCTTGCCTCTGTCCATACCGATATATGAAAATTCAATCTTCAAGAACGAACTCGATCAGTTTATCTTAGATATGCAGGCCTTCGGCATTACCGAATATTTGCAGACATCAACTACTCACGAAATGATAACCGGTGAAACGTACTTACGAGATCCGGATGACAACCAATCAATACACCCAATGGAGTTTGGAGACCTCTTTTGGATTTGGGTGCTATATCTCTTGGCAAATGGGTTCGCAATGTTTGTGTTCGCCTTGGAAATATTGGTATTTAAATGGAAACGTAAGTAGCGATGAGAGGCAGAGAAAGAGTTATGTGTAACTTGGGATGGAAGGATAGCGTAAGCGGAAGAATGGAAGAAAAAACAGAACTCTCGAATATCTGTCCCAAGTCACTTATTTTGCTTTGCCATCGAATTTTGTTGCGTGCTTTATTTTCGGATGACAGTACGAATGTGGAAGAAATATTCAGATTCAGAGGATTAAACGCTTAGGGAATAAAAAACTTAATTATTTTTCAACTATTTGTATCTAACTGAGAGTTGGAATAAAGAATAGTTCGGGAGTATTAAATTGCACGTCTGAAATTGTGAATGGCATTCGAGAGATCAGAAACATTGCTTCACCCATGACTTTCTATGACAGAATACTTTTTAATTTCGAAACAAAACATTTTCAATAAAGCCCACTCAACAGCGATATAACTCGTATTGCTTTTGACAATAGGCGATTTGATATATCCACATTCTCCATTAGGCCCATGACCTTTAATGACACATCCTCTAAGAGAAATGTTTGTGCCAGTCTTCAGGTTAAGGAAAAAACAAGTCTGTTGAACCGATATAAAAGGAATATCAAGAAAATTGTCATCCTGAGGTTGAAAAGGAAATTGTCTAAGATGGGTGTAGTTAGATGGGCCGGGATACCAAATGTGAACGATGTGAAATTAACGGTATGAATTATACTCAGAGTACCGCGGAAGTTCGGTTTATAATCGATGACGGCTTGATAAGTATTGATATGTGTATTGTAGGGATTTGCTACAGGTTAACACAGTTGCTGACATTTGTTGACATTTATAGAGGTTAATGAGTTATAATAACCCACCATAATAGATTGTAACAAAATCGACGGTGTCCGAAGTCGTGACTATTCTACAACAAGTTACATTTTAAGAAACTGAATTGCATAATCGGTCCATTTGAATATTATTCGCGTGGCCCTACATCCTGCCAAACTTATACCGATGATAGGCACGGGCCCCCTTTGAGTATCGCCAAATTTGCCAATTCATCAAATATTTCATTCCCAAATACCGAAGTGCCCGGAACCGAAATAAGTTCAAATAATTCCCAATTTGCGACTGAGTTAAGCCTTAAATTACATTCTTGTACACTCTTTGAAATTGTTGTCCCATTTTCCAGAACCTTCAGTGCAGCCTGGCTATTACTGAAGACTCTAGTCTCCTCTCCACGCTATTTGTTCTCAATTACCCAGTACGCTACTTTCAGCATACTGGGTAATTTGTAAAGTAAGTTGTTTGATTATCGCTTACTTGGGAGAGGTCTGGATGATTTTTGGAGGTGCATCTCAAGTAACTCACAACCTCCATGTGGTGTCACCTAAGCAATGGCATTGTATCACCCGGTATGTCTTAGCTGATGTGAGTGGGCGGAAATTCAGGCGCGATATTTCTATCGTTGGCTGCGCCCTGGCCAGCATCAGTTCGCCATGTGAGGAGCGGCAGAAATGAACTGGTGCGAACTGAAGGCACTCTCTTAATCCGCGGTGTTACGCGAACCGTGCCATCGAATATCTTTGCAACGGAGGGATGCGAAAGAAGGGAGGCACTCCTATACCTGGTGACCTCGGAGTATAACTATGATTTTGGCACATTATCCGGGCTATGATGTGGTGCACATGCAAATTCCCTGCACTCGTGAGAATTAAATGAATAATACTAAATTAAAAATCAAATTATCACAGTTGAGTAGAGCGGACGTTTAAGTTTACTCCGTGTTCGGAAATTGATTTTTGGTGTCTAAAATATCATAATAGTGGCGAATATTAACGAAAGTGATTGAGAGTGTGAAGTGCTTCTGATATTCTATGGTCCATTACTGGCCACGGCGTATTAATATTAATAAGGAACGTTATAATATTATTAAGGAACATAAATATTTCCGATTTTAAATGCTTAAAACCTTAAGCACAAGAGCGTGAATACGAGTGTATTGGGTCTACAGCGGTTTCACCAAACAACAAATAGAACAGACACTCTATTTGAGTGTATTTGTGAGATTTTCTGCTAGTGTGAGAATGCTCGTTCAATCGTCCATGACCTTAGTTAAATAAGCATGCAGAGGGGTTTCACTGGGGCACTCCACCCCATTTTAATATATATTAATTTTTATTAATTATTTTAGTTATTAGTAGGATAATATTATGCCAAAAAACGAAACAGTTATGATTCCACAACTTATGATTACCAGGGTGCATTTACAATGAACAAAAGTGAAAGTGGAAAGCAATTGGATCAGATTTTATATATTTTTTTAATTCTTTTTTTTGTATCTCTATTTATTTAACTACAATCTGTCCAGCTGGACATTACTTATATTATATTATTACTTATATTATATTTTACTTATATTATATTTTTGTAGTATTACTTATATTATATTTTTGATTATAAGCATGTGTATGAATTTTCAGTAGCATTCAATACATTAACTACCTTAATTTAACAAAGTTAGATTTCATATATATTAATTTCATTCATTCCTTATTATTATTATTATTATTTTTTAATTTTTTTATTTATTTTTTAATCTAATCTTATTTTTTAATTTTTAATTGTAATTTAATCTTAGGGGGTAAATCTGAATGGTAAGGCCGATGGTACATATTTTTTTAGTCTTCGCGCGCTGGTATCGCTGGCTATCAATTCTACCGCCAGGTTGTTAGGATGGACTCTAAGACGTTTGTGATATGAGTGGCTATATTTCATGATTTCATCATTTACTTTTGGGATGTTTAGATCGCGATGAATAATGTCGTTGCTGACATACCAAAGTGCATTAGCATACAGTCGTATGACATTTGATTGGAATCGTTGTAGGATGTCCAGGTTTGACTTGTATGCTGATCTGGGGGAATTTGAATACCATATGTCCATATGGGCTTCAGTATTACCTTATATATCAGGACTTTATTTCACAGTATTGGGGCTGACCTTCGTTCAAGTAGCCAGAACAATGACCTAAGCGTTAGTCCAATTTTTTTCCGTTTGGAGAAGATGTGACAGCGCCACGTAAGCCGCCGATCCATTTGCACCCCAAGGTATTTTGCATGGTCTGCTTGTGGCAATTGGCAGTTATTTAGTGTCACTGGAGGGCAAGAACCTGCACGTAGGGTAAAAGTCGTTTGCACTGATTTTATTGCATTTGCTTTTATTCGCCACTTGTCTAGCCATAAGTCAATTTGATTCAGGTTCTCCTGTGTCAAAGGGTAGGAAACCCTGCCCTCTCATCTTACATTCTCTTATTGCACTTATATTTATGTTTATCTACTCTCACCCACTATGTAACATGAATATCGTCTAGTTCAATAAAGTTCAGTTTATACTCAACAATTGTCGCCTTCACTACATGGTGTCAGAAGTGGTGCCTAATAAAGATAAAAATAAATAAAGAATGGTAAATGAAGGTGAAGAAAGGTCATCAAATTCGGCGTCATCATTTGTAAGACCTCCCAAACCATTACAAGTCACGGGCAACAATGCATCAACGGCTTGGAAAAGCTGGATACAGCAATATAAATAAATGGTTTTCCACAGCTGCACAGCTTGACCAAAAACCGGCAGAAATTCAAGTGGCGACGTTGATGTCGTGCATCGGTGCGGAAGCTATCAACATATACAACTCGTTCTCGCTAACGGAGGCAGAACAACTTAATGTGAAAAAAATAATACAAAAGTTCGACGAACACTTTGTTCCAAAAATAAGTGTTACTTTTGAGTGATATACATTCAACATAATGTTTCAATCTGAGGGTGAAGCGTTTGATGAATATTTTACAAAAATAAAGAACCAAGCAAAAAAATGTGATTTCGGTGTTATTGAGGATTCTCTATTACGGGACAAAATTGTGGTTGGCATAGGTAGTGATTCAGTGAGAGAAAAATTACTCGCTGAAGACGATATCGGGTTGGAAAAAGCTATTAAAATTTGTAGAGGGAGTGAGATGGCTACACATCAGCTTAAAGAACTCCATAAAAAAGAAGAATTAAAAGTAGAGGCGATTCGCAAATATGCAAAACCCAAACGGACGGCAAATAAATGGAACGAAAATAATAAAGCAGTCTACGATTGCAAACGTTGCGGTCAACAGCATGAGAGTCGTAATTGCCCAGCATTTAACAGAACATGCAAAATCTGTCACCGTAAAGGGCACTTCTCTCAATGCTGCTTTCGATCTAAGCGCAGCGAACATAAACACGTTGACGCTCTGCAGCAGAATGCAAATACTGACTCTGACGCCGACAGTGATCTCTTTGTTTTGACTGTTAACATAGCAGAAACAAACAAAGACGAAAAAGAAAATTGGTATGAGGAGATAATGGTCGACAACAACAAAATAAAATTCAAGCTGGACACAGCGGCTCAATGTAATGTAATTCCTCTAAGTCTGATAGATAATAATAAATCAAATAAAATCCAAGCCGTGAATAACAAATTAATTGCGTTTGGAGGTGGAAAAATCGATGTTTGTGGTGAAATTCTCCTAAATTGTGCTGTGCGGAATAGAAAATTCAAAGCAAAATTTTTGGTGGTAGAAGATTTTCCCAACTTTGAACCGCTTTTAGGCAAACAAGATTGCGAACGTTTTTCACTGATACTTAGAGTAAATGAGCTCAATTTTGATACAAAAATATTTGACGGATTAGGCAAGGTAAAAAACTTTGTATATGACATCGATTTGGTCGACAACCCGTCATTCGAACATTACGCTCCAAGAAAAATACCACATGCTCTAAAAGAAGCGGTCAAAAAGGAAATAGACAACATGGTAAAGCTAGGAGTATTAACAAAGACAGACGAGATTACCCCTGCAGCGTCACCGATGGTTGCAGTTAAGCAAAAAGATAAGATCCGTGTTTGCATTGATCCAACAGACATAAACAAGAACATACACAGACGATATCACCCACTAAAAACAATCGACGAGATAACAGCAAATATTGAAAATTCCAAATGGTTTACTCTATTAGATTGTAAAAAAGGATTTTGGCAGATTGAGGTCACGGATCGTACACGAAAATACTTAATGATGGCAACACCATGGGGGCGTTATTCTTATCAAAGGCTACCATTTGGACTAGCATCAGCGCCCGAGGTATATCAACAGCTAATGTCCCAACTATTAGAAAATGCGCAAAATACAGAAGTGTCAATGGACGATATTCTGATACACGCTGAAACAAAAAAAACAGCTTGAAAAGCAAACTGAGGCAGTAATTAAAATATTAAAAGACGCAGGTTTGAAGCTAAACAAAGATAAATGTGTGTTTAATGTAAACACAGTTAAATTTTTAGGTCACATTTTAACCTCTCATGGCATTCAAGCAGACCCGGATAAGATAACGGCCATAAATCAACTTAAACGACCAGAAAACAAAACGCAGCTTCAACGAATATTAGGTATGGCAACGTATTTATGTAAATTTATACAAAATTTTTCGGAATTAACAGCCCTACTCCGATCACTTTTAAAGAAAGATGTTCTTTGGACCTGGTCGCCTGAGCATGAAACATCATTTAAAAACCTCAAAACCGTATTCTCCTCAACACCCGTGCTCGGCTATTTCGACCCGAATCTCAATGTAAAACTTCAAGTAGACGCTAGTAAATCCAACGTAGGCGCCGCACTACTCCAAAATGACCAACCGGCAGCTTATGCGCCAAAATCACTCTCGAAAGCAGAGCAAAATTATGCGCAAATCGAGAAAGAGGCAAAAGCGATTAGATTCGCTTGTGCGAAATATCACGAGTACATATACGGCAAAAAACTGATTATCGAAACTGACCACAAACCTCTAGAATCCATCTTTAAAAAACCTCTTCATTCAGCCTCTCAGAGACTGCAAACAATTTTACTACGCGTTATACCATATTCTCCACAAGTAATATATAGGAAAGGGACAGAAATTAAATTAACCGATACTCTAAGCAGAGACTGCGAAAATAAACAAAATGCAGATACCGAGGAAGTAATAGAAGTCCACACAGTCGCTAAATTCACCACAACTACAATACATAAAATATATGCCGAAACAGCTAAGGATAGCAAATTACAAAAGCTTATTCAATTCATACTCGATTGGTGGCCATCATCTATATCTGAGTTACCAACAGAAATTCGCGAGTTTTGGAATTTTCGTGACGAACTATCATATTTGAACGGAATAATCTACAAATCCACCAAAATACTAATACCAAAATCACTACAGACTGATATTTTAACAAAAATTCATTCAGGACATCAGGGAATTCAAAGATGCATAAGCAGAGCACGATCAGTCGTATTTTGGATCTGCATGCACAAGGATATTAAAAACTTCGTTGAAAAATGTGCCATCTGTGAGTTTTACCAACCATCAAAACAAAAAGAACCATTAATCATAAAACCTATACCTTCATTACCATTTGAAACCGTGGCAACAGACATATTTCATTTCCAAGAAAAAGATCATTTGTTAATTGCTGATAGCTATTCTGGTTTCATGGACTTTGCAGTGCTTGAACAGTCAACGTCATTTGAAGTTATAAAACTTTTAAAAAACTGGTTTTCCACACGCGGAATTCCAGTAATATTGGAGTCTGACAACGGACCACAATTTAGTTCCAAAGAATTTTCAAACTTTACAAAATCTTGGGACATAAAACATCAAACATCAAGTCCTTATTACCCGAGATCAAACGGCCTTGCCGAAAGGTACGTGCAGACAGCAAAGTCTATTTTGAAAAAATGCTCAAAGGACAATAGCGATATTTTTCTTGCCTTACTGAATTATAGAAACACACCAAGAAATGATGAATTAGAATCTCCGAATCAACGTTTAATGAGCCGAATCACATGAAGTACAATACCGACATCAAACGAAGTATTAAAACCACGAGTAGTAGCAAATGTACAAGCCAATATGAATAAACTAAGGAACACGTACAAAGAAAATTATGATGAAGGTACAAAACGTTCTCAGCCGATTCAACATGGTGATCGTATCAGAGTACAACGCGGACATCGGGTAACTGGGTATCCGGATCAATTGAAAATGAAAACAAAAGTACTCATAAGACGTAATTCAATTCACATACAACCAACAAAAGCATACATACCAGTACCACATACAATTGTACCAGACATACCTGAAACCACAGAATCAATGGACACAGCTCGTACGACAACGGCGGAATGTGAGATGACCAAACCATCATTACCAGCAATCCAGATGTCACGCTATGGCAGTACTATTAAATAACCAGATCGCTATAAACCTTAAAATGGAAACTAGTCTACTCGCATATACTATACATATTTATATTTAACAATGAATTAAAGTCATTATTTTATTGAAGTCATTTTCTTTTATATCTAACTTAAAAAGGGGGATGTCAAAGGGTAGGAAACCCTGCCCTCTCATCTTACATTCTCTTATTGCACTTATATTTATGTTTATCTACTCTCACCCACTATGTAACATGAATATCGTCTAGTTCAATAAAGTTCAGTTTATACTCGACAATTGTCGCCTTCACTACATCCTGCAAATGCTTCGAGGCTAACACGGGGTTTTTGTTGCTGGCCATTACAACAGTATCATCTGCAAAAATTGCGGTATATGTGGTATCAGACAGAGGCAGGTCAGCCGTGAATAGTGTGTAGAGCACAGGTCCCAAAACGCTCCCTTGTGGAACACCAGCTTTGATTGGATAGAGGAAAGTTACGTCGCTGTTAACTTTGACCATGAAGAATCTGCTTTCTAAGTAGGACTTTAATATGGCAAAGTAGTGATAGGGTAAATGCATTTTCAATTTGTACAGTAACCCTTGGTGCCACACCTTGTCGAATGCTTGGGTGATATCCAGGAATGCGGCTGAACAGTATTCTCTTTTAGCTTTGAATAATGCTTTACGCCGCGGTATTCATTCAATTTCAAAATGAGAGAGTAATATTTTGAGAAAAGAGAGGGTAAACTGGGGAGTGCGGGTGTGTTACAAAGCAAAAGTTAAGGCATAGAGTAAAGAAACATACTTACTGGCATATATACAAATAATAAGGAAAAAGGTCGCTTAGAGCGATCAAATTCAGTTCTCTGCACTGTCTCTCTCAGCTTTCGTATAATTACCCCCGACCGATCTCTTCTAAGTCGAAAAATGAGTGACATTTCAGATTGTGACTCTTATTTCTTTACTCTATGGTTAAGGCCAAAAGAGCAGTGTGGCAAGGGGTATATTTGAGTAAGCTGATTGCTCTTTATTTTCTTTACATCAGGGACTCCCAAAAACGCGACGGTGAGTTTGTGCCCCACACGTATAAGATCGTGTTTCACACCGATTCCAAAGAACATATAGAAAAGAGAGTTAATATGAATGTATTTGTGCGAGTTCTGCTACTGAGAGGAGGTTTTAAAATTGATGTATGTAGTGGTAAAAATACAGTGCACCCCCCTTAACTCTAACTATCGTCATTCCTCAATTCACTTAACTTCTCAAAATAACTGAAAACATACAATTTCTTGGATAATTTCTCATTGTCAATGAACCCTCAAGATCCACAAGTCGAAATATTCCAGTTGCGTTTAAACAAAAAAATTAATTCGACAAAATAAAACATTGTTTTCTTCATTATTAAAGAAAGAAACACTACATCTGTTTAATTAAAAGCATAAAGACGTTAAATTAATTCGTTTAGGTGCATTTTTTTTACCTATTTTGAAGATTTTTCTGAGATTATTGAAAATGTTTGACCGGCAATTTCTTAGTCTTCGTCTCCCTCTGTTCCAAATTCTAATTTTCTTACTGTCCCCTCTGCACTTTCATTCGTTCATGACCATGCATATTTAAACACGCTTGGGGTATTACTGGGGCAGTCGGACCCCATTTTAATATAAATGAATTTTTATTAATTTTTTTAGTTATTAGTAGTATAATATTATGTCAAAAAACCAAATAATTATTATTCTACATCTTATGATTACTATGGTGCGTTTACAGTGAACAGAAGTGTAAATGGAAAGCAATTGGATCAGATTTTACATTAAGAATAGTTATAATTTATGAAAAGAACTTGTTAACATTTGAGTTTTCAACTCCAAATTAAATAATACAATTTTTTTTTGATTTATTATAAACTTTTCTTTTTAGAAGTTTCGCAGTTCTTTTTAAAATACAAATGAAGTGACCCCCTAAAAGTTTAATTTAAACGTAGCCCTGCTATTTTAGACAACATCCCAGCAGTGAAACCAACTAGTTAAAGTACTAGTAAAACTCAGATTATATGTGGAATTCATATATACATAATATAATAATGTGTACTCGACATGTAAAATACTAGTAAAACTCATAATTATATGTAAAATTCATATATATATGTGTGCACATAATATAATAATATGTACTCCACATTAGTAACTTGAAGATTTATCTCTAAATTGAGGAATTAAAAATTTAGTATGCACGGCAATGAAGTGCCGCAGAAGTCAGTAACTGGTTAACTTATAGATAAGTTTTGAACTAGTAAATTAACCACTTGATTTTTTACTATTAAATTTAGCAGTATATTTTGAAGACTGCCTATAATTTTCACTACAGGGATATGGAATATTTTTACCAAAAAAAAATGGTCGGAACGGTAAATAAATATGGAGGGAATAGAATGTCTTTTCTTATACTTCTTTGCTTCTATTCTGAGCAAATACTCTCTATAGAGAATATTTGGTCTGTAATTATGTTTATTATGTTTGTTATACATATATTGTATTTGGTCTGAGCAGGTTTTAAAATTAATGTATGTAGTGGTAAAAATACAGTCCATGTTCTTTGCCGATACCAAAGACAATATACAGAAAGACCTTTCATTGCTCTCTTGAGTGCGAATCAACATATTGAAATTGATGGCAACCAAAGACAATATACAGAAAGACCTTTCATTGCTCTCTTGAGTGAGAATCAACATATTGAAATTGCTGGCAACCACATTGGAATTCAGTTCGGCAATTTCAAGAAGCAGTCGTGAATATGTATCCATCGGCAGTCACACACATGGCTATTGTTGTATTGCATTCGTATGAATTATTTAGTGTGTGTGTTTATGTGTGTGCTCACAGCTGAAGCGACTAATTTGAAATCAAATTTTTATTTTCTGTTCTGTGTGGCTGGGGTAAAATACACAAGAATGAATTTTCTGTATGGCAAAAGTTTCTTATTCGGAAAGTGGGGCTTAAAACAAAGCATTTGTGGTTTTGCGTATAAGAAAGACTTGCCATGTCATGACGAAGCATAATGTGTGCATATTGGAACACTTGACAATATAAAATAAATATGCATGCATAGGATCTTTTATAAAGATCGATAGCAAAGTGGTAAAGCGTTGGTCTATCAATTTTATGATGCCGGGTTCAAGTCCGCTGAGAAATATGTTTATTTTTATATTTTTTTAATTGTTCATCCTTTTTTTGAAAGCAAACTAATAATTATTTTTATAAAAAATATTAAGAATAGTTTCTACTTTAGCATAAATTATCCAGTATTAAATAATTTTACTGAACCACATTGAATTGCTGCTGCTATAGCAGATCATTACAGCAAAGAAATTTATATCTTCTAAAAATAGTCATAACGGTGTTTCTTAACTCACATACATAAATTCATGAGCGCATGAAACTGTGTTAGTTTTGTACGATTTCAATACCTTTGTTTATGTTAGTTTTTTGATACTTTTGCGCAACTCGTCTGAAGAAGCTCATAAATTTCACAAAATCTAATCCAATCAAACATTTCGTCCGTCAATGAATATGTGCAATTTTAGGAAGTTTTTGTTATATCATAAAATTGATAGACCAACACTTTACCACTTTGCTATCGATCTTTATAAAAGATCCTATGCATACATATTTATTTTATATTGTCAAGTGTTCCAATATGCACACATTATGCTTCGTCATGACATGGCAAGTCTTTCTTATACGCATAACCACAAATGATTTGTTTTAAGCCCCACTTTCCGAACAAGAAACTTTTGCCATACAGAAAATTCATTCTTGTGTAATTTACCCCAGCCACACAGAACAGAAAATAAAAATTTGATTTCAAATTAGTCGCTTCAGCTGTGAGCACACACATAAACACACACACTAAATAATTCATACGAATGCAATACAACAATAGCCATGTGTGTGACTGCCGATGGATACATATTCACGACTGCTTCGTGAAATTGCCGATCTGAATTCCAATGTGGTTGCCATCAATTTCACAATGTTGATTCTCACTCAAGAGAGCAATGAAAGGTGTTTCTGTATATTGTCTTTGACTGTACATTATTGAAAATTTATATATATACGAGTATATAAATTAATTTTTTTTTGATGAATATTTAATTGATGAACTGGAACTAACCGCAGTGATGTCGGATGACAGTTGGGGAGTTCCGTAGGAGAGCCTTAAGTAGAACGATATTCGGTATTACAAAATATTTTCCATCTCACACCAAAACTTGCTACCCATATTTCCACTCCATATGTTTTCTCCTTGGTCGAATATCGCTCTCATCAGTTCGTCATCAGGACGTGTAATTATATATCACTCCCGCTTGGTTCCTCTAAGGAATGTCGCATACAAACCAGCTACAGTGTTTTGTGTTATCTAAGTTACTAAGTAAACACCCGCCTCCGCAAATATGTAATTGCACTTTTACTGCCCGCCTGGAATACATCGGACTGAAATGGTGGAAGGGTTGTAGAATAAGACAAATATGAAGGTACTCAGAAGAGGAATAAAATCCACGCTGGACAGTGACAGTTTGATTCTTAACATGTATTCAAGCCAGTTCGCATTCCTCGCATGGACGATCTGGTTCCTTCTGTGGTTAACTTCCGTGCAGTCCAAGTTGGAGGTAACCGTGCCATCCAATGACGAGCACATGACTCATTTATTACTGCAGCTGAAGGAGGAACAACATTTCGGGACTCTACTAGTAATGGGACATGGTGACTGTAAAGATACACATTTCATAGGTGACATTTCCGTGCCCACCATAATACAAGGTTCCGGTGACACTCTTTACATGAAGTCATTCTACAACAGTGAAGTTTTGGTTCTAGTGTGTCTCAGTTATGATGTGGACATCAGGTTGCTACGAGCATTGTGTTCTATTCTACAACGAATGCGCCAAACAAGAATTGTATTCATATGGAAACAACCTGAGTCAATGTTGAAGCACTTAAAAACCGAGGTGTTCAAGTTAATGCAGTTCTGTCAAGAGAATGATATGATGAACATCATAATCGTTTTCAGCGACTTTCATAAGACCTGCAATTGCATCCGTTTTCATCACTACGGATACATGGAATTGGACATGCTGAACTTATTCAACCTGACGGGCGAAATATTTCCTCCTAGAGTAAAAAATCTGCAGGGAAAGAAAATCCGAGTTATGAAGGGCCATGAAGTTCGTCTAACAGTTTACATGAACAAATTTTTAAAGATGTTCATGTCGAAGTTGAATGGCAGTATCATGTTCCCTAACATAACCAATGCAACTGCTTATATCGGTGATTTACCAAAACTTGCTAGAAATAATACCATCGATATTGGAATGACAATTTATAGTCCAAAATTTGGTGATGTGCGAGATTACTCATATCCTGTGGAATTAGTCCAATGGTTCGTAATGATTCCAATGGAATCTGATATTCCCGCAAATGAGATGTTTTTCAGGATCATCGCTGATGTTCGCGTGTGTCTTCTACTTCTGTCTTTGCTAATAATACTATCAATTCTTCATGCCTTCGGTTCTGTTAACTGCATCAGAAGTTGGCCTCACCAATTATGGAAGCTGGATACCTTTTTTAATCACAGAATCATTCGAGCTTTGATGGCGCAATCTTTCCCAACCCCAAAACAAAATCAACTCACCAGAAAAATTAAATTGATCTATTTTCTTGCTCTTCTATCGGGATTAATTCTCACAACAATGTACTTGGCTTACCTAAATTCATACTTGGTTCAACTTCCCCCAGAGAATCGAATCGAGACTTTTGACGACATGTTTCAATCCAAATACAAGATTCTCATCTACATAAATACTGTGGAAGATGTGAAAGTGGTCAAAGGAGAGAAGTTCTGGAACAAATACAAGAGCACATTCAAAGTAATTGAAACTCCTGATGATATACAAATACGGAACAGTCTTAACATCTCGTATGCTTATCTCGTGTCTACACGATTGTGGATCTTCTATCAACAGCAAATGAGGTATCTGAAGCGGAAGCTCTTTCGCGTTCCGGAGCAAATGAAAATCGATGAATTCTTGCCTATGGCCATACCGATATATGAAAATTCAATTTTGAAGAGAGAACTCGATCAGTTTATCTTAGATATGCAGGCCTTCGGTATTGTTGAATATTTGCGGACATCAACTGGTCTCGAAATGATAACCGGTAAAATGTACTTAAGAGACCCAGATGGCAGCCAATCAATACACCCAATGGAGTTTGGAGATTTGTTTTGGATTTGGGTGCTGTATCTCTCGGCAAATGGGTTCGCAATGTTTGTGTTCGCCATGGAAATATTGGTATTTAAATGGAAACGACAGAAACTCAAGTAGTGATGTGAGTCAGAGAAAGAGTTATGTGTTACCTGGGATGGGAGGATAGAGTAAGCGGTAGAATAAGGGTAACAAAAGAGCTCCCGAAGATTATAATACGAGTATCTCTCCCAAGCCAAGGATTTTGTATTGATAGCGAGTTTTGTTGCGTGCTTTATTTTCGGATGACATTTGAACGAGTGTGGAAGAAATATTGAGATTCTGAGGATATTGTGCTTCGGGAATATCAAACTTAATTATTATTCAAATATTTGTAATTAATTTACAGTTGGAATAAAGAAAAAATTCGAGAGAATTAAATTGTACCTCTGAAATTGTGAAGAGCATTCGAGAGGTCAGATCACTGCTTCAGCCACGACATTGTATGAGAGAATAGTTTTCAATTTCGAATCAAAACCTTTTCAATAAAGCCCGCTTAATTGCCAAAGAATGTTGTTCAAGCAAAGACAATATACTGAAAGACCTTTCATTGCTCTCTTGAGTGAAAACATAGAGTAAAGAAATAAGAACAACATACTGTCTGTATGTTGGCGCTGCTGATAGCGCCGATTACACAATAGCTCTTATTTTCATATCGCAGCGCCACTCTGGTTACTACCCCCGACCGATCTCATCTATATCGAAAATTGATTGAACATCAATAACCGTTTCACCATCAAACAACACCTCCAAGAACAAAGTACCCGTTCCAACTAGAAACATGCAATTGAATGGATAAACCATTTGATAACAGAAATAATTACACAGCCAAGTTACTCGCATTGCAAAATATATACATATAGACCTGCTGTTAAGGACTCAATAGAATGTATTAGTCTTGAGTTGTAGTCTTTTGGCTTCGATGTGCTTTCGCCAGGTGAGACGTCTATCCAAATGAATCCCAAGATATTTCACTTCGCTTGTTTGTGGGATCATTACTGCATTAGGAGATAAAGGAGAGCATGTTTCTTGTCTTAAAGTAAATGTTATGTGAACGCTTTTCGACTCGTTAACCTTAATTCTCCATTTTAGTAACCATTCTTCTGCAAGTGTGATGTGATTCTTTAATTTTTGTGAGGCAATGTTGGAATCTTTATGGGAATATAAAATTGCGGAATCGTCTGCCAACATAGATGTAGTCAGCTGGTTATCTGTTATCAAATAACTTGTATACAAGAGGTACAAAAGCGGGTCAAGTCCCCTGTGTGACTCCAGCTAAGATTTTGTGGGTGTCTGTCATATGGGTTTTATGCTTGACTTGAAATTTCCGATCGAAAAGGTAAGACTTCAAAATATTACTATATTCGGGAAGGTAGTTCTGAACTTTGTTGATGAGAGCTTCATGCCATACTTTATAGAACGCTCGAGCCACATCGAGAAAAATCGCAGAGCAATATTTGTTATTCTCGAAAGCGTATCTAATTACTGTAGATATTATGGGGATCTGCTCTATTGTACCGTGCATCTCTCGAAACTCAAATTGGTGTTGAGGGATTACTTCTTTTCTTTCCAATAGTGGTGTTATTTTATGGAGAAGCACCTTTTCGAAGACTTTAGCGACATAAGACTTATTGGTCTATATGATCTTATTTGTGTTGGATCCTTTCCTGGTTTATTAATCGTTATAATAACGGACAATTTCCAAAGTTTGGGAGGTAATTTTATCTTAGCAAAGCACTTAATATATGCGTAAAATGAACAATTGTTATATTTGGTACTTCCTTCGGCATTTTGTTTGTGATAAGGTCGTGAGCCGGAGCTGTTTTGGAACTTATTTCCTTTCGCACAATCAATTTTACTTCCTATATTCTAATCTTTGGACGTCGTTGCGCCTGACGTACATTCAGAGGTGTTAGGGGTACTTCAGTCTGCATTAAATTTGGTGTGAACACAAGTTGGAGATGATCTGCAAAGGTTTTCCTCTTTTATACATCGCTTTTTGCCCAAGTACCATCGGAAAGTCTTATAGGCGGTTCCCAGTACCGGGGCCGCTTTATTTTACTTACAGCTTTCCATAGCGAGTAGTTGGTATCTGCGGTCGAAAAAGTGTCGGTTATGTTGTGGACTCAGCTCACGTTCCCTCTTTAAAGTATTTTGCAGTTCTTTTGTGACACTTTTCAATTCTTGTTTTAACCAAGGGGATCTGAATATTTGCCATTCTCGTCTCAGTTTCCGTTTTTCTTTTATCATTCTTTGAATGTCATTTGATGTTTTGTTAGATCGACTAGAAGCAATTTCAACAATTGGTGTAGCGAGTTTAGCTGCAGTGCTAAGTAGTTGGGGAAACGTGTGTAGCGTTGCGTCGACATCGTGTATGGTTTTAAGGGCCTACGTTTTGCTGGATGTGCGAACTGACATATTTCCTAAATTTCAACCAGTTTGTTAATCGATTGGTTAAATTGTCTGGTTTGGCTTCTATTTGAGGATGAAAGGTAAGGGTCAAGATAACTGGCGAATTGTCAGAAGAGAGGTCATAGCAAGCCTCTGCTGAAATTAGGTCTCGGTTAATCTTTTTAGTAATGCAAAATTCTGTTAAATGTGGTATTTTACTACGATCAAACGGCCAGTATGTATGTTTACCAGATGATATTAAACCCATATTCCGGTTTCATGACAATTATCATACTTGATGTTTTTTCTTCTGAGTCTATATTCAAACATTTGATTTTAAACAATTATTTTTACATTATAATGTTACACTTTTTAATATTTTTTGTTGTGGATACTCTATATGAGTATGTATACTTAAGTAAGTAATTATTGTTCACAGATGTGTTGAATTCATTGCTTCTTTTTAAATGCTCGTACAGGTTGCTTTGAGATCGGAGCGTAACCAATGTGTATGTGTTGCCAAATTAATATTTAGGAGAGTGTATGATCGTATACTCTCATTGCTAATTCATCGTAGCTACAGTCGTTCCGAATGGCCTAGTTAACCTATCAGTGGCTTCCAGGGATAGTGATGATAACCTTATTCGTATTCTTGGTAGATTACAAAAGGGAATGAAAATTTGTCATTTAAATGCACAAAACTTAATGAATATGATGGATGAGTTCAAATATCTATTTGAGGGTTCTGGCGTTGATTTTGTTTGTGTGGCTGAAATGTGGTTCATGCCAACAATGCAGAGTGGTTTATTTAGTGTCAGTAGATATCGATTGTTTCGTGTGGATAGAGTGTCTTATGCCGCGGGGTGGCAATTTTTGTGAGGGATGGTATTACACGCAAATTCCAAAGCAAATCAGTTTGTGAAGGTTAGATTGAGTATTTGTTTTTATGTGTTGACAATGGAGTTGAAAGACTTCTTGTGAGTTGTATCGACAGACCTAATCGTACTATTGACATACAATCACTGACAGATCACATTCGGGCAATTTCATTCGGACTTTCAAAAGATTGTTATTGCAGGAGACTTCAATAGCAATATTCTAGTTGAGAGCGGACTGGTCACATAAATGTTGGCATTGGGCTTGGTTTCCGCTAATACAACATCACCGACACACTTTAAGGGGACAAACAGTTCGCTGTTGGACGCGTATTTTATTGATGATTTGAAGAAGATTAAAATTGTGACGACCAACTCCCTACTCGCTGTTTTTCAAAACATGACCTTATTTTTCTGACGCTTGATTTTACACTTAATATGACAACCGCAGTTTTGAGATACCGTGACTTTAAAAATATTGACTACCAACACTTGTGTTCTAAACTTGACACTGTACAATGTAACTTGATATATTTAATGTCCTCAGTAAGTGACAAAGTGGAATATCTACATTCTAATATTAAATGTCTTTTTGATGAGTTTGTCCCAAAGAAAGAGCGCGCCGTTGAGCAGCCTTGGTTTACTAATAATATCCAGAATTTAATTAACATACGTGACGCTGCATACAGACGATGGAGGCGATATAAGCTACCCCTTCTGTATGAAACTTACAGATATCTTAGAAGGCTGGTTACTAAAGATGTCAAAGCCGCTGAATACTCCCACTTCGGAAAAACATTTAGCATTGCAGTAACCAGTGAACAAACATGGAGACATATTCGGAGCATAGGTATAGGGAATATTGCTACTTTGGACCTAAATGATATAAACAGGAAATTAGTCAATCTTCCAATTGAAGTAGTTCAACAGAATGCTTATGCAAACTGTTGTAGTTCTGTGTCCTCTGATATTATGTTTGTGTTTGCTGGTGTTGACGAGTCAGATGTGTTGGAGTGTTTTCTGGGTATAAAGTCAAATACCTGTGGTACCGATGACATTCACCCTGTCTTTGTTAAGGCCATACTTCCTAAGCTGCTGCCAATCATAACTAATATTTTTAATACTGTTATAATAACAACAACTTTTGCTAATTGCTGGAAGTTAGGGAAAATTATTCCAATCCCGAGTCTGATAACGATTATAGACCAATAGCAATTTTACCATACCTGTCCAAGGTATCTGAACTAGTAATGGCGAAACAGACAAGCAGACAATAACATTATAACGGAATGACAGTCTGGGTTCATGCCAAGGAGGAGCTGCATAACGGCTCTGACTGATGTAGTGGGGAGTATTTGTGCATCACTGGACTTAAATAGGGTGTCTTTCTTGGTATTATTGGACCATTCAAAGGCATTTGACTGTGTTGACCACAATGTGTTACGTGCGAAGCTTCTGAGAATGTACAAATTCTCATCCGGCGTAGTGAGGTTGATGGAATCATACCCTACAGATAGAACCCAAGCGGTTTACCAACCGAGTCAGTGTGATGACGAGGATTTCTTGTCGGCAGTACGAGGTGTACCTCAGGGGTCCATATTGGGGCTTCTTCTTTTTTGTATATATATATAAATGATCTACCGACTGCATTGCACGATTGTGATATTCATGTGTATGCTGATGATGTCCAACTTTACATACGCTGTAAAAGGGACGACATTATTAATTGTGTTACTCAAATTAATAATTACTTATCTTTATAACTGGGCACAGAAAAATGGGCTTTGCCTTAATCCTGCTAAGTCAAAATGTTTAGTGACTTGCAAGGAACTCTTTGATACCACAATACTACCCAGTATTATAATGAATGAGTCTGTGATTGAATGTGTAAACATGGCTAAAAACCTGGGAGTTATATTTGATGCTCCTCTAACATGGAGTAACCACGTTGCGGTCACGGTTGGCAAAGTTTAGGGTATTCTGCGTTCACTGTGGTCAACGCAATATTTCACTCCACAAGGTATTAGAATGCTGTTGGCTAAGGCCTACTTTCTCCCAACATTGCTGCATGGTTGTGAAATTTTTGGGAACTGTGATGCAGCTAGCAAACGAAATCTTCATGTCCTTTTTAATAATATAACAAGGTATATTTATGGCTTGAGTAGAACAGATCATGTATCCACTTTATCAAGGCAAGTTTTTGGGATCACATTTGATGAACTCTTGGAGTCTAAGACGATCATCGTTCTTCGCAAGATTATTTACACCCGGGAACCTTCTTGTTTGTTTAGATGTCTCAGGTTCACAAGTTCGTTGTGTAGGAAGTCATCTTGACAGACGATTGGCCTAGATGCGCCAAATCGAAGCCAAGAAAAATCATATGATACTAAAAGCTAATAGTCTACATCGGCTTATGCACAGATTGAGTTTAGAATAGAAAATAATCTTGTACGAAGCTATTATAAAACCAATTTGGACTTACGGACGCCAGTTTGGGTGGCGCAAGCAACTCTAATATAGAATTAATACAAAAATCACAATCCAAAATTGTCAGAGGCATTACTGCCGCACCTTGGTTCATTAAAAACATCAACATTCCCAACGACCTGAATATACCACTCGAGGAAAAAGTAATCTATGATTCCAACCTGAAATATATTAAAATAATTAAAAGTCATCCAAACCATCCAGCAATGACCCTGGTATATAATAGGGTCCATGGTCGCCTAAGACGGACTAAAACACCAGCACTACAATCACTTATAGTTTAAATATATACATATTTACCAGTACAAATTTATGATTTATTAAATAAATGGCCAACTATAGCGGCTGTTCAGTCTACGCAAGCGAGTGGAGAAATCGTTCATTGTCGAAACGATATCTAGCAACTCATCAAAATTGCTGAGGAAAAAGACAAACCACTGTTGGAGTATTAAATGACAATCACCAACATGAGAATTTTCTCTACAAAACGTTCTACACAACAAAGTGAAACACCAAGTGGCACATTCAATACTGACCAGCAGAATTTGATATATTTATAACATCTGTGCAAGGTATGAAGACTATGAAGCCACAAATGATGAAAACGAAAGAGTCACTCTTGCGACAAATTATTTTCAAGGCTGAAATTATGCTTCTGGAACCCACAAAAAGCAGGAGTACCTAAAGACAGACTGCTTGGCCCACTGCTGTCTTTGCTCTTTACAGCTCACATGCCAACTTCCGATCATAATGCTATATTCTCCTTTGCCGGTAATACCGTCATACTGAGTAGAAGCTGCTGCCGTCTGAATCCTCACATTGGCTACAGAGCCAATTAATCTCTATTGAACAATGGCTTAACAGATGGAGGATAAAGGGCAATGAAGCTAAATGTGCCCACTTAACATTTGCCTTAAGGAAGAACATGTGCCCGCCCATTCGCTTCAATGGTGAGAACATTCCAGAATGCTCTGACATAAAGAAACTAGGAATCCACTTAGATGAACGTGTGCTCCAATCAAACTGAAGCACCATACTTTGAATTGGGTACTAAATAAACATTCAAAGCTTGCCTTAGAGTCCTAGGTACTTGTATATACCAGTGTCTTTAAGCCCATATGGGATTATGGGGCACCGCGTGTCCGTCGCACAAACAGCGAGAAACTCCAATGCCTCCAATCGAAAATTCTGAGAATGATCACTAGTGCTCCAAGATACTTCAGGAACTGAGGCATCCATTGTGACCTAAATATAGCTACTTTTGCAAATGATGAAATAGTGAACACCTGCAAAGCCTACGCTCTTAAATTGGAAAACTGCTTGGCGAGGAGCGGATTATAGCTTTCCTCTACAAGACGACTCAAAAGGGCGACTCTTGATCTGATTGACTAAAGTCTTATTGGGTGTTGTGAAAATACTAAATATTCGATGCAGTGGCTGAGGATATTACCCAAATATATATACATAGTCTGAAAGCTTATGTAAATTTCTTGACAAAACAAGTTCAGTAAATAAATAAATGGAAAGAAACTTCCCATTGGAAAACCGTTGCCATATGTCCCATAGCCGAGAAGCATCTGCCATTTTCATTCAGATGCCAGCGAACCCCAGTTCTCTTTTCAGTTTGCGCCATGCCCTCTAGAAGTAACCCTTGTCGAGAAGCTGAGCATTCAGAGCATAAACAGATCTGAACTTGTCTGATCTCTCATATTCTATAACAACAAAATTATAATCAGTCACGTAAAGAAATTTAAGCTTGCCCCGCAATTCGAAGCTGAACCAAATCAAGACTATAGTTGCGGAACTAATAGTTACCTCTTGTTCCAGCACGATCGTCAGTAGATCTGGGGCGATCCCCTGAAATTGACTGCAATTGTCGAATACATTACATGATGGAGAAGAACTTATTGCAGCAACATATCAGAAGATATTTTGTGCATCTACGGGTAGGCTCCAATTACAGGATGTGCTTGTCTAAAATCCAGAAAAGGGATTTTTCCAACACCTTTGGATGCCATATCTGACATCTTTTTATAATTAATTTAAAGATGTTTTATAATCGTCCAACTGTATTGAACTTTAATCCAAATAATCGTAGGAATTTTCCGGTTTGTGCCTGTTTCCAGATATGATCGGAAAGAAAAATAGCGAGACTTTTAATGTCCATGTATTGTGTATTCCAAGATGTTAATAGTTCGAGAACTGAGAAATACACACGAAATTTTTAAGGAAATTTAAATGAATGAGGATAAGTGCTACACGAGATATCTTCTGTACAGCAAATCTTCTCAGATATGCGAGGAGGTCAGTTGAGGTAACGGCAAAATAAAGAACGTCAGGTAACAATACTTTGGATTCTTATTTCCTTTGCAATTCGAATGTAGTGCTTATGTAGTCTTATCTACTCAGATCCTAAGAGAGAAAATGGTATGAGTATATCGAACTTTTTTGTAGCATATTGGTAGGAATGGAACGAATTGTAGGTTGTGACTGCGGATTTCGATTGCAATTTCTACCAATCAAATAAATATTGGTACCCAACTTTCTTTTAAAGTTGTCATAGTGTTGAATTTCTATTGACTTTACCTGTGTATTCTGATTGCTATTTGGCAACACCATTAGGCGGGCATTTTTCTATCTTGGTACTGTAGCTCGCTTCAGTTGCTGGTATTATGTAAACCGAGTTGGCATGGAGTTGTCGCATAATAATGATATTCACTAAAACCGAACTTCTTGAACAAATTATTACTTGTTTTTCTGACAATATCTTTAATAGGACTCCAGTTTGAGTCAGATTAATTGAGGTATCTGGAGAGACTTATGAGATAAAAAGGCATGACTTTTATTCCACCAGTCTAATTTCAGCATATGGAATATGGTATTGTGGTCCTCATATAGTCTTCTAAATTTTCTCTAAAGCTATAAATATGGAAAAAGGGGGCATGGGCATCTATAACGGGTCTACCAACATACCTCACAAGGCACTAATTAAGTAAATCGTTTTTTGTTTTCGTTTCAAGGGTTTTCCATATTTCTGAAATGCTCCTGCAATATTAGGAGTTGCCTTCTCCTAAAAACCGGACAAGAATTCAATTTAAGATAATTAGAGGTCACAGCAAGTCCCACGAGCTTGAAGGATTCCAGTTTTATTTGTTGCGACTTTTGTGCGACGACGCTACTACCAAAAAATAGGTATCAGTTGCTAAACACACACTTGGATATAACTTCTGAACTCCAACATCATTCGAAGAGAAGAGAAATGTAAAGACGATTCATTCTGATATTCCCTAAACAAGGACAACTATTACAATGGTGTCAATATATGTATATAGAACTTGAACACCCTCTTTCAAACCCTTAAAAATTTACTTAATTAACTTAGTACGTCAATTTACATTTTTTTACTTATATATATACAATTAATTAATGAACTGGAACTTATCCCAGTGGTGAAATGCAAATGATGTCGGATAAGAGTTGAAAAGATGTGTGGGTGATCTTTAAACAGAACGAAATGCGGTGTTACAGAATACTTTCCATCACACACCCAAGTTTTTACCCCATATTTCGTACCATCTCACAATTTTTCGCCCTCGGACGAAGAGCGCTATCATCATTATGGAATCTGGAAATAGAGTTGGACATTCAAACAAATGTCACACCTCGCTGGCTCTCCTAAAGAACTCCGCACACATCCCAGCTATAGTGTTTTGCGTTATCTAAGCTACTAAGTAAACAACCGCCTTAACAAATATGTAAGTGCACTTGACAGCCCGCCTGGAATAAATTGCACTGAAATGGTGGAAGGTTTGTATAGTAAGTCAAATATGAAGGTACGCAGAAGAGCGCTAAAATCCATATTGAACAGTAATATTTTGCTTCTCAACATGTATTCAACGCAGTTCGCATTCCTCGCATGGATGATCTGCTTCCTTCTGTCGTTAACTTCAGTGCAGTCCAAATTGGAGGTGACTCAGTCACCCACCGATGGACATATGACTCACTTGTTACTGCAGCTTAAGGAGGAACAAAACTTCGGGACTCTGTTATTAATTGGACATGGCGATTGTACAGATACGCACTTCATCGGTGCCATTACCGTGCCCACCATTATACAAGAATCTCGTGACACTCTTTACATGAAGTCAATCTACAACAGTGAAGTTTTGGTTCTAGTGTGCCTCAGTTATGATGTGGACATCAGGATGCTACGATTGTTGAGTTCGATTCTACACCGAATGCGCCAATCAAGAATTGTATTTATATGGAAACAACCTGAGTCAGTGTCGAACTACTTAAAAAACGATTTGTTGAAGCTAATCCAGTTCTGCCACGAGAACGATATGGTAAACATCATAGTCCTGTTCAGCGACTTTTATAAGACTGGCAATTACATCAGTTTTCATCACTACGGATATGTGAAATTGGAGATGCTGAACTTATTGAACCTGACTGGAGAAATATTTCCTCCTAGAGTGAAAAATTTGAAAGGAAAGAAAATCCGAGTTATGAAGGGCCATGAAGTTCGTTTAACAGTTTACATGAACAAATTTTTAAATATGTTCATGTCGAAGTTGAACGGCAGTTTGATGTTCCCAAACATAACTGATACAACTGTCTTCAGCGGTGAGTTGGCAAAACTTGCTAGAAATAATACCATCGATATAGGAATGGCAATTTACAGTCCAAAATTTGGTGATATGCGAGATTACACATATCCTATGGAGTTAGCCGAATGGTTCGTAATGATTCCAATGGAATCTGATATTCCCCCAAATGAGATGTTTTTCAGGATCATCGCTGATGTTCGCGTGTGTCTTCTACTTCTGTCTTTGCTAATAATACTATCAATACTTCATGCCTTCGGTTCTGTTAACTGCATCAGAAGTTGGCCTCACCAATTATGGAAGCTGGATACCTTTTTTAATCACAGAATCATTCGAGCTTTGATGGCGCAATCTTTCCCAACCCCAAAACAAAATCAACTCACCAGAAAAATTAAATTGATCTATTTTCTTGCTCTTCTATCGGGATTAATTCTCACAACTATGTACTTGGCTTATCTAAATTCATACTTCGTGCAACTTCCCCCAGAAAATCGAATCGAAACTTTTGATGATATGTTTCAATCCAACTACAAGATCCTCATCTACGTAGATAGTGTGAGGGGTGTGATAAGGGTCAAAGGAGAGGAGTTCTGGAACAAATACAGGAGCATATTCAAAATAATTGAACTAGCTGATTACATACAAATTCGGGACAGTCTTAACACCTCGTATGCTTACCTCTTGTCTACCAATTTGTGGTTAGTTTATCAACATCAAATGAGGTATCTGAAGCGGAAGCTCTTTCGCATTCCGGAGCAAATGATAATCGATCAATTCTTGCCTCTGGCCATACCGATATATGATAATTCAATCTTCAAGAACGAACTCGATCAGTTTATCTTAGATATGCAGGCCTTCGGTATTACCGAATATTTGCAGATATCAACTGTTTTCGAAATGATGACCAGTAAAATGTACTTACGAGACCCAGATGACCATCTATCAATACACCCAATGGAGTTTGGAGATCTATTTTGGATTTGGGTGCTGTATCTCTCGGCAAATGGGTTCGCAATGTTTGTGTTCGCCATGGAAAAATTGGTATTTAAATGGAAACAACGCAGCTCAAATAGCGTTGAGAGTCAGAGAAAGAGTTATGTGTTAGCTGGCATGGAAGGAACGCGTAAGCGGTAGAATGGAGGAAACAAAAGAGCTCTTTTAGATTATGATAAGAATATCTCTCCCAAGCCACGGATTTTGTTTTGCCATCGTGTTTTTTTGCCTGCTTTATTTTCGGGTGACATTTGTACGAGTCTGGAAGCATGTTCGGATTGTGGGAAACAAACAAGATAAAGGTTTTGGGATTAATTAGTTTAATTATTACTCAACTATTTGTAATTAATTGACAGTTGGAATAAAGAATAGTTCGGGAGCATTAAATTGCACGTCTGAAGTTGTGAAGGCCATTCGAGAGATCAGAAATATTGATTCACCCATGAAATTGTAATGGATACAGCATCGTTCGTTAATACTGCCCAGCTTAACAGAGAATTGAAAGTGCCTTTTATAAAAGTCGAAGTTAACCTTCAAAGTAGTAAGTATAAAAATCGCCTTGCTTCGAATGAACTGGCTTCCAGACATATGTCTCCAATCACACCATTTACAAGACTAAAGCGCAAGGCATCACGAGATTTGGTATAGTGATTTTTTGCTTCTTGATGAGATGGGGTCTCTGTGACACTGCACAAACGACAATTCAACCTTTTGTAAAACATTTAGTCAGAAATGACCTTCATTGCTGAACAAAAACTGTCCTCTAGAAATTTCTAACTGAACGCTGATTTGTACATTTCAACAATTTGAAATCATTGTTGTTGTGCAAGTCATCTCATCATAACATTCCAGAGTACTCGTACACAGACCACAAGTAAGATATTTTCATACTCATTTATGACCAGACCGAATATGTAGATGGTTCGTTGATTAATGGCAAAAGGAAGCATTCTTCGTACTGAAGTCTCCTCCATCTGCGAAAAGCGGCTGAAGAAGTACTTTCTTAAGAGGTGGAAACTCCTCTTTGCTAGTAGTCTACATTATCTCTTTCCTCCTCATTTCCGCAGCTTCTACAGAAGCCGTTATGAGGGAGTATAAGTATACATGCATGTGTAAGGCACTGTTCAGTTCCGAAGTCTACATTAGTAGGCCGCGACGTGAATTTTCTATTGTGATGCTATTACTTACTTTAAAGATGAGGATAGTCTCATCTATAGATCTTCTGTCAAGTTAATTTCCGACAGGAATTTATGTATTTTGCAGGCATCATGTTGAGAATTCTTGCTCATATCTAAGATATATGCTCCAAAACACCTGTGCCTTTTGAGTACCAAAGATCGGCAATCTATCGTCACTTTCTCCATAGAATCTACAGATATGATCTGAAGATAGACCCAACTTATTCATATGATAGTTGAGTCTACAGTTTATTATAACTTACAATCGCCAGAAATTGCAGACAAATCTCCTGAAAAGATTTCAGGGATATTTTGTACAAATGTTGTCATGTTGTGGCCGCAGTGATTAGGTGACTTCCTCCCGCTCTCAGCATCTTATCTGATTCTGCAGTTTCCGCTTAAAATTTCTGTGATGATTCTGAATTTATTCTGAGGCATGTTAATTTACTCTTTTGCTCTTTTAGGATTAAATTCCCCCAGCAAAGCTTTGGACTGTGTTAATCCCGGAATATTTTGTCAGGTTTGGCTGCTTTTTGTATCGGAACACATTTTCAGCAGACCTCCAATGGTATTGGATGATAGTCCATATAAGAGTTTAGGATCGCTGAACTCAGAGGCCGCAGCCTTCTTGCTACGTTATAATCCTTCTCATTTCCCTCTACTCCTATGAGGCCTGGTACCTACAGCAGAGAAATTTTTGTAGCTACTAGGAAGTTTTGTTTCCCAATACAGTTCCATAGAAGTTTAGAACTCATCAAAGGGTGAGCTCAAATTTTTCAGTCCTTTTTATACCCTTTACCTTTAAAAAAGGTAAATAGAGTATACTAACTTTGTGCTTTTGAGAGGGGTTGCAATTTCAAGAAGGAGGCGTGGTAGGTATGGACTTATATATACAGATATGATCAAAATCACTTTCTAAGCAATTTTTATTTTGTCCGTCCGTCTGTCCGTCTGTCCGTTTGTGGCCACTTTTTTTCTACACCGTTAGAACTATCTTAATGAAACTTTGCAAAAGTATAGTCTGGACAAAGATACAGAACCAGATTGTTATATGGGCCGATTTGGACAAAGACCACGCCTACCGCCTATATAGGGAACTTTTTTCACCTTTTTTAAATGACTATAACTTCGGTCCGTTTGATGGAATCGTGTCGCAATTTGGAAGTTACGGAGCTGTGGATCCTACTAAACACTCTGCAAAAAGTGGGCGGTATATATTAAGTGCCACGCCCACAATTAACAAATATTAATAATTTAAGTTCTGAGGGAACATGTAGATATTATAAAGCTATCTGCAACAAATGGAGCTAATCAGCGAAAAGACACGCCCACTTTTGATATAGAGAACTTTCGGGTCTAAAATTAAAATGAGCGTACCTATGCTCGTTTTGATGCCAGCTGAGTATTGGCAGAAATATACATGGGACCCATAATAGTATGTTTGCAGGTTATGGAGATCTTACTACAACTGCCACGCCCATAATTAGCCAAACATCATTACTGTGTTCCTATTAAAGATTTATCAACGAAATTTCACGGGAAGGTTGCGGGTACTAACATTAAACAGCACACAAAAAATGGGCGTTTTGTTTCTACAGCCACCCCCACTATTCACATATTATTATTACTTGCGCCCTATACAATACTTTTGGACGAATTTTTACATTAGTACGTATATGGAGCCTACAAAGCCATACACAAAGAAAAGGGGTCGATATAATCATTTCAAGGTACCCTACCAAAAATTACCGTTATTATGCTCCTAATGATTATTTATGAAGGAAATATCCCCATTGTTGAACTTGCACGCACAAGAAAAGGTAAAGGGTATTTCGTAGTCGGTCTAACCCGACTTCAGACTTCTTTACTGGTTTTATTTGCGTTTATTGTTGGTTAACGTTCGTGGTCAAAAATCATTTAAAAGTCTTAAAACAGTTGATAGACTATTGTGTGCAACATATCGTGAGGCATGACAACGATTGCTTTTACTGGAAGATGACGCACACTTGGAGGCTACCCTTGCTGATGCTGCAGTTTCATCTACTATTCAACTAATAAGAACACTATTTGCAATAATTGTATCATCATGTTTCCCATCAACTCCACTTGGAGAAATTATCAAGATTTCATGTCGGGAGATATTTTGAACAGACTTCGCCGAAGTACGTCAAATCCACACTTGCCGTACACACCGGAAATGCATAATGAATCATTGCTCATGATTGAAGACATTTCCTTAACAATTGCAAACAAAGCATTGGCACAACTTGGCATGGTCTCACGAAATCGTTCAATGCATGCGTGAACGAGTTTACGATTGCAACGTATTGGATGCATTTGCTCAAGCAAATATTCCAAAATTGGACAATGATCAAAAGCATGCATACGGCACGATTATGCACGTTGTTAACGATGAAAGTGGTGGAATGAATTTTTTGGACTCGCCTGAAGGAACTGGTAAAACATTCTGGATTTCGTTGCTAAAAATAGCACTGGCATTAGCTTCTTCTCAGAATGCTGCTACTTTATTGGATGGTGGTCGAACAGCACACTCTGCAGTTAAACTGCTAACAAAAAATCATTGGATAGAACAGTGAAATATCTACGAGGAAATCAAAATTTGTTTGGCGGTGCTTCGATACTGTTAGCAGGAGACTTTGGACAAAAGTTACCTGGCTTTCCTAAATGTACTGCTGCCGACGAAATAATCGCATTCTTGAAACAAACGTACGCATTCAATTGCAAAACGATCCAATCAGCAGCTGAATTTTCAAAGCAATTGTTGAAAATTGGGGATGGTACATGCCAGTCGAGATTCCCGATCGATTTTTCCCGTTGCACTTGCTCAAAAGAAGAACTGATTCATAGCGTGTTCCTAAACATATCACAACAGTACAAAAATCATGCTTTGTTAAGCGAGCGAGCAATACTGGCCGGAAAGAAGAAAGACGTCAGTGATCTTAAAGAGGCTATTTTAAAAGAAATACCAGGTCCATTATTCACATTCAAATCAGTGGATGGAGATCATGAATCAGGACGATATTTTAATCGGACTTTATTTGCCAGGAAAAACTTGGTAAAGGCATCGTCAAAAAATACCGAGAAATGTGATATTAGCAACAATTTTGAATGGAAAATTGAAAGGCGAAGAATTTTTGATTCCTCGCATCCCAATGATTCCATCTGATGTGCCACTTGAATTTAAGCGCCGTCAGTTCCCTGTTCGCCGTGCATTCGCCGTTACCATCAATAAGTCGCAAGGACAATCCTTAGAAATATGCGGTATAAATACGGAAAATCCAGTATTTGTTTTCACGAGCGATGGTGAAAAAAAAACCAAAAATGTTGTCTATCTAAAAGCATTGCAATAAATGCTGTAATTTTATTTAAATTGTTAGAAAAAGTTTTCTCCCTGGCGAAACGGGCGAGGATTCAGCTGGTTTTTATATATTGGTAGCTCGGTTCTGTTGCTGGTTTTAGAAGTTTGGATTGGAGTTGGCGAAAAATCATTAAACTAACTAAAACTAAACTATTTGAAGAACATATTACTTTTTTCTGATATATCAGCAACAGGTGTCTAGCTGGAGTCCTTTTAATTGTGGTAGCTGGAGAAACTTATCAGACAGGCAGGCAAGACCCTTATTCCAGTCTGCAACTTTTCTGCATATGGGATTGTGGTGATACTACCCCAATATAGTCTACCAAATGTCGTCTTAGGCTATGAATAAGTGAAATAGAGGGCATGGAAGTCTATTGGAGGCCCACATTTTCCACAGGTTTTTTTATTACCGAAATTTGTTTATATTCCTTTTTTAATGTGATTGGACTGATTAGTGGTCGTATATTCAATGGAATTTCTTGTTTATTCGACTTTTTTTTATATAGTCATCCGGATCTTTCTTAATATCCCGGCAATAATATTAGTGAAGGTTCATTAAAATATATCCTATATTTTGGAAATTAAGTGTACACGAATTGGCGGACAAAGTTGTATCCTTTCAGCAAGTGACGCTGACTTTAATTGGCTTGCCTCCTTTAGAGCATTAACGACACATCTTAATATTCACTAATTAAGTACTTTTACTTTTACTTTTAAAAGGTCTTGAATATTTCTGAAATGCTCCTCCAATGTTAGGAGTTCCCTTCTCCTAATAAACTTGTATTCATTTTCAGTTGATTTGTGGTGTCAACAAACCTCACGAGATTGGAGGATTCCAGCAGTTTATTTGTAGCGAAAATTGCACGACTGCGCTACTACAAAAAAAAAATAGGTATCATTTGCTAAACACACACTTGGATATAACTTGGGAACTCTGAGTTCGAAGAAGAAAAGAGACTGAAAATTAACAATGTATGAGAAAGAATAAAACAATGAATTGAGAGAAAAAATACTAATAATTAAATATAAGAGGATTTGTTCCATACAGGGTGATATGACCCAACAGATACTATCACTGATTTTTCCACCGAGAGAATGGCTGTGTCGGCTGCAAATGTTGCTGTGACGCAGTTTTCGTCCTTAGGTAAGTCAGATGTAAAGAGTAGGTACAGAATGGATCCCAATACACTACCCTGAGGGACACCAGTTTTTATTTCCTTGAGATCAGAGTATATGGTTACCTGTTTGATTCTAAAAAAGCGATCTGATAGGTATGATTTTAGTATGTTATAATACTGAGTTGGTAGCTGAGCAAGAAATTTTTTGGGAAGCTCACCATGGTATACTTAATCGAAAGCTTTTGACACATCAAGAAGAACAGCGGAACATACCTTTTTTTTCTTTGTAGGCGATTTCAATAACTCAATTTATTCTGTGGACCTGATCAATAGATAAGTGTTTCGCGCGGCAAGGAACTTAGGACAAAACATTATAAACTATATAATAAACTTCATGAAAAACAGGCAATTCAAAGTTCGAATCTTTCACCAATATTCCAAACCACGTTTCCTCCAACCTTCATAACAACTCTTACGATCCCATAATTATAGGAGATGCACTAACAAAATTTTTTCCTGAAATAGTATTTATCTGGTCACGTCCAAATCACTGGAAAACAAATTGCCGATAAAGCTGCAAAACTTCTGCTAAACCCCCCGTAACTTCTTTTCAAATAATAATTATAATGGTATCCACAAATATTCCCCGCAACCCCTTTTGTGCCCTATCACTTCAAAATGGTATCGAGGCCTCAATCAAGACAAATCAAATATAAACAGCTTTTTGAAGTTTCAACACACATACTAAATGGAGTTAAGTTTGAGCGCAAGAGACTTGGGCATACCAGATTGACACATTCACACATCATAGACAAAAACTCTACCCTTCCTCATTTTCAGCACTGCAACTCTTCATATCAAATTACGATCTGTCTCTAATTAACTGAATGCCCTAAGTTCGACAACAACTGAAACAAATCTTCTCCAAAATCGATCCCCTTTTTTTCCTTTCCCAACCCAATTTAGAATCCAGAAAAAGATTGAATTTTTCCTTAAATCCTGCAACCTATATAGCCTACTCTGATTTCTCCAACATGTTTTAATAAGTATCTGCAAATATAAATTTCCCCATAATTCCATTGAAAACATATTCCATTAGTGTAAGTCTTCTCTTCAATATAAATTTTCTTCCGTTTATATATACCTGAAGATTTCGTTACCTATCAATAGAAAGTAAGCTGAAAGCCTCGATGTTATTGCTTCATTGTATTTGCTCATATTTTATAATTATAAGTTAATAAAAATAAATAATAATATTATAGAATAATAATAAGTGAACTCTAACATCAAGACCAAGGGCAAAACAAGACGAAAACGATTCGTTCTTAAATTGTGAGATTTCCTAAACTTTGGACGACTATTATGAAGGTGGACATATGTACACAAATCCATAAAATTTTCCTCAATTAACTTCGTAATTCATTGTATATTATTGTAGATTATAAAATTAGATATATAACTAACTAATCGCAGTCATAATATTTCCTAAATTGGAAATTATGCCTTAAGAAGATATTCGGTATTTCAGAATATTTCCAACTTCATACCAAACATTGCATAGCATATTTCAAACCATCTACATTTTTTTCCTCGGACGAGGATCGCTATCATCAGTACGTCATCAGGACGTGTAAATATATATCACGTCCCCTTGGCTCTACTAAGGTTCTCAGTTGCAGTGTTTAGCGTTATCTAAGTTACTAAGTTAACACCCGCCTCTGCAAATATGTAAGTGCACTTTACAGTCTGCCTGGAATAAATATGACAGAAATGCAGAAAGGGTTGTAGAGTAAGGCAAATATGAAGGTACGCAGAAGAGCAATAAAATCCACGCTGGACAGTAACAGTTTGCTTCTCAACATGTATTCAAGGCAGTTCGCATTCCTTACATGGACGATCTGGTTCCTTCTGGGGTTGACTTCAGTGCACTCCAAATTGGAGGTGACTGAGTCACCCCGTGCCGAGCACATGAGTCGATTGCTACTGCAGCTAAAAAAGGAACAAATTTTCGGAACTTTGCTAATAATGGGACATGGTGACTGTAAAGATACACATTTCATCGGTGACATTTCCGTGCCCACCATAATACAAGGTTCCGGTGACACTCTTTACATGAAGTCATTCTACAACAGTGAAGTTTTGGTTCTAGTGTGTCTCAGTTATGATGTGGACATCAGGTTGCTACGAGCATTGTGTTCTATTCTACAACGAATGCGCCAAACAAGAATTGTATTCATATGGAAACAACCTGAGTCAGTGTTGAAGCACTTAAAAACCGAGGTGTTCAAGTTAATGCAGTTCTGTCAAGAGAATGATATGATGAACATCATAATCGTTTTCAACGACTTTCATAAGACTTGCAATTGCATTAATTTTCAGCACTACGGTTACATGGATTTGGACACGCTGAATTTATTCAACCTGACGGGCGAAATATTTCTTCCTAGAATAAAAAATCTGCAAGGAAAGATAATCCGAGTTATAAAGGGCAATGAAGTTCATCTTACGCTTTACATAAACAACTTTTTAAAGATGTTCATGACGAAGTTGAATGGCAGTTTGATGTTCCCAAACATATCCGATGCAACTGCTTATATCGGTGATTTACAAAAACTTGCTAGAAATAATACCATCGATATTGGATTGACAATTTATAGTCCAAAATTTGGTGATGTGCGAGATTACTCATATCCTATGGAATTAGCCAAATGGTTCGTAATGATTCCAATGGAATCTGATATTCCCCCAAATGAGATGTTTTTCAGGATCATCGCTGATGTTCGCGTGTGTCTTCTACTTCTGGCTTTGCTAATAATTCTATCAATTCTTCATGCCTTCAGTTCTGTTAACTGCGTCGGAAGTTGGCCTCACAAAGTATATAAACTGGATATCGTTTTTAATGACAGAATCATACGAGCTTTGATGGCGCAAACTTTCCCAACCACGAAACAAAATCAACTCACCAGAAAAATTAAATTTATCTATTTTCTTGCTTTCCTATCGGGACTAATTCTCACAACAATGTACTTGGCTTACCTAAATTCATACTTCGTGCAACTTCCCCCAGAGAATCGAATTGAAACTTTTGATGATTTGTTTCAATCCAACTACAAGATTCTCATATACGTAAATTCTGTGAAGAGTTTGATAGGGGTCAATGGAGAGGAGTTCTGGAGCAAATACAGGAGCATATTCAAAGTAATTGAACTAGCTGATTACATACAAATACGGGACAGTCTTAACACCTCGTATGCTTACCTCTTGCCTACAAGATTGTGGTTAGTTTATCAACATCAAATGAGGTATCTGAGGCGAAAGCTCTTTCGGATTCCAGAGCAACTGAAAGTCGATGAATTCTTGCCTCTGGCCATACCGATATATGAAAATTCAATCTTCAAGGACGAACTCGATCAGTTTATCTTAGATATGCAGGCCTTCGGCATTACCGAATATTTGCAGACATCAACTACTCACGAGATGATAACCGGTAAAATGTACTTCCGAGACCCAGATGGCAGCCAATCAATACACCCAATGCAGTTTGGAGACCTCTTTTGGATTTGGGTGCTATATCTCTTTGCAAATGGGTTCGCAATGTTTGTGTTCGTCTTGGAAATATTGATATTTAAATGGAAACAACGAAACTCAAATAGCGTTGAGAGTCAGAGAAAGAGTTATGTGTTACCTGGCATGGAAGGATCGCGTAAACGGTAGAATGGAGGAAAAAACAGAGCTCTCTTAGATTATAATACGTATATCTGTCCCAAGCCACGGATTTTGTTTTGCCATCGAATTTTGTTGCATGCTTTATTTTCGGATGACAGTACGAATGTGGAAGAAATATTCAGATTCAGAGGATTAAATGCTTCGGGAGTATTAAACTTAATTATTTTTCAACTATTTGTATCTAACTGAGAGTTGGAATAAAGAATAGTTCGGGAGTATTAAATTGCACGTCTGAAATTGTGAATGGCATTCGAGAGATCAGAAACATTGCTTCACCCATGACTTTCTACGAGAGATTACTTTTCAATTTCGAAACAAAGCATCTTCAATAAAGCCCACTCAGCAGCTATATAACTCGTATTGCTTTTGACAATAGGCGATTTGATATATCCACATTCTACATTAGGCCCATGACTTTTAATGACACATCCTCTGAAAGAAATGTTTGTGCCAGTCTTCAGGTTAAGGAAAAAAGAAGTCACTATTATGCTCTCTTATATATACCTGTTCAACCGATATAAAAGGAATATCAAGAAAATTGTCATCCTGAGGTTGAAAAGAAATTGTCTAAGACCTTGTTCATCGAGTACCACATGAAAGGTGGATTTCCCCATCAGTTGGTTAGATTGGCAGGGATACCAAATGTGAACGATGTGAAACTAACGCTATGAATTATCCTCAGAGTACAGAGGAGGTTCGGTTTATAATCGACGAAGGCTTGATAAGTATTGATATGTGTATTGTAGGGATTTGCTACAGGTTAACACAGTTGCTGACATTTGTTGACATTTATAGAGGTTAATGAGTGATAAAACCGCACCATAATATACTGTCACAAAGTCAACAAGTTACATTTTAAGCAACTGAATTGCATCATCGGTCCATTTCAATATTATTCGCGTGGCCCTACATCCTGCCAAACTTATACCGATGATAGGCACGGGCCCCCTTTGAGTATCGCCAAATTTGCCAATTCATCAAATATTTCATTCCCAAATACCGAAGTGCCCGGAACCGAAATAAGTTCAAATAATTCCCACTTTGCGACTGAGGTACATTCTTGACCCTCTTTGAAATTGTTGTCCCATTTTCCAGCACCTTCAGTGCAGCCTGGCTATTACTGAAGACTCTAGTCTCCTCTCCACGCTATTTGTTCTCAATTATCAGTACGCTACTTTCAGCATAGCGAATATTTCCGAATATTGAGGCAACGGGGTTGCATTTATAAAGTAAGTTGTTTGATTATCTCTTACTTGGGAGAGGTCTGGATGATTTTTGGAGGTGCATCTCAAGTAACTCACAACCTCCATGTGGTGTCACCTAAGCAATGGCATTGTATCACCTGGTATCTCTTAGCTGATGTGAGCAGGCGGAATTCCAGGCGCGTTATTTCTATCATTGGTGGTGTCCTGGTAACCGTCTGTTCTCCAAGTTGGTGGCGGCAGAAGCGAAGTGGTGCGAACTGAAGGCACTCTCTTAATCCACGGTGTTACGCGAACCGTGCCTGCGGATATCTTTGCAGCGGAGGGATGCGAAAGAAGGGAGGCGCTCCTCCACCTGGTGGACTCGGAGTATAACTATGACTTTGCCACATTTTCCGGGCTATGATGTGGTGCACATGCAAATTCCCTGCACTCGTGGGAATTAAATGAATAATACTAATTTATATATAAAATTATCACAGTTGAATAGAGCGGACGTTTAAGTTTACTCCGTGTTCGGAAATTGATTTTTGGTGTCTAAAATATCATAATAGTGGCGAATATTAACGAAAGTGATTGAGAGTGTGAAGTGCTTCTGATATTCTATGGTCCATTACTGGCCACGGCGTATTAATATTAATAAGGAACATTATAATATTATTAAGGAACATAAATATTTCCGATTTTAAATGCTTAAAACCTTAAGCACAAGAGCGTGAATACGAGTGTATTGGGTCTACAGCGGTTTCACCAAACAACAAATAGAACAGACACTCTATTTGAGTGTATTTGTGAGATTTTCTGCTAGTGTGAGAATGCTCCTTCAATCGTCCATGACCTTAGTTAAATAAGCATGCAGAGGGGTTACACTGGGGCACTCCACCCCATTTTAATATATATTAATTTTTATTAATTATTTTAGTTATTAGTAGGATAATATTATGCCAAAAAACGAAACAGTTATGATTCCACAACCTATGATTACCATGGTGCATTTACAATGAACAAAAGTGCAAATGGAAAGCAACTGGATCAGATTTTATGTTAAGAATAGTTATAATATATTAACTGAACCTATTAACATGTGAGTTTTCGACTCCAAATTAAATAGAAATGCACTGCATGTCAGAGAAATGTCTCTCGTCTCATAGATTAAATGGTAATCTATGTCTCGTGTTGCGCACACCTACGCATCCGCAAAACTGTAGTAGTGTGGCTGATTTTGTTCAAAACCAATGATAAACAAACCTATACAGATTGCCACACAAAGATTGATAAGCAAAGCATTTTTTTAAACGTCAGAAAATTTTACGTTTAAGTGTCGCTCCTCTGTGTTCTCTGCTATATATGCATAAAAACTGACAGCTCTCTTGGCGTCTACAATGTGTCTCTCCAAATTGAATCGCATCGCCTGCAATTCAAAATAAGAATAACAAAGGTTCTTTAGAAACACAGAAAGGAGATTCAAACGCAATCAGAGAGACAGGTATTGAGATCGGTGCATAACAACAAAACGAGAAAGCAGCCCGCTTGACAAGGCAGAAAATACGAAATTTGTTAAAACAAATACAGATACTGCAACAGCAACCGTTTTGCTCTCTTAAGGATAATGGTGGCCATTTTACCGGCGCGAACGCAGCTCAAATATGTTAATAGGAAATATTGCCCGCTTAATTGGTGAAAATAATGTTCATGTAAAATGTTCATGAAATGAACCATCGTACAGTGTTTTCTCACCTCGAAGATAGAAACAAAAAATACTACACGTAGTTATGAAGAATTCCAGTTGTATTTGTTCCGACGTTTTTGCGACTGCGCTACCACACAAAAAACAGGGCTCATTTTCTGATCACACACTAAACACACCAATATCGAGACGAAGAAAAAATAACAGTAAAGACGATTCGTTCTGAGATTCCCTAAACTTGGATAACTTTATTAGTTTTTTTTTCTCACTTATTATATATTGTATCTTCAATATAAATTGGACTAACGATAAGTAATCAAATCTTAACTCTAAAACTGTTTATTATTAAGTCCAGCCAATGCTAGACGAAAAAATATAGTTTCTACGATTGCTTCAATGAATGTCTTTCACGTCTCGCCTAATCGGCTGAGGAGAAGGGTGTCCCTCCTTCTCAGCCGAGTGTGACCTCTATAATTTAGAATCTTGCGGGCCAGTGGATTTGGGTGGAACTCAAGCTTCCTAATATACGTTGTCACATGTTTTGAAAATACACTTCTTACCATCAGAACGTTTAGATCTTTGTGAATGCACGAACTTTTGACATACCACGGAGCGGCTGTAATCATTCGGAGGATTTTATTTTGTCGCCTGAATTGAATTTTCTCTATATTTGACGCTGAGGCAGTACCCCATATCTGAATCCCGTAGCACCATATTGGTTTTAGCATCGAGTCGTATAGTAGAAGTGTACAGTCTAGACTTAGTGTAGAATTTCTCCCAATAAGCCAGTTAATTTGAACTGTTTGTAGTTTCATTTGGATCAACTTTGCTTCTATGTGGGCATCTTAATCGACGATCAAGACGAATACCGAGGTATTTAACCTCGCTGTGTTGCGGTATAGTCTGGGTGTTGATATGGATAGGCGGGCATGTTTCCCTGCGCATTGTAAATGTAATATGTACACATTTTTGTTCGTTCACCTTTATCCTCCATTGTTGTAGCCATTTTTCCAACTGAGATATATATTCCTGTAATTTGAGGGATGCTTCTTGAGGGTTTTCGTGGACGCTTAGGAAAGCTGTATCATCAGCGAATGTTGATACGGGGATATTATTGTTTATTGGCATATCAGAGGCGTATATCGAATATAAGATAGGACCCAAGATGCTGCCTTGGGGAACTCCGGCTTGAATCGGTTGAGGTGTGCTCAGAAAATTACCTTCTTTGATGATAAATTTTCTTCCAGTTAAATATTTTTTAAATAGCTTATGAGTGTTTGCGGGTAAGTTTTGCTTTCATTTCAAAATTAAACCTTCATGCCATACTTTATCAAAAGCATGGGAAACGTCAATGAAGAGGGCAGAACAATATTTCTTTTCTTCGAACGTTTTTCTAACTATGTTTACAAGTCTATGTGTTTGTTCAATAGTGCTATGTTTTCTTCTGAATCCAAATTGATGATCTGGAATGCATCCATTCTCATTTAGTATGGGGGTCAGCTTGCTCATAAGTAGTTTTTCAAATAGTTTTGACATGTTAGATAATAGGCTAATAGGTCTATAAGATTCTGCTTTCGTATGGTCTTTTCCGGTATCATGGTAATCAACGAAACCTTCCATTCAGTAGGATACTGTTGGAGGCGTAAAATAGCATTAAAAATGAAAAGAATTATTTTTCTTACTATACGGGGCAGTTCTAAAAGCATCTTATTACTGATTTTGTTATTACCTGGGGCTTTCCTCGGGTTTAAGCCAGCAATAGCGGTTTCAATATCCCGAACATTAAATCTCAGAGGAATCGCTGCTTCCGCGACCACTGTTGGCAGCTCAAGTATATCAGCAGATATGCTTGGAGTGAAAACGGTTTTCAAATGGTTTACAAAAAGATTCCCTTTTTCAGTATCAGTTCTTGCCCAAGCTCCGCCCAAAGTTCGTAGGGGAGGCTTACATATCTCAGGTTTTTTAAGTCCTCTGGTTGTTCGCCATAGCGAATAATCTGTTTGTGGCGTTGCATCGAGATCTTGGAGAAATTTCTGCAGTGATGCTGATTTTTTATATTCTAATAATTTTCTAAGCTGTTTGTACATGCTTTGAGCCTAATTCTCAACTGCGGGAATCTGTATCGTTGCCATTCCCTTCGAACTCTTCTTTTTTCTGACAATAGCCTTTCTACATTTACAGAGTGGATTCTATGGTAACTGACCTGTCGATTGGTAGAAGTAGCATGTTCAACAGCTTGCTTGAGGATTTCATCTAGCTTTCTAATAGAGCCATCTATGTTTTCAAGCGTTCTTAACAGCATGCTATCCGTGCAATGGGCACTGAGGTATTTCTTGTATTTCAACCAGTTAACATGTGTAACTGTCGTCGCCTACTCACCAGTTTCTCGGGGGTTCCGTATGGTAACAATAGTGCGAGAATGATCTGACGATAATTCTAGTGAGGCCTCAACTAGAAACATTTCGCTGGGAACGCCCTTTACCACTCCAAAATCAATAACATCTGGAGTCTTTTTTCGATCTGATGGCCAGTAGGTTGGTTGTCCACATGAAATTACTTTTAACCCCATTTTAGTAATTGTATCAAACAGAACACGTCCCTTCGGGGTGATTAGCCGTGATCCCCAGAAAGTATGCTTTGCGTTGTAATCACCAGCTGCCAGAAAACGTGGTCCTACTGATTTATAAAATTTACTGTATTGACTTTCTGTGATTGAAAATCTGGGAGGAGAATAAATCGATGAAATCACCAAGTCCTGGTGGAAATTTTCGACGGAAATATTTGTTGCCTGAAGGTAATCCTAAGGAGTGTCTCCCAGAGAATAGTGTTTGAGTCGCGACTTTATAAGTATTGCCGAGCCACCACAAGCTCTTCATCGGGGGTCATTGGTGTCGTATAAAGTGAATTCATTTATTTTAAAAAAGCTTCTAGACGTCAAATGTGTCTCAGAGATCAGCATTACGTCAATTTGTTTATCCAATAGGAAATATTCCAGTTCGTTTTTATGTTGGCGGATGCCGTTTGCGTTCCAGAAACAGATTTTTAGGTTCATGGTTTGTTTAATACCGCCTGCAGCAGTGTAGATTGCATTTTCAACATTTCCTGCATCATGCAGGTCATGTTGGTTGTAAAACTATTTACTGACTGAATTAAAGTCTCTATTAAATCTTGAAGACTACTGAAGTTAAAGCTGTGGATATCGTTTGCTGGCATCTCTTTTTGCACTATAGTCTGGCTAGACTTGAAAACATTTGCGTAAGAAAATTGACTGGTAGATGGTTGGGCTGACTCTGGGAAATTTGAGTTAAGCAGATTCATAGGCTGAGTGGATGTAGGAATAGATTTTTTGGTCAAAGATTGATTTACGTGCACATAAACAGGGCAGCCCCTATAGTTGGCAGTATGGTTACCACCGCTACATTGCTACATTTTTTTTATTTTTGGGTCATATTTTGGTTTGACACATTTGGCGGTACCATGTAGGTCCCCACAGACTACGCAAATGGAAGGCAACTTGCAGTAAGTCTTAGTATGGCCAAAATCTTGGCAGTTCAGGCATTGAACGGGTCCTGCAAGTTTATGCGGTTCTTTTACAGTAATTCTACGATGCAACAAATATTTTAGGTTATAACTGGGGTGAGGTTCGTTCTTCTTTAGTTTCATGTAACCTGGTTCTAGTTCCACCCGAAATAGTGGTTGTGGGACTCTGTCTGTGTTTCTGATGTTGGTAACATTTTTAACTTTAAAGCCATTGATTTGCAAGCCCCCTTTACCTCCTCTGGAGCCACGCAGGAGTCAATGCCTTTTACAACAATCTGTAGACCCTTAGCGCTTTTTAGCTGGTAAGTGAAGAAGTTTTTGTTTTGTTCTTCGAAATCTGACACAATTTTACGATAGTTATTTTCCTGGTTTACCTGGATTCTCGTTTCTAAAATGTTACCACGTCTTATTGGAGTTACGTAGAACGCCTTTTCACCAATTAATGATATTAAGCTCTTTATTAGCTCGTTAGAGTTACGCTCCCTCAAATAAATCGGGGGTGGTTTACTCGACCTTTTCAGAGTGTTACAATCATTCGTATCATCTTCTAGAATTGCGAAACGATTTTGGGAACTTGGGATGTCTGCATTTCCATCTTTGGGTACTTTTGCCATTGAAGCGATCTTCGAAGATTTTGGGCTCCGTCCACGTTTTAGCACGGTTATGTATCTGTCCAATCCTACTTGAATTTTTGATTTTTCCGGACAATTCACTGGGGGTGTAATTTTAAGCGATACTCCAGTTGTGGGTTTAGTTAGATTAATTTTCGTTGTTTTTTCGTTTGCTTGTCGGGCTGGCATGACTAACTTACTTACTGGCGCAATTGTAGGTGTAGATTCGCTGTTTAACAGGAGAACATGAACGAGCCCGAATTATTGGCTTGGTTTCTAGGTACAAGTTATCCTTAGTTATTTCTTGTTTGTTTTTGCAGCAATCTTCAGCAACCACCGTCACATAAGCATTTCTGATGTTAGTAAGTTTGTTTAAATTCGGAAAACTCTGACACAGGTGGCAACTCCTGCTAGTTGTTTTTTGGCGCACTTTTATTTTTAATGATGTTGTTTTTAAAATGTTTTATGAATTTTACACTTAACTTTTCATCTGTTCTTGCAGAATAAAATATTGTTAAATTATATAAATAAATTGCACTTTTGTATTAGCGTCTATACCGCGAAGTTTAAAGAATGAATTCAGTTTAAACACAGTGAAAACCCGTCCCAATCAGGGAGGACGTATGAAATCGCATCCCCACATTTCAAACAAACTTGTAAATTTATTAGTTGAACACCTTTTTCAAATCTTACTCAATTAACTTGGTACTTTATTGTAAATTATTGAAGATTAATATATATATATATATATATATATATATATATATATATATATATATATATATATATATATATATATATATATATATATATATATATATATATATATATATATAAATATATATATATATATATATATATATATATATATATATATATATAAATATATATATATATATATATATAAATATATATATATATATATATATATATATATATATATATATTCAATTAAATGATGAACTGTAACTAATCCTAGTGGTCGATAATTGAATATGATGTCGGATGACATTTGGGGAGGTGTGTAGGAGAGCCTTAAGTAGAACGGTATTCGGTACTACGAATATTTTCCATTTCACACCTAACCTTGTTGCCCCATATTTTCATTCCATCTCACATTTGTTCGCCCTCGGACGAACATCGCTATCATCATCATGGCATCAAGTCGTGCAAACAAATATCACTCCCAAGGAACTCCGCACACATCCCAGCTAAAGTTTTTTGCGTTATCTAAGCTACTAAGTAAGCACCGGCCTCAACAAATATGTAAGTGCAATTTTACAGTCCCCCTGGAATAAATTTGACTGCAATGGTGGAAGGGTTGTAGAGTAAGGCAAATACTCGTATGAAGGTACGCAGAAGAGCGAGAGAATCCACATTGGGCAGTAACATTTTGCTTCTCAACATGTATTCAACGCAGTTCGTATTCCTCGCATGGACGATCTGGTTCCTTCTGTGGTTAACTTCAGTGCAGTCCAAATTGGAGGTGACTGAGTCACCAACCGATGGACATATGACTCACTTGTTACTGCAGCTTAAGGAGGAACAAAATTTCCGGACTCTGCTAATAATGGGACATCGTGACTGTAAAGACACACATTTCATCGGTGACATTTCCGTGCCCACCATTATACGAGAATCTCGGGACACTCTTTACATGAAGTCACTCTTTAACGGCGAAGTTTTGGTTCTAGTGTGTCTCAGTTATGATGTAGAATTCAAGGTGCTACGAGCGTTGAGTTCGTTTCTACACCGAATGCGCCAATCAAGAATTGTATTTATATGGAAACAACCTGAGTCAGTGTCTAACAACTTAAGAAACGAATTGTTGAAGCTAATCCAGTTCTGCCACGAGAATGATATGGTGAACATCATAGTCCTGTTCTGCGACTTTTATAAGACTGGCAATTACATCAGTTTTCATCACTACGGACACATGGAATTGGAGACGCTGAACTTATTTAACGTAACCGGCGAAATATTTCCTGCTAGAGTAAAAAATTTGCAAGGAAAGAAAATCCGAGTTATGAAGGACCGTGAAGTTCGAGTTACACTTTACATAAACAAATTTTTAAAGATGTTCATGTCAAAGTTGAATGGCAGTTTGATTTTCCCAAACATAACAGATACAACTGATTATAGTGGTGATTTGCCAAAACTTGCTAAAAATAAAACGATCGATATAGGAATGGCAGTATTTAGCCCAAAACTTAGCGGTCTGCGAGATATCTCATATCCTGTAGAAATCGAGCAGTGGTTGGTGATGATTCCAATGGAACCTGATATTCCTGCGAGTGAGATGTTTTTCAGGATCATCGCTGATGTTCGCGTGTGTCTTCTACTTCTGTCTTTGCTAGTAGTACTATCAATTATTCATGCCTCCAGTTCTGTTAACTGCGTCGGAAGTTGGCTTCACATATTATATAAACTGGATACCTTTTTTAATGACAGAATCATACGAGCTTTGATGGCGCAAACTTTCCCAACCCCGAAACAAAATCAACTCACCAGAAAAATTAAATTGATCTATTTTCTTGCTCTCCTATCGGGATTAATTCTCACAACAATGTACTTGGCTTACCTAAATTCATACTTCGTGCAACTTCCCGCAGAGAATCGAATTGAAACTTTTGACGACATGTTTCAATCCAACTACAAGATTCTCATATACGTAAATTCTGTGAAGAGTTTGATAGGGGTCAAAGGAGAGGAGTTCTGGAACAAATACAGGAGCATATTCAAAGTAATTGAACTATCTGATTACATACAAATACGGGACAGTCTTAACACCTCGTATGCTTACCTCTTGACTACAAGATTGTGGTTCGTTTATCAACATCAAATGAGGTATCTGAAGCGAAAGCTCTTTCGAATTCCAGAGCAACTGATAGTCGATGAATTCTTGCCTCTGGCCATACCGATATATGAAAATTCAATCTTCAAGGACGAACTCGATCAGTTTATCTTAGATATGCAGGCCTTCGGCATTACCGAATATTTGCAGACATCAACTGCTCACGAGATGATAACCGGTAAAATGTACTTCCGAGACCCAGATGGCAGCCAATCAATACACCCAATGCAGTTTGGAGACCTCTTTTGGATTTGGGTGCTATATCTCTTTGCAAATGGGTTCGCAATGTTTGTGTTCGTCTTGGAAATATTGATATTTAAATGGAAACAACGAAACTCAAATAGCGTTGAGAGTCAGAGAAAGAGTTATGTGTTACCTGGCATGGAAGGATCGCGTAAACGGTAGAATGGAGGAAAAAACAGAGCTCTCTAAGATTATAATACGAATATCTGTCCCAAGCCACGGATTTTGTTTTGCCATCGTGTTTTGTTGCGTGCTTTATTTTCGGGTGACATTTGTACGAGTGTGGAAGAAATATTCAGATTCAGAGGATTAAACGCTTCGGGAATATTAAACTTAATTATTTTTCAACTATTTGTATCTAACTGAGAGTTGGAATAAAGAATAGTTCGGGAGTATTAAATTGCACGTCTGAAATTGTGAAGGGCATTCGAGTAATCAGAAACATTGCTTCACCCATGACTTTCTACGAGAGATTACTTTTTAATTTCGAAACAAAACATCTTCAATAAAGCCCACTCAACAGCGATCTAACTCGTATTGCTTTTGATACTAGGCGATTTGATATATCCACATTCTCCATTAGGCCCATGACTTTTAATGACACATCCTCTGAGAGAAATGTTTGTGCCAGTCTTCAGGTTAAGGAAAAAAGAAGTCACTATTATGCTCTCTTATATATATCTGTTCAACCGATATAAAAGGAATATCAAGAAAATTGTCATCCTGTGGTTGAAAAGGAAATTGTCTAAGACTTTGTTCATCCAGTGCCAGATGAGAGGTGGATTTCCGCATCAGTTATTATTAGTTCAGTGCAGCTATAACTGAATTCTCTAATCAATTGTCCACGTCATTTGTTCTCATGTACCCAGTCCGCTGCTTTCAGTAGAGCATACATATATTTCCGATTGTGGCGACGAGTTGCATTTGTAAAATAGGTTGTCTTACTTGGAAGAGGTTTGGATGATTTTGTAGGTGCATCTCAATTATCTCACAAACTCCACGTGGTGTCCCCTGGGCAATGGCATTTTATCACCCGATAAGTGATCGCTGATGTCCGTAGGCGGAATTCCAGGCGCGATATTTCTATCGTTGGTGGTGTCCTGGAAAGCGTCTGTCCTCAATGTTAGATGCGACAGAAACCAAGTGGAGCGAACTGAATGCTCTCACTTAATCCGTGGTTTTCCGCAAACTATGCCAACGAATAACTTTCCAGCGGTGGGATGCGAAAGAAAGGAGGCTCTCCGTTACCTGATCCATTCGGCGTAGAACTATGACTTTGCCACATTTTCCGGGCTATGATGTGGTGCACATGCAAATAATCTGCACTCGTGGGAACAAAATAAATAACACGAATTTACATAAACAAAAACTAAACACCAGAGCGTCGATGAAAACTCAGAATCGAAAAATATATGTGTAAGTATGAATCATACGGCCAACTATAGCGGCAGTCTATGCAAGCGAGTGGAGAAATCGTTCATCCTCGAAACGACGTCTAGTTACTCCTCAAAATTAGGGAGGGCAGAGATAAACCACTCTTGGAGTCTCAAATAACAATCACCAACATGAGAGTTCCTGTGATTCTAAACAACGAACTGAAACACCAATACTGAGCAGCAGAATCTGACACTTTTATGACATCTATGCAAGGTATGATGACCATGATGCCACAAATGATGAAAACGCAAGAGTCGCTCTTGCGAAAAATTATTTCCAAGGCTAAAATTATGCTTCTGGAACGCAAGCGGTCTTACGAATCATAAATTGGAACTGGCTCACTTTCTGACAGCACAACAAATAGCACAGACAATAAAAAATCACCTGAGAATTTCAGGATATGCTTTTACGATTCAAAACATCCAAACGATAGAGCGCGCGAAGGAACTGGAATACTTATATGTAGTAGAATTAAACTTATAGTCCTTGAAGACCTCAGCGAAGTCTATCTGCAGGAAACTATGATCGGATTATTAGCAGGAAATGTCATCATATCCGCCACTTACTGTCCACGAAGATTTTTAATTGAGTCGATAACTTTCCACCGATTTTTTAAGTCACTCAGGCAGAAGCTCTATATAGTCGGTGATTTTAATGCAAAGCATTCATTCTGGGGATCCCACCTTGTCTCACCGAAATGTAGACAGCTTTATGATGCCATAAATAATCCACAATGGAGTGAGCTTCGAGAATACTTATTGCCAGGGCAATTGCCAACAGATCGCCAGGACATAACGGTACGTGCGTTTAAACAAAGGCTGAAATCGTAGTCCTTATTCTGTCTAACCGCAAAAAGAGGACTCCCTCACGCACACATATTGAAATGGTTGGTTGACAAAATAACACCGGATCAATTTAATGACATCATATCTGCGGAAATTCCAGATGAAACCACCGATTCAGAAATATTTGAAGTGATCAGAAAGAACATGATCCATGGTCCGTGAGCTCACCAGGCATGATTGATGGTAAATGTGCGACGTGTTTACACAGTTCTCTCCAACAATACTTAGTGTTTTTATTAGCGTTTATTGTTGGTTAAGGTTCGTGGTCCAACATCATTTCAAGGCGTGAGGCATGACAACGATTGCTTTAACTGGAAGATGACGCACACTTGGAGGCTACCCTTGCTGATCCTGCAGTTTCATCCAATCCTCACCAAATAAGAACACTATTTGCAATAATTTTATCATCATGATCCCCATCAACTCCACTTGGACTATGTAGAAATTATCAAGATTTCATGACGGAAGATATTTTAAACAGACTTCGCCGTGGCACGTAAAATCCACACTTGCCGTACACACCGGAAATGTATAATGATTGATCCTGATTGAAGACATTTGCTTAACAATTTCAAACAAAGCATTAGCGGAACTTGGCATGGTCTCACGAAATCGTTCAATGCATGCTCTGTTTAACCGAGATTTGCAGCGTGAACGAGATTACGATTGCAACGTATTGGAAGCATTTGCTCAAGCAAATTTTCCAAAATTGAACATTGATCAAAAGCATGCATACAACACGATTATGGATGTTGTTAGCGATGAAAGTGGTGGATTTTTTGGACGCGCCTGAAGGAACTGGTAAAACATTCTTGATTTCGTTGCTACTAGGGAAAAATAGCACTGGCATTAGCTTCTTCTCAGAATGCTGCTACTTTATTGGATGGCGGTCGAACAGCACACTCTGCACTTAAACTGCTAACAAAACAATGAAAAATCTACGAGGAAATCAATATTTGTTATTGATACTGTCAGCTGGAGACTTTGGACAAAAGTTACCAGTCATTAAAAACAAACGTACGCGTTCAATTGGAAAACGTTCCAATCAGCAGCTGAATTTTCAAAGGAATTGTTGAGAGGAATGCAAGTATGAACACTACCAAACGATTTTTCATGTTGCACTTGCTCAAAAGAAGAACTGATTCATAGCGTGTTCCTAAACATATCACAGCAGTACAAAAATCATGCTTGGTTAAGCGAGCGAGCAATACTGGCCGGAAAGAAGAAAGATGTCAGGGATCTTAAAGAGCCAATTTTAAAAGAAATACCAGGTCCATTATTCACATTCAAATCAGTGGATAGAGATCATGAATCAGGATGAGCTGGTGAATTATCGCACAGAATTTTGAAACGCACTTTATTTGCCGGGAAAAATTTGGAGCGCCGATTATTATGCTTCGCAACATCAACCAACCAAAATTTTGTAAGGAACCAGGCTTGCCATAAAAAAAAAATACTGAGAAATGTGATAGAAGGAACGATTTTGAATTGAGAAATTCAAAGGCGGAGACGTTTTGATTCCTCGCATCCCAATGATTCCATCTGATGTGCCACTTGATTGATCTGATGTGCGCCTTCAATTCCCTGTTCGCCTTGCATTCGCCATTACCACCAATAAGTCGCAAGGACACAATCCTTAGAAATGTGTGGTATAAATTTGGAAAATCCATTTTTCTCGCATGGCGAACACTACGTTGCATGGTCCCAAGTCGGAAAACCATCTGCACTATTTTTTTACACGTGCGATGGTGAAAAAAACCAGGAAAGTTGTTTATCTAAAAGCATTGCAATCAATGCTTTAATTTTAGTAAATTTTTTGGAAAAGTTTCTTTTTCTGGCGAAGCGGGCGGGGTTCAGCTGGTTTTCATATATTGGTAGCTCGGTTCTGCTCCTGGTTTTAGAAGTTTGGCATGGAGTTGGCGAAAAATCATTAAACTAACTAAAACCCAACTATTTGAAGAATATATTACTTTTTTCTGATATATCAGCAACAGGTGTCTAGCTGGAGTCCTTTCTATTGTGGTAGCTGGAGAAACTTATCAGACCGGCAGGCAAGACCCTTATTCCAGTCTGCAACTTTTCTGCATATGGCATTGTGGTGATACTATCCCAATATAGTCTACCAAATGTCGTCTTAAGCTATAAATATGTGAATCAGAAAGCATGGAATTCTATAGAAGGCCCACACTTTCCACAGGTTTTATTATTACCGAAATTATATTGCTATATTAATGTGATTGGACTGATTAGTGGTCGTATATTCAATGGAATTTCTTGTTTCTTCGACTTTCTATACATAGTAATCCGGATCTTTCCTAACATCCCGGCAATAATTTTTGTCAAGGTTCATTAAAAAATATCCTATATTTTGGAAATTAAGTGTACACAGCTTGGCGGACATAGTTGTATCTTTTCAGAAAACGAAGCTGACTTGAATTGACATGGCTCCTTTAGAGCACTACCAACTCACCTCAGTATGCACTTATAAAGTACTTTTACTTTTACATTTAAAGGGTATTGAATATCTCTGAAATGCTCCTGCAATGATAGGAGATCCCTTCTCCTGATAAACAGAATTGAATTCATTTTGAGTTAATTGGTAGTCTCACCAAACACACGAGATTGGGGATTCCAGTAGTTTATTTGTTGACTTTTGTGCGACTTCGCTACTACGAAAAAATAAGTATCATTTGCTGAACACACACTTGGATATAACTTGCGAAAACCAACATGGTTCGAAGAGAAGAGAAAGGTAAAGACGATTCATTCTGAGATTCCCTAAACAAAGACAACTATTACAAAGGTGTCCATATATGTATATAGAACTTGACCACCCTCTTTCAAACCATTAAAATTTTACTCAATTAACTTAGTACTTCAATGTACATTATTTTATATTTATATATAGACAACTAATTGCTGAACTGGAACTAATCCCGGTGGGGATCTTTGCTAAATTGCAAATGATGTCAGATGACAGTTGAAACGATGCGACGGAGAGCCTTAAGTAGAACGATATTCGATATTACATCTTTCCATCTCATACCCAACCTTCCTACACCATATTTCCATTCCATATCATATTTTTTCTCCTCGGACGAGCGCCGCTATCATCAGGACGTGAAATTATATATCAAGCCCCTTAGCTCTCCTAAAGAACTCCGCACGCATCCCAGCTACAGTGCTTTGCGTTATCTAAGTTACTAAGTAAACACCCGCCTTGACAAATATGTAAGTGCACTTGTCAGCCCGCCTGGAATAATTTGCACTGAAATGGTGGAAGTGTTGTACAGTAAGGCAAATATAAAGGAACGCAGAAGAGCGATAGAATCCACATTGGACAGTAACAGTTTGCTCTCAACATGTATTCAAGGCAGTTCGCATTCCTTACATGGACGATCTGGTTCCTTCTGGGGTTAACTTCAGTGAACTCCAAATTGGAGGTGAACGAGTCACCCCGTGACAAGCACATGACTCATTTGTTACTGCAGCTGAAGAAGGAACAAAATTTTCGAACTCTGCTAGTAATGGGGCATGGTGACTGTAGAGATACACATTTCATTGGTGACATTTCCGTACCCACCATTGTACAAAGATCTGGTGACACCCTTTACTTGAAGTCACTCTGCAACAGCGAGTGTGCCTCAGTTATGATGTGGACATCAGGATGCTACGAGCGTTGAGTTCGATTCTACACCGAATGCGCCAATCAAGAATTGTATTTATATGGAAACAACCTGAGTCAGCGTCGAACAACTTAAGAACCGAGGTGTTGAACTTAGCGCAGTTCTGGCAGGAGAATGATTTGTTCAACATCATAGTCCTGTTCTGCGACTTTTATGAAACTGGCAATTACATCAGTTTTCATCACTATGGACACTGAACTTATTTAACGTGACGGGCGAAATATTTCCTGCTAGCGTAAAAAATTTGCAAGGAAAGAAAATCCGAGTTATGAAGGACCGTGAAATTCGAGTTACACTTTACATTAACCAATTTTTAAAGATGTTCATGTCGAAGTTGAATGGCAGTTTGATGTTCCCAAACATAACTGATACAACTGTCTTCAGCGGTGAGTTGGCAAAACTTGCTAGAAATAACAGCATCGATATAGGAATGGCAATTTACTGTCCAAAATTTGGTGATGTGCGAGATAACTCATATCCTATGGAGTTAGCCGAATGGTTCGTAATGATTCCAATGGAATCTGATATTCTCGCAAATGAGATGTTTTTCAGGATCATCGCGTGTGTCTCCTGCGTTTGTCCTTGCTAATAATACTATCAATTCTTCATGCCTTCAGTTCTGTTAACTGTATCGGAAGTTCGCCTCACATATTATATAAACTGGATACCTTTTTTAATCACAGAATCATACGAGCTTTGATGGCGCAATGTTTCCCAACCCCGAAACAAAATCAACTCAACAGAAAAATTAAATTGATCTATTTTCTTGCTCTCCTATCGGGATTAATTCTCACAACAATGTACTTGGCTTACCTAAATTCATACTTCGTGCAACTTCCCCCAGAGAATCGAGTCGAAACTTTCGACGATATGTTTCAATTCAAATACAAGATTCTCATCTACGTAAATAGTGTGGAAGATGTGAAAGTGGCCAAAGGAGAGCAGTTCTGGAACAAATACAGGAGCATATTCAAAGTAATTGAACTAGCTGATTACATACAAATACGGGACAGTCTTAACATCTCGTATGCTTACCTCTTGCCTACAAGATTGTGGTTCGTTTATCAACATCGAATGAAGTATCTGAGGCGAATGCTCTTGCGGATTCCAAAGCAATTGAAAATCGATGAATTCTTGCCTCTGGCCATACCGATATTTGAAAATTCAATATTGAAGAAAGAACTCGATCAGTTTTTCTTAGATATGCAGGCCTTCGGCATTACCGAATATTTGCAGACATCAACAACTTACGAAATAATTACCGGGAAAATGTACTTGCGAGGCCCAGATGGCAGCCAATCAATACACCCAATGCAGTTTGGAGACCTCTTTTGGATTTGGGTGATATATATCTTTGCAAATGGGTTCGCAATGTTTGTGTTCGCCTTGGAAATATTGGTATTTAAATGGAAACAACGAAACTCAAATAGCGTTGAGAGTCAGAGAAAGAGTTATGTGTTACCTGGCATGGAAGGATCGCGTAAACGGTAGAATGGAGGAAAAACCAGAGCTCTCTTAGATTATAATACGAATATCTGTCCCAAGCCACGCATTTTGTTTTGCCATCGTGTTTTGTTGCGTGCTTTATTTTCGGGTGACATTTGTACGAGTCGAGAAGCATTTTCGGATTGTGCGAAACAAACAAGATAAAGGCTTCGGGATCATTAAGCTTAATTATTAGTGAACTATTTGTAATTAATTGACAGTTGGAATAAAGAATAGTTCGGGAGAATTAAATTGCACGTCTGAAATTGTAAAGAGCATTCGAGAGATCAAAAACAATGACTTTGTATGAGAGAATACTATTCAATTTCGAGACAAAACCTCTTCAATAAAGCGCACTCAATAGCCAAAGAATGTTGGTCAATACAGCAATATAACTCGTATTGCTTTTGACAATAAGCGATTTGATATATCCACATTCACTATAAAGCCCCTGAGTTTAATTGGCAAATATTCGGTTTCAAATATTCAGAATATTCAGCTTAAAAATCTTAAAAATGCAAAAGACATAGACAAATATTAAAAATAGCGAAAGAGAAATTAAATAAAATTAAGCTCACGCTTATGTATGAGGAACATATAGTAGTATTATCTCAGAAGCTGCAAGCTTGCGAGCAAAAGTTATTGAGTGAAAAAGAATTCATACACACATTCATATAAATGTGGGTAAATTGTTGATTTCAATGCGTGGAGTTTACGTGGTTTGAGTGCTCACTGGTCGATGTTGTGTGTGAAACAGAGACAATATACAACGTAAATTCTCTTTGTATGAAACAATGTACCTTAGTAATGTAGGTGATTCACATTATGGTATTAATTATTATATAATGTATAGGAATGATAGAGATGAAAGAAAGGGTGGTGGAGTTGCTATTTACTGCCGCTCGTATCTTAAAGCAAGAGTTATAAGTATGACTAGCACAAGTGATGTTGAATATTTGAATATTGTGGTATATGATAGGTGTAATAGCTTGAGTCCTTTTTTCGAAAATTTGTCAATTCGGCTAATTGATTATAACTATTATATAATCTGTGGTGATGTTAATGTTAATCTACTTTTAAGAGACAGCATTGCGTGTGGTTTATTTGACCAGTCGTCTGTTACTGGACTTACTGTTATGCCTACTAGATTTTGCGGTGGGGTTAAACCGAGTTTGCTGTATGTTTTCCTAATTTCTGATATGTGCTGCTTTTCGATCAGTTGGCTTGTATTTCCGATCATGACATGATATTTTAGACATTAAATTTCTTCATACTCCGAATCTGTATACATTTTCTTATCATAACTTTAGTGGCATTGATTATGCTTCATTGTAAATATAATGACCTGCTGAACACAAACTGGAACAACTGCTGGTATCATGCCTCTGTGGTCGAGACGTTGGTTGCATTGGTAGACAATATATGTAATTCGTTTAATAGACATGTTCCCATTAAGACAGTTAGGATTGTGAACGGTTCTTTCCCATGGTTTACCGTCAAGGTTTTAAGGGTTAGTTAAGTTATAAATGCGAGAAATCGGTTTCTTTCCAAATGGAAGAAGTGTCCAACATTGAAAACTGGAATAAATTTAAAGCTGCGCGTAATGAGACCACTCTTGTTGTCAGAGTGTCCAAGCGTCATTTCTGTACATCGAAGTTAAATCCCTCACTTCCATCTAAGATATTATGGAGAAACATAAGAGGGCTTGGAGTTTGCAGTAAAAATACAAATGAGTGTAAATTTAACCCGGATGTGTTAAATGATTATTTTGTTTGCAGCAGCGTGTCCAACAATAATGAATCACCATGTATGGCTCTTTCTACCCTTATACAACCATCCTTTGATATTTTTCCTGTGTCTGAGGAGCAAGTAAATAGATATATTCAGAAGATTCGTTCAAATGCCTGATTGGATACCAATAAGATTTGATAAAATTGTTTCACCATATATTCTGGGTCATTTGACGCACATAATTAACCACTGTTTTACAACTGCTTGCTTTCCGAAGCTGTGGAAAATTGGAGTGGCTACTCCTGTTCCTAAAGAGAGATGTTATGTGGATGTGGGGGACTTCCGACCTATAACTATATTGGCATCTCTGTCAAAGGTTTGTGAATCAGTTATAGCTGAGAAAATGTCAAAACACTTAAAGAAGAAACATCTTCTTTCTCGTTTTCAATCTGGATTTCGAATAAAACATAGCTGGTCGACAGCGATGTTGAAGCTTTCTAGACTTTTCAAAGGCTTTCGACAGTGTGGATCATGAAATCCTATGTAATAAGCTAAGATTCGTGTATGGTTTCTGTGATAGTTCGGTTCTCCTCATAAGTGGATGCTTGAGGGATAGGGTACAACGAGTAAAGGTGGGTAATACACTTTCGCGACTTAAACCATTGACATCTGGTGTACCACAAAGATCTATTCTTGGCCTCCTATTATTTTCCATTTTAATTAATGATATTTTTGCTGTACGTAGGGATGTGAAAATGCTTGGGTACGCTTGAATTGTACTTCTCACGTCGCGTGTGTCTTATTAAGGATTTAAGTCAAAGATTGAATGAGCATAAATGATGGGGCCTTGAATAACAAACTGTACTTAAATACAGATAAGTCCTTTATTTGACCTATTTCTAAAAATAGTATGGATTTCAACGACATTCCTCCAATTTATATAGTTGAAATTTGTTAATAAGATATGTAACTTTATATTAATTCTACTTTTACTTACGGATCCCATCAGCAATGTTGTCTGCAAGCTTTTCTTTGTTGAGAGGAATCGACGTTTATCTGCGGATTATACTCCTCAAGACACGAGAAGAAAGCTTGTTATGCAATGGGTTCTGCCTCTTATAACATACGCTGACACAATTTATATTAAGCTTGATTCGCAGTCGCACCGCAAATTGGAAATTGCCTTCAAACATGCTACTCGATAGGTTTCTGAGTTAAGCAGGGGTGAGGGTAATTCTGGATGGCGTACAAGTGTTCTTGGTTCTACCATAGGTGACTATCTGACTATTAGGAATTGCATTTTCCTGCATAAATTGATTCATTCCCGCACTCCTGAATACCTTTTTGAGAAGTTTAGTGTAGCCAGTCTGGGCGGAGCAAATCCTTAATCATTCTGCGGTTTAACTATTTAAACTCCGCCCGCTACCTTTTCATTAGTGTCATCAGATGCTGGAATTCTCTGCCAATCTACATAAAAAACACGGTAAACTGTAGCAATTTCAAATCTGCTATTTTTGAACATTTCGCTGGGCGGCTAGATCCAGGCGAGTAACCCAGACAACTCACTACATTGTACTTCATCTCCTAATTCTATTTCTATCCTTTTTTCCTTGTTAATGTTATTTTATATTATATATTTATTGCAACATACTTTACAAAAATGCTGTGTCCAATTTTTTGACAATGTTTGCCGTAGTCCAACCATAGACTGTTATGCAATGCATAATTATATCATATGTTAAAGGTCTACAAATTCCAATCGCCGTATCAATATGTGGACCCTTTTTCCTAGAGCATATCACCTTTAAAAGATTATTGATCTTACTTAATTTGTTAACTAGATATTTTATTCCAAGAATTCTCATTTGACTTTTGACTGGAATTTGCTCATCTCTCACATTAATCGTTCTAATGTAGCAGTTACGTTTACGACAAACGTGTAGAATTTCACAGTTGTTGATAGGAATCCTTGCTCCTCTGCTTATTGCCCATTGGTTTATTTTTTCATCAAATCTCCGAAGGTTGACCGATACTTCAGTGTTTGTACCAGAAAATATTTCAAAAATGTTATCAGCATATACGAGTTTATCAAAAAAATCGAACCCCTTACAATTTTTTAGCGCTTTAACCAGTGATTTTGCGTAAACGTTGTGAAGAATTACAGACAGGGGTGACCCTAGTGGGATGGCATTTTCAAGCGGATATTTTTATGACAGATTTCCATCAATCCTTATAGTAGTGTGTCTATTGGTAAGAAATGATAGAATAACTTGAAGCATTTCTTTGGTATACCCCATTCGTGAAGCTCCTTAATCACAAAAATAGATATTACACGATCAAATACTTTTTCTAGATCTTCAGAGATTATAACACTATGTGTTTTTTTCTTAAAATTTTCTTTTAGCTGGGTACACCACTTTAAGGTGTGTACACCATAATTGGGTAAAATTGCATGCTGTTCTCGTAATAGTTTTTCTTTTGAATATGTCAATATACGCTGTGAAATCTTTTCCAAAGTTTGTAATAGCACTGGTAGCAACGAAATGGGACGGTATCCTTCAAGCAGATTAGAATTTTTCCCAGGTATAGGCGATAAAACCGCGTTTTTCCAGTCATGCGGAAAAATACCTGTTACAATAATATTGCCGAATTTTTAACTCAATAGATGCATTTTAAATCATAGAATATGTGATTTTATCTGTACAAGGAGTGGTACCTTTACAACTGTTCAGAACGGAGTTAAGCTCAAAAAAAGAGTGATTACATTTGTGATTTCATGCGTAATATCAGGCCGTAAGTCAATGTCTATTGCTAGTATCCTAGTAATTAGATCACTATTAAAGGAGTCATTAGCACTAATGGAGCTCCAAAATTTTGCAAATATATCAGCAATATCTTTCGGGTAAGCGTTTTGATATTATTTTGAAGAAGTATTGACGGAAAGTTTGAGACTCTATCAGTCCTTATGTTCTTCACCTTCTTCCACCGAATCCTAATATCCATCAAGGCCTTTAAAAAATTTGTCCAAGTTGAACGTTCGGCTTTTTTGGATTCCCTGTTAACTTTGGCACATATTCTTCTGTAGTTGATGCAGGCTTATTGATTTCTTACTCTCCAGTATCGCTTCCAAGCTTTGTTTTTTTCTCGAATTAATTTAGCAATATCAGAAATGAACCAAACTGGACTATTACGCTCCTTAATTTTTTTGCTGATTGGAATTGACTCATTGCTCATTGTTAATGTTCGGTGATCCTATAGAGTCATTGGAATAAATTGTTGTTTTTGCATGAAATTTTTGCCAGTCAGCTTTTTTGTCATTGAATTTTGGTGTAAATAATTTATTTGTCGATGTTTTACGATTATACATATTGATTGGGAAATGATCTTCATTCTCAGGCTGCGAAAGGCATGTCCAGGTGAGAGCTGTAGCCAGATCCACAGATGCTAACGATACATATATTGCTGTTAGAGTGTTCTTCGTACTAAGTAATATTGGTGATCCATCATTGTGAATAATGAGATGTCGGTCATCACCAAAATCTCCCCAAATTACCCCAGTACGTGAAGTTGAAGCAGATGCCCAAATTGTATTTTGAGAATTAAAATCACCAACGATAAGGTGTTGGCCATTGTTGAAAAGATGAATGTCCGCAACTTGTTCGGGTGTTAAATAAACAGAGCTACATTTACAGAGTTGTTTTATTTCCGTTGTTCTTTACTTGATATATTTGTATTTTTATTTGATTTATTAGTTGAAGTAGACGCTCCATTAATGGGTTCTTTTAATTGTGTTCCTATAGTTCAATACTATAGCTCCAGAGTTGTTGTTGTATATTTTCCATGCTTCTCTTGCTGTGCATCGTTGTTCGATCTTTATCTTATAGACAGCTTTGTGTTTGAGGAAGCTTGGACAAGCGGAGACAGACGAAGTGTGTGTTTCATTATCGCAATTTATACAGAAATGACGAGCACACAATTCATTTGGTGTTGGCAGTGCTCATGTTGTGCATAGCTAAATATTTCGACACCTATTTTTCACAATTTGCACATCTCATAGGAGTTGGAAAGTATTCCTGTACTTCCACTTTTTCCCAACCTAATTTAAGGTATTCAGGACGGCGGATCAGGTCAAATGTTAAAATGGCAGCACCAGTTGGAACAATCTTATCATCAACTTTTCTCATTATTTTTCTAACTCCAACACATTTTTGATCTGACAATGAGGCAATCAATTTCTCATCAGGAATATCGATGATTTTTTTGGAGTAAATTCTACCTTGAATTGTGTGAACATTAGAGTGATATGTTTTTTAACAGGAACACAGTCAACATAGTTCACTTTTAGAAATTTTTTTGCAGCTTTTAAATTATCTGTTTTGATCAAAAGATCGCCATATCTAAGTTCTATCACTGCGGTGTACTCACGTGAGATATGATTTAATCCTCTTACTATTTGGAATACATTATAGGATGATATTGGTCGTAAATCTGATGAATCCTTAATAGCCGAAATTACCAAGTATCTTGGAACATTTTAACTGTTTTGGCGTGGCTCGGGAAGCGGTACAAAGTCCCCGGCTCTAAGACGTTTGTGGCTTGCACTGATAAAACGACCGCTGGACACCACGCCAGAAGCTACAATGTACAATAGACGATGTAGCAGTGGTAATCGTTGGAGAGGAATCCAATGCACGCGATATCCTTCATTGTAGAAATGATCAACTTCGATGTGTCACTGAACTTCCACGCTCTTATGATGCTTTGCAATACCCGATTTTGCTTTCGGAAAGGGAAGACAGGAATCAAATTACCATTAAGTTGGTCAATCCGTCAACTGGTTAGTGAAATTTATTCTCCCAAATAGGTAACGCAATTTTTACAAAACTTTAAAATCCAATTACAGATATGGAAATTCCAAATAAAACGGCCTGCGCAATGAATTATTATGCGGACAAATTGATGATTCGTCCAAATCCAGACAATGATATTCTGAAATGTCAAAGACTTTCTCACCAGTGTAGTGTTGACATGGATGCGAAAATCGAGACTGAAAGTTGGAATTACTTTAGGTTCCATCAGAAAACGCTACGCGCTGAAGAGTACATTCATCTACGTGAAGCCATTAACAATGATGGCAACCAGCATGTAAATCCAAATGACATTGGCCAATTGACGATATTGCCATCTTCCTACACTGGTAGCCTGCGTCATATGCAAGAGAATGCACAGGATACGATTGGCATATGTTCATTCTGTGACGATCAAAATTATTGACTAATTTTGCTCACACAATAAAATTCCCCAAAACAATAGTCACCTCGATAATGGCTCGTTAGCATCACTGGCGAATAAAGAATTTAAATTGCCTTAGCCAATTATCTCGCGCGACTCCGTCAGCATTCAACATTAAAAATAAAAGAAAGCCATCCCAACAATTGAAACCACGGCGAAGGCGGAAGCGCATGAAAGGTACGCAGTGTTAAACCAAAGAAGACTAAGAAAAGACATTCAATTCCCTCCATATTTATTTACCGTTCCGACCATTTTTTTTGGTCACACGTATAGTGTATGTGAATTTATTGAGTTTGTGTAAAAATATTCCATATCCCTGGAGTGAAAATTATAGACAGTCTTCAAAATATACTACTAAATTTAATAGTAAAAAATCAAGTGGTTAATTTACTAGTTCAAAACTTATTTATAAGTTAATCAGTTACTGACTTTTGCGGCACTTCATTACCGTGTATAGTAAATTTTTCCTTTCTTGTCAATTTCGTGTTCTTTGGTTAAACGTTTGCCGACAAAACACATGCAGATTACACCACCAACTATGCAAGCGCAATGTCAACAATAGCATTAGCAACGCCAAGCCAGGCGCTTCCACTGATTAACAACAACAACAACAACAACAACACCAACAACAACACTACAGGCAGACTAAGCCTAAGCGTGCGCTAATTACAACAAGAACATTACCAAAGCCAAGGCAGCCGACTGCAGAGAACAATAACAACAACAACAAGACTCGGCAGAATTTACCGAGTTCGTTAGCTCGGTAATTAGTACAATAACAACACGAGCAAAAGAATGCAAGAGCAAAAGAGACGACGTCATAACGATCGCTGTGCATACAAGTGGTGGGGATATAGCACAAAGGGGAAGCACAGAAATAATATTCAAACGGTGGTGTGGGATTTGAATATTATTGACCGCCAACGGAAGAGAACCATGGTTGCAACAACAACAGGGCGTGCAACATCAACAACAACGTACCGCAGCTTTTTCCAGGAAAACGCTGAGGCTCGACTAAGGTCAAGAGGAGGCCTTAGCAACAGGATGCAGTACTGGAAGCAACGGCCAGCGGGACTTGAGCAACAACAAAAGCTTGCAACAAGTGTTTATGAAAGCGCCTGGAACCGGGCATACGGTCTCTTTTCCGCTGCACATCACTGGAGTTAGGACCAAGGAAACGTTGATGCATCGTCAGACGCTACCAGATCAACAAACAAAACCTACGGACACACACACACACAAGTGCTGCGTTTGCTAAGAATGCTGGATTTTTCCAAATCCACTCTCGTAGCAAAGCAGAACTTGTTCGTTGAAGTTAAAACGGTGGAAGTGGTTTTCCAATTCACCACCGTCAAGACTGGAGACCAGGACTGCACAGCCCCGACTACAGGAGCGGCCACCCTCAAACCTTTAATTACTACTGAATATTTTAAACCTAGTAATAAGCAAAAATAATAAATAAAGAAAACTTGAATATTACAACACGCCGTAAAGTAAATTTCTGGACACGACCCTGGCGAACCGGCGAGTATTACCGCAGCGAGATTTGAGTCGTTACAATTCTAATGGTCGATCAGATCTGTTTATCACTTTTACTGTAATCCACAATGGAATGAGCTTCGCTAATAGTTATTGGCAGGGCAATCGCCAACAGATTTGCCAATGCTGGATGTATTCTGTCGAATCACAACAAGAGGACTCCCTCACGCACACATATTGATATGGTTGGTTGAAAAATTAACACCGGATCAGACAGATGACATCTTATCTCCGGAAATTCGAAGCCGCCGATTCAGATTTATTTGAAGTGATCAGAAAGAACATGATCCATGGTCCGTGAGCTCACCATGCATGATTGATTGTAAATGTTCGAAATGTTATCCCAGAGCTTTGAATTCGGACACAGGTGCAGGCAGAGACGAATACCCGTTATATCGTCGCTAGTCGACAGAAGATATCTGAAAATCAACAACTATCATAATGAGATATCAATACAGTGAAGTTGATAATCGTTGGATCATGCCGTATTCACCGATTTTGTCCAAAACGTACAAATCCCACATTAACGTGGAGTATTGTAGAGTCGGTGAAAAAAAATAATAAAACAACAATGGACCTTATTTCTCCTCTAAGATGACTGCTATTTCATCCTTTACGTAGCGTCATGATCAGAAGAGGAGATACGAGGTCAAAGCCGCCGATAACTTCAAACTACTCTTGTGATGCATTTGAATTTATTGTGCAAATTAATAAAACACTGCAAAGGGTTTGAAACAAATCTGTGCAAATGAACTACAAACAATTAAAGTCAGCGGAAAACTCGAACGACAATAAAATAGCAATATTTCGATCCGCAGATTTGTGACGATTGGTGAGACACTTATTTTGTGCATGATATGGAAAATTTCATTCCATCGATACAATGCCCTAAAAGTTCCTTCAGAGTTCACTTCCGCATCTTCAGTTTCCGCAGTTTGTACTTGAACACCAAGTGTTCCAAGACAAATACACACAGTGCAACCGCATTTGCCGAAAGATACCACACCCATACCCATGCGAGATCCTCCATCTCTACTGAACTAATTGATCGCCTGTCAGTGGGATCGTCTATGCTCATATTTCCAGTAGACACCAAATCATATAAACTCGTTGTATGAAAATAGTCAGTAATACCCGAGGCATCCATATCAAAAATAAACTGATCGAGCTTCTCTTTGTAAACCGAATTCTCATATATCGGTATTGACCTAGGAAGGAAAATGTCGAGTATCATTTTCTCGGGGGTTCGAAATAGTTGTTTCTTAAATGCCCGCATTTGATAACTGTAAATGAACCATAATGACGAAGCCACCGGATATGCATACGAAGTGTTGAGGGTATTTCTCTTTTCTACAAACTCCTCAGATGTGGCTACTATTTCGAATATGTCCTTGTATTTGTTCCAAAATTCCTCTCCTTTGGAAACAATCACAAACGGTATAGCAGATTCATAGAGGAGAATCTTATAGTTGGACTGGAACATATCATCAAAAGTTTCGATGGGGTTCTCGGGGGGCAATTGCACAAAGTATGAATTCAAATAGGCGACGTACATAGTTGTAAATATCATTCCCCACAGTAAGGCAAGAGAATATATGAATTTCATTTTCCGGTTAAGTTGATTCCGTTTCGGCATTTTGAATCCTTGCGCCATCAAAGCTCGTACAATTCCGTCATTGAAAACAGTATTCAGACTGAAAAATTTCCGAATGAAGGGTCCCGCACAACCGTTAGCACTTAAAGTGTGAACAATTCAAAGTATTGTAAGCAACAAAAATATACAAAGGCACACCCGAACATCGGCGAGGATCCTGAAGAACATTTCATATGTGTTGATATCAGATTCCATTGGAATCATTATTAACCACTGCTCGATTTCTACTAGATATGAGTAATCGTTGATGTTGTTTTTAAATTTTGGACTGAAGAGAGTTATCCCAATATCGATTGTCTTGTTCTTAGTAAAGTTAACCATGTCAGCTCCATGGATGGTTTTGTTAATATTACTTGGGTACGTCAAGTTACTTTTTAATTTCAACAGAAAAGTGTTGATGAACTTATGTATATAGTTTGTCTTCGTCTTCTCTCCATCTATTACAACTAGTGCTTTCTTTCCCCGAAGATTCCGCACTAAAGGAGGAAATATATCGCCAGTCAAGTTGAATAAGTTGAGGGTCTCCAATTTCACATTTTCGTAGTGATGAAAACTGAAGTAATTGCCAGTCTTATGGAAGTCGCTGAACAGGACTATGATGTTTACCATATCGTTCTCGTGGCAGAACCTGATTAACTTCAACAACTCGTTGCTTAAGTTGTTCGACACTGACTCAGGTTGCTTCCATATAAACACAATTCTTGTTTGTCGCATTCGTTGTAGAATCGAACTCAATGCTCGTAGCACCTTGAATTCTACATCATAACTGAGACATACTAGAACCAAAACTTCGCTGTTGCAGAGTGACTTCAAGTAAAGAGTGTCACCAGATCCTTGTACAATGGTGGGTACGGAAATGTCACCGATGAAATATGTACTTTTACAGACACGATGCCCCATTACTAGCAGAGTCCCGAAATTTTGTTCCTTCTTCAGTTCCAGTAACAAATGAGTCATGTGCTTGTCACGGGGTGACTCAGTCACCTCCAATTTGGAGTGCACTGAAGTTAACCCCAGAAGGAACCAGATCGTCCATGTAAGGAATGCGAACTGCCTTGAATACATGTTGAGAAGCAAACTGTTACTGTCCAGCGTGGATTTTATTGCTCTTCTGCGTACCTTCATATTTTCCTTACTCTACAACCCTTCCACCATTGCAGTCAAATTTATTCCAGGCGGACTGTAAAGTGCACTTACATATTTGTTGAGGCGGGTGTTTACTTAGTAACTTAAATAACCCAAAACACTGTAGCTGGGATGTGTGCGGAGTTCTTTAGGATACCTAAGGGGCTTGATATATAATTACACGTCCTGATGATAGCGACGCTCCTCCGAGGAGAAAATATGTGATATGGGTTGGAAATATGGGGTAGGAAGGTTGGGTATGAGATGGAAAGATGTAATATCGAATATTGTTTTACTTAAGGCTCTCCGTCGCATCTGTTCAACTGTCATCTGACATCATTTGCAAATTAGCAAAGATCACCTCTGGGATTAATTCCAGTTCATCAATTATTTGTCTATATATAAATATAAAATAATGTACATTGAAGTACTAAGTTAATTGAGTAAAATTTTAATGGTTTGAAAGAGCGTGTTCAAGTTCTATATACATATATGGACACCTTTGTAATAGTTGTCCTTGTTTAGGGAATCTCAGAATGAATCGTCTTTACCTTTCTCTTCTCTTCCATGTTGGAGTTCGCAAGTTATATCCAAGTGTGTGTTCAGCAAATGATACTTGTTTTTTCGTAGTAGCGAAGTCGCACAAAAGTCACAACAAATAAACTACTGGAATCCCCCAATCTCGTGGGGTTTGGTGAGACTACCAATTAACTCAAAATGAATTCAATTCCGTTTATCAGGAGAAGGGAACTCCTATCATTGCAGGAGCATTTCAGAGATATTCAATACCCTTTAAATGTAAAAGTACTTTATAAGTGCATACTGAGGTGAGTTGGTAGTGCTCTAAAGGAGCCATGTCAATTCAAGTCAGCTTTGTTTTCTGAAAAGATACAACTATGTCCGCCAAGCTGTGTACACTTAATTTCCAAAATATAGGATATTTTTTAATGAACCTTGACAAAAATTATTGCCGGGGGGTTAGGAAAGATCGGGATTACTATATATAGAAAGTCGAATAAACAAAAAATTCCATTGATTATACGACCACAAGTCAGTCCAATCACATTAATATAGCAATATAAATTTCGGTAATAATAAAACCTGTGGAAAGTGTGGGCCTCCAATAGACTTCCATGCCATCTATTTCACATATTCATAGCTTAAGACAAAATTGAGTAGACTATAATGGGAAAGTATTACCACAGGAAATGCAGCAAATGGAAAAGGGATCCTGCCTGCATGTCTGATAAGTTTCTCCAGCTACCACAATAGAAAGGCCTCCAGCTAGACACCTGTTGCTGATATATCAGAAAAAAGTAATATATTCTTCAAATAGTTGGGTTTTAGTTAGTTTAATGATTTTTCGCCAACTCCATGTCAAACTTCTAAAACCAGGAGCAGAACCGAGCTACCAATATATGAAAACCAGCTGAACCCCGCCCGCTTCGCCAGAAAAAGAAACTTTTCCAAAAAATTTACTAAAATTAAAGCATTGATTGCAATGCTCTTAGATAAACAACTTTCCTGGTTTTTTTCACCATCGCACGTGTAAAAAAAGAGTGCAGATGGTTTTCCGACTTGGGAGCATGCAACGTAGTGTTCGCCTTGCGAGAAAAATGGATTTTCGAAATTTATGCCGCACATTTCTAAGGATTGTATCCTTGCGACTTATTGGTGGTAATGGCGAATGCAAGGCGAACAGGGAATTGAAGGCGCACATCAGATCAATCAAGTGGCACATCAGATGGAATCATTGGGATGCGAGGAATCAAAACGTCTCCGCCTTTGAATTTCTCAATTCAAAATCGTTCCTTCTATCACATTTCTCAGTATTTTTTGTTTATGGCAAGCCTGGTTCCTTACAAAATTTTGGTTGGTTGATGTTGCGAAGCATAATAATCGGCGGTCCAAATTTTTCCCGGCAAATCAAGTGCGTTTCAAAATTCTGTGCGATAATTCACCACCTCATCCAGTTTCTTGATCTCTATCCACTGATTTGAATGTGAATAATGGACCTGGTATTTCTTTTAAAATAGCCTCTTTAAAATCACTGACGTCTTTCTTCTTTCCGGCCAGTATTGCTCACTCGCTTAAGCAAGCATGATTTTTTTACAACTGTGATATGTTTAGGAACTCGCTATGAATCAGTTCTTCTTTTGATCAAGTGAAACGGGAAAAATCGTTTGGTAGTGTTCATACTTGTATTCCTCTCGACTGGCATGTACCATCCCCAATTTTCAGCAATTGCTTTGAAAATTCAGGTGCTGATTGGATCGTTTTGCAACTGAGCGCGTACGTTTCTATTGAGTGTGTGTATTCTTACGTTTTTCCATAGAATTGAAGATTTCAAGCATGCGATTATTTCATCGGCAGCAGTACATTTAGGAAAGCCTGGTAAAATTTGTCTAAAGTCTCCAGCTAACAGTATCGAAGCACCGCCAAACAAATATTGATTTCCTCGTAGATTTTTCATTGTTTTGTTAGCAGTTTAAGTGCAGAGTGTGCTGTTCAACCACCATCCAATAAAGTAGCAGCATTTTGAGAAGAAGCTAATGCCAGTGCTATTTTTCCCTAGTAGCAACGAAATCAAGAATGTTTTACCAGTTCCTTCAGGCGAGTCTAAAAAATTCATTCCATCACTTTCATCGTTAACAACATGCATAGTGGTGTTGTATGCATGCTTTTGATCAATGTTCAATTTTGGAATATTTGCTTGAGCAAATGCTTCCAATACGTTGCAATCGTAATCTCGTTAACGCTGCAAATCTCGGTTAAACAGAGCATGCATTGAACGATTTCGTGAGACCATGCCAAGTTCCGCTAATGCTTTGTTTGAAATTGTTAAGCAAATGTCTTCAATCAGGATCAATCATTATACATTTCCGGTGTGTACAGCAAGTGTGGATTTGACGTGCCACGGCGAAGTCTGTTCAAATATCTTCCGTCATGAAATCTTGATAATCTCTCCATAGTCCAAGTGGAGTTGATGGGGATCATGATGATACAATTTTTGCAAATAGTGTTCTTATTTGGTGAGGAGTAGATGAAACAGGATCAGCAAGGGTAGCCTTGCAACGCTAATGAAAACACTCAGCATTGTTGGAGAGAACTGCGTAAACGCGTCCCAAAGCTGTCTGTCGAGAACACATTTGGGTAGCCATCCATTGGTTTTCCTTGCTTACGCCTTTGAAATATTTTTTTCGATTTATGCCAAGTATAATATTGCGGTACTTCTGAGTATAACAACATGCTGGCGAATGTGTCTGATGCACACAATTCAAAAGTTCGGGTAATGTTGTGGATTGTGGTGTCCCTGCTCTTTGCTGTGTATTGTCAGCGGTAAAATAAACGCGTTGCCCATTTTCAAGATGGACAGCTAAATGAATGGATGCCTCTCATAAATTGGGAATGCAAAATCCACCGCCGCATTACTGCTGACATAACGCCGTAATTGAAATTAAGTGATTTCGTAGTTTCCATTGGGATCAGGCACACCAAACACAGCCATGTCGCTACCTTTATTTACGTATTTGCAGAAGCACTTCATGGAATTCACCGGATTACAATACACCACGTTAATGTGGGCTTTGTACGTTTTGGACAAAATCGGTGAATACGGAAATAGGGTAAATATGGATATACTAACTTTGTGCTTTTGAGAGGGGTTGCAATTTCAAGAAGGAGGCGTGGTAGGTATGGACATATATATACAGATATGATCAAAATCACTTTCTAAGCAATTTTTATTTTGTCCGTCCGTCTGTCCGTCTGTCCGTCTGTGGCCACTTTTTTTCTACACCGTTAGAGTTATCTGAATGAAATTTTGCAAAAGTATAGTCTGGACAAAGATACAGAACCAGATTGCTATATGGGCCGATTTGGACAAAGACCACGCCTACCTGCCATATATGGAACTTTTTTCACCTTTTTTAAATGACTATAACTTCGGTCCGATTGATGGAATCGTGTCGCAATTTGGCAGTTACGGAGATGTGGGTCCTACTAAACACTATGCAAAAAGTGGGCGGTATATATTAAGTGCCACGCCCACTATTAACAAAAATTACTAACCTAAGTTCTGGTGGAGCATTATAGAGCTATCTGCAACAAATGGGGCTAATCAGCGAAAAGACACGCCCACTTTTGATATAGAGAACTTTCGGGTCTAAAATTAAAATGAGCGTACCTATGCTCGTTTTGTTGCCAGCTGAGTATTGGCAGAAATATACATGGGACCCATAATAGTGTGTTTGCAGAATATGGAGATCATACTAGAACTGCCAAGCCCACAATTCGCCAAACATCATTACTGTGTTCCTATTAAAGATTTATCAACGAAATTTCACAGGATGGTTGCGGGGACTAACATTAAACACCAAACAAAAAATGGGCGTGCTATTTCTACAGCCACGCCCACTATTCACCTTTATGAACAACCAGAATATACAAGCCCACAGTTTCGCCTAGGGACCAACCAAACCGATTGGTTAAAATACAAAAAGTATATTAGTAGTCATATCTCTACAAGAGTTGAGGTAAAACATGCAGATGATATAGATAATAATATTGATATTTTCAACTCCATGCTAGCGACTGCAGCCGTAGTGGCAACGCCAAAAAATACTTCTAGAAAGTGCAAGTATGCCTGTACAAATAGCCAAATTGAAAAACTTGTAGCACAGAAACGACGGCTGCGCCGAGAATGGCAGAAACATCGCTCACCCATCTCTAAATACAATCTTAAAGCAGCCGAAAGGGCGCTTAATGATGCTCTTACAAAGGAGGAAGATAAAAACCTAAAAGAGTACCTGAAGAAGGTAACCACAAATTCTACCGAAAGGTATTCCCTTTGGAAGGCATCTAAAAACTTTAAGCCTCCAATGGAAGGTGTAAAACCTATAAGAAACCCGAACGGCGCGTGGGCTCAAAGCGATCAAGAAAAAGCACTCTGCTTTGCACGACATCTATGCAACTTGTTCCAGCCGAATGTGGCTACAAACTCCTTTGCACTGCCTGCCTTACCTTGCAGTACTGAGATTGCTCAGCCTATTAAAATTTCCCTTCCAGAAATAACCAAACAAATTAAACAACTGAATCCAAAAAAATCACCTGGATTCGATAATATTACCCCGAAAATGCTAAAACAGTTACCAGATTCTGCATCAGCATTTCTCTGTAAGCTTTTTAACGCAATCTTGGGCATCGGTTACTATCCGAATGCATGGAAGAAGTCTCAGATATGTATGATAGCTAAACCTGGAAAAGACGCAACGCTACCGTCATCATATAGACCTATCAGCCTGTTGCCTTGCCTTTCCAAATTGTTTGAGAAACTACTATTAAATAAACTATCTGCTTTTCTTCATGAACATAGCGTAATACCGCAACACCAATTCGGTTTTCGCGAAAAGCACAGCACTATTGAGCAAGTCAATCGAATTTCAAATGAAATAAGAAAAGCATTTGAACTCGGGGAGTTTTGTTCTGCAATATTCCTTGACGTGGCTCAAGCATTTGATAAGGTATGGCATCAAGGACTGATGTTCAAAATCAAAAAGTTTCTTCCAAAAAGCTATCATAAAATTCTTGAGTCTTATTTATCCAATAGACGTTTCAGGGTAAAAGTAAACGAATTCATTTCCGAAGATTTTCCAATTTTAGCCGGTGTGCCCCAAGGTAGCGTTCTAGGCCCTACATTATATGTAATATTCACATCTGATACTCCTATAAGTGAAAGCACGCTAATTTCAACATTTGCGGATGATACCGCCATACTCAGTTGCAATAAATGTCCGATAAAGGCGTCGAGAGCTCTACAAGAGCACTTATTTACGGCGTCGAGAGCACTACAAGAGCACTTATTTACGGTAGAAGAATGGCTAGGAATGTGGCGTATAAAGGTCAATGAGCAAAAAAGCAAACAGGTAACATTTTCTTTGAGGCCTGGTACGTGTCCAGCCATTGAGCCGAATCAATATGAGATTCTACAAGCTAATGAAGTCACCTATCTCGGCATTCATTTAGACAGGCGCTTAACTTGGCGTACGCACATTTCAGCTAAAATTTTAAATATGAAGTTGAAAGTCGCCAAGCTGCATTGGCTAATAAACCACAAATCTACCTTAAGCCTTGAATACAAAAGCCTCCTATACAATGCAGTTATGAAGCCGATATGGTTGTACGGGATTCAACTGTGGGGCAATGCATCCGCTTCTAACATTGCCATAATCCAAAGGTTTCAGTCGAAGATACTTAGGTTAATAACAGGTGCTCCATGGTACATGCGTAACGATGATATTCACAAAGGCCTGAAAATACCAACAGTTATCACAGAAATAAATGCTAGAAAGCAGATATACATAGCAAAACTGAAAAATCACCCGAATCCACTAGCTAAATCCCTCGCAAAACCGATAAGCCGATCCCGCCTGCAGAGAAGAGACCTTCCGGCCTTTTGAAGAGCGAAGCAGAACCGAAATTTTGATGGCCAAATACAATTTGGGTTAAAATTATAGTGACTAGTTTTAAGATTTGATATACTTATTGTTAGGCTTAATTTAAGCAAATTCAATAAATAATAAATTCTTGTAATAAAAAAAAAAAAAAAAAAAAAAAAAATATTCACATATTATTATAACTTACGACCTATACAATATTTTTTGACGAATTTTTACATTAGTACGTATATGGAGCCTACAAAGTCTTATACAAGATTCGGGGTCGATCACAGGAAGGATACGCCTCCCTCCCATATAATGAGTTTTGGGGACCCCACTTAACGACAGTTACCATATCTATGCTTCTAGTGATGATATATGACAACAAATTGGTAGATGTATACATTGGGTCTGTACTAGCATGCATTCCAAATATGGGCAGATTATTGTTATTGTCACGCCCACAATTAGCCAAAAATCATTACTGTGTTCCTATTAAAGAGTTATCAATGAAATTTCACAGGAAGATTGCGGGGACTAACATTTAAACACCGCACAAAAAATGGGCGTGTTATTTTTACAGCCACGCCCACTATTGACATATTATTATAACTTTCGACCTATACAATATTTTTTGACGAAATTTTATATTAGTGGTTATATTGACTTTACAAAGCCATAGACAAGAAATGGTGCCGATATAATCATTTCAAGGTACCCTATCAAAAATCACCGTTAGCAAGCATACTAATGATGATTTATAAAGAAAATATCCCCATTTTTGAACTTGCACGCACAAGAAAAGTTAAAGGGTTTTTCGAAGTCGGTCTAACCCGACTTCAGACTTCTTTACTCGTTTTGTTAGCTGTTGATTTTCCGTTGTCTTCTGTCGACTGGCGACGATATGAAGGTTATCCCTCATTACCTGTAACATTTACCATCAATCATGCCTGGTGAGCTCACGGACCATGGATCATGTTCTTTCTGATCACTTCAAATAATTCTGAATCGGTGGTTTCATCTGGAATTTCCGCAGATATGATGTCATTAATTTGATCCGGTGTTATTTTGTCAACCAACCATTTCAATATGTGTGCGTGAGGGAGTCCTCTTTTTGCGATTCGACTGAACACATCCAGAATTGCGTTTCGCTAAATACTTTCTGTTTGAATATGATTTCAGCCTTTGTTTAAACGCACGTACCGTTATGTCCTGGCGATCTGTTGGCAATTGGTCTGGCAATAAGTATTCTCGAAGCTCACTCCATTGTGGATTACTTATAGCATCATAAAGCTGTCTACATTTCGGTGAGACATGGCGGCATCCCCAGAATGAATGCTTTGCATTAAAATCACCGACTTAAAAAGAGCTTCTACCTGAGTGGCTTAAAAAATCGGTGGAAAGTTATCGACTCAATTAAAAATCTTGGTGGACACTAAGTGGCGGATATGATGACATTTGTCATAAATGTGTCAGATTCTGCTGGTCACTGTTGAATGTGCCCCTTGGTGTTTCACTTTGTTGTGTGGAACGTTTAGCAGCATCAGAGTAACTCTCATGTTGGTGATTGTTATTTAAGACTCCAAGAGTGGTTTATCTCTGCCCTCCCTAATTTTGATGTGTAGCTAGACGTCGTTTCGAGGATGAACGATTTCTCCACTCGCTTGCATAGACTGCCGCTATAGTTGGCCGTATGATTCATACTTACACATATATTTTTCGATTCCGAGTTTTCATCGACGCTCTGGTGTTTAGTTTTTTTTAATGTAAATTCGTGTTATTTATTTTATTCCCACGAGTGCAGGGAATTTGCATGTGCACCACATCATATCCCCGATAATGTGGCAAAGTCATAGTTCTACGCCGAATGGATCAGGTACCGGGAAACGCTGGAAAGTTATTCGTTGGCATAGTTTGCGGAAAACCACGGATTAAGGGAGAGCATTCAGTTCGCTCCACTTTCTTTCTATCGCCTCTAACATGAAGAACAGACGCTTACCAGGACACCACCAACGATAGAAATATCGCGCCTGGAATTCCGCCTACGGACATCGGGTGATAAAATGCCATTGCCCTGGGGACACCACGTGGACGTTGTGAGATAATTGAGATGAACCTGCAAGGATAATGCAGACTTCCCCAAGTGAGAGGTAATTAGAAACTTTACCTTACAAATGCAACCCCATAATGTCAATCGGAAGTATCTGCTATACTGAAGCTAACGGTATGGTTAGTTGAGAATAAATTGTGTGCAATAGAGATTTGATTCTTCAGTGATTGCCAAGCTGTACTGGAGGCGCTGGAAAATGGGACAACAATTTCAAAGATTGTCCAAGAATGTAATTCAAGAATTAACTCCGTCGGAAAGTGGAATTTACTTCAACTTATTTGGGATCCGAAAAACCGCGGTGCATTTGGGAATGAAATATCTGATGGATTGGCAATTTGATATCTGGTTACTCCAAGGGGACCAGAGCCAATTATCGGTATGAGCTTTGCAGGATGTCGGGCCACGCGAATAATATTCAAATGGACCGATGATGCAATTCAGATGCTTAAAATGTAACCTGTTGCAGGATGGTCACGACTTCGGACACCGTCGACTTTGTAACCATCTATTATGGTGGGGTATTATCATTCATTGAACTCTATAACTGTCAACAAATGTCAGCAACTGTGTCAATCTGTAGCAAATCCCTACAATACACAAATTAATACTTGTCAAGCCTTCATCGAATGTAAACCGAACGTGCGCGGTACTCTGAGGTTAATTTATAATGTTAATTTCACTTCGTTCACATTTGGTGTCCCGGCCCATCTAACTAACTGATGCGGAAATCCAACTCCTCTGTGGAACTGGATAAAAGAGGTCATAACGGGAATTCAACGCTGTTGTCGGAACAACTTTTGTTGGTATTTTTACAAGCAGTTTGTCGGCTGTTAAAAATTGAGAGCGTAACGAAAGTTTCCTGGACGATCTTTATTTCGACCAAATTGATTTTAATTTTCAGTCCGAACAGCTCGATGATTAGGATTGTCATCTACTCTTATTTATTTTTCGCGTTGCAAATTGTGTGTATTATTATGAGTGAATATCATAAAAACGTACGTTGGCAAAAATACTAATGCCTTTATGACTATATATAAAAAAAGTGTGCTCACTCTCCAACTAAAAATTTGTAGAACATAATCAAAGTTGTTCGGAAAACAACAGTGAATGCGCCTTCAGACAATTTCCTATTCAACTTCCGGATGACAATTTTCTTTTAGATCGGTTCAAAAGATGTATATATTATATATATATATATATATATATATATATATATATATATATATATATATATATATATATATAATAGGGCGGGCCAATTTGTGTGGAGCCGAAAAATTCGATTAAAGCCAGCCCCTAGGATGATTCTATGGACAATTCTAAGCGACTTTGGTGAAGGAACCACAGGTATGGCTTTGAAATTGGCCCACCCTAATATATATATATATATATATATATATATATATATTTTTTTTTTTTTTATTTTTATTTTATTTTTTTTAAATATATATATATACATATATATATATATATATATATATATATATATATATATATATATATATATATATATATATATATATATATATATATATATATATATATATATATATATAAAAATATTAGAGCGCATAATAGTGATTTGTTTTTCCTTAAGCTGAAGACTGGCACAAAAATTTATCTCAAAGGATTTGTCATTAAAGGTGAAGAATGTGGATATATCAAATCACCTATTCTGAAAAGCAATACGAGTTATATCGCTGTTGAGTGGGCTTTATTGAAGATGTTTTGTTTCGAAATTAAAAAGTATTCTGTAATAGAAAGTCATGGGTAAAGCAATGTTTCTGATATCTCGCATGCTCTTCACAATTCAGAGGTGCAATTTGATTCTCCTGAACTATGCTTTATTCCAACTGTCAATTAATTACAAATATTTGAAAAAATAATTAAGTCTAATACTCCAGAAGCCTTTAATCCTCTGAATCTAAATAATTCTTCCACACTCGTACAAATGTCATCCGAAAATAAATTCGATGGCAAAGAAAAATACGTGACTTGGGACAGATTTTCTTATCATAATCTAAAAGAGCTCTTTGTTTCCGCCATTCTACCGCTTACGCTATCCTTGCATCCCAGGTAACACATAACTCATTCTATGACTCTCATCGCTACTTGCGTTTCCATTTAAATACCAATATTTCTAAGGCGAACACAAACATTGCGAAACCATTTGCAAAGAGATATAGCACCCAAATCCAAAAGAGGTCTCCGAACTCCATTGGGTGTATTGATTGGTTGTCATCTGGATCTCGTAAGTACGTTTCACCGGTTATCATTTCGTAAGCAGTTGATTTCTGCAAATAATCGGTAATGCCGAAAGCCTGCATATCTAAGATAAACTGATCGAGTTCGTTCTTGAAGATTGAATTTTCATATATCGGTATGGCCAGAGGCAGGAATTGATCGATTTTCATTTGCTCTGGAATGCGAAAAAGCTTCCGCTTCAGATACCTCATTTGATGTTGATAGAGTATCCATAATTGTGTAGACAAGTTGTAAGCATACGAGATGTTAAGACTGTTCCGAATTTGTATGTAATCAGATGTTTCAAATACTTTGAATATGCTCTTGTATTTGATCCAGAACTCCTCTCCTTTAGTACGTATCACAACTTCCACGCTCTTTACGTGGATGAGAATCTTGTATTTGGATTGAAGCATATCGTCAAAAGTTTCAATTCGATTCTCTGGGGGAAGTTGCACAAGGTATGAATTTAGGTAAGCCAAGTATATTGTTGTGAGAATTAATCCCGGTAGGAAAGCAAGAAAATAGATCAATTTAATTTTTCTGTTGATTTGATTTTGTGTCGGCATTGGGAAAGATTCCGCCATCAAAGCTCGAATGATTCTGTTATTCAAAAAGGTATCCAGATTATATAATTTGTGAGGCCAACTTCCGACGCAGCTGACAGAACTGAAGGCATGAAGAATTGATAGTACTACTAGCAAAGACAGAAGTAGAAGACACACGCGAAAATCAGCGATGATCCTGAAAAACATCTCATTTGCGGGAATATCAGATTCCATTGGAATCATCACGATCCATTGGACAAATTCCATAGGATATGAAAAATCTCGCATATCGCCAAATTTTAGACTATTTATGGTCATTCCAATATCGATGGTATTATTTCTAGCAAGTTTCAGTAAATCACCGCTATAAACAGTTTTTTCGGTTATGTTCGGGAACATGAAACTGCCATTAAACTTCGACATGAACAGCTTTAAAAATTTGTTCATGTAAATTGTTAGACGAACTTCATGGCTCTTCATAACTCGGATTTTCTTTCCATGCAAATTTTTTACTCTAGACGGGAATATTTTGCCCGTCAGGTTGAATAAGCTCAGTGTCTCCAATTTCATGTATCCGTAGTGATGAAAACTGATATAATTGCCAGTCTCATAAAAGTCGCTGAACAGGACTATGATGTTCACCATATCATTCTCTTGACAGAACTGCACTAACTTGAACACCTCGGTTCTTAAGTTGTTCGACACTGACTCTGGTTGTTTCCATATAAATACAATTCTTGATTGGCGCATATGGTGTAGAATCGAACTCAATGCTCGGAGCACGTTGAAATCGACATCATAACTGAGACACACTAGAACCAAAACTTCGCTGTTGAAGACTGACTTCATGTAAAGAGTATGATCAGATCCTTGTATAATGGTAGACACGGAAATGTCTCCGATGAAATGTGTATCTTTACAGTCACAATGTCCCATTACTAGCAAAGTCCCGAAATGTTGTTCCTCCTTCAGCTGCAGTAACAAATGAGTCAAGTGCTTGTCTCGGGGTGACACAGTCACCTCCAATTTGGACTGCACAGAAGTTAACCGCAAAAGGAACCAGATCGTCCATGCGAGGAATGCGAATTGCCTTGGACACATGTTAAGAATCAAACTCTTACTGTCCAGTGTGGATTCTATCGCTCTTCTGCGTACCTTCATAAGTGCCTTACTGTACAACCCTACCACCATTTCAGTGCAATTTATTCCAGGCGGGCTGTCAAGTGCACTTACATATTTGTTAAGGCGGTTGTTTACTTAGTAGCTTAGATAACGCAAAACACTGTAACTGGGATGTGTGCGGAGTTCTTTAGGAGAGCCAGCGAGGTGTGACATTTGTTTGAATGTCGAACTCTATTTCCAGATTCCATAATGAAGATAGCGCTCTTCGTCCGAGGGCGAAAAAATGTGAGATGGTACGAAATGTGGGGTAAAAACTTGGGTGTGAGATGGAAAGTATTCTGAAACCCCGAATTTCGATGCTATCGATCGCCTACGCATCTTTTCAACTCTTATCCGACATCATTTGCATTTCACCACTGGGATTAGTTCCAGTTCATCAATAAATTGTATATTTATAAGTATAAAATAATGTACATTGAAGTACTAAGTTAATCGAGTAAAGTTTTAAGGGATTGAAAGAGGGTGTTTAAGTTCTATATACATATATTGACACCATTGTAATAGTTGTCCTTGTTTAGGGAATCTCAGAACGAATCGTCTTTACATTTCTCTTCTCTTCGAATGATGTTGGAGTTCAGAAGTTATATCCAAGTGTGTGTTTTGCAAATGATACCTATTTTTTGGTAGTAGCGCATTCGCACAAAAGTAGCAACCTCTATGTGACCTCTAATTATCTTATGTGACCTCTAATTATCTTAAATTGAATTCTTGTCCGGTTTTTAGGAGAAGGCAACTCTTAATATTGCAGGAGCATTTCAGAAATATGGAAAACCCTTGAAACGAAAACAAAAAACGATTTACTTAATTAGTGCCTTGTGAGGTATGTTGGTAGACCCGTTATAGATGCCCATTCCCCCTTTTTCCATATTTATAGCTTTAGAGAAAATTTAGAAGACTATATGAGGACCACAATACCATATGCCATATGCTGAAAATAGACGGTTGGAATAAAAGTCATGCCAGCTTATCTTATAAGTCTCTCCAGGTACCTCAATTAAACTGACTCAAGTTTGAGTCCTATAAAGATATTGTCAGAAAAACAAGTAATAATTTGTCCAAGAAGTTCGGATTTTAGTGAATATAATTATTATGCGACTACTCCATGCCAACTCGGTTTACATAATACCAGCAACTGAAGCGAGCTACAGTACCAAGATAGAAAAATGCCCGGCTAATGGTGTTGCCAAATAGCAATCAGAATGCACAGGTCAACTCAATAGGAATTCAACACAATGAAAACTCTAAAATAAAGCTGGGTACCAATATTTATTTGATTGGTAGAAATGGCAACCCAAATCCGCAGTCACAACCTACAATTCGTTCCATTCCTACCAATATGCTACAAAAAAGTTCGATATACTCATACCATTTTCTTTCTTAGGATCTGAGCAGATAGGAGAGGCATTTGGAGAAAATATTATTACTTCTGAATTAGTCGCAGGCGTACTGCATGGGAATTGCAAAAGAAGTAATAGATCCAAAGTAATCCCGGTTGATTTTGTATATTTTGCCCTTACATCAGATGTGAGATGATCGCATATTTGGGAATATTTGCTCGATTGGGTTATCTTAGATGTATCGTTGATCATCATTCATTTAAATTTGCATCAAACTTTCGGGTGTATTTCTCAGTTCTCGCACTATTTACTTATTTGAATATACAAACCATGGACAAAAATATTACCCACCGATTCAAAGGCTCACTAATTTTCTTTACGAACATGTCCGGAAACAGGCACAAACCGGAAATTGCCAACAAGTATTTGGATTGAAGTTCGATGAAATAGGGCGATTGTAAAGCATCAGCAATATTAATTAGATTAATTAGTAAGATATGGCAATGGTGTTGGAACCATCCCTTTTCTTGGGATATGTCGCTGCAATAAGCTCTTCTCCATCATGTACTGAGTGTTCTAAAATTGCAGACACTGTCAGGGAATCGGTGAGATGGTCCTGATCTACTGATGATCGTGCCGGCACAAAGAGGTAACTACGAGTTCTGCAATTATAGTCTTGATTCTGCTAAGTTTCTAATTGTGAGGCAAGCTTCAGTTTATTCAGTTGACTGATTAAAATTTTATTATTATATAATCTGAGAGTTCAGACAAGTCGTCGCCATAGTTCAGTGGAGACAATATGAACAGTGCATTAATGCCGCCATCAACACTACCTTCCTTCAGAACTGAAATTCAGCGTGAACGGACACAATATGGAAGTGGAACAAAGTTGACGCGTAAGTGCATTTGCTGGAACGAACTGTAGCTCAATCTACCTCGCCAAGTATACAAAACAAAAATTCTGCGTTTTTCTTGATTTCTCATAAGGGAAGCTTTTGTTGCGGACATTACATCATAAACTGTCTACAGCATATTAGCGGATGACTCGAGCGCGATGTCAAGAAAAGAACAATCGTCGATAGGCGTGAGCTTCTACGATGCTCAGGAAAAATGTTTAAGAGAGGATTCTTTTGATTTTGTTCAGCTCGCCCAGCTGTTCCACCCAAATTAAGAACTTTATTCGAAAGTAAAATTATACGATATTAAATGCGTAGGACAAGGCTACGATGGGTGTGCAACGATGGCGGGCAAAGATGGCGGTGTCTAAAAAATATTAAAACAGACATTTAAAAATGTCTTTTATCCATCGTGTGGTAACGCTTCCTCTTCTGGAGTCTAGACAAGCACAACCCAAGAATCATAGAATAAAAAGATTGCGCCGATAGAGGTCCAACAATTTTTTGTTCTGCAGATCTACGTCATAATAACAAAGTTGCATCTGCGAGGTGGCAAGCAACAATCGATATCTGGGGCTACCTCAATATGTTTTTAATCAAGTTATGTTAAAAGGCGATTTTCCCCATTCAAAGTTACAAAAATTTAATCGAGACGGCCCAGGCATGCTAGCACTGTGCACTAATAAACCGATTTCACTTAAGTGATTTACCCATGAGAGCGAAGGATCCTCATTCCTTTTAAATTAAGTGCTACAGCGCCGTGTTAATACCACTTTCTCACCGAGTATCGGAATTATGGTAGATACTAAACCCACCCCGTAGAATTTTGGTAACATTGTGATTTCTTCGAACTAACCTCCATGCAGTCTGATTGATTGTCAAGAAAGAACGCTCCCAGAAACCTATACCTCCTCCTTGCCAAAGCCGGGCATTGACAAGGATAATGGAAGAGTGTTTCTTTCTGGATTAAGTTCCCAAAGCTACTGCAGTGTATGTTAAATGGGATACACAGTCTCTCGGAATAAGTGCCCAGACACCAGTGCACAGTGTAAACCGCTGTCAGAATTGCCTTATCTGTGCGATCCCTGTTGATTAGCTCGTGATTTCTGCCTGCATTGTATGAGGGCCACGTCGCATGTAATTTTTTATAGGATGTTAGTAATCTTCACCTCCTATTTGCCAGCCGAAGACATTGCTGCTGTGCGTCCCTGCTCACGACCACCAAGGGGAATGACACGGTATACAGCCAGTGGGTAACGTACGGGAGTAACCCCATCTCTTGCCAAACAATATGTTTCAAGAGTACAAGGCGGCCCATGCTTTCCTAATCCACAACTCAATATTAGGTTTTCAATTCAACCTTGGATCCAGCAATATCCCCAAGTATTTGGCCTTCGTTGTCAGTGTCAGTTGTTTCCCGTTACGAACAGGGAGGTTGAAGATCGCCTTGGTTTAGTGGTAAAAAGAATAAGTTTCGTCTTATGCTGAATTACCCTAAGACAACACCCCACAGACCATGTGCAGAGTTTGTCCAAAGCTCTTTGCATAATCTCGCTTATCGTGCTTGGTAATATTCCTGATATCATTATAACGATGTCGTCCGCATATGCTGCTGCCTTCACCCCCGTTTTCTCTAATATATTTAGAATGTTATCCATGACCAGTAGTCACATTAGTGGTGAAATCAGTAATCCCTGTAGTGTTCCTCTGGCTGGCCTTACCAGAATTGTGTTGCATAGCACTGCGTGGATTAATGTAGATTTTAGCAATGCTACTATCCAGACCCCGAGATCTTCTTTTAAGCCGACCATATTGAGAGATTCTAGGATAGCTTCAGTGCTTACGTTGTTAAAAAACCCCTCAATGTCTAGGCTCCAAACGAATATTGTTTGAACTGTATTGATCTCTCAGCGATGCGAATGACATCATGCTGAGCCAGTTCCGTGGCTCTGCCTTTGACATAAGCATGTTGGCATTTTGAGATATTAAATTGTTCCACTACAGACCTGAGATGTATTTCAATCACTCTTTCCATCGTCATCAGCAAAAGCAAAGTAAGACTAATCGGCCTAAAGTCCTTGGCTGACTCATGAGTCATGACCGATTTTCCTTGCCTTGGGAAAGAATGCCATCCATGCATTTATAAGGAGGAAAACTGTTTATTGAGCACTGAATTTATTCTCCCGTAACTATGGGTGCGCACACTGGCGATTATAGATAATCCGTCACGGATGAATTAGAGTTACTCGTATTGACACAGCAATCTGGAAAATGTGTGTTTATAAGAATGCCAAGTGTCTCCGCAGGTGTTTCCGTCCAAGTTCCGTTCTCGTTTTTAAAAAGGACTGATTGGTACATTGCTTTGAAAACTATGTCTATGGCATACACTCCTATAGCCGGCTAAATTTTAAAGACCATCGTATTCTAAATGGATCGAAAATTCTGGTGGTTTCAAGAGCACAATTTTGTTGATTTTCTCCATAAAGGTTCATATTTCCGGAATGTCCATATGTTTATTAGCTTCTTCATGCGCCTCGTCGGAAATAAACGCAACTGCCGGTGGAATTGGAATTGGAATATCTTCTACAACTTCTCTTACAAGCATTAGCTTCGCGTGATGTTGAAGGTTCCTCAGAAATTAAGCAACAAATTGTGTTTGTTTTCACGACGGTGAATTAGTTGAGAATGCTCTGGATTTTCTTACCCTGACTTATAAATTAATGGCACAGCGCCTCGATTTGCGATCCTTTTACTTTCGAAAGCTAAAGACCCTTTCAACCCACTTTCATTAATATCACCACAATGAACGCAATACACAACATCTATCTTTGCCCATTTGAAACTTCAGATTATTTTCAAAATCCTCACTTATGAAGGGTACCAAACAAATATAACACCTTTAAAAATTTAAATCTGTGCCTTGTCGCCAGAACTGCATCCATTTGCGCACCAAATTTGAAGCCAAAGGCAACTTGAACAAACTGCACTCCTGAAGACTGGCACAAACATTTATCTCAGAACATTTGCCAATATTGGTCGTGGACCTTATGGTGATTGAAGACTGGCACAAATTCTCATCTCAGAGCATTTGTCAATATAGGTCGTTGACCTGGTGAATGTTGGTATATGTATAGTTATATTGATGTCTCAATAAACACTCTTTGGCAACTGAAAACGACTTTATCGAAAGGGTTTTGTTTCGTAATTGAAAGGAATTCTCTCATACAACGTCATGGGTGAAGCAATGTTTCTGATCTCTCAAATGCTCTTCACAATTTCAGAGTTGCAATTTAATTCTCCCGAAATTTTCTTTATTCCAACTGTCAATTAATTACAAATCTTTGAATAATAATTAAGTTTAATACTCCCGAAGCCTTTAACCAAATACTCTCTATAAAGAATATGCGACAACCTCTCTTCTGTACTAAATTGTGTTGCTGGCTCAGGGCCAAAATACATTTACCAGGTATTATTAATTGAGAGAGTAAGAGGAAAACAGTCATAATATGTGTCAAATCAGCTCTCTTAACGAATGTTGTATACGAAAACAAACTAAAAAAGGGAAATAAATAAATTATTGTGCTTGGAATATTATTCGAAGACTTCAGCTCAATGAGCATGAGTTTGAAGGCAGCACTTGGACATGGGTGGACCAAGTCTCAAAAGGAGGTCTTAAAAAGCCTTCAGAAATGTTTTTGTGTCTCATCAAATCATTAGAGTCCATTTTTACAGAGTTCAACGGAAATAAAATTGTGCACTGCAGGAATTTCCGTCAAAAGTTGATAGAATTAAGCACTAAACTTAATTTACCAATTGCGGTAAAACAATTTTTTTTTAAATGCCGAATGTATTTTAGAATTAAATTTTTAAATAAAAAGTTAGCAACTCAAAAAAAAAAAAAACAGAGAATAATAGGCAATAGTAAGTTATTAAAAATATTATTTTAAGTTGTATTAGTTGTTATTGTGTGTATGTATAATTTTGTTTGTAAATAATAATAAATGAAAAAACCAAAAAAAGGGCAATTGACTTTTTACTTTTTACGACAAAAATTGCAAAAAGCGAAAATAGCGGCCAAAATTTACAAAAGATGCACCATTGCTTATTCATTTTGACACTTACTATGACTGAGAAAAAATGACATTTGGAGGGCGGTCTTCTATTAATAATACCTGGTAAATGTATTTTGACTGGAAGGTTGTCGCATATTCTTTATAGAGAGTATTTGCTTGCGCACATTCATAGGAATGTGTGTATGAATTCTTTTTTACTCCATAGCTTTTGCTCGCGAGCTTGCAGTTTCTGAGAGAATACATAGAAACGTCTCTCGTTTTGCGCAAACTGCAGTAGCTGATTTTCTTCAAAACCAATGATAAACAATCCTATTCAGATTGCCAACTAATGATAAACAAAGCATTTTTCTAAGCGTTGGAAAATTTGACGTTTAAGTGTCGTTTCTCTTTATTCTCTGATAAGTACATTCGCTCTTGTTCATACATAAGCAAGAATATAATTTTATTTAATTTCTGATTCGCTTTTTTTTAATTTTCTCTTCTTACCTTCGTACCCTAATTATCTACATTTTTAAAAAAAAACCAACTAAATTGGTTGAAAATTACGGGCAGCTGAGGGAAACAGACGCATTTTCCAACTTTGTTTTATATACAAGATATTTAGTTAAGTGATGAACTGGAACTAATCGTAGTGATGATACTTCCTAAATTGGAAATTATGCCTTAAGTAGAACGATTTTCGGTATTTCAGAAAATTTCCAATTTCTCACCAAGCTTTTCTTCCCATATTTCGAACCATCTCATATTTTTTTTCCCTCCGAGGAGCATCACTATCATCAGTAAGCCATCAGGACATATAAATATATATCACGCCCCTTGACTCCCCTAAGGAACGACGCAGTCACCCAGTTACAATGTTTTGCGTTATTTAAGTTACTAAGTAAACATCCGCCTCAACAAATATGTAAGTGCACTTTACAGTCCGCCTGGATTATATCGGACTGCAATTGTGGAAAGGTTGTAGAGTAAGGCAAATATGAAGGTACGCAGAAGAGCAACAAAGTCCACGCAGTACAGTAACAGTTTGCTTCTCAATATGTATTCAAGGCAGTTCACATTCCTCGCATGGATAATCTGGTTCCTTTTGCAGTTAACTTCAGTGCAGTCCCAATTGGAGGTGATTGAGTCACCCCGTGACGAAAACATGACACATTTGTTACTGCAGCTGAAGGAGGAACAAAATTTCGGGACTCTACTAATAATGGGATATGGTGACTGTAAAGATACACATTTCATCGGTGACATCTCCGTCCCCTCCATTATTCGAGGATCTCGTAACACTCTTTACATGAAGTCACTCTACAACAGCGAAGTTTTGGTTCTAGTGTGCCTCAGTTATGATGTAGAATTCAAGGTGCTACGAGCGTTGAGTTCGATTCTACACCGAATGCGCCAATCGAGAATTGTATTTATATGGAAACAACCTGAGTCAGTGTCGAACAACTTAAGAATCGAGGTGTTCAAGTTAGTGCAGTTCTGTCAGGAAAATGATATGGTGAACATCATAGTCCTGTTCAGCGACTTTTATGAGACTGGCAGTTACATCAGTTTTCATCACTACGGATACATGGAATTGGAGACGCTGAACTTATTTAACCTGACGGGCAAAATATTCCCGTCTAGAGTTAAAAATTTGCAAGGAAAGATAATCCGAGTTATGAGGGGCCGTGAACTTCGTCTTACAAATTACATGAACAAATTTTTAAAGATGTTCATGTCGAAATTGAACGGCAGTTTGATGTTCCCAAGCATAACCGATGCAACTGTTTATGGCGGTGATTTGCCAAAACTTGCTAGAAATAATACTATCGATATTGGAATGACAATTTATAGTCCAAAATTTGGGGATTTGGGAGATTTCTCATATCCTATGGAATTAGTCCAAGAGTTCGTAATGATTCCAATGGAATCTGATATTCCCCCAAATGAGATGTTTTTCAGGATCATCGCTGATGTTCGCGTGTGTCTTCTACTTCTGTCTTTGCTAATAATACTATCAATTCTTCATGCCTTCGGTTCTGTTAACTGCATCAGAAGTTGGCCTCACCAATTATGGAAGCTGGATACCTTTTTGAATGACCGAATCATACGAGCTTTGATGGCGGAATCTTTCCCAATGCCGACACAAAATCAAATCAACAGAAAAATTAAATTGATCTATTTTCTTGCTTTCCTACCGGGAATAATTCTCACAACAATGTACTTGGCTTACCTAAATTCATACTTGGTGCAACTTCCCTCAGAGAATCCAATCGAAACTTTTGACGAAATGCTTCAATCCAAATACAAGATTCTCATCCACGTAAATAGTGTGGAAGCTGTGATAGGGGCCAAAGGAGAGCAGTTCTGGAACAGATACAAAAGCATATTCAAAGTAGTTGAACTAGCTGATTACATACACATACGGGACAGTCTTAACACCTCGAATGCTTACCTCGTGTCTACACAATTATGGATCTTTTTTCAACATCAAATGAGGTATTTGAGGAAAAAGCTCTTTCGGATTCCAAAGCAATTGAAAATGGATGAATTCTTGACTCTGGCCATACCGATATATGAAAATTCAATCTTCAAGAACGAACTTGATCAGTTTATCTTAGATATGCAGGCCTTCAGCATTACCGAGTGTTTGCAGACATCAACTGCTTACGAAATGATTACCGGTAAAATGTACTTCCGGGACCCAGATGACAACCAATCAATACGCCCAATGGAGTTTGGAGATCTGTTTTGGATTTGGGTGCTATATCTCTTGGCAAATGGGTTCGCACTGTTTGTGTTCGCCTTGGAAATATTGGTATTTAAATGGAAATGACGAAACTCAAGTAGCGATGAGGGTTAGAGAAAGAGTTATGTGTTACCTGGCGTGGAAGGACCGTATAAGCAGTAGAATGGAGGAAACAAAAGAGCTCTCTTAGATTATGATACGAATATCTCTCCCAAGCCACGAATTTTGGTTTGCAGTCGAGTTTTGTTGCATGCTTTATTTTCGGCTGATAATTGAGGAACAAACGAGATAATGGCTTCGGGAGTATTAAATTTATTTATTACTGAACTATTTGTAATTAATTGACAGTTGGAATAAAGAAACGTTCGGGAGAATTAAATTGCACGTCTGAAATTGTGAAGATCATACACATGGCATTGTATGAGAGAATCCTTTTATTTTACGTCAGAGCAAATACTCTCTATATTATAGAGAGTATTTGATTCAAATTAAACGGAAACTAAGCCCCCCAAAAAATAATAAATCAGCAAAAATATATAAAAGAAATGAAATTGATCAACGCACTACCTCAATGTAGATACCACACCAGGTTTGCCTCGCTTATTGATGAGCCAACCAAAGAAAATGAATTAAATTCAAGTAAAATAAATTCATTTGAAAAAATCATTAAACCGACGCCAATCTACTTGCGTGAAAAAAGTTCAAACATTCTGGTTGAAAATATTGCTCGCCTAATAGGCAAGAATAATTTTCATATAATCTCACTCAAAAAAGGTAACATTTAGTCTCTTGTATGGTACCTTTTTTGATCCAAATGTATAACAAAAAAAATTATCGCTCTATTGTTAATTATCTCAAAGATAAAAAAAAAACTATCACACGTACCAATTGAAAAGCTACAAAGGGCTAACTTTTTTTTGACGTCGGATTCAATGCAAAAACAATATTTAACATAAAAAACAGGGATAAAATACCATTATTTAAGGAATACCGGTCAGGAGTTTATTGCGAAATGCCCTCAATCAGTGAATCCATCAAACTAATGGATCACTGCGGTGTTTTTCAAGCGGAAATAACCGCTAATCACGAAGGCTTGAATTGGCTGAGGATAAATGTGGTAGCAGGTAAGGATATCTGTATTTTATCAGACAGCCAAGTTGCACTAAAGGCTTTGAATGCATTCCAAATAACCTCAAGGAGAGTCTTGAACTGTTGCCGATCTCTAACTGAGATGGCTAAACAATTCCATATCCATTTGTGCTGGGTACCAGGACATAGGGATATACCGGGGCACTGCAAGGCTGATCAACTTTTGACAGAAGGCACTTGTATGCCAAATATCGGTAGGCATATGGGTGTACCTCTCGCGACTTATAAGTTTCTCATAAGGGAGACACTAATTAATTCTACAAATCAAAGGTGGATCTGTACCATTACCTGTGAAATCGCCAGGCAAACATGGCCGAGGCTAAATCTGCGTCTATCTAGGAATATCATTAGACTCCATAGACTACAAATTAGGCGCCCTCACGGGACATTGTCTAATAGGAAATCATGCAAGAAGAATGGGAGTTTATACACATGATTTCTGCCGCAGTTGCAGGAACTGGAAACGATCCAGCATCTCTTCTGTACATGTCCAGCTTTTGCTAGAAATAGGGAGCGTTTACTAGGATCCCACTTGTTAACAAGTATAGATGGTCTATACCAGTCAGGTGTTAACAACCTTCTTCACTTTGTAAAAGGCTCAAGGTGGTTCAATCTGGAAGGGGAAGCGTAGCCATGCCTTGCATCCGCGGCTCACAACGGACCCAATTGGTGGTCTAAGTGGCATCACTGGTTTGTTGGTGATGCGGCTGCCCTACCGACCTACCTATTTAAGGCGGAGCTCGCTCGAGAGACAAGAAATCTGAAAAAAGTTAAACCCACCCTGTTTATAGGATACGTTACTGAATACATGGTAGAATTTCAATTGAGGAGCCCCACAAGTGAAAAGGTCAGGTGCAATGCTCAAATTGCCAGGAATATGGGCACACGAAATCCTACTGCACTCTACGCACAATATGTGGCGCTTGCGGCAATTTTCACCCCTCAGTTGAATGCAAATTTAACAAATTTGATAAAAATGGCCAACTATAGATGGTGTCCAGTTTACACAGACCTGAAGATGAAGGCGTGTAAAAGACAAAAGCTAGTTCGCTGTGAACGTAGCAATATTGCACCTAATTACTCTAGCATAAATCCAGCCAATGCTGCGCCCTCGTCCGCCTCAATGACGTTCGCAAACGTATTGAAAAAAGCACCTTCTGAAAGTCTAGCTAGTTCTCCACCCGTTCGAAATGTAGAAGCAATGATTTGTAACCTAACGCATTGCATGACCCAATTTATGTCAACCATGCAAACAATGATTCATGAACTCATACAAAATCAGAATCTACTGATGAAAACACTGCTCTCTCAAAAATAAATGAATCAATTAAAGTTATGCTACTGGAATGCCAACGGTATTATCCAACACAAAAAAGAAATCAAGAATTGTTTGTACAACAGCGAAATTGACATAATGCTTGTCTCAGAAACCCATTTAACAGATAAGTACAACTTCAGTATTGCCGGTTTCAATTTCTACAAAACCAATCATCCAGACGGTAAAGCGCACGGAGGCGCAGGAATTCTAATTAATACCCGTATAAAGCATTTCCTACGTGAGAAATATGCCGAAAGACACATCCAAGCCACTTCAATCTCCCTTCAGTGCTGGGGCGAAAGTATAACAATTTCTGCAGTATACTGTCCACCTGGATTCCACGGAACGTCAGAAAAATTCCTGCAGTTTTTTCAAGCAGCTGGAGACTATAATTCCAAGCATACCTACTTGGGCTCTCGTCTGGTAAACCCTAAAGGCTAACAGTTGTACGATCATCGAAATCATCGAGATTTTGTCTCAAGTACCAAGACCAACGTAAAATCCCTGATCTTATTGATTTCGCTGTAATCAAAAACATAAACAGGGCACTGTTTTCCTCTGAAGCTATTTTCGACTTGTCCTCCAATCACTCACCTGTCATCATATACTTCAACAAAACTCCTGAACTTGTACATAAATCGCCTTAATTGACCACCAATAAAACGAACTGGCTCAAGTATAAGAAATTCTCCCGAACGTTTCTTTATTCCAACTGTCAATTAATTACAAATTGTTGAGTAATAATTAAATTTAATACTCCCGAAGCCATTATCACGTTTGTTCCTCAATTATCAGCCGAAAATAAAGCACGCAACAAAACTCGATGGCAAAACAAAATACGTGGCTTGGGAGAGATATTCGTATTATAATCTAAGAGAGCTCTTTTGTTTCCTCCATTCTACTGCTTATACGGTCCTTCCAAGCCAGGTAACACATAACTCTTTCTCTAACCCTCATCGCTACCTGCGTTTCTTTCGACTTTTCAACTAAAGCCATGAAGTTACCAAATCCTGTAGTTTCTGTATCATGATTCGGATTATACCATCCATGCCCGATGATTTATAGGGAGAGAAACTGTTAATTGGGTACCTCATTTCTTCTCGCGTAACTATGGATCCGCACATTAGCGGTGATAATCCGTCACTGATGAATTAGAGTTACTCGTATTGACACAGCAATCTGGAAAATGTGTGTTTATAAGAATGCCAAGTGTCTCCGCAGGTGTTTCCGTCCAAGTTCCGTTCTCGTTTTTAAAAAGGACTGATTGGTACATTGCTTTGAAAACTATGTCTATGGCATACACTCCTATAGCCGGCTAAATTTTAAAGACCATCGTATTCTAAATGGATCGAAAATTCTGGTGGTTTCAAGAGCACAATTTTGTTGATTTTCTCCATAAAGGTTCATATTTCCGGAATGTCCATATGTTTATTAGCTTCTTCATGCGCCTCGTCGGAAACAAACGCAACTGCAGTTGGAATTGGAATGTCTTCTACAACTGCTTACAAGCATTAGCTTCGCGTGATGTTGAAGGTTCTTCAGAAATTAAGCAACAAATTGTGTTAGTTTTCACGACGGTGAAATAGTTGAGAACGCTCTGGATTTTCTTACCACTTATAAATTAATGGCACAGCGCATCGATTTGGGATCCTTTTACTTTCGAAAGCTAAAAACCCTTTCAACCCACTTTCATTAATATCACCACAATGAAGGCAATACACAACATCTATCTTTGCCCATTTGAAACTTAAGATTATTTTCAAAATCCTCACTTATGAAGGGTACCAAACAAATATAACACCTTTAAAAATTTAAATCTGTGCCTTGTCGCCAGAACTGCATCCATTTGCGCACCAAATTTGAAGCCAAAGGCAACTTGAACAAACTGCACTCCTGAAGACTGGCACAAACACTTATCTCAGAACATTTGCCACTATTGGTCGTGGACCTTATGGTGATTGAAGACTGGCACAAATTCTCATCTCAGAGCATTTGTCAATATAGGTCGTTGACCTGGTGAATGTTGGTATATGTATAGTTATATTGATGTCTCAATAAACACTCTTTGGCAATTGAAAAAGGACTTTATCGAAAGGGTTTTGTTTCGTACTTCAAAAAGATTCTCTCATTCAACGGCAATGTTTCTGCTCTCAAATGCTCTTCACAATTTCAGAGGTGCAATTTAATTCTCACGAAATTTTCTTTATTCCAACTGTCAATTAATTACAAATATTTGAATAATAATTAAGTTTAATACTCCCGAAGCTTTTATCTCGTTTGTTCCTCAAATATCAACCGAAAATAAAATACGCAATAAATCTCGATAGCAAAAAAAAATCCGTAATCTTCGGGAGCTCTTTTGTTACCTATAACCTACCGCTTCAGCGGTCTTTCCATGCCAGGCAACACATAACTCTTTCACTAACTCTCATCGGTACTTGAGTTTCGTCGTTTCCATTTAAATACCAATAATTCCAAGGCGAACACAAACATTGCGAACCCAGTTGCCAAGAGATACAGCACCCAAATCCAAAATAGATCTCCAAACTCCATTGGGTGTATTGATTGGCTGCCATCTGGGTCTCGGAAGTACCTTTTACCGGTTATCATTTCATAAGTAATTGATGTCTGCAAATATTCGGTAATGCTGAAGGCCTGCATATCTAAGATAAACTGATCGAGTTCTTTCTTGAAGATTGCATTTTCATATATCGGTATGGCCTGTGGCAAGAATTTGTCGATTATCATTTGCTCTGGAATCCGAAAGAGCTTTCGCCTCAGATACTTCATTTGATTTTGATAAACGAACCACAATCTGGTAGGCAAGAGGTAAGCATATGAGGTATTAAGACTGTCCCGTATTTGTATGTAATCAGCTAATTCAATTACTTTGAATATGCTCCTGTATTTGTTCCAGAACTGCTCTCCTTTGGCCACTTTCACAACTTCCACATTATTTACGGGGATGAGAATCTTGTAGTTCGATTGAAACATGTCCTCAAAAGTGTCGATTGGATTCTTTGAGGGAAGTTGCACGAAGTATGAATTTAGATAAGCCAAGTACATAGATGTGAGAATTAATCCCGATAGGAAAGCAAGAAAATAGATCAATTTAATTTTTCTATTGATTTGATTTTGTGTCGGCATTGGGAAAGATTCCGCCATCAAAGCTCGTATGATTCGGTCATTCAAAAAGGTATCCAGCTTCCATAATTGGTGAGGCCAACTTCTGATGCAGTTAACAGAACCGAAGGCATGAAGAATTGATAGTATTATTAGCAAAGACAGAAGTAGAAGACACACGCGAACATCAGCGATGATCCTGAAAAACATCTCATTTGCGGGAATATCAGATTCCATTGGAATCATTACGAACCATTGGGCTAATTCCATAGGATATGAGAAGTCTCGCACATTACCAAATTTTATACAATAGGTTGCCATTCCCATATCGATGGTATTATTTCTAGCAAGTTTTGGTAAATCACTGGTAAAATCAGTTGTATCGGTTTTGGTTGGGAATATCAAACTACCATTCAACTTCGACATGAACATCTTTAAAAATTTGTTAATGTAAAGTGTAACTCGAACTTCACGGTCCTTCATAACTCGGATATTCTTTCCTTGCAAATTTTTAACTCTAGTAGGAAATATATTGCCCATCATTTTGAATAAGTTCCGCGTTTCCAATTCCATGTATCCGTAGTGATGAAAACTGATGTAATTGCCAGTCTCATAAAAGTCGCTAAACATGACTATGATGTTGACCATATCATTCTCCTGACAGAACTGCACTAACTTCAACACCTCGGTTCTTAAGTTGTTCGACACTGACTCTGGTTGTTTCCATATAAATACAATTCTTGATTGGCGCATTCGGTGTAGATTGGAACTCAATGCTCGTAGCACCTTGAATTCTACATCATAACTGAAGCACACTAGAACCAAAACTTCGCTGTTAAAGAGTGACTTCATGTAAAGAGTGTCCCGAGATTCTTGTATAATGGTGGGCACGGAAATGTCACCGATGAAATGTGTATCTCTACAGTAACCATGTCCCATTACCAGTAGAGTCCCGAAATTTTGTTCCTCCTTAAGCTGCAGTAACAAGTGAGTCAAGTGCTTGTCTCGGGGTGAGGCAGTCACCGCCAATTTGGACTGTACTGAAGTTAACCACAATAGGAACCAGATCGTCCATTCGAGGAATGCGAATTGCCTTGAATACATGTTGAGAAGCAAACTGTCAGTGTCCAGTGTGGATTTTTTTGCTCTTCTGCATGCCTTCATATACTTACTATACAGTCCCGGCGGACTGTAAAAGTGCAATTACATATTTGCAGAAGTGGGTGTTTTCTTAGTAACTTAGATAACGCAAAACACTGTAACTGGGATGTATGCGGAGTTCATTAGTGGAGTCAAGGGGCGTGATATATATTTACATTTCTTGATGACGTACCGATTATACCGATGCTCGTCTGAGGAGAAAAAAATGTGACATGGTTCGAAATGGTGAGAGGCCACAAAAGGGGTTGTGTTTTCCGGAAAATTCAATTGACATATTTGTGGATAAAGAAATGGAACAAAAAATTATGATGAAATTGGCAGAAGTTTTGCAGCTTTATCGGCTGATTCGTTTCTATTGATTTAAATATGACTAGGGATCCAGATAAGTACTGGTTCAGGCAAAATTTCTGTTAGTGCATCTCCTATAATTTTGGGATCGTATGAGTTGGTTGGAGGAAACGTGGTTTGGAATATTGGTGAGAGATTCGAACTTTGAGTTGCCTGTTTTTCATGAAGTTTATTATAGTTTTGCTAATGTTTTGTCCTAAGTTCCTTGCCGCGCGAAACACTTAACTATTGATCAGGTTCACAGAATAAATTGAGTTATTGAAAACGCCTACAAAGAAAAAAAGGTATGTTCCGCTGTTTTTGTTGATGTGTCAAAAGCTTTCGATTAAGTATACCATGGTGGTCTCCTCAATAAAAATAATGCTCAGGTACCAAATCAGTATTCTAACAAACTAAAATCACACTTATCAGGTCGCTTTTTATCAAATCAAACAGGTGACGAAAACTGCGTCACAGCAACATTTGCAGACGACACATCCATTTTATCGGTGGAAAAATCAGTGATATTATCAATCGCACAACTGCAACATTATCTATAAAATTTTTGAGTGGACAACCATAAGACGAATTAAACTGAACGAAACTAAAGCGGTCGCTATAGATTTCACATACAATAGAGCCTGATATCTTCCATCGTATATAAACGGCGTACAAATCACGTACCACAATTCCGCTAAATACTTGGGTATGGCCCTGGATACTAGGCTTGGATGGAACGCTCACGTCAAAAAGGAAAAAGAAGAACTTGAATTAAAATTCGGAAATATGTGTTGGCTCATGGGCAAACGATCTGCGTTATCCACATATAACAAAATTCTCTAATACAAGCAAGTGCCTAAGCCGGTGTGGACCTGAGGAAATCAACTATGGAGTTGCTCAAGTTCCTGCAATATAACGCAGATCCAAAAATGTCAAAATAAAGTACTAAGATGTCCTGTGAATGCACCTTGGTATATCTGAAGCAGCAATCTCGAATGCGATCTTAGCATCGAGTCAGTTGCTGCTACAATGCAAAAATATGCAAAGTCCCACGTTGAAAGACTTTCTAACCAAGTGAACAGCGAAGCCTCAGTCCTTACTGATCCAAGCGAATGGAAGGAACGGCTTAAACGTAAAAAGCCACACCATCTCATACAGTAACCAACTTCTCTGCAGATATTGTGCAGACCATCAACAAAATTACTTGTTTTATACAAAATTAGATACAAATTGTTGTTAGTCTTTAAAATATTTTAACTAAAGGGTGTCCCAAGAAGAGCGCAATTTTTAAATTTTAAATAAATTGAATTGAATTGTTTCTCTGGCTGTATGACATGTGGCGCCGTCTTGTTGGAACCACATGCCCTCCACATTCATTTCTTCAATTCGAGGCAAGAAAAAACTGGTTATCATTTCACGATACCGAACACCATTGATTGTTTGCGCTTGACCTGCCTCATTTTCATAAAAAAAAGGTCCAATGATTCCTCCAGCCCAAAAACCACACCACACAGTGACACGTTGAGGATGCATTTGCTTCTCGTGAATCACTCGAGGATTTTCCTCACCCCAAATGCGACAATTCTGCCTATTGACGAAGCCATCAAGATGGAAATGGGCCTCGTCACTGAAGATGATTTTAGCGGCAAAGTCAGCATTTTCATGTTGTCTCTCCAATACCCAATTAACGAACTCCCTTCGCTGTCCATGGTCAGCTGGCTTCAGTTCCTGAGTCAATTGAACTTTGTATGCATGAAGATGCAAATCTTTCGTCAAAATTCGCTGCATAGTGGATTTGGAGACACCAATTTGCTGAGCTCGGTGTCGAATTGAGGTGGACGGAGTTTGAGCGACATCATCACGTACAGCTGCGACATTTTCGGTCGATCGACCTGGTCGATGGCGCGTTGTTGTCTTTACATCACTAACAGACCCAGTTTCGACAAATTTATCCATTAATCTCTTTACAGTTGACTCTTTTGGAGCATTATTCTGACCCCAAATTGACCGCAAAACTTTCACCATTTTGGTAAAACAATTTCACAATGCCACCTTCTACTAGCAAACAATAACAATTGTTCAAATGTCAAACAATGACACTTCGAATGTTGCCAGATTTAAAAATTGCGTTCTTGTTGGGACACCCTTTAGTTACAATGTAAATAAATACAATAAAACAGTTGCATTACCTGTCCGATAATGGAGTGAATTCCGATTTTGTCGAATGCTTTTGCCAAGTCTAAGGATAATATTGATATATGGTTTTTTTTGGATAGCGAATCTGTGAGCTGATAATCTAGATACACCAGGGAATCATTCACAGATTTGCCTTTCTTGAAACCCATTTGTCGACTATTGATTATTTTGGGAGTAATGACAAACCACCATAGTCGATTGGCCATTATTTTGAACTGCAGCATGAATTGAGAGATATAGGTCTGTACGATGAAGTCATAGTTTTATCAGAGTTAGGTTTGAGTATGGGTATGTATGCACTGATTTTGTTAATATGTGGTATGTGGTGTTTAAATATATTATGTTCGTTTGTGTAGAATGTTTATAATTTGGAACATAGGGTAAGTTTTCCTATCCCAGCGAGGGGAAAATTTACGTCATTTTCTATAACCACTGATTTACTATTTGGTGTAAAAGTAGATGTTTCAGATGTTACATATTGTTTCCTTTCCTGGAAAATATTTGGGAAGTTGTGGTCTGCAGCTGCCTCAGACCAGTGAAGCTTCTATATTTGTTATGAGTAGTTTTCTGGAAGTTTGAATGGAACGAATGTTATGGTAAGTTCATAGTCTGCAAAATGTTTTGATATTAGACCATGTCTTTATAGAGAGTGTGTTTGGGTTAATTTCGGAAGTAAATTTATAGATTAATTATTTTACCTGTCTGCACAGGTTATTAGATTATTGGCACAAATGTTGCAAAAATGGGCATTCAGTTCAATGCTCATTGCAGGAGCTGTAAAGACCCGCAGGAGAAAGAAACAGTCGTACACTTTCTTTGTGATTGCCCAGCCCTCGCTCGCTTGTGACTCAAATATCTCGAAAGTCATTTTCTGGAGAGTCTGGAGCATTGCTCTAGCTTAGAACTTTCAGACATATCCAAAATTGTCAGCAGTCCGGATGGTTGTAAATGTACAAAAAAGTATATTTACATTACCATTTTCTTTAGACTCGCGAGGACATGGCAATAAAACGGCAGTTATGCTAAATGAGGCGACCCGAGGTCGCCAGCCATTTTGCCTACCTACCTTGATTCTTTTTTAGATATTTTTGTTTGTCGTTGAAGAACGGCATTTCCTTTTTAAAGTTGATGATGTTTTCTGTAGAGATGTTTCTCTTCAGTATGTGACACAATCTATTTTTTTCATGTTTTAGCTCTTCTAATTTTTGAAAATGAGATTGGGGTATTGCTTCGTTTGGACTTTGCAGACTAACTTCTTAGATGTTAGCTGCTTCTTTATTGATATTTTGGTGGATGAACGATTTATGTTCTTTTTGTTCATTAGTTCTTGAAAGAAAGGCCAATTTGCTTTTTTTATAATAAATTTGGGTATAGGTTTGGGAGGAGAACCAATATGTGAATGAAACAAAGGTGTGATTATTGGAAAATTATAACTTTCAGAGAGATCATCTTCTAGATTCCATTGGGATTGAGTAGCAAGTATAGGAGAGCAAAATGTATGGTCTATGTGTGTAACGGCGTTGTGTGTACTAAAATAAGTTGGAAATCCGTTGTTGAGAATTATGTAGTTGGATTGATTTAAATATTTTGAGAATGTATTTCCTCCACGGCTGCTGTTGGGAGACCCCATTTACAATGCCAGCTGTTGAAATCGTCAGTAATAAAACAGGTGAGTGAAGAGTTGCTTAGCGAGCGACCGTTTAGTAGATTTTGGAGTGAGAATTATTTGGGTGAAATGTAGGAAGAAAAGACTGTGAACTTTATATTGGAGTGGATTATTGTTGCGATTGAGTCAAAGTCGGCATTGATGTGGAGTGTTGAATGGAATTGTGAGTAAGTGCAGCTCCCCCAAAAGAATTCTGGGATGAGTTGAGCAGAAAAATTTTAAAATTGATTGGAATAGGTATATTGGTGGTGGAAATGAGATGGGTTTTTTGTAGGGCTATGATTGTTGGATTGTATTTTTTAATAAGTATTTGTAAATGATCTTTATTGTTAAAATATCCTTTCATGTTCCATGGTAGTAAAATTATAATCATTATGAAAGATTAGGTTAAATAAGAAAAATATTGTTACGAAATCGCCCTCCTGACAATTTACTCTAACTCTCTACACTCGGATTCGTACCACTGGATTGTATAGTAATCAAACAATCGCTGGTTTAATTAAAATAACTAACTTTATTTATTTATTGCTATTTGCACACTTAATATTTGACTTAAAGTTTACTTTTATACAATTTGCACTTTATTTAATTATTAATTTAATCACTTTATTACTTCTCAATTACAATTACAAATATTACTGTATCGATTAAAATGCCCGATGTAAAACTGTTACGGTTGCTTTTCAACTGCTTCTACTTTGAATTCTGTGGTTGCTTATATGGTTGAAATAGAACATTCTAGAACATTCTCGAATTTTACCCACACTTCGAAAGGGGTTCTTGAGTAAGCTTTTCTCCGAATAGAATGTGCCTTGACTTATAGACACAGTAACTGAAGTTAACTCCAAGTTTAAATGGGATCCTAAAAGTATGCAATCATTTATGTTTCAATATTATATACTTATAAGTGCTTATAAAGTAATAAATATTTCAAGGTAACGTCAAAAGTAACTGCTTATGAAGTGTGGTGTAATTAGCCCATTTTTCTTCCCTTCTGGTTTAGCTTCCATCAGTGTTTCTCTCTCTACATCATCTTCGCTTTCGTTGTTGATTTCGGAATTGTTGTTGTAGAGTTTCTTTCTTTGCTTAAGTTGGAGGTGTGTCTTTAGTCTTATTGATGTATTTTTGGGGAGAATTTAAATTTTAGTTTCAGAAATACATAATGGTTTTAAATTGTTAATTCGGTCATTTTTTGAACAGCTGGTAGCGTTGTTAACTTGAGAGTGAGAGCGTAGGTGGTTAGGAGCGGTCAGTGAGTTATACATTACTGCATGCTGATGCTTTTGCTAAGTTGAGGCGACAGACTCCTCGGGATACCTGTGTTTGATATTGGGCTGGGGTGATGGCTACTAGTGTTGTTGGTGGGTGTCGATTTGAGAATGGTTGAGTACGAAGTGTTGTCGGGTTGGTACCTTTCTTTGTAAAATTCGTAAGCGGTTTTTATGTCTGCCTTTTCAAATGTTTTGATTGCTTGAACCTTTTTCCTTTTACAAATATTGGATATTTTTTGTCGTATGTATTGTGACTGGAATTTTCGATTTTTTTTCCTTTACAGTTAATGCATTGAATGTTGTTGTTTCAAATTTCGTTGGGTTCAATGTTGATGTGATCTTCATTTCCACAGTTAATGCATATTTTGTTGAAGATCACATCAACATTGAACCCAACGAAATTTGCAACAACAACATTCAATGCATTAACTGTAAAGGAAACAAAATCGAAAATTCCAGTCACAATACATACGACAAAAAAAAATAAATAAATAAAATATATATATATATATATATATATATATATATATATATATATATATATATATATATATATATACATATATTTATATCGCTGGGGAGCGTAGGGGTTGTGAAAGTGACAATTATTAAACCCGTTTCCATAAAAATGTCTCCTACTTTCTTTAATATTTTTCTTACCTCGGTTTACCTCTACGTAGGTAGTCACCTTGTCGCGGTGTAGGGGCTTGATATGTGCTGGAGCATGTTACATGGAAGACTGGGATGTGGTCCAGCATATAAACAAAGAACTACCACCAACGTACAGGCTCAAAGTAGATAACTACGATTCCTGGTCAGACGTTGAGGGGCTAGCTAGGTTGCCCGCTTGGCGCTAGCTAATTGGTCAGCCCTTCGGGGTAGTGCGGCTATCTTTCAGACCAATGGGTCATTTTCAGTACGGTCATGTCTCTGCTGAGGTTGAGCCGCCGATAGCTGGGCGGGAAGAAGGAAAACTCCCTGGGGCAAGGGTTCGCCCGCGCTCTGGATCTCCAGTCTGGAGCGCGGACGGGCCTATTGACCCAAACAAACCCCCTAAACCCACAGTGGAACAGCTATGCTTGTGGGCTTGCTTGACGGGGTAGAGCCAAGCTTAATAGTGAACTTGGGGTGCCCAGGCAAGGCCCCATTTCAATCCATGCCTTACCGCGCTACCGGGGCACTGGCGTGGTGGACCGATATTTCCCCTTTACTCGTGGGAACAAAATGAACACAGATAAACAAAAACCGAATGGCGAGAGCAGCCACAATAGCTCACACAAAGAGGCCACAGCACCTCAGCAAAGAGAGGCAGAGCAGCCCTCGATTGGCGCGAGCCAAAACGCCGACCTCCAAAATCCGATAGGCACGGAAGCAGCAGCTGAAAAGCCTAAAAAACTCAGCGGCGCGGGCAAAAAGAGGTTCAGTTACTTCCTCAAGAAAGGGTTCAGCAGAGAAGAGGCTTACGCCAAAGCTATGCTCCCTATGCCCACAAACAAGGTCGAAGGCGGAAAACCAGGCCCCAAAAGGCAGAGGTCGGACGAACAAACACCTCCAGAGGCCACATATAAAAAGCGGCTAAGGGATGATCAACCCTCCACCTCCAAGGCCGTAGCAGCAGCAGCAGCACCGGCTATTAAAACAGCACAAGCAGCAACCTCTGCAGCAGACGAAAATACATCCAAGAAGAGGCAGCCCACTGCCTCCTACAAGGATGTGGTGACAGGCATCAAAATGGCAGTACTCGCAAGAGACTATCCCAATACGCCCCTAACAACGGAGCAAATGGACTCCATCCAGAAACTCATCCTGGATAAAATCATAGCCGGAAAACAACAGGCTACAAAACCAGCGTTCCTGGGCTCTATCTACAAAGCAGGATACATGGTTCTGCACTGTAAAGATAGCGCGTCAACAGACTGGCTAAAAGCGGCCATCACCAACGCGTCGCCTTGGGAGGGTGCTTCACTGTGGGTCACAGAGGAGTCCAAGATACCTCACTCGCGGATCGCTGTGGGGTACTTTCCCAACTCCCAGTCCCTGGAGACCGCTAGGATCCTGGACTTTTTGCAGGGGCAGAACAAAGGCCTCCTCGTCGAGTCGTGGCGCACACTACGAAGAGCTGAAAGAGGCTCTAACGTAACTCTGGTCCTAGCAGTAGACCAGAAATCAGCAGCCAGCCTTGTGGAATCTGGTGATAAGGTCAACTTTAGATTTGGCCAAGTGAGTCTCAGGCTAAAGGCTGCATCCCCCAATGCTGATGAGCTGGCGGATAAAATGGATGCTGTGGAGTTGGAAGAAGAGGACGAAAGTACTCCATCCAATCCCAACTCAGTAGCACCAACATGAAGTGCATCCAGGCAAATCTTCACCATGCTAAGACTGCAACGGCCGAACTTAGCAGAAGGTTTGCCTGTGGAAGCACCAACATAGGACTTATCCAGGAGCCCTGGATACATAGAGGCAAGATAGTAGGCCTCAAGACACCAAACACACAGGTAATCTATGACGTGGGTGCAGTCAAACCAAGGGCTGCACTTATCATTGATACCAACATTAAATATCTGCCATTTATAGAGTTTATGAATGGCGACACAGCAGCAGCACTCGTCGAAGTGGATGCAAATGGGAAGAAAATAGAGGCTGTCGTAGCCTCAGCTTACTTTCCAGGAGACACCAACGAAGCACCACCACCGAATATCATAGGTCTAGTGAACTACTGCAAGACACACAACAATACGTTAATCATTGGTTGCGATGCAAATGCGCACAATACAAGCTGGGGCAGTACAGATACAAACACAAGAGGTGAGTCGCTCCTAGAATATTTACTACAAACTAACATAGCTATTGTAAACAGGGGCAGTAAACCCACCTTTGAAAATGCCATACGACAAGAGGTTCTTGACTTAACACTCATAACAAATAATTCACTTGATATGATCACGAACTGGATGAGGACTCAATGTCTGATCATAAACATATTCTCTTTGAAATCATGGTGTTAAATAAGAGCGTAATGCTCTATAGAAGCCCTAAATCAAGAAACTGGGATAAATACTCAGAGTGCTTAGAAACTAAGCTAACCAGAAGCATGCTTCACATAAGATCGACAGAGGAATTGGATGCATCAGTTGAAGCTCTGACTGACTCCATTATATCCTCATATCACGAATGTTGTCCACTCAAGACAAAAACCTCAACGAAGAGGGTCCCTTGGTGGAACAAAGAACTAGCTAGTTTGCGTCAAATAGCAAGGTCTAAATTCAATGTCGCAAAGAAATACAAAACATGGGACGAATATAAAAAATCCCTGACACTATACAACAAGGAACTGAGGAAATCAAAAAGGAACTCATGGAAAAACTTCTGTGAAGAACTTAAAGATGTCCCAACGACAGCCAGAATACAAAAATCACTGTCCAAGGGGGTAATTAATCCAATTGGTACTCTAAAGGCACCGGATGGTACTTTCACAAACACTTTTAAGGATACACTAGAGCTTCTTCTTAAAACTCATTTCCCTGATTGCCGGCCTAACACAACCAGCGACAACGATCATGGGGTATCAGCGTACAATCGCTACAGGGCAAGAAACTCTACTATCTTCAGAATAGTAAAATTTGAAAGGGTTGAATGGGCAATCAACTCGTTTAAACCCTACAAATCACCTGGACCTGATGGTATATTTCCAGCCCTACTTTCAAAAGGGACCAGGAGATTAATACAAATTTTGGTTCAAATCTTTAGATCTACTTTAATATTGGGATATGTTCCTAAGGTTTGGCGGGAGGTTAAGGCTATATTCCTACCAAAGGGTGGAAATAAACCCCCCGAATCTCCCAAATCCTACAGGCCAATCAGTCTAACGTCCTTCATGTTAAAAACCATGGAAAAGATATTGGACTGCTACCTAAGAGAGGAGGTAATCTCTGATACTCCACTACATAAGCTACAATTTGCCTATCAAAAAGGGAAATCTACAGTCACAGCACTGCACACAATTGTTCGTGATATTGAAAAGGCACTAGGCCTAAAGGAGGTAGCCCTCTGTGCATTCATGGACATTGAGGGTGCTTTCGACAATGCGAACTTTCAAGCAATAGAACTGGCACTCTCCAACAGGGGAGCAGATCCAGCAATAGTAAAATGGGTAAGCAATATGCTAAACCAAAGAATAATCACAGCCTCTTTAGGGCAAGTTAACATGAGTGTTACAGCGGTAAAGGGATGTCCGCAGGGGGGAGTAATATCACCACTGCTATGGTCCATACTAGTTGATAACCTAATACAGATCCTTAATAATAAAGGATACAAAACAATTGGATATGCAGATGACATATCTATAATAATCCAAGGCAATCATGAAAGGACTATTGGAGACCTGATGCAAGATGCCTTAGACACAACATGGGAGTGGTGCAGGAAAGAGGGGCTATCAATCAACCCCACCAAAACCACTATTGTCCCCTTCACCAGGAAAAGGACATTTGATATCCCAACATTAAAAATAAATGGAATAGAGGTACCCTTACATGAAGAGGTAAAATATCTAGGTATCATCCTGGATAAAAAACTCACCTGGGAGGCACACCTTAACTCGGTAATAAAAAAAGCCACGAAAAACCTTTGGACTACAAACCAACTTCTGGGAAAATCCTGGGGTCTGAGCCCCAAAATGACCTTCTGGATATACACCCAAATGGTTAAACCCATCATACTATATGGGGCATTGGTATGGTGGGGAAAAACAAAACAAACAACAGCCAAATTAAAACTGTGCAAATTACAAAGGCTGGCATGCCTAAGCATCACAGGGGCTATGAGAACTACCCCAACTGCTGGCATGGAAGCGCTGTTAAATTTACCACCGCTACACCTAGCAATACAAGAGGAAGCTGCAAGGCAAGCACTCTCAATCCATGGAAATGAAAAATTCAAACCAGCAAATCTCACTGGACACCTAGAAATTCTAAATTTGGTCAAAGATGCTATGCACATGACCCAGGTAAGTGACCACACAGACTTAGTACTCAATTTCACCAAGAAGTACAATGTCATATTCCCATCAAGGGAGGAGTGGAACGATAGCCCAACACGGCTACACGATGATTCGCAAAAATGGTATACAGATGGATCCAAAACGCTCAAGGGGGTAGGAGCAGGAATAGTGGGACCTAGAGCACACAAATCAATAACCCTAAGTGCAGGTACCACGATTTTCCATGCGGAGCTCTATGCTATAATGGAAACAGTGGAAATCTTATCTAAAAGAGGACTTAAAGGAGTAAAAATTAAAATACTCTCAGACAGTCAATCAGTCCTCAAAGCTCTTAAAAGCTACACATTTACATCAAAAGTCCTTATAGAGTGTAACAACGCACTCAACGAACTGGCCATCCACAATCAGGTCTCTCTGGTTTGGGTGCCAGGACACGAAGGACACGAAGGTAACGAAAAGGCAGACCTTTATGCCAAAAAAGGGGCTGAAGGATCATTTATTGGACCCACCCCCTTCTTTGGCTTTAATAAAAACAACATAAAACAAGAGACCAAAAAATGGATCCAACATAAAATCAGCGAATATTGGAATGGCATTGACGGCCTCGATCACTCCAAAAAATTCCTGAGCTTTGACGCTAATAGAGCAAAAATCGCTCTTACCTTAAACAAAAAATGCCTTAGATCACTCTCTGGAGCATTAACAGGCCACTTCGCCTGCAACAAACACCTACACAAAATAAGTATATCTAGCACGAGCACTTGCAGATTCTGCTGTGATGAAGAGGAGTCTGTGGGACACTTAATCACCAACTGTGATGCATTAGGCCACAGGAGACACAGGATCTTAGGTTCCTATATACTAGAAGATGAAGACCTTCAAATGCTCTGTCCAAAGGAGCTGGTCCGATTCCTTGATATACTAAGTATACTAAATAATTAAGTACGAAGGGGCGCACAATAGATCAAGTTGGTCGCAGTGCATAAAGGCCTTAGCCTAACCCTTACAATCATTACATTACCTCGGTTACATATTGGGAACTCAATTCATCTATGATCTCTTCTTCAACGATGCCTCTTAGATCGTTAGAGCGTAGTAGAAAAGAGGCACTTGCTGTGGTTAAGTGTGATGTGTTCAGTTATTTCGATTTTTGTATTTTGCGTAAGCGCCGATAGTTTTACAAGTTTGAGGCTTGCCATACAATTTTTTTGCACATTTCCACTCCTCCTACTCAAATACATGGATTCTCTGTTGTTGTTTTGTTACTATGATATTGGTTTGTTTTTATACTATTTAGCGATTTGGATTCTTTGGTTATTTATTTGATGGAGATTTGATATTGTTTTTTACGTTACTGATTTGTTGTTTTTTTTTTTTTTTAATTTTATATGTGTTTTGTTTTGTTTATACTTATAAGAGAATTTAGTGGCGATTAATTATAAAAAATTTTTCTCGATTAAAGAAACTAACAACATTAGAATCCACAGCAGCCTATTCCGCCAATAGGAATCTCAGCAAGAGAGGGTTCACAGAATGTACGTAAATAATTAAACACTACAAGGATAGAATAGAAATACAACAGCAATCCCCTAACAAAGAAGTACATCGGCAGATTTTACGAGTGCATCAGTTTTACAAATGTTACAAAAAGAACATCAAAGACAACTATATATATGGTCGTATGGATCCGCGGGGGAGCAAAGGGCCGCATACAACAAGACAAGTACGAAACACAACGACCAACAGAACGATCGCTGTGCATGCAGCTAACAAGTGCATAGCACAAAGATGACCAGGATTTAAAATATAAATATTTAAAAACTATCAACGGTCAAAAACAAAAGAACACCAATAAATTGCATACAATTCTGAAGGTGACCCAAGGGCAAATTGTTACAACAACAACAAACAGTAGCATAGCAACAGGTGCAGTTGGCATCTGAACGCAACGGAAGTTGGAAGGGACAAGGGCTGTACGTAGAAAAACATTTCCCGATGGTCATGAACTGAAAATCGCCCATATAAACAGCAACAGTCCAAGAACTCTCTCTTTTTCATCTCCAGCATTCGTCGGATACACACCAGAACGCTACTCCGACTCCATCACTCAAAATCGACACGCCGTCCTAGAACGTATTTTCTCCACTTGTAACTACGACGCACATAAATATTAGACAGAGCCAGGAGTTTGCAGTTCTCACCGACTGTTCCTGGGACCTACATAGACTTTAGAAGTTTCAACGGCTCTCCCTTGGACCCACGCACACTAAACCGAACCATGGGTTTGTGGTTTTCACCGACTCTCGTAGAGAATAGCGCGAACACCGACCACCAAAAACATTGAACAACAGACGCAACGTAGGCTAAGAGTAGAGTCGTTTGTTTATGTAAACTAGTACAACATTCGATCGACTTAACAAATAAAGAATATACGAGTATATAAAAATATAACACAAAGGAATACAAATAGTTTCTGTCAACGACCCTGAAACTCGCTGAGTTTCTACTCAGCATTTCATTTAAATTTGCGTCAGAATTTCGGGTGTGTTTCTCTCTTCTCGTACTATTACCTTCTTTGAATACACAATCCATGGACATATATATTACCCTCCATTCAAAGTGTCACTAATTTTCTTTACGATCATGTTTGGAAACAGGTGCAAACTGGAAAGTTCCTACGAGTATTTAGATTGGAATTCGATGAAGTAGGGCGATTATAAAGCATCAGCCAATTAATTTGAATAAGTAGTTAGGTCTAGCCTCCTGTGTCTGTGGTACCCTTCCTTTTCTGGATTCTAGACAAGAACATCCCGTGTTTGGAAGCCTCCCGATTTTTTTTACTTTTGTTTATTAAAACATTTATTTGTTTATTGTATCTTTGGAGTACCATTGGAAACTAACAATAAGTTATCGAATCTTAAAACTAATGTATTAAATATGCTCTTTGCCTCTTGCTTGGAGCTATTTGGGCTCTACTAGTGAATTCATATATATTAATTAATTTTAATTTTAAAAAGAAGAGGGAAAAAAACGGAAATTGTTCTTCGGATTTTCGACTGTGCCCTTTGGAAAAGTTCTAGGTTTGAGGTTCTCGCACTACCCCAAAGTTGCACACCATATGTCCATATGGGCTTTATTATAGTTTTGTATAGAAGGCCTTTGTATTCCAAGCCCATATTTGATTTTTTGTTGGTTAGCTTTTTGCTTCATTTGAGTTCTTTTCGCTTCTATGTGCTTTCTCCAAGTTAATCTACTGTCACTTCTGTTGCTTGCGGTATTTTTATGTTATTTAGTGACACAGTTGGACAGGTGTTGATTCTGAGGGAGAACGTTATGTGTGTACATTTCGCTTCGTTCACTTTAATATACCAGTTTCACTTTAGTATACCAGTTACCAAATTTCGACATCTTTAAGGTGTTCGTTTAGGTCACGAGAGGCGATATGCGGATTTTTATGGGTACTTAAATTAGCTGTGTCGTCAGCAAATCTGGAAGTAACTAGGCTGTTATTTATTGGTAGGTCAGACGTATATATTAGGTAGAGACGTATATATTAGGTAGGACCAAGCACACTCCCTTGTGGTACTCCAGCCAATATTTGAAATTCGGGGTTACAAATTGCTTGTATTTCACTTTGTACTTCCGATTTGCTAAGTAAGACTCCAGCTCTCTGTGTGTGTTGTATGGCAGAAAGTTTTTAATCTTGTGGAGTAGACCCTCATTAAGCTACAATACATCTTGGGATATGTTGCTACAATAAGCTCTTCTCCATTATGTAATGAATGTTCTACTACTGAAGTCACTTTCACGGAATCGGTGAGATGGTCCTCATCTACTGATGATCGTGCTGGAACAAAGAGGTAACTACTAGTTCCGCAACTATAGTCTTTATTCTGTTAAGTATAAAATTGCGAGGCAACCTCAAATTTATTAAATAGACTGATTACAATTTCAAATTTGTCAAATTGACTGATTAGAAAGTTCAGCGGGATGATATTATCTGGAGATTACGGGCGCCATGACCACTACACCTAGTGATTCTCTGAAAGCTTTATTGAATCTAATGATTCAACAAGAGGCGTTGAAGACATAAACTCGCCCAAATACGTTCATATGTATTGGTACGAAGACAAGAACTCTATGCATAGACAGATGTTTAAGAGGCTCTCAGAACAATACCTGTTTCTTCTGGCACCGAAGGATGAAACTATGCCTCGAGTTTCTTTTGGAAGAAAGTATATCCTCAGCTACCGTACAAGAGAATGATGAAGATATCGAAAGTAACTTTTACAGGGCCTGGAGAAAACTTTCTTCATGAGTATGAGTTAAGCTGGTGCTACTGATTGCAACAAGAGCCATGTGAATAATATTAACAAGGACCGATGGTGCAGTTCAGTTGCCTGCAGAACAACTAAGTGCTTAAAAGAGAACCCGAAAAAAATGGCTACAAATTTCTTCCTAATGTTATGAAGGAAATTGGCATAATCGCTGAGACATTCATATGGCTACTATAGGTACCATCAAAGAGCCGAACTGAATCTCTTATTTGGAGGAAGAACGGCACAGTACAGTGCATTTTCTCTGTGTTTGTGCTTTCTTTCCAGAATGAGGAGACCCATAGCAGGGTCAGATGTGTTAGGAATGAACAATGTACATTCCTTATCCCTGGACAAATTTCTGAGATTCATAAAAGAGTGAAACAGGTTTGAAAAGATGTTAACTTCTCTTCACCTTCACCCATCCCCTATTTCAGTTCTACTTCCAGGCTTATAGTATAATCGGTATCACTTGCATCATTGCTTGGAGACATCCTTCTCTGGCCGTTTTGTCCACCTTAACCTATTCTATTCTGTCACTGATATCATTAATCTGTAGCAGACAAGGTTCAGTTTGTTTGAGGTGAACAAATATAATAAAGAACAATGGACCTTCTTTTCCTCTACGATGACTGCTATTTCATCCACAACTTAGCGTCATAGTCACCAGAGGAGACACCAGGTCAAAGCCGGCGATATCTTCAAAGTACTCTTGTGATGCATTTGAATTTATTGTGCAAATTAATAAAACACTGCCAATGGGGTCGAAACAAATCTGTGCAAATGAACTACAAACAATTAAAGTCAGCGGAAAACATGAACGACAATAAAATAGCAATATTTCGATCCGCAGATTTGTGACGATTGGTGAGACACTTATTTTGTGCATGATATGGAAAATTTCCTTCCATCGTTACAATGCCTAAAAACTCCTTCAGAGTTCACTTCCGCATCTTCAGTTTCCGAAGTTTGTACTTGAACACCAAGTGTTCCACGACAAATACACACAGTGCAACCGCATTTGCTGAAAGATACCACATCCATACACATGCGAGATCCTCCATCACTATTGAATTAATTGATCGCCTGTCAGTGGAATCTTCTATGCACAAACTTCCAGTAGACACCAAATCATAAAAACTCATTGTATGAAAATATTCCGTAATACCCGAGGCATCCATATCAAAAATAAACTGATCGAGCTTCTCTTTGTAAATCGAATTCTCATATATCGGTATTGACCTAGGAAGGAAAATGTCGAGTATCATTTTCTCGGGGGTGCGAAATAGTTGTTTCTTAAATGCCCGCATTTGATAACTGTAAATGAACCATAATGACGAAGCCACCGGATATGCATACGAAGTGTTGAGGGTATTTCTCTTTTCTACAAACTCCTCAGATGTGGCTACTATTTCGAATATGTCCTTGTATTTGTTCCAAAATTCCTCTCCTTTGGAAACAATCACAAACGGTATAGCAGATTCATAGAGAAGAATCTTATAGTTGGACTGGAACATATCATCAAATGTTTCGATGGGGCTTACTAGGGGAAGCTGCACAAATTCAAATAGGCGACGTACATAGTTGCAAATATCATTCCCCACAGTAAGGCAAGAGAATATATGAATTTCATTTTCCGGTTAAGTTGATTCTGTTTCGGCATTTTGAATCCTTGCGCCATCATAGCTCGTATAATTCCGTCATTGAATACAGTATTCAGACTGCAAAATTTCCGAGTGAAGGGTCCCACACAACCGGTAGCACTGAAGGTGTGAACAATTGAAAGTATTGTAAGCAACAAAAATATACAAAGGCACACCCGAACATCGGCGAGGATCCTGAAGAACATTTCATATGAGTTGATATCAGATTCCATTGGAATCATTATTAACCACTGCTCGATTTCCACAGGATATGAGTAATCATTGATGTTGTTTTTAAGTTTTGGACTGAAGAGAGTTATCCCTATATCGATGGTCTTGTTCTTGGTAAAGTTCACAGTGTCAGCTCCATGGATGGTTTTGTTAATATTACTTGGGTACGTCAAATTACTTTTAAATTTCAATAGAAAAGTTTTCATGAATTTGTGTATATAGTTTGTCTTGGTCGTCTCGCTATCTCTAACAAATAGTGCTTTCTTTCCCCGAAGATTCCACACTATAGGAGGAAATATATCGCCAGTCAAGTTGAATAAGTTGAGGGTCTCCAATTTCACATTTTCGTAGTGATGAAAACTGAAGTAATTGCCAGTCTTATGGAAGTCGCTGAACAGGACTATGATGTTTACCATATCGTTCTCGTGGCAGAACCTGATTAACTTCAACAACTCATTGCTTAAGTTGTTCGACACTGACTCAGGTTGTTTCCATATAAATACAATTCTTGATTGGCGCATTCATTGTAGAATCGAACTCAACGCTTGTAGCACCACTTGAATTCTACATCATAACTGAGACACACTAGAACCAAACTTCGCTGTTGTAGAGTGACTTCATGTAAAGAGTGTTACGAGATCCTCGAATAATGGAGGGCACGGAAATGTCACCGATGAAATGTGTATCTTTACAGTCACGGTATCCCATTACTAGCAGAGTTCGAAAATTTTTTTCCTCCTTAAGCTGCAGTAACAAGTGAGTCATATGCCCATCGGTGGGTGGCTCAGTCAACTCCAATTTGGACTGCACTGAAGTTAACCACAAAAGGAACCAGATCGTCCATGCGACGAATGCGAACCGCCTTGGATACATGCTACGAAGCAAACTGTTACTGTCCAGCGTGAATTTTATTCCAATTCTGCAAACCTTCATATTTGCCTTCCAATACAACTCTTCCACCATTGTAGTCCGATGAATTCCAGGCGGGCTGTAAAAGAGCACATATTTGTTAAGGCGGGTGTTTACTTAGTAACTTAGATAACGCAAAACACTGTAGCTGGGACGAATGCCTTAGGAGTTCCTTAGGAGAGCCAAGGGGGCGTGATCTATGTTTGAATGCCCTCTATGATAGAGTTGTTCGTCCGACGAGAAAAAAAGTGATATGGAATGGGAATAAGGTGTAGCAAGGTTGGGTGTGAGATGGAAAATATTCTGTATTACCGAATATCGTTCTACTTAAGGCTCCCCTACGCAGTTTTTCAACCGTCATCTGACATCATTTGCAACTTAGCAAAGATCAACACTGGGATTAGTTCCAGTTCGTCAATTAATTGTATATATATATATATATATATATATATTTATATATATATATATATATATATATATATATATATATATATATATATATATATATATATATATATATATATATATATATATATATATATATATATATATATATATATATATATATATATATATATATATATATATATATATATATATATATATATATATACTCGTATATATATAAAATAATGTACACTGAAATAGCAAGTGAATTGAGTATAATTTTAAGGATTTGAAATAGGGTGCTCAAATTATATGTATATTTATTATATACAAGGCCACCTTTCCAATAGATGTCCAAAGATTAATCCCATAATCTCAGAGAGAATCGGCTTTACCTTTCTTTTCTCTTGTTGGAGCCCACTATTCATATCCAAGTGTGTGCAAATTATACCTGTTTTTTGCGCAGTAGCGAAGTCGCACAAAATTCACAATAAATAAAACTGGAATCCTCCAATCTCGTGGGAATTGTTGACACCATCAATCAACTCAAAATGAATTGAAGTCCGTTTGTTAGGAGAAGGGAACTCCGGGCATTGCAGGAGCATTTCAGAAATATTCAAATTCCTTTAAATGTAAAAGTAAAAGTACTTTATTAGTGCATATTAAGGTGTGTTGATAATGTTCTAAAGGAGGCATGCCAAATCAAGTCAGTCACTTGCCCATTTCGTGTTCACTTAATTTCCAAAATATAGGATATATTTTAATGAACCTTCACAAAAATGATTGCCGGAATGTTAAGAAAGATCCTGAGTACTTTATAAAGAAAGTCAAATCAGTCCAATCACATAAAAATAGCAATATAAATTTCGGTAATAATAAAACCTGTGGAAAGTGTGGGCCTTCAATATACTTCCATACCCTCTATTTCACATATTCATAGCTTAAGACGAAAGTTAGTAGACTATATGGGGATAGTATCACCGCAATGCGTTATGCAGAAAATAGAAAAGGGATGCTACCTGTCTGTCTTATAAGTTTCTCCAGAAACCCCAATTAAAAGGACTCGAGCTAGACACCTATTGGTGATATATCAGAAGAAAGGTAGTAAATTTTTCAAAAAGTTGCGTTTTAGTTAATTTAATCATTATTCGCCAACTCCATGCCAAACTTCTAAAACCAGCAACAGAACCGAGCTACCAATATATGAAAAATTAACTGACCCCTGCCCGCATCGAAAGGCAAAAAAATACGTTTCCAACAATTTGAATTAAATAAAGACATTTATTGAAATGCTTAGATAAACAATATTCTCGGTATTTTTCACAATCGCTCGTGTAAAAAAATAGTGCAGATGGTTTTCCGACTCGGGAGCATGCAACTTAGAGTTCGCCTTGCGAGAAAACTGGATTTTCCAAATTTATACTGAACATTTCTAAAGATTGTCCTTGTGACTTATTGATGCAAACCGCGAATGCAAGGCGAACAGGGAATTGAAAGCACTTAAATTCAAGTGGCACATCAGATGGAAACATTGGGATGCGTGCATTAAATTCTTCTCCAACGATTACCACTGCCACATCGTCTATTGTTGGTACATTGTATCTTCTGGCCTGCTGTCCAGCGGGCGTTTTGTCAGCTCGTATAACAACTCTATGAGTATCCGACGGCATTCTGTCCACTGCTCTTTTAAATAAAGTCACCAATTCGTTGTGCTGATGAAAATAATCTTGTAAGACAGCAATGATTTCTCTTCGTTCGTTCGGAGAAATAGAACACCTTTGATCAAATTCATCATTGGAATTTCCAAGAAAATAAATTTGCAAAAACTGATCAGAACTATCATCAAATGGCAATTGGAATTGTCGTTTATTTCTTCGATTACTTTAAATATTGGCATGAAATTATCTCTGATAATATTTGTTGGACCAAACGAAGTCATTTGAAAACATGACTTGTATGCCTGAAGATTCTTCAAGAAATGCTTCAATTCTGGCCACGTTCCAGAAACCAAGTAATGGGATCGTTCTGGTGGACAGTTCAATGTCTGCAATTTGATCTTCCCATTTGCACAGCACAATCCCGGTGGTTCACTGCTGAATTTGAGTGCCTTGCAATGATCAGAAACTTTGTTCATTGAACCAACGGTCACTGATTTTTGTGAACTATAATCCACTTGACTACCTTAGTTGAATGCTCGATTCTCAGTGTTACTTGCTGCTAGTAACCGAGAACGTGACCGTGCACTGTGTTCTCGATCATCAGGTGATAGCTGTGTGCGCTGTACTTCACTTTCTTCTACTCTGGCTGAAGCTTGCCTCCTGGCATTATTAGATTGTCGACTCAGACTAAATTCTCTTGGCATGATTCCCAAAAATACTGGTAAAATAAATAATTCTGTTTTCATTATCCAAATACATATACAACACCAAAAAAAATGCACCCACTTCGAAGTAACTTTAAACAATTTCAAACGTAGCCAAACGATTTGTTCGGAGTATTGAAATACACACAATGACAAAAAAAACTCACCCAACTATTTTTCCAATAACTTCCTCACATTAATACGTATGTGTGTCTCTCTTGCTCATACATAAGCGAGAGCATAATTTTATTTCATTTCTCGTTCGCTTTTTTTAAAATGTAAAATTTTCTACATTTTTCGTCTGTTACTTTCGTACCGTAATTATCTACATTTAAAAAAAACCAACTAAATTGGTTGAAAATTACGGGAAGCAGATGGAAACAGTCACTTTTTGCAACTTTGTTTTATACACAAGACATTTAGTTAAGTGATGAACTGGAACTAATCGTAGTGATGATACTTCCTAAATTGGAAATTATGCCTTAAGTAGAACGATTTTCGATATTTCAGAAAATTTCCAATTTCTCACCAAGCTTTTCTTCCCATATTTCGAACCATCTCATATTTTTTTCCCTCCGAGGAGCATCACTATCATCAGTAAGCCATCAGGACATATAAATATATATCACGCCCCCTTGGCTCCCCTAAGGAACGTCGCACCCTCCCAGTTTCAGTGCTTTGCGTTTTCTAAGTTACTAAAGGGTTGTATAGTAAGGCAAATATGAAGGTATGCAGAAAAGCAATAAAAACCACGCCGGATAGTGACAGTTTGCATCTCAACATGTATTCAAGGCAATTCGCATTCCTCGCATGGACGATGTGGTTCCTTTTTTGGGCAAATTCAGTGCAGTCCAAATTGGAGGTGACTGAGTCATTCCGTGACGAATACATGACTCATTTGTTACTGCAGCTGAAGAAGGAACAACATTTCGGGACTCTGCTAGTAATGGGACATGGTGACTGTAGAGATACACATTTCATCGGTGACATTTCCGTCCCCACCATTCTCTCTCTCATCTCGTGACACTCTTTACATGAAGTCACTCATCAACAGCGAAGTTTTGGTTCTAGTGTGTCTCAGTTATGATGTAGATTTCAAGGTGCTCCGAGCATTGAGTTCGATTCTACAACATATGCGCCAATCAAGAATTGTATTTATATGGAAGCAACCTGAGTCAGTGTTGAGCAACTTAAGAACTGAGGTGTTCAAGTTAGTGCAGTTCTGTCATGAGAATGATATGGTGAACATTATAGTCCTGTTCAGCGACTTTCATGAGACTGGCAATTATATCAGTTTTCATCATTACGGATACATGAAATTGGAGACGCTGAACTTATTCAACCTGACGGGCAAAATATTCCCGTCTAGAGTAAAAAATTTGCACGGAAAGAAAATCCGAGTTATGAAGAGCCATGAAGTTCGTCTTACAATTTACATGAACAAATTTTTAAAGATGTTCATGTCCAAGTTGAACGGCAGTTTTATATTCCTAAACATCGCTGACACAACAGTATTTTGCGGTGATCTACCAACACTTACGAAAAATAATACCATCGATATTGGAATGACCATAAATAGTCTAAAATTTGGCGATATGCGAGATTTTTCATATCCTATGGAATTTGTCCAATGGATCGTGATGATTCCAATGGAATCTGATATTCCCGCAAATGAGATGTTTTTCAGGATCATCGCTGATGTTCGCGTGTGTCTTCTACTTCTGTCTTTGCTAATAATACCATCAATTCTTCATGCCTTCGGTTCTGTTAACTGCATCAGAAGTTGGCCTCACCAATTATGGAAGCTGGATACCTTTTTGAATGACAGAATCATTCGAGCGTTGATGGCGGAATATTTCCTAATGCCGACACAAAATCAAATCAACAGAAAAATTAAATTGATCTATTTTCTTGCTTTCCTATCGGGACTAATTCTCACAACTATGTACTTGGCTTACCTAAATTCATACCTTGTGCAACTTCCCCCAGAGAATCGAATTGAAACTTTTGACGATATGCTTCAATCCAAATACAAGTTTCTCATCCACGTAAAGAGCGTGGAAGTTGTGATACGTACTAAATGAGAGGACTTCTGGATCAAATACAAGAGCATATTCAAAGTATTTGAAGCATCTGATTACATACAAATACGGAACAGTCTTAACATCTCGTATGCTTACAACTTGTCTACACAATTATGGATCCTCTATCAACATCAAATGAGGTTACTGAAGCGGAAGCTTTTTCGCATTCCAGAGCAAATGAAAATCGATCAATTCCTGCCTCTGGCCATTACGATATATGAAAATTCAATTCAATTCAAGTGTGGAAGCTGTGATAGGGGCCAAAGGAGAGCAGTTCTGGAACAGATACAAAAGCATATTCCAAGTAGTTGAACTAGCTGATTACTGATAAAGAAAATTTCGTGAGAATTAAATTGCACCTCTGAAATTGCAAAGAGCATTTGAGAGCAGAAACATTGCCGTTGAATGAGAGAATCCTTTTGAATTACGAAACAAAACCCTTTCGATAAAGTCCTTTCTCAATTGCCAAAGAGTGTGTATTGAGACATCAATATAACTATACATATACCAACATTCACCAGGTCAACGACCTATATTGACAGATGCACTGAGATGAGAATTTGTGCCAGTCTTCATTCACCATAAGGTCCACGACCAATATTGGCAAATGGTCTGAGATAAATGTTTGTGCCAGTCTTCAGGAGTGCAGTTTGTTCAAGTTGTCTTTGGATTCAAATTTGGTGCGCAAATGGATGCAGTTCTGGCGACACGGCAAAGATTTCAATTATCAAAGCTGTTATATTTGTTTGGAACACTTCGTAAGTGAGGATTTTGAAAATGGTCTGAAGTTTCAAATGGGCAAAGATAGATTTTGTGTATTGCGTTCATTGTGGTGATATTAATGAAAGTGGGTTGAAAGGGTCTTTAGCTTTCGAAAGTAAAAGGATCGCAAATCGAGGCGCTGTGCCATTAATTTATAAGTCAGGGTAAGAAAATCCAGAGCATTCTCAACTAATTCACCGTCGTGAAAACAAACACAATTTGTTGCTTAATTTCTGAAGAACCTTCAACATCACGCGAAGCTAATGCTTGTAAGCAGTTGTAGAAGATATTCCAATTCCACCTGCAGTTGCGTTTGTTTCCGACGAGGCGCATGAACAAGCTAATAAAAATATGGACATTCCGTAATTTGAACCTTGATGGAGAAAATCAATAAAATTGTGTTCTTGAAACCACCAGAATTTTCGATCAATTTAGAATACGATGCGGAGACACTTGGCATTCTTATAAACACACATTTTCCAGATTGCTGTGTCAATACGAGTAACTCTAATTCATCCGTGACGGATTATCACCGCTAATGTGCGGATCCATAGTTACGCGAGAAGAAATGAGGTACCCAATTAACGACATCGTGATAATGATATCAGGAAAGCTACCAAGCACGATAAGCGAGATTATGCAAGGAGCTTTGGACAAACTCTGTGGGGTGTGGTCTTAGGGTAGTTCCGCATTAGACGAAACTTATTCTTTTTACCACTAGAACCAACTTCCCTGTACTTAACGGGAAACAACTGACACTGACAACGAAGGCCAAATACTTTAGGATACTACTGGAGCCAAAGATGAATTGAAAACCAAATATAGAGTTGTGGATTAGGAAAGCATTGTACTCTGCAACTAATTGTTTGGCAAAAGATGGGGGTTACTCCCGTACATTACTCATTGGCTGTACACCGCAATAGTACGACCAATTTTAACTTACGGTGCAATCGTGTGGTGGCCAGCTTTAAGCAGGAGCTATAATGTTCAGAAACTCAGTAGAGTCCAAAGAGCAGCATGTGTGGGCATTACAGGAGCTGTGCGTAGTTGCCCTACTGATGCCCTAAATACTATGCTGCATCTCCTCCCTATTAACATTTACATGAAAAAAGTCGCCTTCAAGTGAGTCTTTTGACAACAAGCTATTGGGCGCAGAGAACAGACGGACGTAGCAAATTCCCCTGCACAATACCGAACTCTCTGGGCACGGGAACAACGGATTACATGACACCACATCTGAGTTTCATAAGTGTCTTCAAGGAAAGGCTTCCGTCACGAGCCCAATGGAAAAAAACAGTTTTCTTGAAGAATGTGATATTCCCATATCTACGGACGAATCTAAGGTGGATTGTGGGGTGGGTGCAGACGTCCACTCACCACAGGTGGCTATTAATCAATCTATACGGATACCTAATAGTGCCACGGAAGTTCTGGCGATTATAGAGGCGTGTTCACTAATAGTGTGGCACATCATAGGTAGATGTAGGGCGGAAATAAAGGCTCTTCAAAAACCCCCAAAACTGGTGAAGAAGTTCAGCGAGGTGTTCACCGAGCTTAGTTATCATGCCGACATTACCCTCATCTGGATTCCCGGTCATAGGGAATTGAGGGAAATGAGAAAGCTGATCAGTTGGCTCGGACAGGTGCTTCTCTGGACGAATCCGTGGGGGTTGCAGTATCGGTCCCCCTGGTGGTCGTGAGCAGGGACGCGTACCTACAATGTTTTCGGCTGGTAAATAGGAGGTGGTTATTACTAACACCCTGTAAAAACTTACGCGCGACGTGGCCCTCATACAATGCAGGCAGAACTCACGAGCTAATCAACAGGGATCGCACAGATAAGGCAATTCTGACAGCGGTTTACACTGTGCACTGTTGTGTGGGCACTCATGCAGAGAGACTGTGTATCCTTTTAACAACCACTGCAGAAGCTGTGGGGACTTAATCCAGAAAGAAAAACCCTTCCATTATCCTTGCCCATGCCCGGCTTTCACAAGGAAGAGGTGTAGGTTACTGGGAGCGTTCAATATGACTATCTATCAGACTGCTTGGAGGTTAGGCCAAAGAAATTACTATGTTACCTATACTCTACGGTGTGGTTTTAGTATCCACCACAACTCCGATACTCAGTGAGGAAGTGGTATCAAAGCGGCGCTATAGCACTACTTGTAGTATACACCTAGCAGATGCGTATTAATCTCCGAAACCAACCAACTAACCATATGCCTTTAATCATGCCATAGAAGAGGACACCTTGGATAAAAGACCTTTTTAAATGTCTGTTTTAATATTTTTTAGACAAAGCCGTCTTTGCCCGCCATCGTTGCACACCCATCGTAGCCTTGTCCCACGCATTTAATATCGTATAAGATTACTTTCGAATGAAGTTCTTAATTTGGGTGGAACAGCTGGGCGAGCTGAACAAAACCAAGAGAATCCTCATTGAGACGTTTTTCCAGAGCATCGTAGAAGTTCACGCCTATCGACGATTGTTCTTTTCTAGACATCGCGCTTGAGTCATCCGCTAAAATGCTGTAAACAGTTTATGATGTAATCTCCGCAACAAAAGCTTCCCTTGTGAGAAATCAACAAAAACGCACAATTTTTGTTTTGTATCCTTGGCGAGGTATATTGAGCTATATTTCGTTCCAGCAAAAACACTTACGCGTCAACTTTGTTCCACTTCCATATTGTGTCCGTTCAATCTGAATTTCACTTCTGAAGGACGGTATTGTTGATGGCGGCAGTAATGCCCTGTTAATATTGTCTCCACTGAACTATGGCGACGACTTGTCTGAACTCTCTAAGAACAAACATTTGAACCCTTCAAATGAATAAATTTAAGCTTGCCTTACAATTTGAAACTTAGCAGAATCAATACTGTAATCGCTGAACTAGTAGTTACCTCTTTGTGCCGGCACGATCATCAGTAGATGAGGACAATCTCACCGATCCCGTGAAAGTGACTGCAGTTATAGGACATTCTTTACATGATGGAGAAGAGCTTATTGCAGCAATATATCCCAACATGTTTAGTGGCTCTACGAGTACGCTTTCAATTATAGGATGTGCTTGTCTAAAATTCAGACAGGTGGAGGTCAGATTGCCAGATGCCGGGAAAAGTTGTGTGAAGGTTCAATAGAATCTCTCTCCGATTTTCGAAATAAACTGTACATGGATTGACGATACATGGTTCAATCTTTGTACGCTGACGCTGACTTGAATTGTCACACCTCTTTTAAAGCATTACCAACATGCCTCAAAATGCACTAATTAAGTATTCCGACTTTCCTTTACGGTTGAAGGGTCCTCAATATTTCGGAAATGCTTCTGCAATATTAAGAGGTGCCTTCTCCTAATAAACGGACTAGAATTCATTTTCAGTTAATTGGTGGTCAGAGCAAATCCCACGAGCTTCAAAGATTCCTACAGTTTATCTGTTGCAATGTTTCTTGAGTGAAGTTTGGATTACACATTACATGACGAAATTTTTGAAGATGTTCATGTCGAAGCTAAATGGCACTTTCATGTTCCCAAACATAACCGATGCCACTGTTTATGGCGGTGATTTACCAAAACTTGCTAGAAATAATACCATCGATATAGGAATGACAATGATTGCTCCAAAATATATGGGTCTGCGAGATTTCTCATATCCTGTGGAATTAGTCCAATGGTTCGTAATGATTCCAATGGAATCTGATATTCCCGCAAATGAGATGTTTTTCAGGATCATCGCTGATGTTCGCGTGTGTCGCCTGCTTTTGTCTTTGCTAATAATACTATCAATTCTTCATACCTTCTGTTCTGTTAACTGCATCGGAAGTTGCTCTCACCAATTATATAAACTGGATACCTTTTTTAATGACAGAATCTTACGAGCATTGATGGCGGAATCTTTCCCAACCGCAAAACAAAATCAACTCAACAGAAAAATTAAATTGATCTATTTTCTTGCTCTCCTATCGGGACTAATTCTCACAACAATGTACTTGGCTTACCTAAATTCATACTTCGTGCAACTTCCCCCAAAGAATCGAATCGAAACTTTCGACGATATGTTTCAATCCAAATACAAGATTCTCATCCACGTAAATACAGTGAATGGTGTGAAAAAGGCCAGAGGAGAGCAGTTCTGGAACAAATACAAGAGCACATTCAAAGTGTTTGGAACAATTGATTACGGAAAAATACGGGACGGTCTTAACACTTCGTATGCTTACCACTTGTCTACACGATTATGGATCCTCTATCAACATCAAATGAGGTATCTGAAGCGGAAGCTTTTTCGCATTCCGGAGTTAATGAAAATCGATCAATTCCTGCCTCTGGCCATACCGATATATGAAAATTCAATTTTGAAGAAAGAACTCGATCAGTTTATCTTAGATATGCAGGCCTTCGGCATTACCGAGTATTTGTATACATCAATTACTTACGAAATGATTTCCGGTAATATGTACTTAAGAGACCGAGATGTCAACCAATCAATACACCCGATCGAGTTTGGAGACCTGTTGTGGATTTAGGTGCTGTATCTCCTGGCAAATGGGTTCGCAATGTTTGTGTTCGCCTGGGAAATATTGGTATTTAAATGGAAGCGACGAAAATCAAGTAGCGATGAGAGTCAGAGAAAAAGTAATGTGTTACCTGGCGTGAAAAGAACGCATAAACGGTAGATTAGAGGTAACAAAAGAGCTCCCGAAGATTATGATACGAATATCTCTCCCAAGTCGCGGATGTTTTTTGTCATCCAGTTTTGTTGCGTACTTTATTTTCGGTTGATATTTGAACGAGTGTCGATGAAATTTTGAGATTCTGAGGATAAATTGCATGGGGAATATTATTTTTCAAATATTTGTAATTAATTGACAGTTGGAATAAAAAATAGTTCGGGAGAATTAAATTGCACCTCTGAATTGTGAAGAGCATTCGAGGAATCCCATGTCTTTGTATGAGAGAATACTTTTCAATTACGAAACAAAATCACGTCAATTTACAAAGAATGTTGTTCAAGACAGCAATATAATCGTATTGCTTTTGACAAGAGGCGATTTGATATACCTCCATTCACCATAATACCCATGAACCAGATGACAACTCCTGTGAGTTAAATGTTTGTGCCAGTCTTCAGCTTAAAGAAAAAACAATTCATTATCATGCCCAATAATATTTATATATATATACGAGTATATATATATATATATATATATATGTATATATATATATATATATATACATTGTATATATATATATATATATATATATATATATACGAGTATATATATATATATATATATATATATATATATATATATATATATATATATTTGTTGCACCGATGTAAAAGGAATCCTAAGGTTGAAAAGTCAATTGTCTAAGACCACTTTCTTCCAGTGCATGGAAGCCCCACACCTGTAAAAAGGAAAGCTCTGGGATTAAAAGATCGTGCTTTATACAGTTTGCGGCAGCGAAACTCAGTCAGTCCTATGCATTATGTACACGTTGCAGATATATAAATGCATTCTGAAACCGATTTGGAATTACGGGATTCAATTGTGTGGCCTAGTTTCAAGATGCAATATTGAAATTCTACAACGTTTCGAATCGAAGACTCTTCGAACTATTGTGGATACAGCGTGATTTCATCATTTACTTTTGGGATGTTTAGATCGCGATGAATGATGCCGTTGTTGACATACCAAGGTGCACACAATCTTATAACTTTTGATTGGAATCGTTTTAGGATAACCAGGTTTGCTTTGGATTCGGTCCGACCTTCGTCCAATTAGCCAGAACAATTACCTAAATACTAGTCCCAGTTGTTTCCGTTTGTAGACTATGTGACAGCGCCAGGTAAGACGCTGATCCATTTGCACCCCAAGGTATTTTGCATGGTCTGCCTGTGGCAATTGGCAGTTATTTAGTGTCACTAAGGGCAAGAACCTGCATATATGGTGAAAGTAGTTTGCACTAATTTCACTGCATTTGCTTTTATTCGCCACTTGTGTAGCCATAAGTCGATTTGATTCAGGTTCTCCTGCAAATTTTTCGAAACTATCTCAGGGTTTTTGTTCCTAGCCATTACAATAATATGATCTGCAAAAGTTGCGGTGTATGTGGTATCAGTCAGAGGCAGGTTAGCCGTGAATAGTGTGTAGAGCACAGGTCCTAAAACACTCACTTGTGGAACACCAGCTTGGATTGGATAGAAAGGAAGTTACGTCGCTGTTACCTTTGACCATGAAGGATCTGCTTTCTAAATAGGACTTTAATATGGCAAAGTAGTGACATGGCAAATGCATTTTCAATTTGTACAGCAAGCCTTGGTACCACGCCTTGTCGAATGCTTCGGTGATTTCCAGGAATGCGGCTGAACAGTATTCTTTGTTTTCCAGTGCATTCCGTGCAAATGCATATACTCGGTTTATTTGTTCTATCGTAGCGTAATGCTTTCGGAATCCAAATTGATGGGAAGATATAAGCTGCTTTGACTCGATGATTGGGAGGAGGCGGTTCAAAAGCAGTTTCTCAAACACTTCAGATAGTATCGGAAGCAAGCTTATTGGTCTATATGAGGTGACCACTTCTGCCGGTTACCCAAGTTTGGGAACAAGGATAATTTGAGCCACTTTCCATTGGCTTGGGAAGTGGTCACATCGGATAATCGCATTGAATAATTGGGCAATGAATTTATAGCCGCAATCTGGTAGATCCTTTAGGATTCTGCTCGTAATAAGGTCATATCCCGGCGATTTTTTGTCTTTTAGCGTATTTTTGATTTTCTCTAATTTCTTTTAGTTTAAAATGCTGGATCGGAATATCCATTTGGTATGGGGCATCTAGTAATTCAGCTATTTTTATGTCTTCTTGTGGATATTTGCTTGGAAACGGCGCAAATACTTCTAACAAATGAAGAGCAAATGACTGTGCTTTTTCCTTGTCAGATCTGGCCCATCCGCCATCTTTCGTTTTAATAGGTGGCACATATGATGTTGGATGCTTTAGTTTTTGTGTAGCTTTCCATAGGGAATAACCTGAATCCTTCGAAGGTGGCAAGCTGCTGATATAGCTTTGTATTTCTGCATTTTTGTTGACCGGAGGGCGTTTTTGAGTTGCTTTGTAGCGCAATTGAACCGGTTTTTGTCAGAGGGCCTTCTGGGCATTTGCCAAATTCGACGCAGTCCACACTTTTCTTTTAGTTGCTCCGTAATAACCTGGCTGACATCACGATGCTGACTGATATAGATGGGTTCCAATGTTGAAGACCATGCAGCTTGCTGAATGGTTGAGTTACAAAGTTCTACTGCATCATCTATATTGGTTTTTTTTTTTCAAAGGAATATTGGTGACTAGAGTCTCAATAATGGTTTGCCTCAACAACCCCCAATTCCTGCTTTTGAAGTGCAAACAGATTGTTCTTTCTCTGCTCTGAACCTCACGTCGTTGTTAGAACCATCGGTGAGTGATCTGATGACAGGTTCAGGCACGAGTCCAGGGAAGTGTTTGTTTTTGGTACACCTTTGAAGACACAAAAGCCGATATCGTCTGGAAGCTTGTTAATGTTCGTTGGTCAGCAAGTTAGCTCATCCGTTGATATGTGGGACAGGCTGTTTCGTTGCATAGCTTTGTATACATTACGGCCTCTAGGATTTCATATTCTAGATCACCATTGCCTATGTGTAGCATTATAAACACCCCCAGCGATGAATCCGAGGGAGTTATAAAAGTCATGGAACTGCTCGCAGTTAGGACAACATACCGCTGCAATTGTTATGGGTCCTTTATAATCGTCAATTATTCTAACCGTTGATTGTAGGTATTTTCGTTGTTAACCTTCGTGCTCCACGTGTGCAATACTGTTACGATTCAGCTGGGATGTTTGTGGAGTTCTTTCATATTGCGGAATTTTTGCTTAACTTTTTTCAATGAAATGGGTTTCAGATATCAGCTAATGTCAATACTTTATCTGCTAGAAAAGCTGATATTTCATGGATATGACGGCTGACGCCATTGTTTCTTCGACTTTCTTCATATAGTAATCTAGTTCTTTCTTAACATCCCGGTGATATATTTCTGAAAGTTCATTAAATTATATGTTGTCTTTTGGATAGAAAGAGTAAACGAATTGGCGGACATCGCTGAATCTTTTCAGCAAGTGACGCCGACTTGAAATGCCATGCCTCCTTTGGAGCATTCAGGACACAACTCAATATGTACCAATGAAGTACACAATATTGCTTTAATTTTTAAATGGTCTTGAATATTGTTGAAATGCTTCTGCAATATTTACAGTTGTCTCCTCTATCATAAGCGAACTACAATTAATTTTGAGTTAATTATTGGTTTCAGTGAATCCCACGAGATCGATGGTTCCATTAGCTTATTTGTTGCGACTTTTTTTGTCCGATTGCGCTACCACACAAGAAATAGGTATTATTCGCTAAACACACACTTGGATATAACTTATGGACTCCACCATCAAAACGGAGACAAAATATAGGTAAAGACGACTCGTTCTGAGATTATGGGATTCCCTGAACTTTGGACAACTATTGCGAAGGTGGCCATATGTACGAGTATATATTTTATGAACACATTTTTTCGAACCCATACAATTATACTCAATTAACTTCGTCATTCATTTTACATTATTGTAGATTATATAATTAGATATGTAATTAAGTGATGAACTGAAACTAATCGCAGTGATATTCGGTTTTACAGAAAATTTCCAATTTCTCACCAAACTTTTCATTGGATATTTCTACCCATCTCACATTTTCTCTCCTCGGACGAGCATCTCTATCATCAGTACGCCATCCGGACATATAAATATATATCACGCCGCCTTGGCTTCACTAAGGATCGCCGCACACATCTCAGTTACAGTGTTTTGCGTTATCTAAGTTACTAAGTTAACACCCGCCTCTGCAAATATGTAAGTGCACTTTACAGTCTGCCTGGAATAAATATGACAGAAATGCAGAAAGGGTTGTAGAGTAAGGCAAATATGAAGGTACGCAGAAGAGCAATAAAATCCACGCTGGACAGTGACATTTTGCTTCTTGACATGTATTCAAGGCAGTTCGCATTCATCGCATGGTCGATGTGGTTCCTTTTGTGGTTAAATTCAGCGCACGGCAAATTGGAGTTCACTGAGCCACTCACCGACAGACATGTGACTCAGTTGTTACTGCAGATTCAGGAAGAACAAAATTTCAGAACTTTACTTGTGATCGAACTTGGTGAATGTAGAGAGACACAATTCATCGGTGGCATATCAGTGCCCACCATTATACAAGAATCTCGTCACACTCTTTACATGAAGTCACTCTACAACAGTGAAGTTTTGGTTCTAGTATGTCTCAGTTATGATGTAGATTTCAAGGTGCTCCGAGCGTTGAGTTCGATTCTACACCGAATGCGTCAAACAAGAATTGTATTTATATGGAAACAAACTGAGTCAGCATCGAACAACTTAAGACCCGAGTTGTTCAAGTTAATGCAGTTCTGTCAAGAGAATGATATGATAAACATCGTTGTCCTTGTCAGCGACTTTTATGAGACCGGCAAATACATCAGTTTTCATCACTACGGACACATGGAATTGGAGACGCTGAACTTATTCAACCTGACGGGCAATATATTCCCTTCTAGAGTAAAAAATTTGCAAGGGAAGAAAATTCGAGTTATGAAGGGCCATGAAGTTCGTCTTACACTTTACATGAACAAATTTTTAAAGATGTTCCTGGCGAAGATCAATGGCAGTTTCATATTCCCAAACATAACCGATGCAACTGTTTTTGGCGGTGATTTAGCAAAACTTACTAGAAATAATACCATCGATATAGGAATGGCAATCTATTGTCCAAAATTTGGCGATGTGCGAGATTTCTCGTATCCAGTGGAAATCGAGCAGTGGTTGGCGATGATCCCAATGGAATCTGATATTCCCGCAAATGAGATGTTTTTCAGGATCATCGCTGATGTTCGCGTGTGTCTTCTGCTTTTGTCTTTGCTAATAATACTATCAATTGTTCATACCTTCTGTTCTGTTAACTGCATCGGAAGTTGCTCTCACCAATTATATAAACTGGATACCTTTTTTAATGACAGAATCTTACGAGCATTGATGGCGGAATCTTTCCCAACCCCGAAACAAAATCAACTCAACAGAAAAATTAAATTGATATATTTTCTTGCTCTCCTGTCGGGATTAATCCTCACAACTATAAATTCATACTTCGTGAAACTTCCCGCAGAGAATCGGATCGATAGTTTCGATGACATGTTTCAATCCAAATACAAGATTCTCATCTACGTAAATACTTTGAAGAGTGTGATAGGGGTCAAAGGAGAGGAGTTCTGGAACAAATACAAGAGCAGATTCAAAATAATTGAACTAGCTGATTACGTACAAATGCGGGACAGTCTTAACACCTCGTATGGTTATCTCTTGTCTACACGATTATGGATCTTTTATCAACATCAAATGAGGTATCTGAGGCGGAAGCTCTTTCGGATTCCAGAGCAAATGAAAATCGATGAATTCTTGACTCTGGCCATTCCGATATATGAAAATTCAATATTCAAGGACGAACTCGATCAGTTTATCTTAGATATGCAGGCCTTCGGCATCAACGAATATTTGCAGACATCAATTACTCACGAAATGATAACCGGTAAAATGTACTTACGAGACCCAGATGACAACCAATCAATACACCCAATCAAGTCTGGAGATCTATTTTGGATTTGGGTGCTGTATCTCTTGGTAAATGGGTTCGGAATGTTTGTGTCCGCCTTGGAAATATTGGTATTTAAATGGAAATGACGAAACTCAAGTAACGATGAGAGTCAGAGAAATAGTAATGTGTTAACTGGCATGAAAGGATAGCGTAAGAGGTAGATTTATGGTAACAAAAGAGATTGCGAAGATTATGATAGAGACAGATTTTGTTTTGCCATCGAGTTTTGTTGCGTGCTTTATTTCTGGATAACATTTGCACGAGTTTGGAATGAATTTTCGACTTCTGAGGAACAAACCATATGAAAGCTGCGGGAATATTAAATTAATTATCTTTCAAATATTTTTAATTAGTTGACAGTTGGAATAAAAAAAAATTCGGGAGAATTAAATTGCACCTCTATAAATTGGGAATATTTCGAGAGATTAGAAAAATTGCTTCACCGATGACGTTGTATGAGAGAATACTTTTTAATTACGAAACAAATAAAGCGCTTACAATTGCCAAAGAACGTTGTTCAAGACAGCAATATAACTCGTATGACTATTGACAATAGGTAATTTGATATTCCCACACTCACCATAAAGTCCATGACCCAGATGACAAATCCTCTGAGTTAAATGTTCGTTCCCGTCTTCAGTTTAATGAAAAACAATTCATTATCATGCTATATATATATATATATATATTTATCTGTTGAAGCAGTATAAAATGAATCCAGAGATACCAAATGTTCACCGTATGAAATTAACATTATAATCCTCATAGTACCACGGAAGTTCGCATTTTAATCGACGAATGTTTGAGGGGTTTTGATTTGTGAACTCTGGGAATTTTCATCAACCATCATAAACTGTTTGCTGCTGTGACCAGTTGACAAGGTTAATGGAGTATAATATCCCGTCATAGTATATTGGTGCCCGAAGTCTTAAATATCCTACAACTTGATAAATTTTAGCTTGGCATTACCAGATTTTTCAGCAGTGGAATTACCTTTAAATCTTCAAATTTGTTTAAAGGATTTTCGTGTGTTCTTTCTTTATCCGATATTTTGATATGTCACTTATTTCTGCTTTTCCTAGCATCGATTTATTAATATTGTTGCTGCTGCATGAATGCAGTTTAGCGAAGTTTCTTAATGGGTAAGTAACTTTTCTTAATGGATTTGGTACAAGGCAGTTGATTATACCTCATTGGAAGGATTTGCTTATTTCATCTCTCATCTCCAAATCATAAATCCAAAAAAATGCTATGTCTGGGATATTCACTTCTTACTTAAACTTAATCCCAACTAAGTCAGGGTCAACTTTTGTGAAACTTGCAATTGACGATCATTCTGAATCTGTGAGAAGACGACATCTTTTTAAGCCCAGATATTGAATAGAATGTCATTCGGATCTTGTATGCCAAGTTTGCCCATTCTGCCTCTAGTAACATGTTACTATAACGTAATATATAAGGAAGCCGCTCTCAAATTACAAGTAAGAAAGGGTTGTAAACTGTGTACACAATGAATTCGATACAGCCACTCCTATATAGGCTGACAAGGTCAATACTATTTGAAGGTAGTTCCCAATAAAACCAGAAGATAAACTCCCCACCCCTAAATGATCGCATGAGTACGTGACCACTGAGTAGTTAGTGCTAATTGATGACTCCTAAACTACAAGAATGTATTTACAACTCTTCGGTGTGCAAACTCATTGCTTATGATATTCAATAGGAATGATGATAACCCAGTCTGAATATGAAACATTGAAACGGAGGCAAGGTTCGATTAAGCCCAACCATCGATGTGTACTGCAGATTGAATAGTACCAAACTACAGATTATTAGCACCTTTGGTGTAATTCTGTAGCCGGTCTGTTCGGCATATATCCTTTTCATCTCTGATTATTGCTCACATTATTTGACCTCACACATCTAGATCGGTTAGTAACAAATGTCTTCCTTATGCAAAGTTTCCTAGACAAATATTCTTCTAAGAGGTTCCCTAAGTTTTATACGAATATTATAGGCTTTTGAGCGCCAGGACCCCATATTCTCATAGAATTTGCTAGAGTGAAGAATGCCACGAATTCAGTGTAACCAAAATTAATTTTATTTATATTAAAAATATATTTTAAAGTTTAAACAATGTGAAACATAAATGCGAAATTATCCTCGACATTCACTACTTTTCAATTGATTTCTGGAGCATGGAGTGACTGCATTTGGATTTGATATGTGCTGCTACCAAATCTCTCGGGAGCGAAGAAAAGCACTTACTGGAATTGGTTTATTTAATGCTTTCCATTGAGTGGATTGAGATTATTCAAAACAGATTTTCATTTAAAGTGGCGAAAGTACTCAGTTTCATTTAAAGTAATGAAAGTAAAGTTTAGAAATCATCGTACTATGTAATACCCTACACTCTAAGAAAGTGAGAGGAGCAATGCCTATGCTAGAATTCCGAACTCGTAGATTAGCCGCGCCATAAGCCATATTAAGGCGTGTCATTGTGGCTACTTTCATGCCTCTAAATCTCGCCTAAAGAACGAGCCTGTTCAAACATGTTATGCTTTACTCCAAGGATTCCCTTCCAACCATCACAGAAGGCATCGCTACATGGAGTCAGCAGATCGAGCATAGAATACTTCAGTATCTCCGTGCAACTGTAGTCTACAAGTACCTCGACTCGAACAGCCTTGAAGCATGACGCCATCAAGTTGATTAGGTTACCATTAGAACCGCATTAGTGGTACGATTGGAGGGTGTGATAAACATGCATGTGCGAATGAGTGCCAGCAACTCCGTTCTGAACAGTCTAAGTTTGCTTGTAAACATGCATTCAAGGCAATTCGCACTGCTCAGATACACGCTGTGTCTACTTTTATTGATAATTTCGGTGCAGTCTCAGTTGGCGACGATTGACTCCTCCAGTGATGGACACGTAATTCAATTACTATTAAAGCTGAAGCAGGAGAAAAACTTCTGGACGATGCTGGTGTTGGAGAGCGGTGACTGCAAACCAGACAACTTTCTGGGACAAGTTCTCGTTCCAAAAATCGTGCTTGGCTCTAAGAACAGTTTTTACATGAAATCTCTCCACAACAGCGAAGCTTTAGTTGTGGTGTGCCTGAGTTACAATGTGGACTTTAAGCTGCTCCGGGTGTTGAGTTCTAATCTGCACCACATGCGCCTATCGCGTATCGTATTTATGTGGAAACAACCGGAAGCACAGTCGTCGTACCTTCTGAGAGAACTATGGAATTTAGTGGATTTCTGTCAGGAGAATGATATGGTCAACATGATAGTCGTGTTCAGCGACTTTCATAAGACTGGCAGATATTTCAGCTTTCACCACTACAACCACACCGAATTGGAGGTGCTCAATTTTTCCAACGTGACAGGCGATATTTTTCCACCTCGAGTGAAGAATATCAGAGGAAAGGAGGTTCGAATTATGTCCGATCGTGAGATAAGGGTGGCGAGCTACTCCAACAAGTTTGTTAAACTTTTCGTAAAGAAGGTGAATGGTACTTTGATCCGTTTCAAAACTGATTCCACCATTTATGGCGGCGATATAGTTAAATTCGCGCGCAAGAAATTCATCGACATAGGCGCTACTTTATTTAGTGGCAAGTTCACTCACAAGCAATCCGATTTCTCATACCCTGTGGAAGCCGTTCAATGGTGGATAATGATGCCAACCGAACTTGATATTCCCATAAATGAAGTTTTCTTCAGGATAATTGACGACTACCGCGTTTGTCTTGCTATATTCTCATTGTTTGTGTTACTTTCAATTGTCCAAACCCTGAGTGTGTCCGACTGCTTTGGCGGTTGTACGCGAAAGTTATTTAGACTGAACACATTCTTCAATGATGCCATCATACGTGCTTTGATGGCGCAGGGTTTCCAAATGCCACAACAGAGTCAACTCAACCAAAAAATGAAGTTCATCTATTTTCTGGCCCTCCTATCCGGATTGATTCTGACTACTATGTATGTGGCATATCTGAATTCATACTTTATACAACTGCCCTCAGTACTGCCTATCAGGTCTTTCGATGATTTGTTTCAATCACAATACAAGATTCTAACCCATAAGAAGGATGTAACGAATATTGTAGCTTGCTTAGGCGAACAATTCTGGAAGAAATATAAGAGTGTTTTCCAAGTTGTCGCGACGCCTGACGAATTCATGGGTACACGGTACAGACTCAACACTACATATGCATATCCTGTTTCCTCCCCATTGTGGGTCATTTTTCAACAGCAAATGCATTTTTTCAAGCGACAGCTTTTCTACATTCCCGAGAATACTACAATCGACGATTTCGTGCCGTTGGCCTTACCGATATACGAGAATTCCATATACAAACAGGAGCTCGATCAGTTCATTTTGGATATGCAGGCCTTCGGCATTACCGAACATTGGCTTTCACTCACAATCTATGATTTGGTGGCTGCAGGAAAAATCTCCTTCAACGACCCAACTAATAAGCGTTTAATTCGCTCAATTGAGCTGGGGGACTTTGGCTGGATTTGGTTGTTGTATGTTTTGACGAATGTATTTGCAATGTTTGTGTTTGCAATGGAATATTTGGTATCAAAGTACAAACTCCGATCTTAAAGTTTGAACAGGAAACTCACAAAGAGAGAGGGAGAAGCACATACAAAGGACATAAGGGATGTTTTTACGAGTACTTCTATTAAATTGATAAATATATGTTTTCACGAGCACATGTACCAAAAGTAGTAACAATGCACCACGTTCATATTCAATGATAAATCTTTTGTGGTACTCAGCCTAGCTATAGGAGTGGCAGGCTGTTGAGAAACAGAGCCTGTTAGTTTTCTTATGCATTGGTAATACGTTCTGTTCTAAATGTTTTCAAATAAATGTTGTTGCGAAAATCCAAATGATTGAGAAAAAACCTTAAGACCGATCCACACTATGGTCTTAAATAGCGTAGCATAGCGAAATTGTCATTCACATCAGTGAACTTCTTTTTCATATATTAGTGCTGAGATCTCTAATCTATCATATATATAAAGTCTGCCTAGTAATCTATCATATATATAAAGTATATCTGGTAATCTATCATATATATAGATGTTAAGGTGTTTGGAAGGGGCGTGATGAAACAATCAAATTTATTCAGGGTCGGCATGAAAATTGTACCACAACAGAACGTAACGCGATTATGAGCCAAACTACTCGTAACTAAGCAAATACTGCGGCAGAAAAATAGGTACTCTGGAGAGTGTTGTCGGCTGACGCACGATATCATGATGTCTAGCGCGGTAGCAGAGATATCCCATCCATTTGTCATGATATATTTTATAGTACCACTGGGATCAACTATACAAAATGTATTAATCTCCCATGATACGATTCGCAAATATAGCAAACCGAGCTGTTACTCTGAGTACACCTGTTGTCGATAATTCTCTAAGTTGTCCAGAGTAAATATCCAAAGTAAATACCGAACAAGTTCATTTCCAAGTATTTTGGTTTCTCAGAGAAAGACCTCAATGTTTTGTGGAAGTATTCATACAAATCGGTCTAAAAGACCTGTGGATTTAACAATTCATAGCCTAGTTTTGTATAAGTTGTGGAAGTATTCATACAGATCGCTCCGAAAGACCTGTGGATTTAACATTTGATAGCCTAGTTTTGATGAAGGGTCCTTTTCGGCAAAATATGTTAGACGATATGGAAATGAGCACTACCTGTACTATTGATATATGTGGAGAGCAATATGAATAACGTTAGAGTGATGCATGTCCATCTCGCTTATATGCAATTGTCGAGGTCTTCGCTAAAAGGGTTTTAACTTTGTTCCCATTGAATGTCCAGTGGTGTGCCGTAAATTAATAATGTCCATCTTGCATATATGCAATTATCGAGGTCTCCGCTATAGGTGAAATTAGCTTCGTTCCCATTGAATGTCCAGTGGTGTGACGTAAATTAACAAAACTCTTAAGCTTGGCTAGCTTAAAAAAGCTACCATACCGGCATAATGGGTAACGACAGTAGTAAGAAAGGAGACTCTATTAATTTTGTTCATAGTTCGATCACTGGATTGCGTCTTTGTGTGATTTTTTAGCTTCAATTGAAGGAGTTTATATTAACAACAATTGACTTAAGGAACAATTGACTTAACAAGATTCATTTACTCCACAATTGGACAGCATTTCTATAATGTTATAATACATTTCCCTTTTCCCTATTTGAACTTCAACTTTGAGGTCATTCCAACATACTCCAGAATCGAGGCAACTGGCGTAAAAGACAAGTAACTCATTTTGTATGACTCGCTGTGTTACTTGGTTCTTGTCTTGTTGTTTATGAGTTAGTACTCATGGCATTTCATTTATAACGTTTTACTAAAGGCTTTCTACCTCCTTTTACTAGAGACTTCCTCCTTCTTTTTACTAGAGACTTCCTTCTTGTTTTTACTAGAGACTTCCTTCTTCTTTTTACTAGAGACTTCCATCTTCTTTTTACTAGAGACTTCCTTCTTCTTTCTACTACAGACTTCCTTCTCCTTTTTACTAGAGACTTCCTTCTTCTTTCTACTACAGACTTCCTTCTCCTTTTTACTAGGGTCTACTCCTGTGTCCTCTTCTCAATAAGTTCTCAATAGTGCTCTTTTAGTAGCATTTTTACGTTTATGCATGTTTAGTTAGGAAAAGTGAAAATATTTTTTAGTCGCAATATGAAATGTTGATAATAAGATATCAATAATAATAAGGATAATAATAAGGATAACATAACAAGGATAAACTAATAAGCATAAAGTATGCATTTACATGTAATCCAAACTCGGTTCTTTGGTAAAATGTATCATCCTCGCAATTCAAATATATTTATGTCTTGAGGCTATATGAAGACCCATACTGAAGGAAATGGTCCTTACGATATATGCTATTTTGGTAACTAGTTGTTCATTAGCATAACTAGGAATCTGTAAAAGATCGTTCACAAGCTCTCCTTTCAGGTGCCGGCTTGAGGGGTGTGGTAAGCTCACAAGCTGTCATTTCAAGTATCGGCTTGAGAGGTAACTCTGGAAATCTCCAACAAAAATCTAGAAATGGTTATAAAAACCTTCGAGTTTGTTGTATTCAGTATAAAGTTATGCGTTGTACTCGACTGTACTATCGTCTAACTTATCCAGCCCCGATTTTGAATGAGTAATTTACATTTCAATAGGGTCTCGAGTTTGAAATCCATTCTAAACTCGAAATCGATGTAATTGTTTCATGCAATGATATAATTGCAGATATTTCCTTCACATTCAATATATTGAATTGGTTTCTGAAATGGCAGCTGTATCAATTCCTGTAATATATGCGCTGGCTGAGCTGTGGGGTGGGGGCAACAATTCCACTGAGAATGCAAAAAAAGCACTTATTGAAATTGATTTAATTGTTATTGTTTTTTTAAGTGGCGGCGGTACTACCGAAAGATTTGCTAAAAAAGCTTTGCGTTGAAACTGGTGAACACGTGTTTCAAGGCGAAGGGTAAAGGAACCTAAAGTCGGCTAGCATCGACCATGAGCCAGTGTATCAAATTATGTAGCTACCCAGAAATGGGGATTTGGAGTTTAATATTCGAGGCCAGTTTTCTAATAATCGACTAAATTTCTATTGACATCTTCTCGGGTTGATCATAATCTTAATTTATGTACATAATTAGGTGTGGCACTTGTGCTGTGAACCTCATATGTTAGGCAGTGATTAATGTATTTCTTAGGAATTGTACCATCGAACATCCTTTAAAGTCTACTCTGAATGCCGAAATATTCAAACGTTGCCTTACTTGGCTACTAATGATATTCCAGATCTTAGGAATATAGTAAATGTTAAGTGTCAGGTAATTGTATGATTCGCTGGATGCGAGCATTTCACTGGAAAACTGCGAATTCGAATCAGGGAGAGAGGTTAATCTACGGTTTATTCCACGACTGCCTGAGTCTATTACGCAAATCTGTAAAAAACCTCGGAAAAACGTACGGCCTTGCATAAAAATTAAAACCAAATCTAGTCAGCAGTATACCTCAAATGAGGGTAAGGTTGTAGGGTGCAGCACACAAGCAGGTATCAATAAGAGCCACAAAATCCATACTGACCAGTTACGTTTCGCTCCTTAACATGCATTCAAGGCAGTTCGTATTCCTGAAATGCATGGTGCATTTACTTTTGCTGGTAACTTCAGGGCAGTGTAAGTTAGAGACAACTCAGCCACCCGGATATGAGCACACTACTCAGTTACTATTGCAACTGAAGCAGGAGAAACTTTTTCGGACTCTCTTAGTAATGGAGCCTCGCGACTGTGGAGAGATTCACTTCGGCACTAATGTTTCAGAGCCAAAAATAATATTGGGATCTGAGGAGTCTTTTTACATTAAGTCGCTTCACAATAGCGAAGTTCTGGTTTTGGTGTGCCTCAGTTATGATGCGGACTTTAAAGTGCTGCGTGCGTTAAGCTCTAATCTCCACCATATGCGCCTCTCGAGAATCGTATTTATGTGGAAACAACCTGAGTCAGAATCGGAAAACTTAAGGAACGAATTGTTGAAGGTAGTGAAGTTCTGCGATGATAATGATATGGTCAACGTCATAGTCGTGTTCAGCGACTTTCACAAGACTGGCAATTACTTCAGTTTTCACTACTACGCTAACTTAGAGTTGGAGGCCCTCAATTTATTCCACGTGAATGGCCATATTTTTCCTCCTAGATTACATAATCTTAGGAAGAAGAAAGTTAATGTTATGATTGACCGAGACTTACGGTTGGGAAGTTACACGAGCAAATTTATCAATGCCTTTCTGGAAAAATTGAATGGTAGTTTGAATCAAATCAAAACTGGTTCCAATATTTATAGTGGCGATTTAGGTAAATTCACGGGCAACAAAACCATCGACATAGGAGGTACTCTATTTAGTGCCAAGTTTACCAACGCTCTAAAAGATTTCTCCTATCCGGTGGAGGCAGTAAAATGGTTGGTAATGATTCCGTCTATACTGGATATACCTACAAGCGAAACGTTTTTCCGTATCATGGCTGATGCTCGCGTTTGCCTTTCTATATTTTCGTTGTTAACAGTACTTTCAATTATGCATACTTTAAGTTCCGGCGACTGCTTTGGACGCAGACCTAGAAAGTTATGCAGACTGGATACATTCTTCAATGACAAAATTTTTCGTGCTTTGATGGCGGAATCCTTTGAAATGCCGAAACAGAATCAACTCAACCGGAAGACGAAGTTCATCTATTTTCTTGCCCTGGTGGCGGGATTAATACTCACAACCATGTACGTGGCATATCTTAATTCATATTTTGTGCAACTGCCCGCAGAACGTCCGGTCCGAACTTTTGACGACATGTTTCAATCTAAATACAAAATCCTCATCCACCGAAAAGATACATCGAATATTATAGCTTCGACAGGTATGAAATTCTGGAAGAAATATGAGAGCGTGTTCCAAGTGGTTGAGACACCGGAATTCTTTATCCATATGCGGTATAGCCTGAACACCACTTATGCATATCCGCTCTCTTCGCCTTTGTGGTTCATTTTTCAACATCAAATGCAGTTTTTCACGCGACAGCTTTTCTACCTTCCCGAGGAAGTGCAAATCGATTCTTACGTGCCACTGGCCATGCCGATATATGAAAATTCAATCTATAGGAATAAATTCAATCAGTTCATCCTGGATATGCACGCCTTCGGTATTACGGAACATTGGCTTACATTGACTTTTTATGATTTGATGGGAGCCGGAAAAATTTCCTTAAAAGACCCAACCAGCAAGCGCACAGTTCACTCAATAGAGGTGGGAGACTTTGTCTGGATTTGGCTGTTGTATCTCTTGGCGAATGCAGTTGCACTGCTTGTGTTTACCACGGAAAAGTTGGTATTTCCATCCAACATTAGAAAGTAAAGTTGCGAAAGTGAACTTAGAGAGATATTCACTTGTTCCAAAAAGATGTACGATGATGATCACGGAAATGCACCGAGTTTTCTTTGATACGTTATCTGTAAGGATCATCTGGCCTCTCCCTAGTGAGTGACTGTCAAAGTCTTTACCTTAAAATTATCCGCCCTGACCCCGTAAATGTAATTGCACTGCTTGTGTTTACCACGGAAAAGTTGGTATTGCCATCCAGCATTAGAAAGTAAAGTTGCGAAAGTGAACTCAGAGAGAGAGATTCACTTGTTCCAAAAAGATTAACGATCATGATCACAGAAATGCACCGAGTTTTCATGGATAAACTATTGGTAAGGATCATCTGGCCTCTCAATAGTGAGTGGCTGACAAAGTCTTTACCTTAAAAGTAAATGTAATTGCACAGCTTGTGTTTACCACGGAAAAGTTGGTCTTATGAGAAATTATGCGAAGAGTTATATAAATGCACCCTACGATCATACAGCAGCACATGCACAGATTATCTTCTTTAATTCTAGACACTAGGACAGGCGTGGGATTCCAAATAGATGGAAGTGAGAAACAAATCGTTAAAAAATTTGGCCTACCGCCCACTCTTGCAATATTCGCACATATAATTGAAAGTTTTGTAAACAATTAAAAGACAGATGAGAGTTCAAATAAATTAAACGTTCCACAGATTGGAATTCCAAATACTTGTATTCAAGGACCATTTGTTGTTTTATGACCATTCAGAGTCCTAACAGTCACAGTCACATTGAATTGTCAACTCCATTCTAGTTTTTACTATCTTTTGAGCAAAGTATTGAAAACGGAACAAACGAATAGGATACCATGCTATCACAGGAGTATCGGCGCTCTAATCGTATTGGATCTGGAGAAGTCAAGTATTGAATACTCGACCATATGCAATTCTACCAAACATATTCATTAAGAATCTTGAAATCGACTCAATATTTGGACGGCGCATTAAAGTCATACATCCTTCATACTAAAATGCATTTAAACAGGCATTGGCAAGCTAATCCGCAACAACTTCTCATGCAGTATTCGATACATGACATCCTAGGTGCACATAAATAAAAAAAAACTACTACATCTGCTACAAAGGATTAGGTGGGGAGAACAGCAGCCTCTTTCAATGCAAGAACACCAGACAGTGCCATGGCCTATATTAAGGCCATAAATTACGGAAATCAGACTCAAAATAGTTCTCGACAACTTCGACAACTCTTTACATTCCCTCAACAATGTTGAAAATTGCTTCAACCAGCAGCGACGGTTACCACCTGGGTTCTGAGAAGAACTTTTATAGTAAGTCGGTTCAAAATAGCGAAGTTATGGTTCTGATGTGCATCAGTTATGATGTGGACATAAAGTTAATACAGGCGTTGAGTTATAATCTCAGCCATATACGCCTCTCAAGAATCGTATTTATGTGGAAACCACCCGAGACAGAATTGGAAAACTTAAGGAACGAATTGTTGAAGGTAGTGAAGTTCTGCGATGATATTGATATGGTCAACATCATAGTAGTGTTCCGTGGCTTTCATAAGACTGGCAATTACTTCAGTTTTCACCACTTCGCATATTTGGAATTGGAGACGCTCAACTTATTCAATTTGACTGGCGATTTCTCTCTGCCCAGAGTCCGGAATCTTGAAGGAAAGCTGGTTTCAGTTTTGTTAGACAGTGAGATCACATTGGCCAGTTACATATTACTGCTTAGCCTCTTTCTGTCGAAGTTGACTGGCAATAGGTCGGTCTCCATCAAAACTAATAAACCTATATTTGAAGTCGCTATCGTCGCTATCGTCGCCTCAACAAACATGTAATTGCATATTTACAGTTCGATTGGAATAAATCGATGGGTTGACACTCGAACTGCAATGGTAGAATGGTCGTACTCGTATAGTAAAGCAAATATGAAGGCATGCCCACGAGCAAAAGAATCCACACAGGACAGTAACAGTTTGCTTCTTGACATGTATTCAAGGCAGTTCGCATTCCTCGCATGGACCATATGGTTCCTTTTGTGGTTAACTTCCGTGCAGTCAAAGTTGGAGTTGACTGAGCCACACACCGATGGACATGTGACTCACTTGTTAATGCAGATTCAGGAGGAACAAAATTTCGGAACTTTTCTTGTGATGGAACTTGGTGACTGTAGAGAGACACAATTCATCCGTGGCATATCAGTGCCCACCATTATACAAGAATCTCGTCACACTCTTTACATGAAGTCACTATTCAACAGCGAAGTTTTGGTTCTTGTGTGCCTCAGTTATGATGTAGAATTCAAGGTGCTACGAGCGTTGAGTTCGATTCTGCACCGAATGCGCCAATCAAGAATTGTATTTATATGGAAACAACCTGAGTCAGAATCAGAATACTTAACAATCGAGTTGCTGAAGTTAGTAAAGTACTGCCAGGAGAATGATATGATAAACATCATAGTCCTGTTCAGTGACTTTTATAAGACGGGCAATTACACTAGTTATCACCACTACGGATATTTGGAATTGGAGACGCTCAACTTATTCCATTTGACTGGCGATATTTTTCCTCCTAGATTGCAGAATCTTCACGGAAAGCAAATTCTAGCATTGGCCGACTATGAAGTGAGAGCGTCATCTTTAATGATCAAATTTTTGCGAACATTCACTGAAAAATTTAATGCCAATCTGACTTTTCCAATCGAAACTGACAAACACTATTATGTGGGTAAAGTGATCCAATTCACGCGTAATAAAACTGTGGATGTAGGAGCAACTCTTTCCAGTCCGAAATTTGAAAATAATCCACATGAATAGATGTATCCAGTGGATATTGTGCAGTTAATGGTAATGATTCCGGCTGAACCGGATATTCCCATTCGAGAAATTTTCTTCAGGATCATTGCCGATTATAGAGTGTGCCTTTCTATATTCACATTGTTCATAATACTTTCGATTCTTCATACCTTCAGTGGAGCTGCGTTCATTGGACGTTGGCCTAGAAAGTTATACAAATTGGAAACCGTTTTCAATGATCGGATCCTACGAGCTTTGATGGCGCAATCATTCTCAATGCCGAAGCAAATTCTACTCAACCAAAAAATTAAATTCACATACTTTCTTACTCTCGTGTCGGGCTTGGTTCTGACTACTATGTACGGGGCCTATTTGAACGCATACTTGGTGCACTTATCTCCAGGACTTGGAATCGAAACTTTTGATGATATGTTGGAATCCAACTGTAAGATTCTTATATACAAAGAGGATGTACCAAGTATCATTGTTATGAAAGGAAAGGAATTTTGGAGCAAGTATAGCGGTGCCTTTGAAATAATTGATTCATATGAAGAATTTGCACATATGCGAGACACTCTCAACATTTCCTATGGATACATCGTATCCACGGCATTTTGGTTCATTTATTCACAGCGCGTGCAGTTATATACTAGGCAACTATTTCGGATTCCGAAGGAAATGATAATGGATATTTTTTTCCCGGTGGCTGCGCCCATATATGAAAACTCAATCTTCAAAAATGCACTCGATCAATTTACTTTGGATATAAATGCCTTCGGGATTGGGGAATATTGGAATAAATTGATTTCCCAGGAAGTGGTGGCTGGTAGGAAGATGTCCCTAGAAGACCCAACTAGCAAGCGGACCATCCAGCCAATGGAAGTGAACGATTTCTTCTGGATTTGGGTATTGTATTTGTTGGCAAATGGTGTTGCAATTCTTGTGTTTGCAATGGAACGTTTGGTATTTATGCAAACAAAGAAAGCTGAAGATGCGAAATTAAACCCGAGAAGAGTTTGAGTCTCACTAGAAATTGACTCAGTTCCTCAAATATTCGCGCACTAAATACACGGTTTTTTATGGCACCAAATATAAGGAGGAGCCTGGTCCGATGAACAGAGTCTCTTCACTCCTAATATATTTGACTACTTCACTTCTAATTTTTGAAATAAATTATATTCTTTTATATCTCAGTTTTCCAATATTGTATTTTATTATATAAAGCACTAGTAGACCCGGGCAGACGTTGTCCTGCCACAGACCGCTTTCTATGTTTCAAATTTTCAGTATTCTTTTATTCAACATCTCTCCTAATGTGAGACCTTAAATTCCTTAGTTTTAGCCTTGGTAGTTACAGAAAAATATACATATTGTTACGTAATTGCCTTTCTGACATTTTACCAAGCTCAATACTTTAATTCGTGACGCTGGATTGTGTAATAAGCAATCAATTCCCGCTTCAATTTGAACAATTGGCTTTATTAGCATTCGTCCAACTCACTGACGTCCGCTCTGCGACCATAACTTGTTAGCTCTCGTTGCTAACGCGCCTCTTACGCTGCTTGCTGCCACTCTCAGAATTCGGCAATGATGACTCTGCCATTGTCACTTGTTAACTGATCTGCTACTACGATGTTCACTTTCGGCCACGCTCACTGTTTCACTGCTGCTGCTACTACAATATTGACTTGGTCACTTTCAATTGTTTACTTATCCCGATGTCAATTGCCCAGTCGCCTCTTGTACACGAGAACCTCAAACAGCCTCCGAACGCAGCTTCGCATGCCTTCTCGCATGTGCATTTTCAGGGTTTGAAAACGACGCTCACCCTAAAACCATCAACCAATCAGATGGCGTGTTGATTTCGTAACAATATATAAATTGATACAGGATTATTGATGATGAAATTTTAATTTAAGGTAGTGCGATTTGGTGCACAAAATTTTTCCAATAAGAATAGATTCGATAGTTTACCCACACGTGAACATGCAACGTATTATTGGCCATGAGAGAGACATGGATTCTTTAAGTCCAGGCCACAAATAGACATTGTCTGCCCTTGAGATTTATTGATTGTCATAGCGAACGCCTAACGAATCGGAAATTGAAGCGGTTTGAATGGGATTGTACTCTCCGACGGTACAATTGGGATAAGTGGCAACTTCTTCCTTAAACTTTCCGTTGAAAATAGTTGCTTCAATAACATTTCCGGTGATCCGTTTGATGTCCAAATCATTGAATAATCTGGGTGGGATTAAATTACGAAGCAGAATAATCGGCGAATCAATCTTCAATCGAAGATTGTGTGGTGGCATTTTTGGCATATCTAGCGAAATAAAAAATTCAGTTGGATAATTTACTGCTTCGTTTTCATCAACGACAGTGTCGATTGATTTTGAAGACATCAGTTCGACTGGTAACGACTGTTGTATCTGAAAGTTAATTTCGTCAACATCAACATTCCTCGTTGCCAAAATGGCACGTGCACTAAGCCAATTATGGTTCAAGTAATTGGTAAGTATGGCCGGGAAGACACTCTCAATTAATTCACGTTTTGAATTAACGATGGTGCAGATATTGTTTGGCAATTTGATACATTGTGTGTTTGGATGCAGTTCTATTTTACCGTGGCCAATATCCAGCAATTGCTTAGAAAATATTTGTGCCGACGGATCATTTTGCAATTGTACTCGCATGTTAATAGTCAATCGAACTGTCTCGACGCTTCGCCACAAAAATTAGTATTTTAAACATTCGTTCTCATCGGCATAAGTTGAGCGTGGAATAACTGGGAATATCTGCTGGAAATCACTGGACAGTAGTAAGACAGCGCCACCGAATAGTTTGTCGTTGCCGTTTAAATCTTGCACAGTTCTCTGCAATGCTTCGAGTGAATATTGATGAGCCATTGTACATTCATCCCAGATAATGATCGAACTCTGTTGTAACACTGCAGCCAGGGATGATGTTTGTGGTAACAATATCGAACAATTCTCGGTCAATTGATGGATCTCGGTCAATTGATGTCTGCCGAAATAATTTGATCAACTTCTTCAGGGCGGATTTTAACATGAAGTCAAATCAAAATATGGTCACGAAGCAAACCTCGGTTTTGCCCAAAAACAATTTTGAATCGTCTGATACGCCAGCAAATAAAGGTTCCGGCGGAGAGGTAAGTGGTGGCAGTACAACTTTTCCTGATGCGCAACAGATGCCTGGTGCTTCATTGCGGAATTTCAACGCGGGACAATGTTGACTTTCTTTGTCCATTGCACTGATGGCAAATTTTAGAATGCGGTGAATAATTGATGTCTGGTGCATATTCGAACTCACGACGAACAAATGATGCACGTGTTAATAAGCGACTTTTTTGCTGTCTTTGTTGTTCTCGTGCTATGAATTGTTTAGACGCATCGCTCTCGCTCTTAATTCATTTCGCCGCAACCGTTCGTTGCGATGCAAATAAGAACCTTGTGTAATACATACATACACACATATCAGATGTACACTCGATTAATCCTCAAACATCAAGAATGATAAAGAAGATTACACATTGCGCAGGTCCGTTATAATTTCCTTTGAGTTTGACATTTCGTTGCTGGGCTGTGACGTCACCGTAGCAATAAATACATAATGCTGCATACACACGAGGCAACCGTCGATGCAACTTCATTACTGTGTGTATTGTGTAATCAAACGGACTTACGCGGAAGATAGGCAAATTTTCAAAATGAGTGATGTACTAAGGGAACTATTATGCAATTATTGTTTTTGACAAACTGTTGTATAAAGATGAGGAAGAGGAGATGTAACCAAGAAAGAAAAGAATAATGTAGTAAAAAATTGGCTTTTAAAGAAAGAAGAATCTTCAAATTCTATATAGTTGAAGGAATGAAAGAAAATGACCGAAAAGACTAATGAAATGATATGACGATGGACGAAGAAACATTCGAAAAATAGTAGGACATGATGAAATTTTACCAATTTTAATTTGTTTTCAGTTGCCATTTTTGTTTGTTTCACAATTCACTGTTTTCACTTTTTGCTGCAAAAACAACTTCTCAGCACGCTGGATTTCAACGAACTAAGCCAGTAAAAGTGGTACACAACGATATACACGAGGCAACCGTTGCGGCAACCATCACAAGATATTAAAATATTTTGATATTTCAGGCAACGGTTGCTGCAACACGCATTTCAACGAGCAACTAAGCTACACACGAGGCAACCGTCGAAGGAACATGCCTTGGTTGCAACAACGGTTGCCTCGTGTGTATGCAGCATTACGCAGATAGGTATTCTTTTGACATTTCTCTTTGCAACCATGCTACTGTGACGTAGATGCGCAGAACTAAAAATTTTTGTACTCCGCTTTGCGCAATCTTTGTTTCTATTATTTTTGCTCAAACGTTCATTGCTTCGTGTGCAACAGCATGTTCGATTCGACTTCGGGTATGATGGTGTGTATGACTTCGGTTTTAAATCGTTCCGAACAGCAACAATATAAAAATTACAACAGATATTTGACTTCGAGTCGTTCGGGTATGAACATGTAGAACCGAACGCATACACATGCTCACACTCGGACTTGAAACGAACAACTTTGTTGTAGTTTTTATGTTGCTGTTGCTATGAAAAATTTTAAAACTTTTATTTCACCCGTATTTATAAACCGATTTTAATAAAAAGTATCCTATCTTTTAAGCTGGAGCCAACTACATCCACCAAAAGTCATTGAAATCGGTTGGGCGGTTCTTCATTAGTTGGTGCTCAAACAACGGATCTCAAAATGTGTTCTCATAATACTTTCCGCAATGTTCCCAAACACATTATCAATTATATTACTTACATTTCCAACTAAGTATTGAGGTATTTCGATCATATTTCGACCAAGCTCTGGGAATTCCCTTGCGTCTCCATTACCGATACTTTTCAAAAATTCAACAAATTCGATTTCCTCTGGTCTGACTCTAATATTTTCGGTGAGGGTCAAATGATGGCACGAAGCAAACTTGTTCCAAACTGTAAAACAATTTTCAATTAAAGTGGAACGTGTACCATGAGGGACAACTGGCAATATTTGCCGAAAATCTCCAGATAACAAAAACAGTTGATCATCTGAACACAAATCTCGCAAGATCTTATCTAATGCTTTCCATATAAGACAGGGCACATAGAAATTTCATCGATAATAATTAACGAAGATGTCATTATATACTTGGCATAAACGTTTTGCCACCAATTTAGAGAGCAGCAACGATACCACTGAAGGCAGTTGGTTTGAGTGCATTTATCCAATGAATAAGGGAAGCTTGGACCAAAGTTTTTCCACAACCCGCAAGAGCGGTCAAACTAATTATATTTGAACTAGTTTCCTGAAATTGAAGTTCACGAATAACACGATCAATATCAGGCTGTTCTTGATTAGCACTCTCACATTTTTCTGTATATATGAACTGTTATTCTGCTGGATCAAAATCATTCACTATCGGCACATCTGGGATTATATTGGGAGCTGACACACCAATTGATTTACATGTGACATTGTGAGTACTCAAGACGTTTCCAATATCCAATAGTGTTCGATTAGATTGAAATTACTGCACTGTAATTTCTTGAAATTTTCGCACCTGTCTCTCTTAAATTCTTCCCACAATGCTAATGCATTTGCCGATACAGTCAATACACAAATAACACCAAATGAATGACGCATTTGCGATGAGAAATTAAATTTCTTTGCTTCATTTAAACATTCATGCCATTCGTTATTATTAAGCGGCCCTTAGACGGGCAATCGATTGAAGCGAAATTTCATGTACATATGTGTATTTCACGTTTGCCCTTACACTCTTCAATCGATTGACATCAAATTCTAGTTTGCTTCATGTTGTTGCGGTGAACACACTTATCATGAGCGATACGGATTATTGTGTTGCATATATTGCCTTGGCTTTAGCAGTCCAAAAAAAGAAAAAATAGGGATAAATTTGGTTGAAAATGCGCTTAAAAAAAATAAAAAATTATCGAATATAAATTTTTTCATGTTTTCGATTTGTTGAAAGCATGAGTATTGATATTCACCCGTGTCCGCTACCATGTTTACAGCACGGCGTTCGATTTCAAATGAGTAATAGCGGGACTTTTTCTGTTTCTGTCTTTTCCTCTCTCATCCCAGTAAAAAATTGATCGCTCTCGGAGCAATCATGGATCGATCCAATGCGAGGCATTGATCGCTCCCTATTGTTCTAGAGCTCACGTATTTTGCGCTCCTTTTTAATATAGCGTATCATTGGAAACGAGCGCTCGTTTTGACTTCCTATGCGAGCAGTATTGGAGCCACTGTTGCACAACTACGTACTTTCGTACCATTTATATATAAGAAAAATAATTCAATTCAAAATTGGGAAAAAGCATTATATAGTAAATATTTGAATATAAAAAAAATAATGAATGTTAATTATTGCTGCTTTTGGGCATATGTCTTTCTGTAGAAGGCCATTTTGATTTTGTGGAACACTTCTCGCATTGATTTCTCATAGTCTGGATAGGTGGTACATGTATTCTTCATGGCTTCTGTAAATTAGTGGAAAATTGGTACTTAAAGCACCAAAAAATTATTTCAAAATAATTAAAATCTTACGAAACAAATAGTAATTAAAAAGCTTGTGACTTTTTAGGGCGATCTTTCCCTTCGATCCGTTCCAATTAACTTTTAATATGCGCCAACGTTTCGGGTGTATCGACTGAATCTGCAATTACAACAGTTAAAAATGTATTATATGTTGTATGTACCTCGAATGCAATAATTTCCATTAAATAAAACATCTTACCCGTGTTTCCTGAATAAATAGGCACAAATTCGAAATTCTTTCCCATCTTGCTGGTTATTTCGAGTTTAATTTTAATTTAAGTTTTAATTTCACTTTTTCACTTCTTGAACTCTTGAGTTTGTTGTATCGGATGTTTCTTCAGTACTAAAGCATAAAAAACTACGCAATAGCTTGCCTCTCAACGAAAGTGCAACTACTTTATAACGGTAAACAATACAAAACACTGAAGATGCGTGATATTAGCAAAGAACCAAACAAGAGAAAGAAGTGACAGAGGAAAGTGAATGAGAGCTGACAATTTTATCCATTTATGTTCGAAAAGGAGTAATAATGGAGCGCTCAGTTATTCCTCCTTTTTGCGAGCGATCAGAAATTTTTTACTGGGCGTCTAAGGGCCGCTGCAGATGCAATACCGCGAGCATGACATGCTCGACAAATGTATTGTGTAGTACACCATTGTAAGACTTAACTTCATCAAATGATTTTGGACTCCACAATGTAAGAGTTCGATGTTTTTCGGAGAGACTACATAAATACGTGGTAGGACTCTATCACCACCTCTCTGCCGCGTCTTCCATCTCTTTTCGCTATCTATCCAAGTAAAGTGTATAGGAATTTCAGTGTATTTGTACGCATTGGCCATTAGATCCTTTCGCTTCAATTCAAAAAAGGCCTAAAGTTTGGTACGTTTGATATTCTCAGGGGGTTGACGTTCTTTTCCAGGTCTACAATACAAAGTTTGAAATGCAATTGATGGTGCATCGGTAATTCGTGAATTCGCCACATTGCTTCAGTGGATCCCACATACCTACTATTCAAAATATTTTGAATCTCGTCTATGATGCGTCTATGATATGTATTTATAAATGTATTTCACATTCTTAATAGTAGTGCAAATCTCGACATTTATACGGGAATTAAATTTCTCAAGTAAATATGGGTTGTATGGCACAACATAATGTGCATGGTGTATGGGTCGCTTAAGACTCGCATACATACGTACATAAATATTTGCATACGAAACACAAACGTTGAAGTGAGCAAGCAAGCATGCGAATGGCTTTGTGAGCACATCAACTCCAAGCAAATTTGTTTGGGATAAATTTTTCTCCTCTCTCATTATCCCCTTCATCTTGATATATTTGGTTGTGTTGGTTTTTTACATTTACCTTAATAACTCAGGTTAAAGCAAGACCCTGACATTTTACCATTTGAACCATCCAATGGTACCAAGCATATCAAAATTTCTTTATGTGTATTTTCCACTCTGTGAAGTGTACGAAACGAAAGACGCTTCGCCTATTAAAATATAGATCTGTGTATGAAGTATTTTTCACTCTATATCTTTTGCTTGCGAGCTTGCGGTTTCTGAGAGAATACAGAGAAACGTCTCTCGTTTTGCGCAAACTGCAGTAGTGTGGCTGATTTTCTTAAAACCAACGATAAACAAACGTATGCAATGATAAACAAAACTATTCAGATTGCCAACTAATGCTTAACAAAGCGTTTTTAAGCGTTTGAAAATTTCGTGCTTAAGTGTCGCTTCTCTGTGTTCTCTGATTCGTTCTTTCTCTCTTGCTCATACATAAGCGTGAGCGTAATTTTATTTAATTTCTCTTTCGCATTTCCTTAAATGTTTTCCGATTTGTTTACATTTTTTGCCTATTACCTTCGTACCGTCCTTATCTACACTTAAAAAAAAATCGAACTAAATGAGTTGGAAATTACGGGCAGCAGAGAGAAACAGACACTTGTTGCCACTTTGTTTTATGTATAAGATTGGTAGTTCTTCATGCTTTTCAAATACTTTTATAGCTACAATTTGAATACAGTGGAATTATCTTTCTCCGCTGGCCGAAATATTTCCCCGACGCAAGCCTTTTTGTAGTCACTGTCCGGCGAGACCCCATGTCGCTCATGTCGTGATGGTCATACCTGTGGTCTTCCGCTTCAGGACATGTGTATGCCGCTGGTCCTTCTAGAGTACTATCCGGCGCGAGTGACCGACTCGCTTATGTGATCGTTTGGCTTGACTGACTGACTTCCTGAGATGCTCGTCCATCGGGACTGACGTCGGTTTGGTTTTTTCTCCTTGGCTTCCCAGTAATATTTCACTTTTATTCCATATCGCCGTTGATAACTGATGCTGACGCCCCAATTGCACTGTCAGACACAATTGTTGTTGTGGGTTATATAGTATTGTGAACCTGGTCAGCCTCTAAAAATTCCATGAAGACCCACTGTCTCCAAGTCCATACGATTAGTTGTTGCCCTGTGCATTTATTGGTGGCTCTGTGATTTGTCTTTAGCAACCAAAAAGCTGGCTTAAAGGTGCCGTTTCAAGCTGTTGCCAAGTCCGTGTATTTGTTGGAAAAATTATTAGCTTTAATTGTTGTTGTCTTTAGTTTTTGTTTTTGCAACAGTTCTCTTGCTGTAGCTTTATGCTTTGTCCTTCCGTGTTGCACACTTGCCGGACCATCATGTCGACTCTTCTTAGTTCCTACGGCCGTCGACAGTGCCGTTGTATTTTTTTTGTTGGTCAAACCGGATGAATTTCCCAACCAGTGGCGGGATATTTCTAATTTTTTTGGAACCGATGTTTTCCTTATTTCGAAGCCACGAGTAGAAATGTATAGAAAGCAGTGGCGTGATAAATCCGTGAAAATTTTCATCCCATAATTGTTAAAATTTTCAACGGTAGATGCTGAAGAAGTTTTGCCAAAATCATGTTTACCGTTATAGTAGATTCGAAGACAATCACGAGGATTCTCAGAATGCAAGAAGAAGTAATTTAGTAGGGGGCTATCTACCTAAATCTACTTTATTCGTTTTTTGGGAACAAAACTAAGAACGGAATTTGTGATGAGACCTGAAAATCATCAAGTTAGTTTGTGAACCAATATAGTTGATTTGTATGTTTCCATCCGTCATCCACATCTACTGCATCTACATCATCAATAGTTTTGAATTCCGAACACATTTGTTTGCCGACATCGGATGTCCAGTTTATCGATTATCCTATCGTCGCTAGTTTCCTGAGTTGAATCCTACCACGATAACTATCTTGCCATTAAATCACCGATGTAGATATTACAGTCGGAATACATTAACAGTACGCGGATATATTTTGATATCGGTATTCTCTCTCATTAGTGGAATGAAGCTAAAGGAGTCACTTTGTCAGACGGCGCATATACTATTCCACTGTGGGTTCCTTGAGAGAATTAACTAGTAAAAGATTTTTCCATTTCTATATCCTCTGCTGATCTTTCCGATTCGTAAAATATTGGTGATACATACGATTTCTGTCTGCGGAATTTAAACATCGTTTCAAATTTCAAACAACAGTTCAGGGCTTAGAAGGGAAATTGTCCTTGGTATTCGTTGTTGTTAGGAGAGTTTTATACTTTCTGTATGTGGACAAAAGGCAGTTTGATTTGATTGGTGTTGATTAATAATCCCTCGAGTTCAATGGAAACAGTTTCCACACGTGCGCTTCTGTTTGTTTTGTTGAAGCATTTGTGCGAGTGTGGTTCAGAATCGGTGGAATGCGTTTAAAACCCATTTCAATGGCACATAATAGCCTTATTAGAGAAGCTAGTGCAACTTGCCCTGAAGAGTATAATAAGTTGAAGCAATTGGAAATGAAGACCACTCAGTTCGAAGTTACTTCTAAACATGCCTCCAGAACACTCGGAGTTCCAGGTGACATGGTCATGAATAGATGAGCATGTAACTAATTTCTTTTCATTTACCTCAAAAACTTTGTCAACTAACGTTGACCTCAAATGCATTCTTGTAGATTTAGTTAGGACATATCATACTCATATAAATGATGTCAGATGTCAGTTGAGGAGGTGTATAGGAGAGCCTGAAGTGGAACTATATTTATATATTTTTTTCAATCTCACACCAAACTTTTTACCCCATATTTAATACCGTCTCGCATTTTTGCATTCTCGGACGAACACCGCTATCATCAGAATGGCATCAAGATACAGAGTCGGACATGAAAATTCAAGTAATTCGCGTCCTTCACTCAGCTAAGGAACTCCGCTCACATCCAAGCTACAGTTTTTTTTGTTATCCAAGTTATTAAGCAAATACACGCCTCAACAAACATATAACTACACATTTACAGCTCGACTGGAATAAATCGATGGGTTGACACTCGAACTGCAATGGTAGAAGGGTTCCACTCGTATAGTTAAGCAAATATGAAGGTATGCCCACTAGCAACAGAATCCACGCTGGACAGTGACAGTTTGCTTCTTGACATGTATTCAGGGCAGTTCGCATTTCTCACATGGACCATATGGTTCCTTTTGTGGTTAACTTCCGTGCAGTCAAAGTTGGAGTTGACTGAGCCACCCACCGATGGACATGTGACTCACTTGTTAATGCAGATTCAGGAGGAACAAAATTTCGGAACTTTTCTTGTGATGGAACTTGGTGACTGTAGAGAGACACAATTCATCCGTGGCATATCAGTGCCCACCATTATACAAGAATCTCGTGACACTCTTTACATGAAGTCACTATTCAACAGCGAAGTTTTGGTTCTTGTGTGCCTCAGTTATGATGTAGAATTCAAGGTGCTACGAGCGTTGAGTTCGATTCTACACCGAATGCGCCAATCAAGAATTGTATTTATATGGAAACAACCTGAGTCAGAATCAGAATACTTAACAATCGAGTTGCTGAAGTTAGTAAAGTACTGCCAGGAGAATGATATGATAAACATCATAGTCCTGTTCAGTGACTTTTATAAGACGGGCAATTACACTAGTTATCACCACTACGGATATTTGGAATTGGAGACGCTCAACTTATTCCATTTGACTGGCGATATTTTTCCTCCTAGATTGCAGAATCTTCATGGAGCGCACATTCGAGCATTGGCCGATATTGAAGCGACAGCGTCATCTTTTATGATCAAATTTTTGCGAACGTTCACTGAAAAATTTAATGCCAATCTGACTTTTCCAATCAAAACTGACAAACCTTATCATGCAGGTGATGTCCTACAATTCACGCGCAATAAAACTGTGGATGTAGGAGCAAGTGTTTTCTCTCCGAAAATTGATAAAAATCCACATGAATACATATATCCAGTGGATATTGTGCAGTTGATGGTAATGATTCCGACTGAACCGGATATTCCCATTAGAGAAATTTTCTTCAGGATCATTGCCGATTATAGAGTGTGCCTTTCTATATTCATATTGTTCATAATACTTTCGATTCTTCATACCTTCAGTGGAGCTGCGTTCATTGGACGTTGGCCTAGAAAGCTATACAAACTGGAAACCGTTTTCAATGATCGGATCCTACGAGCTTTGATGGCGCAATCATTCTCAATGCCGAAGCAAATTCTACTCAACCAAAAGATGAAATTCACATACCTTCTCACTCTCGTGTCGGGCTTGGTTCTGACTACTATGTACGGGGCCTATTTGAACGCATACTTGGTGCACCTATCTCCGGAACGTGGAATCGAAACCTTCGGTGATATGTTGGAATCCAATTGTAAGATTCTTTTATACAGAGAGGATGTACCAGGTATCATTGTTATGAAAGGAAAGAAATTTTGGAGCAAGTATAGCGATGCCTTTGAAATAATTGATTCATATGAGCAATTTGCACATATGCGGGACTCTCTCAACATTTCCTATGCATACATCGTTTCCACGGATTTGTGGTTCATTTATTCGCAGCGCATGCTGTTCTACACTAGGCAACTATTTCGGATTCCGCAGGAAATGATAATCGATATTTTCTTCCCTGTGGCCGCGCCCATATATGAAAACTCAATCTTCAACAATGCACTCGATCAATTTACTTTGGATATAAATGCCGTCGGCATTGGCAAATATTGGAATAAATTGATTTTCCAGGAAGTGGTGACTGATGGGAAGATATCCCTAGAAGACCCAACTAGCAAGCGTACCATCCAGCCAATGGAGGTGAACGATTTCTTCTGGATTTGGGTTTTGTATTTGTTGGCAAATGGTGTTGCAATTCTTGTGTTTGCAATGGAACGTTTGGTTTTTTTGCAAACAAAGAAAGCCCAAGATGCGAAAGTAAACTCGGAAATAGTTTGAGTCTCACTAGAAATTGACTCAGTTCCTCAAATATTCGCGCACTAAATACACAATTTTTTATGGCACCAAATATAAGGACGAGACTGGTCCGATGAACAGAGTCTCTTCACTGCAAATATATTTAATTCTTTCACTTCTAGTTTTTGAAATAAATTATATTCCATTACATCTCTGCTCTCCATATGATAAGTTCACGAGAATCATGCCGGCTATCACCGAGGTAGCGTCTGCGGACACGCTGCGGTATGCGCAGATTACTCTGAGAGCACCTCTTCTAGGCACTGCCTCAATGGTGCTATCATCCACATTCACATCCACATTTTCGGTTAATAATGGCGCCTCATAAAAAATAATGGATATGCCTGGGCCCTCTACGTTGGGCGTTATTCAACAACAAAGAAGCCATCTCCCACGCGTCTGAGAAGTTACTTGAAGCTGTGCACTGCATCTGTGCAAACACCTAGGTAGCTGAGGGTGGAAACGTGGTTACTGTAAAGCTGTCAACTCTTATATTCACGAACTCCAATACCTTGTGGCGCGTTTCGCGGATCGCCGAAGTCTTAGCTGCAGCCATGGGGGTCTAACGAATGCCAGCCATCTCCCGACAGTAGCAATCGTTCGGTAGATGGCCTTTGCTGCTATTTCCTATAGATGCTTCGCTGTGGTCACCAACTATATGTCGTCCGCTTATCCGATGACTCTGACACCATCGGGGACCTGTATGAGAAGGGTGCTTTTGTACATAGCATTGCAGAGTAGCGGTGTAAGCACTGATCCCTGGGGAATACCTTCGATAACCAAGTACAACTCCACATCTTTCTTGGAGTCGTAGTGCATTATTCTACCACAGAAGCAGCTGGCATATGGGTTCCCAACTAACTGAGTTGAAAGCGTTTTTGACATCTATGGTGACCATAAGGCAATACCTCTTGGTTCCACCCGACCGGCTTTTCGCCAGGATCATTTCCTTGACTGTCTTGTCGTCAAAGCCATTTGAGCACCAGATTTTTTCTATCCGTTGCCATTTTCGGGGTTTCTCCAATTCGCAGATGATACCTTTGTGCTGTGTTTGTATATGTCACTCGCCAGCCATTTCACCCCACTCACCAACCAGCTATTCATAGGGATTCGTTCTAACGTGGTCTGGCCGCAGCTCCGCAGCTCATATTCTCAGGTTTTCAGCTACTAAAGCCGCGGCCGCTCGTGGGGACAGACTTGTGGTTGCCCTTTTGGTTCTCCCGAACGCTTTGGGGAGAGACCTAATATCTGCCACGGCCATTCTGTTATTTCTACTATGATTCGTGTACTTCTCTGCTATTGTAATCTCGTTATGAGGTGGACATAAAGTTGCTACGGTCGTTGAGTTATAATTTCCGCCATATACGCCTCTCGAGAATCGTATTTATGTGGAGGCAGAATCGGACTACTTATGGAACGAATTACTGAAGGTAGTGAAGTTCTCTGGTGATAATGGCATGGACAACATCATAGTCGTGTTCAGTGACTTTCGTAAGACTTGCAATTACTTCAGTTTTCACCACTTCGCATATTTGGAATTGGAGACTCTCAACTTATTCAATTTGACTGGCGATATTTTTCCGACCAGGGTCCGGAATCTTGGAGGAAAGCAGGTTTCAGTTATATTGGAGAGTGGGATCAGACTGGCCAGTTACACATCGAAACTCATTAGCCTCTTTCTGTCGAAGTTGAATGGCAATAGGATGTTCCACATTAAAACCAATAAACCTATATTTGGCGAGGCTGTACAAGAATTGTCTGGCAATAAAACCATCGACATCGAAATGGTTCTTTCAGTTCAAAATTTCAAAACAATTTGAACCATTTTTTTATCCTGTGGAAAGTGTGGAAAGGTTGATAACGATTTCAACCGAACCGGATATTCCCACAAATGAGATGTTTTTCGGATCACCGCCGATTACCGAGTGTGCCTCTCTATATTCTCATTGTTTAGAATTCTATCAATTCTTCAAACGTTGAGTTCTGGCGACTTCATTGAACGTAGGACTTTGAAGTTCTATAAATTGAACTTTCTCTTCAATGAAGGAATTATTCGAGCTTTGATGGCTCAAACTTTCCAAATGCACAAATAGAATCGACTCAACCAGAAGTTGAAGTTCATCTAACATCGGGTCGAAACTTTTGACGATATGTTCCAGGCAAAATTTAAGATTCTCATCCACAAATATGAGGTTTCACATTTAATAATTTGCAGAGGCGAAAAATTTTGGAAGAAATACGAGAGCGTGTTCGAAGTTGTGGAAACACCCACCGCATTTTTGGAACTGCGGAACGGTCTTAATCGATCCTTTGCATACCCAGTACCTGCGGCGGTTTGGTTAATTCTTAAACATCAAGTGCAGTTTTTCTCACGACAGCTCTTTCGGACTCCGCAACTAATGACACTCGATGATTTTGTGGTATACGCTTTTCGCATCTATGAGAATTCAATTTACAAAAAAGAACTCGATCACTTTATATTGGATGTGCACACCTTCGGCGTTATTGACCACTTGCACACATTCAATTTTTATGAATTGGTGGATTCAGAGAAGATTTCTTTAAATGATCCAACCAACAAAAGTTCAGTTCACTCAATAGAGTTGGGGACTTTTCCTGGATATGGGCGTTGTACTTTTTGGTATATCCGAGTGCAGTGTGTGTATTTGTCATGGAGGATTTGGTCTTTAAATTCGTACAGAGGAAGCTAAGATTGGAATGGAACAGACGAAGAGAAAGAAGACGAAAGTTGCGACTGAATCTGGCTGAACAACGCGTTTGACATGTCTTGAAAAGACAAAACAATGTTTTTATCTTCAGTTATACAAATTTGAGTATAAAATGCACCCCCCATTTATATTCACCAATTTTTAGAAGACCATCATTCTTGGCACTCAGCACTTGCACAAGAGGGGACTCAAAACAGACCACAGTTTAGGCAAGTTATCGGGAATATTATTGCAAATAAATGTGTTTACCGACACTTGAAACTGGAGACGGCAGCTCCAAGATGCCCAGTGTATTTTGTAACGACACGCTTGTGTCTTAAATAGTTAATTGCTGAGGTAGACTCAGCGGTATGCAGGGTTCGTTTGATAAGAACAATTTTGGTATTTTGCCAATCCCTTCATTGAATATAATTATTTCATTAATTCTATTTTCGTATGGCCGCCGTAGTATTTCAGCGTGGCGGGTCCTCTGATACTGTGTTTCCGAAGTGACTGACTCGTTCAAGTTTTAATAGTCTTACTTGGTGTCTGGAGTTCAGGACACGTTCACGTCGCGGATCCTCTAGTAGCTACTGTTCGGCGCGAGTGATTGATTCGCTCAGGTCTGATCGTACGTCCTGTGCGAGTGACTCAATCTCTCAAATCGCATTGTCTCAAATGTCATTGTGTGGTGCTCTGGGTGGCTTAGGTTGGCCGCCATTTTTCTTCTTGATTGCTCTGGTGTTTTCATCTGTATATATGTAGGTGTTTATAGTCTGGATGCCGTCGAGAAAAGAGACCGAATTCCTGGCTGCTGGCGCTTGTATAAGGTAGCTCGGTTGCACTGTCAGCGTCAATTATCTGTTGTGGGTTATCCTATATTCCGACTATGGCCGCCCTCTAAGATTGCCTTGAAGCTGGCCGATGCTTCCCGAGTCCATTTGATTAGTTATGCAGTTTGTGGTTCCGTGCTTTGTCATTGTGAAACAGGTGCCGCTTCAAGCGAATTGAAGTCCGTGTGTTTGTTGGTACAATTTTTACCTTTACTTTATGTTGTCGTAATTATTGTCTTTAGTTTTTGTATTTGGAGCAGATCTCTTGCTGATGCTTTATGCTTTACCCTTCCATGCAATTTATTTGCAGGACGATTGGCTAGTCTCTTCTTAGTTTCTACTTTCGTCGAAATTGGCGTGGCATCTTTTTTGTTGGTCAAGCAGTTTGTACCAACCAGTGGCGGGATAGAATAGATATAGTCGAAGAGACGAATAAGTTTAAGACGACGACTCACATAAGAGGGAAGTTGAAAATTGGAGTTCCATGTAAGAGGACGTATGCAAAACAATAAAAACAGCTTTGAACTGATACAATAGCACCAGAGTAACACGCATGTCTAGGACACCAAACAACACTTGCGTGTTCTAATGATGGGGGTACCAAGGAAAGGTACAGAAGTTTGGTAATAAAGGGGTCTTTGAACTCCTTTGCCCAACTTTTTATGAAGCCCAGAGCCAGAGAAGTTTTGTTAACTATGTTTGCAACGTGTTTACCACAGTCAGTTTGTGGGCAATACCTAAGACGTACATATGATCAACGAATAACAAAAGTCGATTAACAATGAAGTATGCGTGAGCAGAGTGGGAAGATCTGGAAAAACACAAATGTTTGCATTTCTTGTGGTTTAGTTGCATACAATTTATGTTGGGCCAATCACCAAAGACATTTAAATCATCTTGAAGCAACTGCCATTTAGTAGGGATATCAAATGATGAGAAATGTTTACGTCATCAGCAAACATAAGAATGTTGCAATGGGCTATACCCGAAGGAAGGTCGTTTATAAAAATTGAAAATAGTAAGGGACGAAGGAAGACGCGGAAAGTCATCAGATAACAATCCTTTAAATAACACCTGTTGGATACGCCTTAGCAAATATGATGTTACCCATTTTAAAAGTAATGGTGGGAAACCAAACCTGGAGAGTTTATGGAGGACCAGTCCATGGTATACTACGTCAAATGCCTTACTAAAGCCAGTATAAATAACGTCGATTTGCATACCCTAAGCAAAGCCAGATATCAGACGGCAAGAAAACTCCAGCAGATTAGTGACAGTTGGCTATCCAAGCAGGAAGCCAAATTGTTGGAATCTCTTAAACGTGTGCACATAGAACGAAATTTGGGACGTTACGATTGCTTCCAGTAACTTAGGAATAATACTAAGTTTCGCAATCCCACGGTAATTGGATATTGCAGATTTACTCCCCGATTTATGCAGCGGTAAAATGTATGACTTTTTCCACATGTCGGGAAAATGACCATATATAAGAGAAGCACTAAAGAGCGAAGTAATCGGAGAGACAAGCTCAAGACAATACTGTTTGAGAATAAAAGAAGGGATTAAGGCGTGGAACTGGAGTAAAAGATGATTTCAGCTGAGGCAAATGATTGAGCACAATGTCCTCATTTATATCAAGATGATTCACTAAGGCGGGTTGTATAGAGAAAGGACAATCGGTCATTTTGTATTCTCCAGAATTCTAGTTGCACTTCAGCGAAGAGATTGTAGATACCCAAATCATGATTGGAGACATTATCATTATACTATTTCGTAGACAGGTGTGAACTAGTCTTACGTTTTGAATTTATAGAGTCCCAGACTGATTTAGGGTCAACTTTTAAGTTTAATGTAACTTTAGTCAAATAGGTATCTTAAGCGGATTTGCATGATTTTTGTACTTATATCGAATAGCTGTATAGGAGTTAAAATCAGTTAACTTAGCTGAAAATGTATATCTACGATAATATTTAAGTTACGTAGTCTGCGGAGCCTATCAGTAAACCAAATTGGGGAGGAAGAAGCATGACCCAGACGTTTAGGAATACATTGCTCGAATGCATCCAAAAATGTCCGGTTAAACAAAAGCATTGCACTGTTCTCATGGCTTAGCTTAATCATGGCCTACGGCCGATAGCTACCGAAGGAAAATTGTTGCGCTGCCCCATTCGCTGCCCGCTGCCAACGACAAGTCGTCGTCGTCGTCGTCGTCGTCGTCGCCATAATGTTTTATTATTTTCACCATGCATACTTGACGAAGGGAATTTTTAATATTTTTTGCTATATAAAGCGTAAATTTTTAGAGTGGAAACTAAATGTGTTCTAACAGTGATTCAGATAGCTTAGTTTGTTCATACAATTATTCACCGGAAAATCATTATAACGACGAGTCACAAGAAAGTTACAATTCGGGAGCCAGTAGTTTTGGACGACGATTCACCAGTGATGTCGGAAATCGAAGATTTTCCTTTGAATCAACAGAATCTCCTATTAAGCGATTCAGATCTATCAGTTCGAGTGAACACTCAAGTTGTAGAAGCGACGCTAGTGAAGGAGAAGGAGAAGAAGGGAGAGCAGAAGAAGAAGAACAAGAGGTAGTGCGAGGAAACAACAAAGGAAATTACGAAAAAGAGGAAAATAAATGAGGATGGAAAAATGAAAAAGTTGAGTACACTGCAGGACAACGTGACCCATATATCTCTTTTGTCCCTAGTTTTAGTGATATGGACGAAGGACTTTCTCCTTCATATGAATAAGATATTGGAGACTTTGATTTATCACTCCTTAAAGACGAAACAGTAAGAGACCAAGAGATATATTGATGGAGTTCCTTTACAGAAGAACCTAACAGCCCAAAAGAAAGAATTAGGCAAGTGCTCATTGAAGAATTTGGCAACAATCCTCTTAAACAGCGAGTGGTGCACGATATATTTGGAACAGGCGCTAACATTGGAGACTTCAACTTGGATCACCAACAATTATGCAGAAAATTTTGCGGGTCAATCCTCATCATCGCACACCCTGGCAATCACATCCATGTGATCCACGACTGCACCAAATCCAACAACTCCTGTAGATGTGCTTTCAACCAGTCCCTTCCCAATGAGATCAATAGAAGATATTCTAGAAGAGTCGTTCCAAATTGGAAGTTCACGATCCAGCACTGGGTCAATTTGTCAGTCTATTTGCAGAAGGATTCCAGGAAGTATATCTACTATAGCATCGCCAGGAGAACGTGGCTACCAAGTGGTGAAGCTCGTTGTCTACGATTTTTCAAAGATATCGAAGAAGCCGAAAACGAAGTGATGGAAGGATGCGAATTATCGCTCAACCTTTTTAACTCAATCTCCTTTGGATCCGACCAATCAATTAGTAATGAAATTATTATTTGCGGTAACGAAACAAATAGGCAAAATACCTGGAGTCAAAAGAGAGGAAAGGGAGACAAAATAATCGACTTTTTAAAGGAACATCCGACATCATCGTGTTTTAATTACATCAATGTGGCTATCTTCTGAGTTTCGGTTTTTTGATATAAGTTCAACATTAATTAAGAATTGTCTTAGAATTATGAATAATTATATAACTAACACTTTTTGCAGCAATTGGGACCGTATGTCAGCAATATCGCGCCGAATATTCTCTTCCAAGGCGTCAATCGTCTCGGGCTTATCTGCGTAGACAAGCTACTTCACATAACCCCACAAAAAATAGTCCAGTGGTGTTAAATCGCACGATCTTGGAGGCCACGCCACAGGCCCACGACGCGAGATAAGGCGCTCACCAAAAGTTTCCTTCAATAAATTGATTGTTTCGTTGGCTGTATGGCATGTAGCGCCGTCTTGTTGGAACCAAAGGTTGTCCACATCAACATCCTCCAATTCAGGCACGAAAAAGTCATTAATCATGACTCTATAACGTTCCCCATTGACTGTAACAGTATGGCAGGCTTCATTTTTGAAGAAATATGGACCAATGATTTCCTCTGCCCACAGAGCACACCAAATAGTGACTTTTTGAGGATGTAACGGCGTCTAAACAATGGCTTGTGGATTATCGTCACTCCAAATGCGACAATTTTGCTTATTAACGTACCCATTCAATCAAAAGTGAGCTTCATTGCTGAATAAAATTTTATTGTGAAAATCGGGATCGGTGGCCATCTCGTTTTGGGCCCATTCACCGAACGTGCGACGTGCTTGATGGGCGTTCGTCCATAAACTTATGAAATGGCAAACCAAACTGAGCATAAATCAAGTGACAGCTGGCAAAAAGACCAACTCCGAAAAAAGTATTGCCAGATTGAAAAAAACACCCTTTATTATGGAATGAACCCTTATTAGAGGCAACAGCAACAGAGGCATTAAAAATGTTATTTGGAGGTGATACTGTGTCAGCTAAAGTGAAATATTGTAAATAATATTTTTATTCAAACCCTCTGCTACTAATCCAATAGGAACATATTCAGAACTAGCAGTTCCACTTAAAGTAGGACCAATATCAAAAGCAGTTCGAGTTCCTAATGGTGGAACTTGTCATGATACTTTCATAACTTTGGCTGTTGTTGGTAACATATCAAATTCTGCCTCACTTCAATGAAATGGCAAAAAATCAACTGGTATTAGAGCCATAGATGTAGTTACTTGATCAATAGTGTCCGATGTTTGAATATTTTCAGTGCTATAACCAAAACTTATTAAAATTTTTGTTTTTAAAAAATTCAAATAATTACTTGAACATGGTGGCTAGTCTGTACGATTGAACAACTCCTTCAATTTATTCAAATCAGCCCGCTTATAATCAAGAGATTCGAAAGGTAAATGCTCTACACAACTTGACCTTAACAAATGAAATCTAGCAGACTCTTCCAATGTTGGCTGGTGAGGATCTTCAGGAAACACAAAAGGATCAACAGAGGGAATTGAAGTAAATTCCATTTCTTCCACAAAGACCAAATCTAGAAGTCTACCCATCTTATTATAGATGGAAATTATCTGCGGGAAGTCTAAACTGAAAATAGAGTTTATGAACTCAGTACCATTGGAAAATGAGAAGGTCTGAAGTGGTCATCACTTGAATGTTCCCAACGCACAGTTGCCAAATTAAAAGCACCCAAAATTTGGTTTTTATCATTTGGCTTCAGTTTCTTACCCAAAATGGTGTATTAAGTTTGTGCGGGTGAGAGGGTTTTCAACTACAAGAAGGTGCCATGATAGGTATGGACATATACTCGTATATACAGATATGAGCAGAATCAATTTTAATTTTGTTCGTCCGTCTGTCCTTCTGTGGCCACTTTTTTCTACACCGTTAGAGCTACCTTAATGAAATGAAATATACATTACCAGATTGCTATGTGAGACGATATGGATACTACCACGCCTACCTCCCATATGAAATTTTTCACCCTTTTTAAATTTGCTATAACTTCTGTTCAATTGATGGAATACTGCAATAGCAACTCAACAGTTATGTAGAAATGGGTCCTACTAAACGCTAATAGGCGGTATATATTAAGACCTATTGGAGATATATCAACGAAATCTTACGAGAAGTAACATGCGAATATTATAAAGCTAACTGCAAGAAATGAGGTTGATCAGAGAAAGGACACGCCCACTTTCCATATAAGACACTATCGGGTCTAAAACTACAATTAGCCTATGCTCGTATTGATGTCTTGGGAAGAAAAACAATGGCAGTAATGTACATTTGCTCCATAATAGTGTGTGTTTCAAATATGGTTACATACTACTGCTGCCACACCCACAATTAACCAAAAATCATTACTAAGGTCCTCTTGCAGATTTATCACAGGAAGTTTGCGGGTATCAACAATAATCACCACACAAAAAATAGGCGAGTTATGTTTATATTAGTACGTTTATTAACGCCACAAAGCCTTACGCAAGAAATGGAGCGATCAGATAGAGCCCACGCCTCCCTCCAATATAATCAACTCAAGCTGCCCTACCGAAAATTACCGTGGATATGCTCCTAATGATGATTTATGAAGGATATATCCCCATTGTTGAACTTGTTCGCGTAAAGGGTATTTCGAAGTCGGTCTAACCCGACTTCAGACTTCTTTACTCGTTTCTGTTGTTGTTGTTGTTGTTGAATGTTCGCGGAATTTTATATTTTCTGTATGTGGACAAACAACAGTTTCGATTTGATTTGTGTTAATTAAGATTCCCTCGAGTACAATAGAAACGGTTTCCACAGATGCGCTTCTGTTTGTTTTGTTGAAGCATTTGTGCGAGTATGGTTCAGAATCGGTGGAATGCGTTTAAAACCCATTTCGATGGCACATAATAGTTTTATTAGAGAAACTAGTGCAACTTGCCCTGAAGTGTATAATAAGTTGAAGCAATTGGAAATGAAGACCACAGAGTTCGAAGTTACTTCTAAACATGTCTCCAGCACACTCGCAGTTTCAGGTGACTTGGTCATCAATTGATGAGCAAGTAACTAATTTCTTTTCATTTAGCCTCCAAATCTTCCTCAACTAACTTAGACCTAAAATCCATTCTTGTAGATTTATATGTATGCGATAAATTGCTTAATAAGGAAAAATCATACTGATGTTCCAATAGAGAAGTAAGTGATGTCAATTCACAGTTGAGGATATTTACCTTTATACATTATTTCCAATCTCACACAAAACATTTTACCCCACATTTCGTACCATCTCACATTTTGGCACCTGCGGACGAACACCGCTATAATCAGAATGGCATCAAGACATAGAGTTGGACATGAAAATTCAAATAATTCGCCTCCTTCGCTCAGCTAAGGAACTCCGCTCACATCCCAGCTACAGTTTTTTCCGTTATCTAAGTTACTAACCAAATACACGCCTCAACAAACATATAACTACACATTTACAGCTCGACTGGAATAAATCGATGGGTTGACACTCGAACTGCAATGGTAGAAGGGTCGTACTCGTATAGTAAAGCAAATATGAAGGTATGCCCACTAGCAAAAAAATCCACGCTGGACAGTAACAGTTTGCTTCTTGACATGTATTCAAGGCAGTTCGCATTCCTCGCATGGACCATATGGTTCCTTTTGTGGTTAACTTCCGTGCAGTCAAAGTTGGAGTTGACTGAGCCACACACCGATGGACATGTGACTCACTTGTTAATGCAGATTCAGGAGGAACAAAATTTCGGAACTTTTCTTGTGATGGAACTTGGTGACTGTAGAGAGACACAATTCATCCGTGGCATATCAGTGCCCACCATTATACAAGAATCTCGTCACACTCTTTACATGAAGTCACTATTCAACAGCGAAGTTTTGGTTCTTGTGTGCCTCAGTTATGATGTAGAATTCAAGGTGCTACGAGCGTTGAGTTCGATTCTGCACCGAATGCGCCAATCAAGAATTGTATTTATATGGAAACAACCTGAGTCAGAATCAGAATACTTAACAATCGAGTTGCTGAAGTTAGTAAAGTACTGCCAGGAGAATGATATGATAAACATCATAGTCCTGTTCAGTGACTTTTATAAGACGGGCAATTACACTAGTTATCACCACTACGGATATTTGGAATTGGAGACGCTCAACTTATTCAATTTGACTGGCGATATTTTTCCTCCTAGATTGCAGAATCTTCAGGGAAAGCAGATTTTAGCATTGGCCGACTTTGAAGTGAGAGCGTCATCTTTTATGACCAAATTTTTGCGAACGTTTTCTGAAAAATTGAATGCCAATCTGACTTTTCCAATCGAAACTGACAAACATTATTATGTGGGTAAAGTGATACAATTCACGCGCAATAAAACTGTGGATGTAGGAGCAACTCTGTTCTCTCCGAGATTTGAAAATAATCCACATGAATACATGTATCCGGTGGATAGCCTGCAGTTGATGGTAATGATTCCGACTGAACCGGATATTCCCATTCGAGAAATTTTCTTCAGAATCATTGCCGATTATCGAGTGTGCCCTTCTATATTCTTATTGTTTATTATACTTTCGATTCTACATACGTTCAGTGGAGCTGAGTTCATTGGACGTTGTCCTAGAAAGTTATACAAATTGGAAACCGTTTTCAATGATCGGATCCTACGAGCTTTGATGGCGCAATCATTCTCAATGCCGAAGGAAATTCTACTCAACCAAAAAATGAAATTCACATACTTTCTTACTCTCGTGTCGGGCTTGGTTCTGACTACTATGTACGGGGCCTATTTGAACGCATACTTGGTGCACCTATCTCCGGAACGTGGAATCGAAACCTTCGGTGATATGTTGGAATCCAATTGTAAGATTCTTTTATACAGAGAGGATGTACCAGGTATCATTGTTATGAAAGGAAAGGAATTTTGGAGCAAGTATAGCGGTGCCTTTGAAATAATTGATTCATATGAGGAATTTGCACATATGCGGGACTCTCTCAACATTTCCTATGGATACATCGTATCCACGGCATTTTGGTTCATTTATTCACAGCGCGTGCAGTTATATACTAGGCAACTATTTCGGATTCCGAAGGAAATGATAATGGATATTTTTTTCCCGGTGGCTGCGCCCATATATGAAAACTCAATCTTCAAAAATGCACTCGATCAATTTACTTTGGATATAAATGCCTTCGGGATTGGGGAATATTGGAATAAATTGATTTCCCAGGAAGTGGTGGCTGGTAGGAAGATGTCCTTAGAAGACCCAACTAGCAAGCGTTCCATCCATCCAATGGAGCTGAACGATTTCTTCTGGATTTGGGTATTGTATTTGTTGGCAAATGGTGTTGCAATTCTTGTGTTTGCAATGGAACGTTTCTTATTTATGCAAACCAAGAAAGACGAAGATGCGAAAGTAAACTCTGGAATAGCTTGATTCTCAATAGATATTATCTTAGTTCCTCAAATATTCACGCACTCATAAGTAATTTTGTATGGCACCAAATATAAGGGGGAGGCTGGTCCGTTGAACAGTCTGTCCTCTGCATTGCTAATTTTTTAAAATAAATGTTATTCTATTTAGAAACTGCTTTATAAATGAGAACTTTGTGATCTAGTCACAGTTCGGTGTTCTTATTAAGCAAGCAACTGATATCTCGTTCCGTAATTTTCAATTGTGACGTTTTGCTACGATTTGCCTGTGGTAAGTCTGTCGAGATGCCCGCTTAAGTATGTTACTTCTGTAACTTGAGGAATAGATAAGTTTTTTTCATTGGCGCGATTGTGCCCGTTTGCTGGCTAGGGGACTCAACTAGTGTCACGTAATCACTGAGTTCTGTTGATGCGAGCTCGGATTAGTATACAAGCTCAAGATGGCGGTATATTGACTTCGTCAGGCTATTGTTCTGTAGATAGGTTATGAATTGAACACTATAAGTAACTTTGGCCCAAGTACACTTCCTTGAGCAACTCCAGTTTTAATGTCATAAACGAACTCCTTTTTCTTCACTCTTACTCCATACCTCAGATTGAGCAAATAAGTTTTTATTAGATGGTGGACTTCTGCAGGTAAAAAATTCTAATGTAATAGTCCAACGTGTCTATCCAACCTGGGAAGTATCTCGGTAAATTGCTGAACAGCACTTTTTATCCTCGAAAGGTTTTTTCATCTTATTAGTGATGCGATTTAGTTACTCTACTGTAGCCTGTTTTGGGCGAAATCCAAATTGATCAGCTGGGTACTATACCAGTTTTTTCAACATCTGGAAGCTTTTCCAATGTCAGTGGTCTTTCAAACAGTTGTGACAGCGTTGGAAGTTTGATTGGTTTGTAGGACACCGATTGACTTTATTCTATCCGGATTCAGGTATCATGATTACCTGTGTTACTCCGGACTTTAAGATCTAGTAGTAAGTATGCTAGACTCGGGTGATGTAGTAGTAAGGATGCTAGACTCGGGTGATGTAGTAGTAAGGATGCTAGACACATACTCGGGTGATTGTGGGTCAGAATCCTACCACGGCCATGGTCTGAAAAATGTTTCTTTGAAGGGTTTTTCTCTTCGCATCAAAAATCTTAATTGCTATTGCGCATTCCGCCAACTGACATAATTATTAATGGTGCAAGGTATTATAATAAATAATAACTGTTCAATCTTCCAATCTGGTGCAGAAATAAACAGTTCGAAATATAGCTTTGAGCAGTTGGGTTATCAATCTGAAAGTTATGTGAGATAATTCTGTTAAAATGTTGCTAGTAATTATCTGGGTGTATGAGGATTTTTCAGATTGATATTGTTCAGCACATTGTATATAATTTCCTTTGTATTCAGTTGTATTAGGGTTGTCGTATCTTGGCTGACCGAAGGAGGAATTATGTAATTATTGATCGCAGAATTTAGATGAAAAACTTTTTCCAAGTCATGAGTAACGCTAAAGATTTATCTTTATCACTACTGGCCCAGCTTCCATCACTGAATCTTAATCGTGGCTCAGAATCCCAGGGATTTTTTATGTTTTTCTTTACCTTCCTTATGGAGTAGTTAGACTTATCTGTACTCGTATAGTTTCTTACATGGTTTTAAAGGTCTTCTAGTGAGGCTAAATTGGGGCACATTTTGGGTAAAGAGTGGTTCTCCTTTGTTCATAGGGGATTTGTGTTTTTGAGTTTCTCGTTATAAGCATAAATCTTCGTTGACGAGACGTTTCAGTATATCTTTTGTGGGAAGTAGTAATGTAGGAGGAAGTGCATGTATATCTGCAGACATAAAGAAATACATTTGTATTTTGAAAGGGTGCTTCGATATCGGCTTCGCAGTTTAGCCATGGTGTGATATTTACTCTTATATTTTGGATACTTGAAGCCAGAATGTTTTTGATGAGATGCGTAAACAAGACCTTTTGGAAACAATTAAATCATCACCGGAAAATTATCAGAAGATGTCTAAACATGGTTCCACTGTAACCATATTTCTATTATCACCAAACTTAATAAGATCTGGCATCTTCAATGGATCTGTAGCCCAGTATCTTAGATAGCCAGAGGATAGAAAGGCAAGTTCAGGAAGACGATTCATAAGAGCAGATAATAATTGTCCGTCTAGAAGGGAGTGATAAACACCTATACCATAGAGAAGGGGGGGAGGCCAACTGAATTTAAATATCGAAGGATCAAACCTTGATGACAGAGTCGGATTTGGAGTTTTCTCAAAAGTACTGGGACTGCAACTTTCGTTTCGTCTCCCCGACCATTGCAGTGTTTATTAAGCAGAGGTCCTAGCCATAAAGGAGGTAGTTGTCTACTTAAGTAACGCCGTAACAAAAAGCCACTTTAAATATCTACTCGTATGGCCAGGCGGCCATCAAGTCAATGAAGTCGGTGGCACTGAAATCAAAGGTTGCCCAGGACTGCCTGGCAGTCATAAATGATATCTGCACTGTTTTCAGGGTATGCTAATATGGGGTCCGGGACACAGGGATATTGAAGGGAATGTTAGGGCTGAGCAGCTACCCAAACGGGATGCCAACCTTCCTCTGTGAACGGACAGAACGGACACCTGTGAACTAAAGGATAGCATCATGCGTGAGGCCAATAGGTCTTAGTAGACGAAGGCACTAGCTTAACGACTAGGCTAATGTGACCGGAACTTGATAGGACAAAATCAAGAGACTTGCCTGGGTAGTCGATCTATCTCTAAGGTAGGGGCTTGTACAACCGTTCATTGGCCATTCGGCAGGCATGCTTCAGTCTGGGAGTATTCTCTCATGAATACTGCAGAAGCTGTGGGGATGAAGAGAAGGAGGAGACTATGGAACAGCTCTTCTGTAGGTGCCGAACTCTAGCCAAAAGCCGAACGAGCTCTTTAGGCAAATACACTGTTAGTTCTCTTACGGAAGTGTCCGGCGCGAGGGTCTCACAAATTCTGCGCTTTATTAGGGCTTCGAAATGGTTTCACGGATAAAAGTAGAGCTGCAGTGTGATGCGGTGGTAGCGCAATGGACCAATAGTGGTTTGAGTGAGTTGGTCTGTAGACTGAGTACCACAAAAACCTAATCTATCCTTAGAATTCCTCCCGAAGTGCTTTCGAAAACTCACTAACCTACAGATCAGTGACTGAAAACCTGGGAGCAGTAAACCGCGCTTAAGTACTGTTGAAGTAATTTTGACTAATGGGGCAATCGGAGTTGTTGGTTGTGTTTGATTCGATGTATCGATATTTTAGTCAATTAGTTTCACTGTAGGAGTGTTGTCTCTATTTACAAGCACCCATGAAATGTGTTTATGCTGCTCTTGTAAAATAGGTTTAAAACTTGTTCATATGTTTGTGCAAGATATCATTTCTCTAGGAAGAAGAGTATCCTTGCTAGAAATACCTTCTTGTAGACTACCAAGGTAGCTGTTTGCAGTTTGTATTTGTTGTAAAGTTGGTTGTATCATATTTGCATATAGTAGACGAAGTATTTGAATTATCCGATGACTACCTGGATTGGTATCTGGTCTCAGGTCAGAAGTGAGATTGCTTTGGAATATATAAAAGATTCTATAATGTCAAAAATCCCAACTTTATGGGACAAACCCAATAGTGAAGTAACAATCGTGGCATACTGTCATGTCCGCGGTTCATGTGTTCTTTACGTTGTAGAGAAGTCTCTTACAGTTTTTTCTGAGTCCCCTTATTTTCTCCCTCCACAACTTGGTTTTTTGTTTTCCCCTGGGACAACTGAGGGGCCAAGAGACCAATAGAGCCTTATTATGAGCAACCGTCAGAACCGCCACAGACCTATTAATTTCGGCACACGTCCTTGTGCTTGTGGGGTTCTGAGCCACAGTCACCATGTAGAGGTCCCAGTTTGCCTTCTTGACATTTCTAAAAGCCTTAGGGTTAGGTAGACTATCGGGAAGATCAAACTGAATTAACCTATGATCCGAAGAGGAGTGTTCCTCTAGAACTCTCCAATACGAAATCCGATCAAAATTTGATTCAGAGGCAAGGGTTATGTCAAGAACTTCTTGCCTATTAGCAGTAATGAAAGTGGGTTCTGACCCCTTATTACATATAAGAAGGTTAGTCGTTACACTATATTCATATAATGACCCACCGCGTGCATTGACATCCGTGCTTCCCCAGATGTCGTGGTGGGCATTGGCATCGCATCCATTAATTACAGCCACCCGTTGAGCCTTTGCATCGACAAGAAGCTTCTGTAGGTTGGCTTTCGGAAGGATTTCAAGGTCATGAGCCGTATAGGCCGAGACCAGCCAGTACCGTCCCTTGCCAGTTTCCAGGCAGATGACCGTCAAATCCTTGTTACTCTAATTGGGGAGAATAAATGAGATAACATTATTCCTAGTGAGGATTCACTTACCGTATACAGCAAGCTGCAATTATCAGTCCTGAAACCTCAGACCAAGTCCCCGTATGTCCAGGGTTCTTGGATCAGGACAACGTCTACTCCGCCTTTTGCAAGACGGAGCTGAAAGCTGGCAGATGCAGCGTTCGAGTGATGGAGGTTAATCTGAACTATTCGTAGCATCTCTGCTACTTGTAGCGCTGGTCACCTCCACCACCGTGACATCAGCCTCAGACTCCTCCGAGTCTGACTCCAGAAGGACTTCCTCCTCACTGAGCGTGGTTGTCCCTAGGAGACTCACCAAACCCCCACAGTTCACATAGAGTCACTGCGCTTCGGATGCATGGCTGAGTCCTTAGCAGCAGTAGGATCAGAAGTTACTTCTAAAGGATTCACTCCCACTTGATCCATATCGGACGGTTGCCAGTCCTTTTTGCAGACCTTGAGACTTGTGGCTGAGAAGCCATAGCCCACGACCCAATTGGATTCAGCCAGAGTCGCCAGAGATTCGGCGTTCACCACAAGGTTTACTGACATGGAATACTATGATGAAGATTCTACTATGATTCCTAGTGGTAATTCTCCCAATTTGCACCTTCTGATAGAATTATTGCATTATACTCTTTGAATATATTGAGTAGAAACTAATCACATAGAACGCCGAAGAGATGGTTTCTAAGATGAGTCCTTCTGCGTTTACCATGCCTTGGTCATAATATATCTCTACAGAGTATGCAGAAGTCTTCTGAAACCATATCGGAACTAATTGTTGATTAGTGACAGTTAGAACGCCACTCAGTGTGATTCAATATGTTATCATCAACCAATTGTCATTGGTCAATGTTCTGGCGGATTGCTTCGAATTAGGGCGTTTCAGATGTTCAGTTATATATATTCAATATTATAGGTCAAATTCTGCAGTTATTCATTAGCATAACTATAGACTTTGTCTATGTTTTGAACAGCTTAATACCTAGAATCGGCTTGCAATAGTTTATTATATATTATTATACCATTGATCAGTAACAAACAGGCACGCAGACAAAATACTTCTGAATTGAGAGATGGTTTGTAGGTGAACTCGGACCTACCTCTGCCTCTGTCTACAGCGGACATTTTTCATACTATATCCATATTTCCAAACTTTATCGGCTCTTTACTCTGTTCTGACCAAGCTTACAGAAACCATTTTCTTCTGATTACTCCTTCGCCACTAGATTTGAAGAGTTCGTCCTTTCGTTTCAATTGTTGCTATTTTTGTGCACTTTCCATTCTGTTGGACCTGCCTTTTATTTAACTTTTTTATTACTCGTATATTTTCAATTTTTTCTCGTGTCAACAGTCTCAGAAACAAGAAAAAATTTACAATTTGCCCTTTGGGGATCATTTCAGTGAATGGTTCCTTTGAGAAAATTGCCATCTTAGGATTTATTTGCGTTATCGCTTTGCCAAATCCACGCAAAATTTCATTTTTATACATTGTTTAATAATTTTTGTTGTTTACTACGCAATCTACAACAGGGGAGCAATAACTTTGCACAGTGTGCTTCCTGAGGAGGTCATAGGCCGAAGTGGAGTGATTTTTCATATAAGCGAAGCTGATGGTTGTGTGGGAGTGGGTTTTTCTATGGGCATGTGATTGTGTATTTGTGTGGTTGTGTGTGTTTCTGTGTGTGGCTGTGTGTCTGATTGTGTGTTTGTGTGAGTATGTCAATATTTACTGTTGGTGGTGTTTTTGCTCTGCTCCTATTTCTGTGGAAGTTATATATTTAATAAACTTTGCTAAAGTGAGATTACGTTTTTATTGGTTTGGTTCCCATCAAATATGAGCAGAATTTCATCGAGTCGAGAAAGCAAATACATCACAGCCTGTCATTTATATCATCGTAATAACTTTTCCTGCAACATAAAAAACATTTTAAATATTCCACTTGCAAACTTTTCTAATCCCTTGGAGTCTCTTTCCCTGTATACGTCATGGGTGCCGTAATTGTTAAGTATTGTAGAAGATGTTATTCTGCTTAAAAGTTAGGCAAGTTAAAATTTGATTCGGTTATTAGAGATACCAATGAATCAGGTGCTTTAGGGTTGTTAAAAAAGAACAAATATTACGATATAACACTGATTATAGTAATATGTCAACTGTATAAAAGTCACCTCAACTTTAAGTGTCAAATAATAAATACTTCCTGTTCTCTCTTCTTCTAATACTTCCGTTGTATTAAGACGTGTTTTATTTGCCTGCGCTTTGCATAATTTTAACAAGGGTCCACTTTGTCATATCAACTACTGAGCGTATACTATCCAGGTTTAGTCTCTAAAGATATCTGGCCATAGTCATAGCGTATGCTTTGACTATAGGCGGATATCTTAAGAGACTAAACCTAGACAGTACACGCTTAGTAGTTGCTAAGACAAAGGGGACACTAAAGGACCTGATTCATTGCATACTTTATGACTATGGGCATATGGGTGAGGACTACATTAATGCTCAAGACAAGTTCAAAGGGCCCCCAGGGTCAAAACACAGGAGAACCCCCAACAATAATTGCAGCTGACAGTGCAACCGGGCTGTCTTATAACACCGGCAGCAGCCAGGCGTTCACTAGATTTTCTTTACGTTATCCAGACCGCCAACACCCATATTTGGAAGAGAGAAATCACCTGATCAGACTTTCAAAGTAAAGTAGATAATATTGTTCAGCAGCCAAGGAAAAACCGGCGGCCAACTAAATCTAAGCAGAGCACCAGTTACTGACATCCAAGACCATAACGATCTGAACTGATCTGAACGAGTCAGTCGTTCGCGCCGAATGTTGGATAATACCGGATTGAGTCAGTCGCTTGCGCCGTGTAATGACTACCAGAGGTCCGGCGACAGGAAAAGATTACAGCCGCAGTAAGAATATAGTATAGTTATAAAGATTGTATTAATGAAGGAATTTCCAAGTGCAACCAACCAAATTTCGCAGGTAACGAAGACTGCTCGCCGCTGAGTCTACTTCAGCTATAAAATATTAAAGACACCCAGCGTGTCGTTACAATCTTCAGAGACATGGTTATGCTAGGTTAACCAGGCACCTTGCGAGCTACGCAAGTTGCAGCCAGAGGCCGATTGGGCGATCGTGATACCTGTGTTTGGAGAAAAACAACTCCTCCTACCCCTCAAAAAATCCTCAGCTTCCCTTGATATTAACCAAGCCAGAAGCTTTTGTGAAGTTGAGAATAGCAGTTAGTTGTAGCTCAGCTAAATCTTGTAGTTCTTCTAAGAAGGCCGAGCCCATATACCTAGCTCGCCTCCTCTGAGGACCGGGCAATCACAGAGCAGATGTTTCACCGATTCCTTCTGCTCCTCATCCCCACAACTCCAACAATAATATCTGAAAGGAGCACCTTACCTGGCTGACATTTGGGAGTATGATACTGTACCCTGTCAGAACCCCCACGACAGTCCTGATTTCTCCTCTACTGAGCAGAAGAAGTATATCAGTCCCATTTTGGCTCAGTTTTGGTCACCTGTATTGAGATGTTCGACAGTCGGCGATTAAGTACCAGCGTTCATTTATGAATCTTTTTATAGTGGTTTCGATCTTGTTTATGCACTCCATGGGAGGTGGAAGGATGTCCTCCATCTGCCTCTGTTCCCACAGTTCCGATCCGAGGCTGGCACATTCGTCAGATTTTTCAGAAATAAAACCTCGGTAGTAACTTCATATTTTAGCCATACTATGAATCTTATAGGGAACAAACATAAAAATCTTCGAATCAAGTGTCCACCCTCTTTTTTCAAATGCTACCATTTTATTGAAGAATGGTATCACATTTTGACTTTAATTCCTAAACAAATTCGAATTAACTCTACAAGAGAAGAACAGTTAAATAATTTCATTTAAGTATGTAAATATAATAAATATGGATATTTTCAGAACTTTCCAACTAACACGACTTCTAAATAAAGAACCGGGATTCTTGTACACAAAAGTGTCCCATATAAACTCTCCCAAATATAATCTAATATTTGAATTGTCGTACTAGAGGTAAATATTAGATATCCAAAAATAATAGCTTCAATTTACAAGCCACCCGAAAAAAGTATATCAGACACTGACGTACCGAACATTTTAAACTCCTTCAATACACCCGCAGTATTAACAGGAGAGTTCAACGGATAGAGTCTCATGTGGGGTTCTCGTTGTCATAACCAGCGTGGAAAAATGAGAGAGAATTTTATACTCAACTGCAATATTTCTTTACTAAACAATCATAGCCCAAAACACTCCTCAACCCACGATAAATTCACTAATGTTGATTTATCTCTTTGCTCACCTTCTCTTTTCCCATACGCCACGTGGAATGTTTTGGATGATCTCTATAATAGCGACTACTCTCCCATCTTCCCTAGCTTTAAAATATCCACATATCAATCTCCAATTCCTCCTAAAGAGCCAACATTCAATTGCAAACGTGCTAACTGGATTCTATTTCAGAATGCAGCTGTGAGGTCCAGCTTATGAGCCTTAAGAACTACGCGTACTGGAAATCTCCCAGCAGAAGGAGGCTTCGTTGAAATTGAACAGGGAATGCAGATTCTGTGTTGTGGTCTAACATCTCGTTTATTTTATAACACCTCGCATATTTTGTGTAAACAAATACAACTCTTAAAAGCTCGTAAATTCCCTGTCAGGATGGAATCAGCTCTGTGCGCAAGCTTAAAAGCAATCTGGATTTCAATAAAACACCACCAAGACGATCGATCAAACAACCTCCATAGACTTTAAGCGCAGAGTCATTTATCGACAAACTAACAAGGCATGGTAAGGGAGGCACAAACTCTACATTCGACAAGCAGCTCTTCCTAGACACTATTACACCACTCAAAGAAAAGAATTGATCTCCGATTTTCATAGTTTCAAAGCTTTCGCAGTCGTAGACGAGAATGGAAAATATATTTCCAGAGGATTGTTACCGCATGGAGCGTACTTGAAGCAGAAGCCCAAGCCGTATTATCCAGCCTCCAATGGATTGAAAATAGATGGGGAAACTACGTCGTTTGCACTGACAGTCGCTCAGTGTATGAGGCAACAAAAAACTATTCTAGCAATTTAGAATTTATAGAAAACTAGCTCTTACCCGGTGCGCTTCGCTACACCTAAATCGATTAAAACTCTTAAGGGTTTTTACTTTGTGTTTTATTTATTGTTGTAAAACTATTACTTATTTATATAACATTTTGGTATACAACATTTTTGGTTTTTCCACCTGGCGCGTAAATGAATAAGCACCTTGGTGTTCCCACTCTCGAACATGCGACATACAATTGGCCGTGGGAGAAGCACGGTTCTTCCAAATTGACGCCGCACAAAAACGTTTGCCCTTGCGATTTGTTTATGGTCATCGCAAAGGCAAGATGTACTGGGAACTGCAAGCGCTTAAATTCAAACGGCATGTCCGTTGGAATAATTGGAATGCGTGGTAAGAGTACAACTTCACCTGCTGCCTTGCCATTTAGTATGGTTGCTTCAATCAAATTTGGAAACAATTTTTTGACTGAAAGTCTTGTGCCATTACACAAAGTCGGTGGCTTCAGATTTCGTAGAAGTATAATAGGTGAACCGACTTTCAGGACCAAACGATGCGGTGGCAGACCGGGGGGAATTCAAGAATTCAGTTGGATAATTGACTACTTCATCTTGATTCAAAACGCTATCAATCGATGTATATGTTGTAGCTTCTCCTGGCAGTTTTTCTTGAATGGCAAAATTGATTTCATTGACGTGTACATTTTTCGGTGCCAATATTCCGCGTTCACTTAAGTAATCATTGCGTTGATACTGTTGAACAATATTCGGAAATACACTTTCAATCAATTCTTCTTTCGATTGTAAAAGTGTACAAAAGTTGTTCTGCAATGTGATCAAACCGGTATCATCGATTGGTATTTTGCCTTCGCCAATGTCCAACAACTGCTTCGAAAACGCCGCTGCGGATCGATCATTTTGCAATTGGACTCGCATGTTGATGGTAAGAGTCAGCCTTTGAACATGTCTCCACAAAACTGACGATTTTAAACATGCGTTTATTTCGTCTGCAGGAGTTGATCGAGGAATGACTGGCAAAGTTTGCCTAAATTCGCCGGATAATAATACTAATGCCCCGCCAAAAAGTTGTTGATTTGGCGTAAATCTTGCATTGTTCTATTGAATGCTTCTAATGACTTTTTGTTAGCCATTGGGCACTCATCCCATAGAACTATTGCAGCTCCTCGCAAAACTTTTGCCATTGCTGAATTCCTCGATATGTTGCATGTTGGTGTTTCAACGACTTGGATGTTCAACGGTAATTTCAAAGCAGAATGTGCTGTTCGGCCGCCATCAAGTAGAGTAGCAGCGATGCCTGACGAAGCAATTGCCAACGCAATTTTCTGCTGTGACCGTATATTAGCAAGAATCAAAGAGATCAGAAACGTTTTCCCTGTACCACCGGGCGCATCCAGAAAGTAGAATCCACCGGCGTTAGTGTCAACCGCTCGTATAATATTATCATAAGTATTTTTCTGCTGAATATTCAATTTGGTAATGTTAGCTTGTATGAAAGCATGCAATTCATTGCAATCGAATTGTTGTTCACGTTGAAGCTCATGGTTAAGCATATCAAGCGCTGAACGATTGGGCGCAGTTATGTCAAGTTGCGCTAATGTCTTATTCGCAATTTTAAGGCACAGATCTTCGACCAATATCAAAGCATCATTATACATTTCTAATGTATATAGCAAGTCTGCTTCGATTACGCGCCAAAATCAATAAATCCTCGGTCATGTAGTCTTTGTACTTATTCCACAGTTCCTGCGGATTTGACGGAAGGCATGTAGATATTATTATGGCCAATAGTACGCGTATTTGTTTTGGATGAGATGTGACTGATGCGTCATGAAGTGCGGTGTCCCAATGCATATCATCTTCCAACAAATGCAATCGCTGACATGCTTCACGATACGTCGCACACAACTGACCGTCAACAGTTTTCAAATCATCAAATGATCTTGGTCCGCGCACGTTGACTAATAGCAGACGCAAATAGAAACATTCGGCGTTGTTCGGATGGATGTTGTAAATGCGTCCTATGGCATCGGTTTTACGGATATTTGGATAACCGTCAACATGCTCCCCTTGCTTTCGTCGTTGAAATATTTTCGATGATGAATTCCAAGTGAAATATTTTGGTATTTCGGAATATAGCAATGTTCTTGCAAATTCATCGTTTTCACACAACTCGAAGAAGGCAGTTAGTGTTGTCCCCGGTGGTCGTGCTGCTCTCTGTTGTACATTTTCTGCAGTGAAATAAACGCGTTGACCATTTTCGAGATGAACTGCCAAATGAACAACAACGGGATACCGGTCGTGTATTGGGAACGATAAAATGCGCCATACCGCTTCGTTGCTGCTTATATAACGGCCCATTTGGTATTGCTGAATTTCATCGATAATCAGCCACCCCGAAAACTTCCATATCACTGCCCTTATTTACGTATTTGCAGATGTATTTGATCGATTTGACAGAGTTGCAATATTCTACGTTGATGTGCGCTCGAAAATTTTTGACAACAATGGTGAATACGGCACGACCCAACGATTATCAACATCAACGTCTTGATTTCGAACTTTTATGACCGTTGAATTACCGCCATCTTCAGCGGATCGACGCCGATATAATGGATATCCGTCATTTTCAGTGATTGTATCAGCAACTAAAGTTCTTGCATGGTGACGTTGGATTAATAGCGCCGCAAGGACCGTGGATCATATTTTTTGTTACAACGCCGAACAATTGTGGGTCGATTGCTTCATCTGGAATTTCCGCTGAGGTGACTTTATCAATCTGATCTGGTCGTATTTTGCGAACTAACCAAATCAAGATGTGTGCATGCGGTAATCCTCTTTTTTGCCATTCGATAGAGTACATCCAGCATCGAACTTCTCCAAAAACACGAAGTTTCACAATTAAATTCATCAATGCTTTTTGCTTTTCCCTGAATCCACGTGCTGATATGTCGTCACGATCAGTTGTTGATTGACCGGGGAACAAATGGTCTTTGATGTCATTCCACTGAGGATTGCACGTGAACGTTATGAACAGATCCGGTCTGCTGTAATGGCGCACATACGACATCGCATCATGCGCATACTCGGGCATATGGCGCGGACTGCCGATGTATGTTGCTGGCAATATTGTCAGACGTCCAATGTTATTCACATTTGCATCATTCATTACGGCATCTCTCAAATGGATGTACTCTTCAGATCGCAATTTCGCTTGGTTGAATCGAATAAAGTTGAGACGTTCGGTCTCGATCTTCGCATACATGTCAACCAAATACTGATGGAAAAGCTTGCGACATTTGAAGATGTAGTTGTCTTCTTGCGGACGAATCATTATTCTGTACGAATATAAGTTCATCGCACTGAGTTTTTTCGGTGTTTCTTGGCCTATAAATGAACAATACGCAAAATGTTGAATCGTAAGAAAATGTACTTTTTAAATTTAATGATTATTTACCAGTAGTTGGATTTATCAATCGGATATTGATGTGATAGCCGTCATCACCTCTCCAGAATAATATCGGATACTGTAATGCATCATAACTACGGTGTAGCTCGGAAACACGCTGAAGTTGTTCGTTTCTACGGTGCAGTACAATATCTCGCGATTCAAACTGTTCGCCTACAATGACGATTGCCACCTCATCGATTGTTGGTGCGTTGAATCGTCTGGCATGCTGCCCCATCGGCATTTTGTCTGCTCTGATGACGATTCGATGGTTATCAGACGGCATGCGGTCCAATGCGATTTTGAACAATCGAATCAATTCATTGTGTTCATGGAGAAATGTTTGCAAATTCAGTACGATTTCTCGCCTTGTGCCGGTCCCAATTGTACACCGTTGAGTTGGTCAGTTTCATTACCGATAAAATATAATTGCAAAAATTTATAGTCATCATTGGCAAATGGTAATAGCGAGCCTGCTCGATGGTATATTTGTCCCTGAATCTATAATGTTTGTGCATTAAATTTGGATGAATGATTGGAATATTTAAAAATGTCAAATGTTTCACTGGAAATTCAATGCAAAGTAATCACCTTGAATGTCGGCATAAATGTATCTTTAATGATCTTTGTGGCACCAAAAGAAGTCATTTGAAAACATGAATTGTATGCTTGAATGTTCTGCAAAAAATGCTTAGATGTCGGCGATTCTCCAGTGAGCAAGGAATATAATGGTTCTGGTGGCGGTTCCAATGCAGGCAGTTTCACTATGCCACCGGAGCAGTACATGCCAGCTGTTTCTTCTCGAAACTTCGCTGCATTGCAATGCGTACAAATAATATCCATTGCTCCAATGGAACCATGCAGGCTGTAGTCGCAGTCAGGATCGTAGTGAAAGCCAACATGTTCCATTTGATCGCGAAGACGAAGCGGAACTCTGCCTTGGCGATAATTTGGCCGTTGATTGTCGGCGGATTCAGCTCTAAACTGTGCACGCCGCTCTCTGTACACCGCTCTACCTCGGGCATTCACTTGAGCGCGTTGCTCTTCGCTTTGATTTCTTCTCGATATTGACATTCGATGTGAATCACGCCTATGCCTGCCAACCGTATTACGTCTGCGTAGTGGAGGCATTTTCTAAAGTATTCTTTTCGAATAAATGTAGCAAATCGATTGAATTAAATCTGGAAAAAACACACAATGTTGCGATGCCAATGTTTTTTAATAATTGTAAACATTCGCCAGCTGTTTCTGTTTATTTATTAGTAAAAGGCAGGACTGCCAATCTTGCGGAGTAAAAGGCAGGACTGCCAATCTTGCGGAGTAAAAGGCAGGACTGCCAATCTTGCGGCAAAACAATAATAAAAATCCCAAAAAACACGTAAAGCCAAACAGAATTAATTGCAAAACGTGCAATGATACACACATTAAATTTCTTATGTGCACCCTCCACACAGACCCCAATCACTTCTGAAAATTTCATTGAAATCGGGCAAGCCGTCTAGGAGGAGTATGCGAACAGGAAGTTTTGCCACTTCATTTTATATATATATAGATATACAACAATTGCTCACCGTAATGAAAAATAAAGTCCAAATTATGTCGATACCAGGGCATTCAGGTATATCTGGAAACGAGCTAGCTGACTTAGCAGCTAAAGATGCACTAAACTGTCCATTAAAATACTTTAAGCAATTCCCCAAAAAAGTATTATTACTTCAGCCAGGAGATATATATATATATATATATATATATATATATATATATATATATATATATATATACAAAACGTTAAAAATGAATGGGTACGATATGACCACCATTATAAAAGGGGAAGCGTCTCTGATCCTTCCTCACACCACATGTATCACCATGAACAAATGCTACACGCGACTTTGACTGGGTCACACCCTAATAACCCACATGCATCTCTTTAAAAATGAATCTCAACCCCGATGCTGCTTCTGCAATAATTCAGCTCTCACCATCTGACATCTCCTTTCTGCCTGTCCCTCCATTTCCACCATCCGACCCTTAGTATTCCAAAATAAAAATCCTGCAGAAATTCTTTCATCCGACTCTCATGAAAATATTTATACAATATACAGTTACGCTGGAGGACGGTGGAGGTCGGTGGAGACACTAGAGAACGTTAGAGACCACGAGATGAGACTAGAAGATTTTCTGGGTATAAATCCGGAAAAGATATAACAACTCAATAGATACGAGGGCGGATTGATATTGAAGCTACCTAGCGCTAGATGGCAGCACAAACACAAATACTTTTTTTTTAGAAATTGCGATCTGTCAAACGTCAACTGTTAAAATTTCTCCCAAATTCATCGATTAGTTTATTTGTTGTAGTCGTTTGAAATAAGCAACTTTTGTGTTTCTTGCAAAATGGAAAAAAGCGGATTTCGTGCAGTGATTAAACACTATTATTTGAAAGGGAAAACGGCGAAAGAGACAAAAGAAAAGCTCGATAAACATTACGGTGAGTCTGCTCCGTCAGATTACATGGTAAAATATTGGATTGCTGAATTTAAACGCGGCCGAACAAGCACTGCAACCATACCATCAACAGGAAGGCCAAAAGAGGTGGTTACTGAAGTAAATATCAAGAAAATCCTCGATATCGTTATGAATGATCGCCAAGTCAAGTTGCGTGAGATTGTTGAAATGGTAAACATATCATATGAACGTGTGTTCAACATTTTGCATGAACATTTGCATATGAAAAAGCTATCGGCAAGATGGGTGCCGCGTTTGCTCAGTGTCGAACAGAAACGAGTTCGACAAACCACTTCACAGCGGTGTTTGGACATGATAAAGCGTTATCCTGTTGATTTTTGGCGTCGATTAATAACTGTTGATGAAACGTGAGTCCACCACTACACACCTGAAACCAAAAATCAATCGAAACAATGGGTGGAAGCTGGTGGAAGTGCTCCGAAGAAGGCGAAGGCAGTGAAATCGGCTGGCAAGGTTATGGCCACTGTATTTTGGGATGCACACGGAATATTGCTCATCGATTATCTTGAAAAAGGATCCACAATCACAGGAAAGTATTATCGTGCATTATTGGATCAATTGATTGATGCAATCAAAGAAAAACGACCACATTTAAAGAAGAAAAAAATGCTCTTTCTTCAAGACAACGCCCCGGCTCACACAGCATTAGATACGATGCTAAAATTACGTGAAATACACTTTGAATTGGTTAGTCAACCGCTTTATAGTCCAGATTTAGCTCCTAGTGACTTTTTCCTGTTTCCAAACTTGAAAAAATGGCTCGCAGGAAAAAGATTCATCTCAAAGGAAGAAGTGATTACCGAAACTAACGCGTATTTTGAAGGATTCCCGAAATCGTATTATTCAGATGGTATAAAAAAGTTGGAGTATCGTCTTACTAAGTTTGTCGAAGTAAAAGGAGATTATGTTGAGAAATAAACGGTTTTTGAAAAAAAAAATGTTTTTTTCCTACTTAGGTAGCTTCAATATCAATCCGCCCTCGTATGAGTTTAGAAGTAATAATAATGAGAAGCGAAAGATGAAAGTGATGGCATACTGGAGGTTTCAAAGCTTGATAACTCTTTGTATTAAAACCCTGTATGAACAATCTAGGACACAAAAAATTAACATCCTTAATTTTGTACATCATAAAAGAGAGGGAGATATCAGCAGTAAATTCAGTTGAAATATTATAAACTTGTTTTCAAGTAACATTCATTCAAGTAAGTTCAAATGGCTCCATTGTCATCTCACCTTTCAAAAGAATAGCACACTTGGTAATGCCCCCCCACTATTACAATCATTAAAAAACAATTTTTCCATAGGAAAATCTGGTTAGAAACACAATTAAACCATTTCTAGCTTGATTGTCATTTTACTATATTAGCAGCTCACTATGTTGGAACGGGTTAATTGGAAATCCTGCTATGCATAAACAAATTGACTTTAATTTTCAATCAAAGCTTCTGCATTTCCATACTTCCAAAACGATTACATTACACACTCTTCATTAAAGAACTTCAACATAATTGTTCTCCTCATTCTTCTATAAATATCCTTCAGGACTGACAATGCATACAGCAAAAAATGAATCACTTTGTCTGAAGAAGCAAACAACCCTGCGGAATGTCTGCAATTGCCAAAGTTAAGAGCGAAATGTGTGCAGCTGCGTTCAGGAAACTGCCGGGGTGCACGGTCTGCTAACTTGCTCGGCGATTTGCATTTTTCATTAGCAAACATTTGCCCCTTGTGCAATCACATGAAATTACTTTCTTTGAAAAAGATACAAATTCCCTTCTTTTTTTTTGTTTGAAGCAGATGCCTTGGCCTGGTCCAAGCCTTTGCCTGCAAATGCGTGAATAATACTCATAGAGCACACAATGAAAGTCTTCTGCATTTATGCCGCTTGTTGCTGAGCTGGATTCATGAGCGTCATTCCAGTGAGACTCCACTTCAATTGTGATTTCTTGCCTACGGCTGTGAAGTTTCATATTTTGGTGGAATTAGTTTTCGGTATGTAAATTGAAAGTGCATACGACAATGATGGCCATTTTAGGCATACTAATTTTACACTGCAGGCAATTACAGGAACTTATACGAAGCAACTCAATTGCAATTAATTCTTTGTTGCTTCTGATTGAAGGGTGCATGCAAATGAGGTACTAATTGGACTGCACCCAATTAAATACGCAGTAATGAAAATTTGTTGGAACATTATAAAACATCCGTGAGTATATAAAACAAAGGCCAAGGAGAAAGGATTTAGATGGTCTAGATGGCCTGTGGCATCCTTGATCGCTCAATATATCAATAGCTAAAGTGAGATCAAATATATCAATAGCTAAAGTGAGAGTATAACGACTGTGACTACAGACACATTTGCTAAAGACCAACCAATTGAGGACACTGGTCAAATATACATGACCACACACAAGAGTGGATGAATAAGTCCCTGAAATTGGAAAAACGAATAATCTATTTGGCATAAAAACACTTAATTTATGAATATAATTTTGTCTTAGCTCCATACACTTCATCCAACGTTTGTTCAATCTTTTCATGCCCTCCAAATGAAACGATTTTCGATGCCCTCAAAAGAGGCGTTGTTGTTGTTTCATCGATGACATCTTACTTCGACCCACATCTATTAACCCCGAACTATTTTTTCATATTTGGAAACTGAAAATAGTCGGAAGGGGGCTAAATCTGGAGAATATACTAGATGAGGGAACAAATCGTCACCATATTTTGTCAATGTGACTGCGGACTTGTGCACCGATGTGTTGTCCTGGTGGAAGAGACCTTTATCCGGTCATTTTTGTTTCAAATCGGCCCTCATAATAGGCGTTATTGTTGTTTCATCGATGACATCTTACTTTGACCCACATCTCTTAGCACCGAGCCATTTCTTCATATTTGGAAACAGGAAATAGTCTCAGGGGGCTAAATCTGGAGAAAAGGCTAGATGAGGGAGCAAATCCTTACCATATTCATGCAATTTTGTCAATGCGACTGCGGACATGTGCACCGATGTGTTGTGCTGGTGGAAGAGAACTTTTTCCGGTAACTTTTGCTTCCAATCGGTATCGAATCGATCAAATAGCTCTGCTCGGTTAAATAGCGGATATTGTACACCGGTGATCGTTTTACCCTTTTCAAGGCAATCAATATGAATGACACCGTCTGCATCCCAAACAACTGTCGCCATGTCCCAGTTGACCGGCAGACCCACCTTTGCCTTCTTCAGCTTCGATTCACCAGAAGAAGTCCATTGTTCTCCACTCGGTCCTCGGTCTCTGGTGTGTTGTGATGAATTCAAGTTTCGTTCTCGGTTCCGAAACTCATTCTGATTGCGATTCAACATCGTCAAACACTCCTTTGAAGTTGTCAAATGACTCCGTTTGTGAGTAAGCGTGGCTCCCATCTTGCGAAGAGCTTTTCAGCAATGCAAATATGAATGCAAAATTGAGATCACTGATTGATGTGATAGGTTAGGTTAGGTTTAATGGCTGTTCTAAGAAAGGCCTGTTCAAGGCCCATTGTGACCACTAGAGGTTTTTCCCCTACACATCCGGATCGTCCTTAAACCTTCCTGTGGATTTGATAAAAGTAACCAATTTCGTTAGCTTCATCCGGGAAACCTCCTGAATGCTGTCGAGAATTGCGAATCCAACAGTGGATAACATTTTTCTGTATAGAGCCAAGCACTCACACAGGAGGTGTTCCACTATATCCTCTTCCTCGACATCTTGACCGCTCCTGCAAAAGACATTCATGTGACATGCGTCTGTAGCCTCTTCAAGTAGGCGCACCTTCACTCGCCGATCGTTCAATATCATATAGTAGATTTTATAGACCATTTCTGGCGTGGTGACCTCAATTCGGCGACCAAAACGTTCGCGTAACTTGTGCTGGTATGACCGCAACGATAGTGAGTAAATCAGCGGTGGAGGGTTCCAATCGATGGCGTAGAGGACTGACTCATAATAGTTTTCAAGCTTTGGTTTAGTTTGCGTGATGGCCTTTAATGAGCACACTAGTTTCACTTTCCTCCATTTTTACGAAATCCTCGTAGGCTCTGTTTCAATTGGGTGTCACAACAAAACTATTTGACAGATCTGTCAAATAAATAGGGGGAATCCTTTGAAGGGTCAAGAAGATCTTAGATTTGAGGGGGCATCAGCATCTATTGTAATTTTCAGGCACGTATTGAAACACTCTCCTATATTAGAGTTTATTTGTAATTACACAACACTTTGTTATCGTTCTACAAGACTCTAAAAGGCAATGGCACGCCACTTCCAAGGCAGTAGCAGGGCAATGGCACGGCACTTGGAAGGCAATAGCCTCAAGTTTTAATGAATATTCCACTAAAATAAGACAGATCTAGTATAACTTTGGGCATACAAAAATTGTTTTAAAAATTCTTCTAAATTCTTCCACAACTGACTGATTGCAGTGGCAATCGAATTTCCTTTAAAAACCATTCAAATGAAGTGAGCGATTCTATTCTACTCGACCTCGAGCCCGAGGACAACCTGTGTGCAACTTTCTAGCTTTATCAGTGATAATGTTTCTAAATTTTGTACGAGTACCTGCAAACGCAGCCCCCTCCGCCCTCCGCTCCTCTTGAAAACTTTTGCTAGGCACAACTTTGTGGCTGAAAACAGAAATGTGGCCCAATTTGAATTACATGCGAATACATGCTCTCGAGGGCTTAATCGTTACTCTTCTAATTTTTTCCCCCCAATCACACATAAAAATTTTGTGAAATCAGAATTCCATTTATAAAGAGAGAATATTTTGTGTTCTCTCAGCCCTGCGGCAATGACGGTACGAGTGTAGATTCTCCTGTAATGTTGCGGTTAACTTTTCATATGGGTTGGGGCTCAGCCTGCCCAATGGGAGCAGGGCGGTGTGCGGGTGGAGGGCGGCGCATTTTTTGCATGCTCCTACCTTGCCAGCAGTTCAAACTTTATCAAACTAAACTGGCTGGAAATGCAACTAAAAACTTGAAATTCTTATTTTTAGTGGAAAGTTGAACTAAACTGTGCGAAACTTTTTGATTGCCGTTGTGGCGCAAGTTTAAAGGATAATTATTTTTGCACCGAGCAGCAAAAGTTGGGTATAGAAAAATCGTAACTGTGTTTCGACATTGTTAGTCAAAGTTTAATAAATATATTTGGCTCAGGATTTGTTTTTTGTTAGTAATTTGAAACGACGATGAAACAATTTTCTATGATACTGCATAAAGTGAATTTTTTAATTGATTGGATGCGCAAATTGTGCAAAATTGAGTTAAGGAAAGCACAGTCGCCACAGAGTTTGCGTATCCATTTTGAGCAAAATCAAAGAGGTAGTCATGGGGGATCAATGGAAAGGAGACTCCTTCTGCTGATTATCAGGTGACGAAAAAACCATAGACAACGATATCTATTCTAATATTAATTATGCCATGAACACTTCAGCGACCATATTAGAGCTGTCTCCCTCTCGTTAATGCTATAAGAATTTAAATAAATTATCCTTTTCTCACTCACAGTAGGGATCCATGAGTATAGCTCTTTATATTATTGTTGGATAACTAATATTATATACGGGAGTTTTTTGAGCAATAACCCTGCATAACTCTGGATAACACTTTTCACTAACATTGCCTCTTTTCAAAGGGAAATCAACCAGTCTCAACATGACCTCAAACTGCACCACAAGGTTTAGAATGACAGTCGAATCAAAGTTAGAGAGCTTGCTGAGGCTGTGGGGTTGCATTTCTCCACCGAAGGATCCAAGCTTGATGATACAGTCAGCTTTGGAGTTTTCTTAAAAGAACTGGGACTGGAACTTTCTGTCGCCCCGACCATTGCACTGTTTATCAAGCAGAGGTCCTAACCATAAAGGAAGTAGCCATCTATTTAGGTAGACACGTCCTAACAAAAATGATTATGATTATCTACTCGGATAGCCAGGCAGTCATCAAGTCAATTATCGGTGACACTGAAATTAAAGGTTGCTCATGACTGCCTAGCAGCTCTAAATGATATCAGCAACGTTTTCAGGGTACGCTGAAGATGGGTTCCGGGACATAGGGATATTGAAGGGGACCTTAGAGCTAACGAGCTACCCAAACGGTCAGATGCTCTGTGTACGGACAGATACGAGGTTGGAATACCAATTGCCACCTGTAAAATAATGTTGAAGGATGGCGTCGTGCGTGAGGCCAATACGACTTGGCAGACGAAGGCACTTGCTGAACTACTAGACTAATGTAGCTGGAACTTGATAGGAACACATCTACAGACTTGCATGGCCTGTCGAGAAAAGATATCTCTAAGGTCGTGGATTGTACAACCGTTTATTGGCTCGGCAGACATGCTCTCAGGCTGGGAGTATTCTCTCATGAATACTGCAGAAGCTGTGGGTATGAGAAAGAGGAAGAGACTGTAGAACATATCTTCTGTAAATGCCCGACTCTAGCCAAAAGCAGAACGGGCTCTTTAGGCAAATACGCTTTTAATTCTCTTACAGAAGTGTCCGGCGCGAAGGTAAACAAATCCTGTGCTTTATTAGGGATTTTAAATAGTTTGACGAGTAGAGGTATAGTGTTAAGCCGTGGTGTCGCAATGGACTCATAGTGGTCTGAATTAGTTGATATGTAGACTAATTGCCACGAAAACCTAACCTAACCTAACCTAACCTTGATGAGGCTGCAGTCATATCGTTTAGGCCCACTTGGAAACTGTTGATTGAGGATTTGGGGATGGCAGAGCTCCACGCATGTTGAGAGTTCGGGATGCTGTCATTGGACCGAAATTGCAGTCACAAGATTAGTTCGAAGGGCTGGCTTTTGCATGGATTATGTGCCAAATCAAGCATCCAGTGAATTTTCTTTGCAGTATTTCTAAGTTTGGCTCATTGAAAAACAATATTCTGCACAAGACGTTTTCATTTCAATCGTATCGACAATTTTGAAGACCTGAACGACAATCAGGTCTGTTTAGTAAAACATCGCTGGAAATAGCTCATAGAGCTCAGGACAGATTAGATAGAAAAATATTAAAATTCCAGAAAGCTTTGTTGGTGTTGGACTCAAAACGTGTTGATCCATCCTCGTAGTGTCACATTTCATATACATCAGTAAATCGATGTATAAACCATGAAACGTGAGGGTGAGTTCTTGAATCGATGATGTGACAAACGATTTACCGACTTGTAACATAGGTTAGGGTAGAGGACGGTTTTGTTCGGGAAAGCTCACTTAAGCAGTTAAAGATTCATTCTGTTAAAAGAAGAAACCGTCACGATTCCCCCTCTATCTCGTGGGGAACCATTTTGATTCCGATATCAACTTGGCTATGTTCCTAATTCTTATGGATCAGACCATTGAGGAAGAGTGAATGTATGAAATTACGTCTCCTAATTAGCGGGGGCACAGACAAATGAGATTTATAAGCACTCTGTTCCTCTTCTTCAGAGATGCATCCGCGATAGAAGTGATTGGATGGCATTCTTATTCTGTCAGAATATCTATTAACCAAACGGTATCCCATGAGTAACCTACAAAATACACAGGTGTTTTGGAGAATATTCTTAGATATGACCAAGATCCCTCAGCTTGATTCCTCCAAAATAAAATAATTCTTGCCAGAAAAAAACTTGACAGAAGATCTAATAAATCAAATCTCGTGAGCACAGAGGTGGTTGTGTTGATGGACTTTCTGCTGACGTTGAGTAGTTGGCCAGTTCACTTTTTGTCCAAGCTAGTCCAAGTCTATCTGGCCACACCACAGGTGCGTTTTTGTACCCTGGATCATTTGCTTCCGTGAGGTGGTGCTGATTGATCGTCCATTTTACGCAAGCTAGAGTCAAGCAACGGTGAAGAAGGTATTTCACTAAGTGAAGTGCTCAATCTAGCCAGTTCGTCGGCCTCGCAGTTGCCCAATATATTCCTATATTCAAACCACTTTAATCATTGTAAATAGTCCACTTAAATGCTTGATATATAACCATCACTTTTACCTGAAATGCAATGGTCAGGGAGACGGAAGGATAGTTTCAGTTGCAGTTTGCTAGAGAAAATTCCGCAATCAATGTTGCTCTCCAGCTTGGAGCCATAAATGTATATGCCAGTTGACTACTAGTTTTCACCTTTTCTTCGAACCATTCATCTCTGCTAGTGATGAGGGGGTAGAGGCCTTGTACGAGTTAGTTTGTTTACATAAATACAGAGAGCCGCGAATCTCTCATTGAAGGAGTGGCGAGAAATTATTCAGAGACAGTTAAAGACGATGTAGGTATATATAGAGATGAAAAGACGACCAGTTCGTTTGTGTTCTGAACTATTGAATGTTTTTTATCGTATATAATTTGGAAGTACTTAATCCTGTTTATCCACAGGATAAGCAGCTGAAAAGGAGTCCAATTGGCTTGTGTTCTGAACAACTGAATTCTTTTTAATCGTGACTGAATAGAAATTGAATTTACTTCGCCGAAGCAAGAATATTCCGTTTATGAAATATTATAATCTTCCGGACATATTTGATAGCTTCGCCGAAGCAACTCTACACCAGAAGTCTTCACTGTTTACATCCAGAAATCTTCACTTTTCTATCTTTCTGAACAGCTTACTTGTATTGTAGTATTTTCCATTATATTACTTCCTATTAAAATACATTTCCCTTATACACCATTTCCCTAATTGAATATGGAACAAATATATTTTGGTTTATTTTAATAACAATTTGTTGTATTTAATGTTTAATCAATATTCCTATCAAAGCATGAAGAACCCACTCGTAGTAAATGTGGTGAATCAAGTTTAACATTTTTATCATTGTTGTAGTAATTAATTATAAATTAAAAGTTGGCTCGCAGAATTTGTGATCCATGACGTCATGGCAACTATGTTTGATTCCACTGCTCGAAATTTGTTGAACCGTTACAGTCAAATGCCATTTAAAAGCGTTTAAATTATGTTTTCTTTGCGACGAATTAAATTTGAATTAAAAATCAATCTCAATGAACTCATGAGGAACCCGGAACCCGCTTCTGCAGTGATAGCATTTTAAATCTATTCTTCAGCTCTTTGGTCGTACACTTGGACATCGTGACAATGCGAGTTCTTCTGAAAGTTTTAGTAATCCTCGTGTTACTTGCCAAGGTGAGTAGAAGGCAGATGAGAGATTTATAAGTGAAATTTTCAAGAAATATTCATTTCCATTGACGGAATTTATGTTTGCAGATCGAGACCGCAGTGGAATTTACTAACATTGTCTGCACTTCCCTCGACAGAAACTTTGCAGACTTTGAATACTGTTTCTTAAAGTCGGTGAATCGCACTTACAAATATTTATCAATCAAAGCTAATCTTTACAAGGTCCCCGTCACCAACTTTTCGGTATGTATATGGTATATTTTCATCACTCACTGATAATGAACTGCAATTGAATTGGAAGTGCTCAAATCATGTTGATCTCTTTTATGGCGAATGTTGCCACTGTCCTTTTGATCTGTAAGTTGTGACTCTTTCATTTGTAGTTTACTTGGACTTTTCTGAAGAAGGCAAATGGCTACAAACCATTTCTCTACAACCTCACTTTGGATGGTTGCGAATTTTTGAAATCAAAAAACAAGCATCCCGTTATGAACTACTTCTACGGTTTTATTCAGCCCTACACAAATATAAACCACACTTGTCCTTACGAGGTAAGTAATTTTTAGTAATGGGGGTCTTTTGGTTATTCTCTTTCGATCCCCACTTTCAGCACGATGTGGTGGTGGAGAAGTTGCATGTGGGATCTGTTGACGACCGTGTTACTAACATGCTTCCAGTGCCCATTGGCGAATACAGCATGTATACCAAATGGTCCGCTTATGGCTTTCCCAAGGCGACTGCGCAACTGTATTTTACAATTTCTTGAGACTCATGAATTTTTTAATTATTATAATACCTTGCATCATATTGAATTATATCTATAAGGTGTTTGGAGAAAAAGGTGTAGCTAGTAAGAATATTTAGAAAGAAGCATTATTGAGACCACAACCGGGGCTGAATTCGAAGCATCACGACACCTCGGGTGGGAGCCTAGCATGATTAGCAGTAGAACACGAAGGCTGTCCATCAACATTTCTTTCGGCGTTAATAAAATAAAAAATATTAAAAGGATTTCAACATTAATTTGAACGCAGAGGAAATCGGATTCCCATAGCGAAATCACTCAGCGGAACATGGAATAAATTTCACATACTCAAAACAGAGAATATATGAGAAAATCTTTAACTACTTTATTTCATTTTTCTTGTTTCCAATGCGGACGAACCGAAAGTATTTCTTCTAGAATATTTACCTTTAAAGGGAGTAAGAGAAATAAAAACAGTTTTTGCTTTACTTTAACTTCCTGAACACCTTTCGTCTAAATAACGGATCCACGAAGCCACATTTTCATTTACAGTTATGCTTGAAAACGTAGAACTTGCATCAATAAAATTCGATATTGGAAGAACAGAAGCCAGAACGAGACTCGAGGGCCGACACAAGACCATAACAATAGAAAGACTACGAATAACTTGGTATTATTATGAAAAGTAACTACCGCTATCCCTCAATTTCCAGAAATAAAAACAAGTGGAGGTATTTAGGTAGTCAATGTCAACGATCTTGAACATCTGAGACCAGTGGACATAAATAGTCTACTCAGATTCGATCAGATCTTTGGTTGGCTATCTTAAATTCTGTTGGAAAAGTAATGCCTCTATCTCTGCTTCCTTTTGTGGACCGACAATGCGCCGATCTTACCCTAAGTGTGGCGTTAGGCAACCTCCACTAAATATATACCTACAACTGTCACTAACACCGATATTAAGTATTAGAAATTACTGTCACAAGTGACGATCGATGAGAGGACTCATTACAGTGCAACAACTCCCAACTTCTTTCTGCGTGGTATTCCGGCCGAATACTTCGAATACGTTGCACCGAACGCTCAAAGATGTCAAGATGGAGTTGTACATTAACTGTTTAGCCCGGTGGAACCAACTCTTTATGGATAATGCCCCTTGGAACCATAAAAGCAAGTCAACATTGTTCTCACTTTTGACTTCTCGAAAGAAAATTTTTTGGAGTCTGGCGCCTTCTCCTCTGTACTTTAACGTTTGGTTTCTGGAGCCTATTCAAAACACGGAAGTTCATCACCTGTCACAATGTTGTAAAGAAAGTTTTAATCCCATTTGGCCTCCTTAATGGATGGCCTTAAATTGCTGAATTCAGAGTTCCGTGTCATCGTCAGTTACTTGTTCGTAACAAACCGTGTAAATGCACTGTTGCATAAATGATCGGTTAAAATACGAAAAAAATTATGTTTTTGAGAGCCTCTATTCCAGTTTCATGAAGTTCAAAGAAGATTTTGGCTGATCTTTGAATAATTAACTCACGCTTTTGATTAAATCAATCAATGGTAGCAGTAACTCCGCCTCTATTAGTCCAAATGTCATGAAATTGTGACAGTACATCGGTGAGAAATCTACATTTCTGACTCATCTAGATAATCTCAATAGAAATAATTATTCCTGTTGAATTCGGAATGCATCTTTTAGATTGTGCGATGATCCTTGCACCTTGTATATTGTGCGATGCCTTCACTTTAATCCTCAAGCAACTTTATTAATTACAGCTGTGTTATTGTTCAGAACAATTACCAAAGAACTAAACTTCCAACTCTACATAATAATATACACACCTCCATAATACTTGTATGTAGCAGTACCCAACTATGGATGTGTCCTGTCACAACCATACCGGGGATCTTCTCTTTCAATCAATACTCGTATGCTCAAAGAACTCCGTATTTGTAAACTGTACCAACAAAGGGCTCCTTCACAAAACTTAATATTAGGTCTTTGTTCGTTGCTCATTTTGGTCATTTCAGAGGCAACATTTATTGTCACTTCAGAGGCAATATCTCCGCTGAGTGGTGATCTAATGAATTTTGACAGTACAACGGTGAGTAATCCACCTTTCTGACTCATGAAGATAATCTCACTAGAAATACCTATCCCTGCTGACTTCGGAATGCACCTTGTATATTGTGCGATGCCTTCACTTTAATCCTTAATCAATTTTATTAAGTAGAGCTGTGTTATTTGTTCAGAACAATTACCAAAGAACTAAATTTCCAACTCTACATAATAATATACAGACCTCCATAATACTTATATGTAGCACCACCCAACTATGGGTGTGTCCTGTCACAATTATTCCGAGGAACTTCTCTTTCAATCAATTCTCGAATGCTCAAAGAACTCCGTATTTGTAAACTGGACCAACAAAGGGCTACTTCACATTAAAGAAGAGTAATGGAAAAGAATAAACATGATGAGACGATATAATCATGGAAATTTGAACCTGCGTCCACTGTTTTAAGGTTGCTCTAAAAGAAATGAAAGGGTATTTTTCTAGTCCAAAAATTAAGAGAATACTTATTTATATTTAAAAACAATGTTAAAACTAATAAAAAGAGGTTATTGAGGCCTTCGACTCTCACGAGAAGGCTTAAGTTAAACATATCCTAGTCAACTAAATAGACTCCGCCAATAGACGAACTATGACGCTATTATAGAAGAAGGTAGCTTCTCGAAAGCTTCTCAATTTGAAAGACAAAAACAATCATGAAGAATGGGATAATATTGTTCGTGGGTTTCTCCTGATTTCGGAACCGCTTTATATAGTGGTTCCTTTGAAAGTTCATTATAGTAAAGGAAAGACCCTTCCAGAACTTTTCAATACAGTTCAATATAGATCTCAGTTCGCTTCCGTTCCTTTACTCATTTATTTTATGCCATTTACATACTTTCATCTTCTATTCGTGGAAAACATATTGCGATCTCTCGGTCTGTGCCGAATACGACAAATATCGTCGTATACATTTGACAGGTGATTGTGTAATCGGCTTTTTTGCGTGGCTTCCAAATAGGCGTGTGCTATATGTATGTGTTCTGTGATGCTTTCTAGAGCAAGACCTGTGATTAAATTTCCCAAGCGCCGTACGAAATTCTTCAAAAACGTTGGGAATATGGGTACATTGCAGATTGGTGATTAGTTGGACAGGTTTTTAAGTTAACGTTTATTGGAAGAAATTAAGAGAAACGGGCAATAACTTGCCTCGTTTAGCATTTCAGATGATTTTGAAGCCATCCACGCCATTTTGCACACGAGGATTACATAATTATATAGTGAACATCATAAACACTTCTAGTATCACCAAATACTCTCTAATAGGAATATGCGATATCCTCTCTTCTGTACTAAATTGTATTGCTGGTGATGGGCTGGGATCATTTTGATGTTGCAGAGCTTTTTTCCTTATGTGGATCGAATTTTGCAACTGTCTATTTAGAATTTCGTTGTTCTTTGAGGAGGCACGCATAGAGTAACATTCACTTAAATTTTTGTAAATAAGTAGTAAAAAATTATTAGCATCAGTAACACTCTTTCATAAAAAGTCAAAATGTATTTTTTCCCTGGGATCCACTAGGAAAAAGCAGATCGCTAGTGGACCCCAGAGCACTTATACACTTGCATTCGATTTCCCATTGATTTTGTTGTTGGATTGACGAAGTTATTATACTACTCTATGAGGCAGGTTCTGTGTCGCTCCGTCTCGGATTAAGAAAAGAAATATAATGGAAGAATGATAAGGAAAACATTTTAGACCAGTGCGCGGAAGAAATATTTATAACGCATACACAATTGTACATACAAACACAAACTTCTCGTTTGTATTGTCAATTTTGGGTATGCTTTTGATAAATAAATACATTTCTTCTACACGAATGTAGGTCAAATGATCTCACATGATGTGGAGTCATATATTTTTTATATATTTACAATTTGTTAGTTTGAAGTTTGACAATTTGCGCAAAACTGCCACATTTCATATAAAAAAATACACACTATTTTAAGAAATCAAATCCTTTCTCAATTTTATACGTACATGAATATATGTGATTAACAAATTGAGAAATTATTGATCTGATTTTTAAGAAAATGGAAATATTGGTTCTCATATTTGTTGTGATTTTGTAGGTTTTGTTGTATTATAATGATAATAATAATAATTTAAAAAAAGTCTTATTTGTATTGAGTATGTTCACTACTCTCACCAAGCGAACAGAAAACGAAAGCAGTATCAGACTTGATTTACAATTTTCAATTGCAAGTTGAAATTATTCTTCAATTGCAAGTTAGACCAATTTTTAACCAGAGATCCCCAACTCACAAAATTGCAGCCCGCTTAAAGAAAGCTTATATGTTTGCAAGGTTCCGCACTTCGAGCTAAGCTTCAAGCTTGGAAAGCGCTGCATATTGCTTAGTACGTACTTCAAAATATGAAATCCAAAGCAAATTAAGAATATGTATATGTATGTGCATCCTCCTACCGCACTAATACGTCGCTAGTCCACAAGCTGAGATGCTCAAAAAACTTCAATTTGAAATCGAATGCATTTCGCTTAATGCATGTAACTTCACTTTTGGGCTGCTGCTTGTTGATTGAATTACTGTGCTTAAATTACTGGGCTTGGGTGTAAAGTTGTCGGACTTAGCTTCCCTGGGTAGTGAGTTCGAGTTCTCAGTGAATTAGGAACTTTTTATTTTCTTTACTTTAATTTGAGTAATCAATGTTGTTAATTTTCTCTTTTTTTTTAATATTATGAAATGGTTTTTACAATTTGAATACGACAGACTTCACTTTTTGGTACCGTACAATAATTTATGAAACATAAAAGTTATGAAATATCAAATATAATTTGCATATTAAAAATATGTTAAAATCACAAAATTCAATATACGAGGTGTGTTCAAAAAGTATCGCAAATTTGAAAAGGCCCATGAAAGGACTACGCCACGATTGAGGCGATAGACAAAAATCGAAGACAAGCTAAAACATGTCCACGCACAATAGCTGTCAAAAACTGACTGAACATTCAAATTGGCCGAGATTTTCAACATAAGTGAGGGACATGAGTACCAACATAACGCCACACAAAGATCGAAAATCGAACATCCGTAGCCCAGGAAAATTCAAAACTCGCGATACTTTTTTAACACACCTCGTATATTTTTTATAAAAATAGTGTATTTATTTTATAAATCAAACAATATTATATATACTTCGATAGCAAATGGTATCAAAAGTGGAGTGAATTTGCTTTACTTCACCGTGTTTCATTGATACAAAATATGAGTGCATTGCCTGATGAAGTTCAGTTTGTTGAATTTTTAAAATCGATTGGGAATGGAGTACCACCATCTTTTCCTCAATTTGGTGAATATATTATGCAAATTCCGCAACATTTTATCGGCGATGAGACAAATATTATAACTAATAATTCTGGAAATAACTCTGAGACCATTTTAACAGATCACATGTTTAAACCAGTCATTTTAGATCCAAAAATTATTAATGTTAATTAATCAGATCTGATATTTTGAACCGTTCGTCTGGTGCACAAAATGTATAGCTATGATAAAACTATTTGTAACTCCGATTCAGTAATTAATTCTTTGTCAATAGTGGGTTACCACCTCATAGCTTAACATTGAAAGTCAATTAGAAACTTGAATGCTAAGGACGCATTATTCAATGGGACCAGAATGCGAGTGAAAGTTAGCACAGGCAAAATAAAAGTAATTTAAAAATTTCAAGTGAACTTAAGGGTTAGTCGGCACTGAAGTGCTTATTGTAAAAATATTTATAATTAAAATACATATGTGGAATTACAAAATTAAAACAACTTTTGGAATTTTGTTGGCATGTGGGAAAATGAAACATTCTTCAGGGGAATGCCGAATTTCGGCCATGGGCGATATTAGTTTTTATTATATTACTATACCATAACTCCAACCGAATAAGCGAATGTATGTACATTCGTACTTGTCTGTAATTGATATATGTGTGTGAGTATAAAATTGCGCTTTAATTGCTTTCATATCATATGAAATCAATATAAAGCACAATAAATGATAAGAAAACGATCAAGATGTAAATAATAAAAATGAAGAAGGAATTAAAATCCACTTGATAAGTTCGGTTCACAAGATACAAAGCTCTTAATGAAAGCTGTCAACAAAAGTTGGCCGTCCAGAATTAAAGCAACATTTCAAGATTTTTTACTAACTGGAAGGTTGTCGCATATTCTTCATAGAGAGTATTTGCCCCAACATCCCACAATTTAACAATTAACAAAAAAGCGAAAACGCCCGTAGCGCAGAAAACCTACACGAATAAACTGTCATACAGATTGCATTGATTGGCGGCTAAGCCAATTAATTGTAATAACGAAATCAAATGCAGCGAGAGGAGAAGGTACGCACAGAAGCTGTCAAAATACAACGGCTCCAGAATTAGAACAAAACGGCTCCAGAATTACAACAAAAGTTCACGGTAATTACACGATAGACAATGCTCGGCAAATGCTGAAGGCAAGGCAGCCGATCTGCTGCCCTAACAACAAAAGTACGAATAGACGATACGAGCAGCGAAAACAACAACAACAACAATACAGCGACAGAAGACAACACACAAAGCAGCCACAGCAGAGAGATGTACATCTCAACCGGCCGCAAGTACGAGGGCGGATTGATATTGAAGCTACCTAGCAAAAAAACTTTTTTTTTTAGAAATTGCGATCTGTCAAACGTCAGCTGTTAAAATTTCACCCAAATTTATCGATTAGTTTATTATTTTATATAGTCGTTTGAAGTAAGCAACTTTTGTGTTGCTTGAAAAATAAAAAAAAGCTAATTTCGTGCAGTGATTAAACACTATTATTTGAAAGGGAAAACGGCGAAAGAGACAAAAGAAAAGCTCGATAAATATTACGGTGAGTCTGCTCCGTCAGATTACATGGTAAAATTTTGGATTGCTGAATTTAAACGCGGCCGAACAAGCAATGCAACAATACCATCAACAGGAAGGCCAAAAGAGGTGGTTACTGAAGAAAATATCAAGAAAATCCTCGATATCGTTATGAATGGTCGCGGAGTCAAGTTGCGCGAGATTGTTGAAATGGTAAACATATCATACGAACGTGTGTTCAACATTTTGCATGAACATTTGCATATGAAAAAGCTATCGGCAAGATGGGTGCCGCGTTTGCTCAGTGTCGAACAAAAACGAGTTCGACAAACCACTTCACAGCGGTGTTTGGACATGATAAAGCGTTATCCTGTTGATTTTTGGCGTCGATTAATAACTGTTGATGAACCGTGGGTCGACCGCAACACACTTGAAACCAAAAATCAATCGAAACAATGGGTGGAAGCTGGTGGAAGTGCTCCGAAGAAGGAGAAGGCAGTGAAATCGGCTGGCAAGGTTATGGCCACTGTATTTTGGGATGCACACGGAATATTGCTCATCGATTATCTTGAAAAAGGATCCACAATCACAGGAAAGTATTATCGTGTATTATTGGATCAATTGATTGATGCAATCAAGGAAAAACGACCACATTTAAAGAAGAAAAAAATGCTTTTTCTTCAAGACAACGCACCGGTTCACACAGCATTAGATACGATGCTAAAATTACGTGAAATACACTTCGAATTGGCTCTAAGGAAAAAGATTCATCTCAAACGAAGAAGTGATCACCGAAACTAACGCGTATTTTGAGTAGTTCCCGAAATCGTATTATTCAGATGGTATAAAAAAGTTGGAATATCGTCTTACTAAGTGTGAGAAGCGTGAATGTGGATGCGGTTTCGTGGTAAGCCGAAGACTACGCCACCTTGTCTCCCGGTTCACACCGGTGAGTGAAAGGTTGGCTACGATCCGCATCAAGGCTAAGTTCTTCAGCATTAGCCTGATTTGCGCGCACGCCCCGACGGAGGAGAAGGACGATGCAGCCAAGGATGCTTTTTACGCGAGTCTAGAGGACGTGTACGATCGTTGTCCGGCCCACGACGTAAAAATGGTGCTCGGCGACTTTAACGCGAAGATCGGAAGAGAAGGCATCTTTGGCTCCACAGTCGGACAGTTCAGTCTCCATGACACCACCTCGAACAACGGTCTGAGACTGATCGACTTCGCCATGGCGCGAAACATGGTGGTTAGTAGCACCAGATTTCCACACCTCGACATCCACAAGACCACCTGGCTGTCCCCGGATCAGAAAACACGAAACCAAATCGATCATGTTTGGATCGACGGAAGGCACGCTTCCAGTGTGCTTGATGTGCGTACATTTCGGGGAGTCAATGTTGATTCCGACCATTATCTTGTTGCAGCCAAGATCCGCATGCGGCTGTGCAATGCGAAGAATGCACGCACAGGCATACAACGAACGCTGGATGTCGCTAAGCTGCAATCACAACGGTCGGCCGAGTCCTATTCCGCTCAACTCTCGGCTAAGCTCAACCAGCCAACCTCTGGACCTGACGACGCCGGTGGACTATGGGCGCACATTTCCCACTCCATGCGCGCTACCGTGGAGGAAGTCATTGGTTTCCGGCGCCCGCAACCCCGAAATCAATGGTACGACCAGGAGTGGCGCGATGCAACTGCAGCAAAAAACGCCGCATATAAAAAAAACCCTGCAGTCTGTTGCAACGTGAGCCGTGCGAGAAACTTACCGCGAAAAGAGGAAGGAAGAGAGACGCCTTTTCAGACGCAAAAAAAAGAGAGCGGGAAAAGCGTGAGCGTGAGGAACTCGAGATTCTATCAACAGGTTAAGCGTCTAACCCAAGGTTTCAAACCCGGAGCGTCCACTTGTAGAGATGAAAATGGAAATCTGGTTACAGATGTGCAGTGCGCGCTCAGATTATGGAGACAGCATTTCTCAAATCTGCTCACGGGAGACGATACAACCAATTCCAACCAAGCGGAATGCAGTGCGATGCCACCAATCGACGAAGATAGAGTGGAAGTCCCACTACCTAGCCATGACGAGGTTCGAGTTGCTATTCAGCGACTCAAAAACAACAAGGCAGCGGGTGCTGACGGCCTTCCTGCCGAATTGTTTAAAGCCGGCGGCGACGAATTGATAAGGTGTATGCATCAACTCATCAGCAAAATATGGCTAGAGGAAAGCATGTCCGACGATTGGAATCGCAGGGTGCTTTGTCCTGTATTAAAGAAAGGTGACTCGACAATCTGCGCCAACTACCGAGGCATCAGTCTTATTTCCATCGCATACAAGGGCCTGTCGAGCATACTGTGTGAGAAATTGAAGCCGCATACAAAAACACTGATTGGACCTTATCAGAGCGGCTTTCGACCTGGTAAATCCACCATAGACCAGATTTTCACACTACGCCAAATCCTGGAAAAGACCCACGAAAACCAAATCGACACCCATCATCTCTTTGTTGATTATAAAGCTGCGTTCGATAGCCCGATGCGGAATTGCCTATACGCGACAATGTCTAAGTTCGGTATACCTGCAAAGTTGATCAGACTCTGCAGAATGACATTGAGCAAAACATGCAGCTCCGTCAAGGTAGGAAATGACCTCTCCGAAACCTTTTATACTGAGCGAGGTTTCAGACAAGGCGACCCGTTATCCTGCGATCTCTTCAACTTCATCATGGAGGGGATCCTGCGAAAGTCCGGTGTACATCGTAATGGCACCATTTTCTACAAAGGTGTCCAGCTCCTTGCGTACGCTGATGATATCGATATTATCGGTCGGACCAAGAGAGATGTGACTGCTGCTTTCACTGCTATCGAAAAAGAATCAGCCAAAGTGGGTCTGACGGTAAACGAGGGCAAAACAAAGTATATGCTGTCTGCAAACAGAGGAGCGCGGCGTCTATGCTCCCACGTTTCAACGGGCAACTACAGCTTTGAAGTCGTCAAGGAATTTACATACCTTGGCACCGCCGTTAACACCAATAATGATGTCAGCCTGCAGATAATGCGAAGAATTACAATTGCTAATAGGTGCTACTATGGGCTCAGTAAGCAATTGGGTTGCAGAGCCCTCTCTCGATCGACGAAGCAGACACTCTACAAGACGCTCATTCTGCCGGTGCTACTTTATGGCGCTGAGGCATGGGTAGTATCGCAGGCGAATGCAGCCGCTCTTGGGGTGTTCGAGAAAAAAGTTCTTCGCAAAATCTTTGGTCCTGTTCGAGTTGACGACGACTACCGTATTCGAATGAACCATGAGCTGTATGAGCTCTACGCTGACATCGACTTAGTTCAGCGTATAAGCATTCAGCGACTACGCTGGCTGGGTCATGTCCATCGTATGGATGAAGAAGCTCCAGCGAAAAAGGTATTTGAGACGAAAGTCGAATGTCGACGACGAAGAGGGAGACCACGCCTCCGATGGATGGACCAAGCTGATGAAGCACTGACCACGCTTGGTGTAACCGATTGGAGAAGGCACGCGCGAAGCAGAGGCGCCTGGCGAGAGTTGCTCAAGTCGGCCGTTGTAAGGGCCACCTAAGAAGAAGAAGAAGTGTGTTGAAGTAAAAGGAGACTATGGTGGTTTTTGAAAAAAAAAAAATTATTTTCCTACTTAGGTAGCTTCAATATCAATCCGCCCTCGTACATGACTGATTAACTTGCGCAATTGTCCGCGGTGTCAACATCATAAAAATATAGTTCCGCGTAACACGGCGCACGATCATATTGAGCAGTCAATGGATCTATGATAGAATCATCGTGAATTTTAGAATAGTAAACGCCGTGCAAAATTGTATCCGCACTTTTGGCTTCGGAGCTAACCATAGCAAACGATGAATTAAAACTACGAGTGTCGTTAAAACAACTTTTTTGATGGCTCCCTAATTAATAGATCTGCTGATCTTGAACCCTCAAAAAAATTTTTAAGAAATACATTTTGTGTAATAGGAGGCAACATAATTTTTCCTTTATCACAACACAGCTTCAAAATGCATTGTTCCACAAAACCCACATCTTAAAATAATTGCACCAAGATCAAAGCTACGGAAATTACCCGGAATTTCATTTAATAAGCTTTTAAACGCATCAACTAAATGGAACTATCGCCATTATTAGCAATGTTCAAATTTAATTTATACACCTCCAATTGTTCTCATTCATTTCTGTTCACTCCCGCTTCATCTCCCCCAGTTAGCGATTGTAGCCGAGGCATAACGAAATGTAAAATATCGATGGAACAATCAAAACGATGATGCACGCTTTAGTCTCAATGACGCGAAACCAAATTCCAATCGCTGTCTCACTAATTAAATGAGCATTCGCAAGTAAAATCAGAAATTTTTTTTTTTTTGAAAATGCTATAAAAAAAACTACTGGATATTTTCTCAAATTTCTTTTTTTTAAATAATTTCATTCAAATGGCTGCCTCGGCTGGCCATGCAGTAGCCTACACGATCGGTCCAATTTTTAAGCACATTATCGATTGTGTGCAGCTGTATTTCACCAATGGCTTCACGAATATTGTCCTTTAAAGCGTCAATTGTCTCTGGCTTGTCGGCGTAACACTTATCTTTGAGGGCACCCCACAAATAATAGTCCAACGGTGTCAAATCGCAGCTCCGAGGTGGCCAAACGACATCAGCTCTGCGGCCGATAATGCGATCTTCAAAAACAGGGCGCAAAACATCGAGTGTAGCTTCGGCTGTGTGGCACGTAGCGCCGTCCTGTTGAAACCAAATGTTGCCAATATCGTCCTCTTCAATTTTTGTGAACAAAAATTCGTTCAACATGGCCCGATAACAATCGCCATTGACTGTAACGGCCACTCCTTGCTCATTTTCGAAGAAAAATGGCCCAATTATGCCTCTGGACCAAAATCCGAACCAAACAGTGACTCGTTTTGGGTGCATCGGCTTTTCAATGTATGCGTGCGGGTTTTCTGTGCCACAAATGCGACAATTTTGCTTGTTTACATACCCGCCAAGATCAAAATGAGCTTCATCTGAAAAGATGATTTTTGGGCATTCTGCAACATTACCACGTCATACGTTGTTCAAGCGTATACACAACCATATTCGTTCAGCGGAAGGATAAAACTAATTATCCGTCAAATCAGACATGAGCTAAGTGGTACCATTCACGAAATAAACACTAGTTGACAAAAAAACGGTTGATGGCGGACCCGTTATATTTGTATATACTCGTATATATTTTGCGTTTCGTATCATTTCACCGAAAAATGCAATTTTCAATATTTTACGGTATCCACTTTCACTTTCCAAAATATGTGCTAGTTTGGCATTCCGCTTTATAACTGACAGTCTTCTGTGTCGTACTACGCAGAAAGAACAATTTTTGTACAGCGACCTGCGCAATCTTTGTTTCTATTATTTTTGGAACTGCCCTTGGTATACTAGTTGCGTAAAGATTGCTATTGGGAAACGTAATAGGTTGTATAACAAATGGAAAAAGAATTCCACTATATCCCACCATAATTGGGATTTGTACAAAGTTCCGCGTAATGAGGCTGTGTCTAATATTAATCAGGCTAAGAAGTTTATTACAAATCGAAAATTAATTTATCGCTACCTACGAGGGTCTTTGGAGTAACTTGAAGAAGCTGAAGGTGTGTAATGGGGGAGCTTCTGGTTGTTCTTTGGACCCAAATATCCTCAATGATCCCTTTTCTGGCATTGTCTGTTGTAATAGTAATGTCACCCGGAGCTTGCAGCATTCTAAAATGCTCCATTGTTCATTTCGATTTACTGGGGTAAATGAAAACGATGCTGTGAGGTGAATTATGAAGATAAATTCTAATGCTGTGGGCGAAGATGGAATACCTATTCATTTTATTAATTTGTATTACTCAATATTTGTGGCCCAATTACTCACATTATCAATCACTGCTCCACTAGTAGTCGATTTCCTGGCATATGGAAAGTTGCAACAATTGTTCCTGTGGCTAAGAAGACTAATGCATCTGAGCCCAATGAGTTTCGACCAAGAAGCATTTTGTCATGCATGTCTAAGGTATGTGAAGCTGTTATGGCTGGGCAAATTACCAAGTACCTGGATGATAACCATCTTTTGTCTCCATTTCAGTCTGGATTTCGAATGGGACTGTACCACTGCTATGTTGAAGGTTTTGGAAGTTGTTTGAATTGAGTTTGATAAGCAATTCTTGAGATTATTTGTTTTCTGGACTTTTCTAAGGCTTTTGACAGTGTTAACCACTCCACGCTGTATGATAAGTTAAAAGCATACTGGAAGATATTCGAATTGAGTATGATAAGCAATTTTTGACATTTTTATGTTTTCTGGACTTTTCTAAGGCTTTTGACAGTATTAACCACTCCATGCTGTGTGAGAAGTTGAAAGTTTACTTTGGATTTAATGACTGTGCTGTTGGTCTTATGAACAGCTCTACCTTGGAGGTAGAATGCAAAGGGTTCGAGTTGGTGACAATTCTTCTAGTTTCAGAGTCATTGATATGGGAGTGCCGCAGGGTTCTGTCCTTGAACCTCTTCTGTTCTCCATGTTCATTAATGATATCTTCACAATTTGTGATAATACGACGGTTCAAGCATATGCTGATGATATTCAAATTTCCTTCTGTTGACGATATGGTCTAATAGATAACCTGTATTGTAGAGTGAATGAGGGAGGACCTTGACAGGATTGGTCGATGGGCATTTGACAGTGCTTTGTCTCTGAATTCTCTGAAGTCTTGCTTCCTGCCCATATCGAAGCATATTTTAAATTTTGATGCCATTCCTCCAGTGCAGCTGAATGGTGTTCAGTTGGTGTTTGTGTTGCGTGTATCCAATTTGGTCTTTGCTATAAATTCTCGCTTAACATGTGTTGACCATATCAACAGTGAACACAGGAAGGCTTCTTACACACTTGTAATTTAAGAATGGCAGCAGATTTCACACCCGTTGACACCCGGCGTCGCCTTGTTATACAGCTTACCCTCCCTATAATAACGTATTCTGAGCTGGTCTACAGCAAGCTGGATTCTCATTCGCAACACAAATTGGAAATATCATTCAATAATGCTACGAGATATGTATGTATAATAGCTTGCGTAGATTTTATAGTTTATCGAGTTCTAAAAAGTGTATTCTTGGGTGCAGCCTTGATGCTAACTTGGGGGCCAGAAACTGTGTTTTTTTGTGGAAGTTGATGCCCTCTAAGACCCCTATATCTCTATGAGAAACTACGGTTCAGTCAATCTGCTAGAAGTCTAGCGTTGAGTGTTCCTCAATCTCATTATCGTAGTTCTACACGATTCTCTTTCATTAACGCCTCTCGACTATTCATTGCCAAAATCCATTCAATCATCTTCGGGTAGCCGCTTCGAGAGCTTGGTCACGAAAGATTTTACAAATCAATATTAGTGTTATTTTGGAATTTGTAACTGATTGTCTGTTCAAGTTTTTGATTAAACTTTAAACTCTTTCTTTCTCTACTGTATAACTGCCTCTCAGCTTAACTGCTGGCAATTGTAATTTCATCTGTCTTATCTGTCTTATCTGTCTATCAGTTATTACCGTATTACCGACTGCTTCTGGGAAAATCAAAATTTAACGTTATCGTTCATGTAAATTTTAACTACTATTTCCGGTCCAGAAAGTACGAAATTCTCTGCTAGACAATTATGACCATTCAGAATATATTAATAAGATAAATTTAATTAAACTATTAGTTAACTCCACCTTAAATTTTTATTTATTGGTTTGGTTGTTTTTTCAATCTATTACTCAAATCTTAGGATTTCAAAGTGTGAAAGCAGCAGTAGAAATCAATCGATAAATATTGTTACGAAATCGACACGCCATCTGATTGGTTGATGGTTTTAGGGGGAGCGTCGATTTCAATCTCTAATAATGCACAAGCGAGAAGGCATGCGAAGCTGCATTCGGAGGCTGGTTGAGGTTCTTGTGTGCAAGAGGCGACTGCACACCAGACAGCGGGATCATTGAACAAGTGAAAGTGACCAAGTGAAGATCGTAGTAGCAGATCAGTTAAGCAGTGGCAGTGCAAGTGATCATGGCCGAATCCTGAGAGTGGCAGCAAGCAGCGTGAGCATCGTGTTAGCAACGAGAGTTAACAAGCGATCGTCGCAGAGCGGACATCGTGTTAGCAAAGGGCAGTTGAAGCAGATAAGTAAAACATTGTGGTGCAACAACTGACAAACTGAAGCAAATGTTAGCGAAGACGAAGTGTGGGAAGCGAAAAACTTTTAAAGCCAATAGTGAGTTGGAAGCATACTAATAAAGCCAATTGTTCCAACTGAAGAGGGAATTGATGCTTATTACACAATCCAGCGATACGAAACCAAGTATTGAGCTTGTCTGAAAGGCAATTACGTAACGCTATATAGATTTGTAATGTATAAGAAAACTAAATTTACATTTATATTTGTCTTCGAACTTGATGAAATAAAATAACCTAAATATTGTCCCATACAAATTTTTGTTTTCATTACATTTCTGAAACATATTATTATTTCTTCTTATTAATAAGAAATAATAATAGAAATTCTGATGGCTTTTCCAAACAAGCTTAGAATCATGTGGGTGCCTGGCCATTCGGGCATCATTGGCAATACACTTGCGGATACAACTGCCAAAGAAATGATAAACACTCCCACAACTACCTCCATTTTCTTCATAAAGAGTGATATCCATCGCTTTATAGCTCAGCAGAGAAATACTAAGATAGCGGTTGAGTGGATGAGGTATAACCACCACTATTCAAGAATCAACCTTAACCGCTCTAAACCTTGCTACCCGACATCCATTCCGGCTAACTATATCACTCCTTATACTCGGCTTCGTATTGGACACACTATCATCACTAACGCACAACTATTGGATGGTAGTCGTCTTAGCCAATGCCCATTCTGCGAATCAACTGTCAGCGTGATACACTTATTAGTTTTTTGTCCTGAACTGGAAAACCAGAGACATCAAAATTTTAATAATAACGATCCACTTCTACTTCTCATGAATCCAACTGCCGACAATATCACCAAAATTTACAATTTTCTCAGGGATACTGATTTACTCCGCCGCATCTAAACCAGCCCTCATTCAACAGCCAGCCGAAAGCCCCTGCTGCTAGCGCTGCTTAGTATAGCTTATTTAATAATTGTTTTTACTATGTAAGCTTTAATAAAATAAAAAAAAAATAAAAATATAAAGTTGATATCCCGTATATCCTAATTATTCCTTTTTTCTTTTCCTATATCAAATTTGTGAAATGGGAATTTGAGTACAAAGATACCATTTTTGCGACCAGGACCCACGTACGCTGATAGAGGCGAATTTTTCTCTGACAAAACAACAACAACAAAGCTTAATACACTGGTCGCTGTTGTTGTTGTTACTTATATGGGGAACTTTGACCTTGACTCTAGATCAGTTAATGACAACATATGAAAATAATTAATATATGCTGCAAATCTGCATGACAGTACCTTTCACAAAAAAAAAAAATCGAAAATGGGTTTAATAGGAGCTGGTAAAAGGATACACAAAAAATGTGTTTCCGTATTAATATATAGATATACGGGAATCTTTAGAGCACTAACCCTGTATAACTCTGGATAACACTTTCACTAACATTGCCTCCATACAAATGTGAATCAACCAGTCTAAACATGACCTCAAACTGCACCAAAACGTTTAGATTGACGAGCCGAATCAAAGTTAGAGAGCTTACTGAGGCTGTGGGGCTGCATTTTTACACTGACGGATCCAAGCTGGATAAAAGAGTCGGCTTTGGAATTTTCTCAAAAGAACTGGGACTGGAACTTTCGCTTCGTCTCCTCGACCATTCCAGTTTTTATAAAAGAAGAGGTCCTAGCCATAAAGTAAGTAGCCGTCAACTTCAACAAAGAACATTATAAATATCTACTCGGAAGCTAGGCCGTCATCAAGTCAATTGATAATAAAAAATCTAGAGACTTGCTTGGCCTGTCGATCTATCTCTAAGATCATGGCTTATACAACCATTCATTGTCTGTTCGGCAGGCTCTCAGTCTGGGAGTATTTCCTCATGAATACTGAAGCAGCTGTGGGTATGAGGAGGAGGAGGAGACTGTTGAATATATCTTCTGCAGATTCCCGGCTCTAGCTAGATGCAGATCTTTAGACAAATACGCTTTCCAGCTCTCTTGCGGAAGCATCCGGCGCGAAGGTCTAACAGATCCTGCGCTTTATTAGGGCTTTAAAATAGTTTGACGAGTAAAAATAGAGGTATGGTGTTATGCGATGGTGTCGCAATGGACCCATACTGGTCTGAGTGAGTTGGTCCGTGGACCGGCTGCCACGAAAACCGAACCCAACCTAACCTAACCTTGCTGAGGCTGTAGTCATATGGTTTAGGCCCACTTTGAAACTGTTGATTCAGGATTTGGGGATGTCAGAGCTTCACCCATGTTGAGAGTTCGGAATACTGTCATTGGACCAAAATTGCAGTCACAAGATTAGTTCGAAGGGTTTGCTTTTGCATGGATTTCCCTTTTGCACCAAATTTGGCATCCAGAGAATGTTTCATATATTGTTTCTAAGTTTGGCTCATTGAAAAACAATATTATGCACAAGACGGACTTATTTCAACCCTAACGATAATTTTGAAGACCTGAACGCCAATCACTACTTGGGTAGTTTAGTAAAGCATTGCTGGATATAGCTCATAGACCTCAGGAGAGGTTAGATAGAAAAATATTAAAATTCCAAAAAAGCTTTGTTGGTGTTGGACTCAAAACGTGTTCACCCATCCTCGTAATGTCACATTTCACATACATCAGTAAATCGATGTATAAACCATGAAACGTGAGGGTGAGTTCTTGAATAGATGATGTGACACATGATTTACCGACTTGTAACTTAGGTTAGGCTAGAGGATGCTTTTGTTCGGGAAAGCTCACTTAAGCAGTTAAAGATTCATTCTCATACCAGAAGAGATTGTCACGACTCTCCCTCTATTTCGTGGGGAACTATTAATGTGATTCCGAAATTAACGTGGGTATGCTCCTAATACTTATGGATCAGACCATTGAGGAAGGTTGAACGCAGGAATTTACCTCTCCTAACTAGCGGGGCACAGACAAATGAGATTATGAGCGGTCTCTTACTCTTCTTCAGAGACGCATCCGCGACAGAAGTGATTGGAGAGCATTCCTAGTCTGTCAGCATGTCTATTGACCAATCGGTATCCCGTCAGTATTCTAAAAAATACACAGGTGTTTTGGAGAATATTCTTAGTAATTAGCAAGATTCCTCTGCTTGATTCCCCAAAATAAAAAAATTCTTGCCAGAAAAAACTTGACAGAAGATATTATCCTCATCATTTTAAATAAATAGGGGTATCACAATAGATCTTTCAGGTCGTGGTGTATAACATCCTTATATAAATCTAATCTAATATATCGAATCCCATGAGTACAGAGGTCTTTGTATTGTTGCAGTTTGTGCTGAGGTTGAGTAATTGACCAGTTAGTTCACCTTTTGTCCAAGCTAGTCCAAGTACATCTGGCCACACCACAGGTGCGTTTCTGTACCCTGGATCATTTTGCTTCCTCGAGGTGGTGTTGTTTGATCATCCATTTTACGCAACCAGGGTCAAGCGATGAAAAAGGTATATCATTAAACGAAGTGCTCAATCTACACAGTTCGTTGCGTTCGCAGTTGCCCAAAATATTCTCGCCACACTGTTCAGGGAAGAGCGACAGTCCACAACTATTTTTGATGAACAATACACACCAGGAAGAGACTTGATATTTATCATTATTGTAGTAATTAGTTAGAAATTAAAAGTTGTTTCACAGAATTTGAGATCCCTGACATCATGACAAAAATGTTTGCTTTCACTACTCGAAATTTGTTGAACCGTTACAATAACATGCAATTTTGAAGCGTTTAAATTAGGTTTTCTTTGGGAAGAATTAAATTCGCATTAAAAAACGAATGCAATGAGTTCATGGGGAACCCGCAAATTTCTGCAGGGAAAGCATTTTAAAACAGTTGTTTAAGTTGTAGGTCTCACACGTGAACGTTGTGACAATGCGAGGTCTTCTGAAAATTTTAGTGATTCTCGTGTTACTTGCCAAGGTGAGTAAAAGCCAGATGAGAGATTTCTAAGTGAAATTTTCCAGAAATATTCATTTCCATTGACGGAATTTATGTTTGCAGATCGAGACCGCAGTGGAATTTACTAACATTGTCTGCACTTCCCTCGACAAAAGCTTTTCAGACTTTGAGTATTGCTTCTTAAAGTCGGTGAATCGCACGTACAAATATTTATCAATCAAAGTGAATATTTACAAGGTCCCCATCACCCATGCTTCGGTATGTAAACGAGATATTTTTATCACTCACTGATATCAACAGCAATTGAATTGGAAGAGCTCAAATCATGTTGATCTCTTTTATGGCGAATGTTGCCAGTGTCCTTTTGATCTGTAAGTTCTGACTCTTGCATTTCTAGATTACTTGGACCGTATTGAAGAAGGCAAATGGCTACAAACCATTTCTCTACAACATCACTTTGGATGGTTGTGAATTTATGAAATCTAGAAGCAAGCATCCCGTTATGAACTACTTTTACGGTTTTCTTGAGCCCTTCACAAATATGAACCACACTTGTCCTTACGAGGTAAGTAATTTTTAGTAATGGGGGTCTATTGGGTAATTCGCTTTCGATCACCGCTTTCAGCACGATGTGATGGTGGAGAAGTTGCATGTGGGATCTGTTGGCGACCGTGTTACAAAAATACTTCCAGTACCCATTGGCGAATACAGCGTTTATACGAAATGGTATATTAATGGCTTTCCCAAAGCAATTGCTCAGCTATATATGACAATTGCTTGAGACTCATGATTGTTTTGATTATTATTATAATACCTTGCATCATATTGAACTATGTTTGTAAGGGATTGGGGGAATAAGGTCTAGCTAGTAAGAATAAATAGAAAGATGTATTTGTGAGACCATGACCGTGGCAGGATTGGAATCCGCGTCCCCTGAGTGTGAGTTTAGCATGTTCACCAATACACTAGGGAGACCGGCCATCATGATATTTTCTGCTTTAATATGATATATTAAAGGGATTTGAACTTAAATTTAAACGCGGATGGATCCAGATTCCCATTATTCACTCACTTAATGGATTATGAAATAGTTTTCTCAATAAGAGTAAATTTGGAAATCTGGAACTACTTTATTTCGATTTTCTTGTTTCCAATGTTGACGAACCGAGAGTACCTCTTCTAGAATATTTAACTTTAAAGGGAGTAGGAAAAAAAAACAATTTTTAAGTTCTGTATTTATGTTCTTCTGTCAACATATTTCTTCTAAATAACGGATCCAAGAAGCCACATTTTCATTTGAAGTTGTGCTCGAAAATGCAGAACTTGCACAAATAACATCTGACATTGAAAGAACAGAAGCCAGAACAAGACCAGAACAATAGAAAGACTACGAATAGGTTGGTATTATTATGAGAAGAAACTATCGCTGTCCCTCAATTTCCAGAAATAAAGACAAGTGGAGGTATCTAGACAGACAATGTCATCGATCTGGACCATCTAAGTTCAGTGGAGCCTGCTCAGATTCGTCCAGATCAGTGTGCGTCCAGAAAATTGTGTGGCTACCTTAATTTATGGTGAAAGATTAATGCCTCTATCTCTGCTTCCTTTTGTGAACCCACAGTGCGCCGATATTATCCTAAGTGTGGCGTTAGGGAGCCTCCACTTAACACATACCTACAACTGTCACTAACACCGATATTAAGTATTCGAAATTACGGTCACAAGTGGTGATCGATGAGAGGACTCTTTACAGTGCCACAACCTCCTACTTCCTTCTGCGGCGTATTCCGGCCGAATACTTCGAATATGTTGCACCGAACGCTTAAAAATGTCAAGATGGAGTTGTGCATTAACTGTTTGGACCGGTGAAACCAACTATTTGTGGATAATGCCCGTGGAGCCATAAAAGCAAATCAAGATTGTTCTCAATTTTGAATTCTCCAAGGATGATTTTATGGATTTTGGATGGATGGCGCTTTCTCCTCCGTACTTTTACGTTTAATTTCTGGATCACATTCAAAACACGAAAGTTCTTCACCTGTCACAATGTTGTAAAGGAAGTTTTAATCCCTTTTGGCCGCCATGAAGGATGGTCGTAAATTGTTGAAGTCAGTGCACCGTTTCGTCGTCAGTCATTTGTTCGGAAATATTCTGCACAAGATCCTGCCATTTCAACTGTAACGATAATTTTGAATACCTGAACGCCAATCACTGTTTGGGTCGTTTCGTAAAGCATTGTTGGAAATAGCGCATTGAGCTCAGGAGAGATTAGATAGACAAAAATTTAAATACTAAAAAGGGGTTTTTATTGTTGTACTGAAAACTTTTTGATCCATCCTCGTAGTATCACATTTCATAAGTATCAGGAAATCGATGTATAGACCATGAAACGTGAGGGTGAGTTCTTGAATCGATGATGTGACACACAATTATCCGACTTCTTACTTAGGTTGGGTAAGAGTGACGGATTTCTTCGGGAAAGCTTACTTAAGCAGTTAAAGATTCATCAGAACTCTTCTCGAAATTGATGATATTTTATTGACACATAATATTTCATGTAAAGCACTTGGGCTTCCATGTCCAATCGTTCTGCGTACCTCGGATGATATTGCGCAAATTGACTTGGTTGTAGAAGGTGAAAGTTTTGAGAAAATGTATAATACTGCAAATGCTGAGAGAACAACGTGATGTTATAGATAGAGTGTTGCGCGAAGTTTTGCGATCACGATTCTGGTAGCAATGGTGTCTGATGGCTCATTCATGATGCGGTAGAACCTATATTCAAACAGATATAATTCATTAGTTAAATTCATTGGTATAGCTTTAACTCCTTTCATGGGTGGCCGAACTTTGTGTAATGTTTCCAAATTACCGATTCCGATATTAGAGAATTCTGTATCAAATAGCAGTCGACACGGTCAATTCATTAGAGCTTCATTAATAGCATAGGAATACACGGTAATTTTTTCGTTTGTAATCATGCGGGTCTGTTTCACGTAATAGACTACAAATATAATCGCTTAACATGCCCTCATCTCAAACACCTTGGTAATTTCTCTCAATTCTCTGCATACCTTGATGCAACCTCTCGCCCTGCTCGTCATTCACATCACACACATTTTCCGGGAAGAAATCCAGGTGGGAATGCCGAAAATGAATGTATACGATCACCGATTCTCTTGTAATTCAGCAACAGCTCCGCGACAATTTGTCTGCAGTTGTCACTTTTCCGGTTGCCAAAAAAGTTATGGACAATGCTCCTGAAAGAAGCCGATGCTGCCTTTTCTGTGGATGTTAAACGTCGCGTAAAGTCATCAGTTTCCTTATGTCAGGCCAACGAAAATCCCTTCTTTTATTTTGCCGTAAGATATCTTCTGAAACAGACGAGGTCAGTGCTGGAAAACCGCCCCGTCTTTGTCGAGCGCTTTAACGAAATTCTTTATGAGGCGCAGTTCAATATGTAGTGGAGGAAGTAGAACGTTATTTGGAGCAATCAGTGAATTTGCTAAAAATGTTTTGTCTCCCTGGTGAATAATGGTCTCGAGAGGGCCATTCTTTTTTTTCGTAATGATGCGCTGTTGCTCGATTATCCCACAGACAAAGAAAGAAACAGTATTTCGTGAAGCTGTTCTGCATCCCAATCAATATGCCAATAACCTTGAATATAAGCGCAATTAATTAGTTTAGATCGCCTTTAGATCGCCGCAAATTTTCCATTTATGTTCCTTGTACTTGATCAAACACAAAATTTCTCTCATCGATTAATAATAGTCCTTGGTGTTGACGGCATGAGCAATTGGAATCGACGGGTTTTTATTTCCAATATGCAGGAGAGTGGCCTTCAAACTGTATTGAGAACCGTCTGATGAACAGTCGCCATTTATTTATGACGCATGGTTGATTCATTGTTCGAAATAAGCCACTGGTCTTTGCAGAAGCTAAGAGCAAATCATTCAGTTCAGCTTGTGTTGCTAAATATTTTTCGTTGAACACGGTTTCGCTGCCACGGCTCGTATTGGGATGAGAAATTTCCAAATCTCTGACACCTGGAGACTTCGGTAATGGATCATTGTGTAAGCGTTTAACTGGCTTCGAGCTGAAGAACATCGGCATACTTTATGATTCGTAGTGCAGATGCGCAGTTTTCGGCGAATCTGTTGTAACTTTGCTATTCTTTGCAACAATACAACAACCGCAAACGGAACAAAAATAGTTCGGGTTCATTTTGAACTATCCTTTTGACGTTTTTCTGTATAATTTTGCCCACTTCATGCATTAAATGTAGTTGATAAATTGCTAAGAGATTTGAGTACGAGAGCAAGCGATTATCCTGTATGAGAGCAAGCGAATTTTCCTGTTGAATTTTTGAATACGTTGACTGTCCACACAAATTGACTTTGAAAGAGAATTGCATTTAATTGCTTGTAATAATTTAAATACAGGGTACGCGTTTGTGAATGGAGCTCGAATGCGTGTAAAACGAATGCATAAGAATTCAATTGACTGCGAAGTTTTGACTGGTGTTGCACGCAACAAAGGAATCTTAATTCCACGCATTCACCTCGCTTATTCTGGTACAGTGTTAGCATTTACATTTCAACGTACCCTATTTCCAGTCATTCCAATGACTATAAATAAATCACAAGGCCAAACATTCGAGAATTTAGGTGTATTGTTACGGCAAACTGGATTTACTCATGGGCAATTGTATGTTGCTGCCAATTGAGTTCAATCTTTTGATGAACTGCGACTCTATATTCCGAATCTCTGAATTTCTACTCTCCTTTGCCAATTTGGGCGCTGAGGGGGTGAAAGCTGTCTAAAACCATATCAATTAACTCCGACAGCCAAGCAGCATTAAAGGCGTTAGCGTCACCTTTTACCAGCTCTAAGCTGGTCGGCCTCTGCAGGGAGGAATTTAACTCTTTATCATCGGAAAACACTATTGTATCCCTCGTCTGAGTTCCGGAACACAGGAACATTGAAAGCAACGAGAGGGGTGATGAGCTAGCACGTAGAGGCTAATCGGAAACCGATAAAGTTTCTTCCTATATGGACGTGGGCGCCCCCCTAACTTTGGTTAAGGGAAATATTTATAATCAATTCCTCCACTAGGGTCGCGAGAGCTGGAAACCCACTGCGAAATTTGCCAATTCGAAGATGATGTGGCCTGATTACGGTGCAAAAATTACTATCCTCCTTCTCAATAAACCAAGATACACAATTAGCAATCTTATAGCTGTCTGCACGGATCATTGGACTATCGGTACGCATGGGGCAAAAATGGACATCCCGTTCAATGCTCATTGCAAGTCGCAGAGGAGAAAGAAACAGTCGTACACTTTCTTTGTGATTGCCCAGCCCTTTCTCGTTTGAGTCTCATATATTTCGGAAGTCCTTATCTAGAGAGTCTAGGGCATTGCTCCAGTTTAGAAATTTCAGATCTCTCCAAATTTGTTAACAACGCCGGCTGGTTGTAAATTTTACAAATGCATTGCCATTTTTTTAGGCTCGCGCGGATGTGGCAACAAAACGGCATTATTGCTAATTGAAGTGACCTGAGGTCGCTAGCTATTTGACCTACCTACCTATGCTATCAGCGCTGTAAGTGTGAATGCTAATGAATATGGTCTCATCCATAAGGTATATCTTGACGTGGCGAACGGGCTCAATAGATCAAATTTTGATCTATACCCAGTGTATGTCGTAGGATAATGTTGAAACTAGAGCACGAGCGAAATAAAAAGCCGTTGTTTAATTGATGAATCCAAGTAAGAGAAGAGACGTTATTAGTCCTATTTTTTCTATTTATGCAAAAAATGAGTAGTAAAAAGAGTAAAGCACATTTGCTGAATTGACGGCTCAGCAAAATTTAAAGAGAAATAGCAAAAAGTTTTCATTTTAAGTATAAGAAAAAGTATTAGTAAATTGAATGAAGGTGATTGAGGAGTGAGTTACATTAAATAGTTATTTGATGTGCTTCTTTATAAACTAAGATATATTTAAATGAATGTGCTCGAACATCCCGGCGAGGTTGAAAGAACCATCTTTCAAGGCTTCAACAGTAAGGCCAGCTTCTGGATGGGGCGGCAAAAAGTGCCCTTTATTGTCTTGACATCAGCTACACGGATTCTCCCATCTTTGCCGGGGATGACGTTGATGACGCCACTTTTGCGGCGCCATGGTATCTTCATGAATCATAACGAGGTTGCTGGGCTCTAGGTTGAAGTTTGCTTTTGTGCATTTGCTTCGTTGAAGCATCTCGTTGGTTTACTCGACTGACCACTTTTCCCAAAATTTTTGTTTGGCTGCTGCTATTCATTGCCATCTTTTAAGGTTGCTTAGTTCAGCGCAATCGATGAATCGCTGAGGCATGGCATTAATTGGACCACATCGAGGTCATTTGGATCGCTCCAATGTGGGGATATTGGCCTAGAATTCATTATGGCTTCAATCTTCACAAGCGCCGTTGAAAGTTCTTCGTAAGTGAGTTTGGCACCAGACAAAGTGCGATACAAATGGCCTTTTGCACTTTTGACTGCGGGCTCCTGGGATGAATTGCACGTTGTAAGTGACCTCCATCTTCTGCCCGCCAAGGAGAAACAGTGCAGGTATATGCCCCTCTTGATCGCACCCATAGAAATACGTACTGGCATGGGTTAATTCGAGAGAGGTCCCCCTGCCCGCCAATTCATCAGCCTTCTCATTTCCATCGATTTCTATTGGATGGAACCCAGATGATTGTGAAGTCAGCATGAATGTCGCCAAAGTGAGGAGCCCTGAGAGAAATTAAATGAAATGATATAAAATTAGTTGAACGATAATTATTAATTTCATCATGATAAGATATGCTGAGGAACGAATTTTGAGCTGCTCGAGCTTGGCTTCAGCTCAAAAAAAATTTGTTGCATTGTAGCAAAATATGTCTGTGGATAGACCATGACGACCAACGAGCCTCTTGAGTGTAGCGATGAATGCGTCTGCCGTCAAATCAGAGACTGCTTCGAGGTGAAGAGCTTTGCTTGTAAAACAAACAAATACTGCCACATAGCATTTGTAGGGCTGCTTTCCACTCATCTTTAGGTAGGTGTGGAAAGGCCCGCAGGAGTCCACACCACAGCGAAGGAAAGGGCGATCTGAAAGATTCACGGGCTCTGGAGGAAAATCAGCCATGATTTGTTTTAGCAAAATTGGGCGAAAGCGGACGCAACGCACCACCTTGCGTGCGGATGGTTGACCAAGACCAACGACTGACGGTTGAGAAATGATGCTCTCACGGCCTCCCGACGGAATACCTGACGGTGGGCTCCGGGAGGATCCACCCGTACGTTTGAGGATATATTTAGTGGGTTAGAGTCTCACACTGACTCCGGCTTAGACGCTTTTACTCTTAGTTAAAAAAAAAAAAAACCACCTTGCCTGCAACAGCTCGTGCATTGACGACCCAGAACATCTGGCGAGTGAAAGCGATCAATGCTTTTGGACCTGCGTGATAATTTGCTTTGTGCCGGTGTCTGAGGAAAATTAAGAAAAAATTGCATCTTCGAGGCAACAAGATCGGATGTTTTCATTCTCTTGGAATGTCAAAATTTTTTAATCGATGTCCGACTCGAAGCAGCGGGAGATTTTGATGAATTGTTAATGTCGATGTTTTTTCCGATGCAATCGATTTCGTAAGCGAAGAAATTTCTTTGAATATTCAAGACGATGCAATAAAGCGAGTTTCGAAGCTCCTTAAGTGTCAGCAATTGGTCTTCGTTGGAGGCGGACTCTTTCGCATGTGGTGTGAATCGGAATAGCCGGCTTACGATGCGCCGAAGTCTTGTATAGGAACTTGTACGTTCAACAAGATCTGCTTTCGACAGCGCATTTGAAAGCTGCTCTTCTTATTGCGCAATTTGCCTCTTCGCTATTAAAATCAGTTATGGTTGTACGTGGCTACTTTTCCCGATTTTGTTGTAGAAAAGCTGGACCAGTAAACCAGATGGAGTCTACCAGTTCAGCCATCGACGTGCCGCGAGTGATGATATCGGCAGGTTTGCTGGTAGTTGGAACATGTCGCCAGTTGCAATTAGTGGTGGATTCCTGCATTTCAGAAATGCGATTGCCGACAAATGTTGTTAATGTTGAAAAGTGCAGCTGTAGCCAACGTAGAACGACCGTCGCATTTGTCCATAGAAAAACGTCGGGCTTCAAATCGGCAGTGGTGCAATTTTCTTGTAGAGGCGCGAACGTAGATGCGCGCCGGCGAGCTCCAGTTCTGGTAGCGTCCTCTTTTTGACTGGTGCAACTCGACTCTTTGCTGTGAATAACTTGACAGAAATGTTTCCATTATTATCGCTCACTCGAATATATACGCATGTATTGATGCGTCGCTAAATGCAGCTGAATACTAGTGAACGGTGCGAATAAAACGTAACGGGGCAATTTTATCATCTCCAGATTTTCGAGATCATTTATGAACTTTTAAAAATCATCTTTTGGTATTCTCGGAACCTCTGTATCCCAATCGACTTTCATTATCCATAGGTTTTGCAATAAGACTCTTGGGTGTATTATCAGAGTTGCCAGTAACCCCATAGGATCGAAAATTGAAGACGAAAGTGACAAAATTGAGCGTTTTGTATACGTCGTGTATTGTTTTTTGGGCTGAAACGAAAATAAGAATAAATCCTGCTGCGGATCCCATGAAATGCCGAGTGCATTTGAAACTAGAGGCTCATCGATATTCATATTGATGAGTTCTATCGATTTGTTTTGAAACTGCGGGTGATTCGATTGAATTTTGGCCAATTAAAACCCGTCTTTTTGCAATAATTGAGAAATTTCTTTACTGATGATTATGAGCTGTTCGCTGGGGACCAATGGGTTCTTTTCCAAGCATTTTTCAAGCGGAAATTCACGGTATTGAAAAATGTGCCCAGATCAACATTGACATGAAATATCGGGGGAAAAACATCGTAATACTCTCTGAGAGTCAAGCAGCACTCAAGAGTCTGAACTCACCCTTGGTGAAGTCTATACTTGTATGGGACTGTATTGGGAAGCTAAACTCCCTATGCAGTATGCACAAGTTATCTCTAATGTGGGTACCAGGCCACATAGGAGTAGTGGGAAATGAGAAGGCTGATAGCTCAGCTAGGAAGGCTGCGGCCTCTCACTTCAACGGCCCTGAACCCTCCAGTGGACTATCATCCAATACCATTGGAGGTCTGCTGAAGAAGTGTACAGATGCAAAACGAAGTCAAACCTGGAAAACTCTTCCGGGATTAAGACAGGCCAAAGCTCTTCTGGGAGATTTTAATCCTAAAAGAGCTAAGGACTTAATAAATATGCCTCGGAGTAAATTAAGAATCATCGCAGGCATTTTAAGCGGACACTGTAGACTCAACTATCCTATGAATAAGTGGGTATATCTTCAGATGCCATCTGTTGGTACTGTGGAGAAAGCCTCACTGCACCTGATCACAGACTGCGGACCATTAGCACACAATCGACTCTGGTGTTTTGGAGAATATATCTTAGATATAAGCAAGATCCGTCAACTTGATTCTACCAAAATATATGAATTCCTGTCGGAAATTAACCTGACAGACCATTTATAGATGAGACTATCTTCATCTTTCAAATAAATAGGGGCATCACAATAGATCTTTCAGGTCGCAGTGTATAACACCCTTAAATATATCTATAAGCTGTTCGATATCGTTGAAGCCTGTGAACATGTCGTCGACATATAAACGATCGCGTAGAATATTCCCATCTACCTTAAAAAAGTCTTTCCGCTTATTTGCAATGAGGTTTGGGCTGCGAATGGCTAAAAATGACGAAACTGACATGCCATAAGTGACAGTGTTCAATTTGTATATTTGAATCGGGTGTTGTTCATTTTTGCGCCAAGGAATGAGCTGAAATTTGCGATGCGAGGGCTGTACCAATCCCATGCGATACATTTTTACTATGTCGCCGGTGAGTGCATACTTGTACAGGCGAAAACGAAGAATTTGCAGATATAGCTCTGCTTGTACGAGGGGTACTATTTATATTTCGGGAACTGGCAACACTAATGTCAATAGCTTAAATCTGGCAACGCCATAATAAAGTTTGACATTTTTTAGCATAAACGTACTCACAACGTGTTGATGTACAAGTGCTATTTGTTTTTTTTTCAGTGAGTTAAGAAAATCAATTTGGCCAAAAATTGGAAATGTCAAGTGAAAGTTTTCGTTGGATTATTTTTCACAATTTTCGACGTGGATTATCTCAACAAGAATGTGTCGATGAACTCAGTTCTTTGTATGGCGATAAAGCACCATAAAAAACCACAGTATATCGCTGGTATAGTGAATTCAATCGTGGTCGCAGTTCGGTCGCCGACGAACTCCGTGAAGGTCGTCCCAAATCGGTTGTTGTGCCACAAAACATCGATGCAGTGCGTGAACTGATAATGCAAGATCGTCATGTTACATATCGTGAGATAGACGACACCTTGGGCATTACTTCCACTTCCATACATTCAATATTGCATGCGCATTTGGCTGTAAGAAAGATTTTTTCGCTTGGATCCCACATAATTTGATAATCGCTAAAAAAAGGCATGTGTCAATTGATGTAAGGAAATGATAAAAAAATTCGACCGTGGTGCTTCAAAACACGCGAATAAATCGTGACAGGTGACGAATTAGGGATATATGCGTATGAGCCGGAAACAAAACAACAATCGAACGTATGGGTATTCCAAGACGAGCTAAATCCAACAAAAGTTGTTCGTGGAAGGAGCACAGCGAAGCAAATGGTCGCCTGCTTCTTCGGCTGAATGGGTCATGTGGCCACTGTTCCGCTTGAGCAACGTAGGACGGTCAATTCTGAGTGGCAAACGACCATTTGTTTGCCGGAAGTCTTCGGAGAAATTCGTAAAACCAACCGCCATTCGAATCGACCGCGACGAATCATTCTCCATCATGACAATGCGAGCTCTCACACATCTCGTCAAACAGGTGAATTTTTGAGCAGTCAAAACATCTAATTGATGACTCATCCTCCGTATAGTCCTGATTTGGCACCCAATGACTTCTTCTTGTTCCCGAATATCAAAGGTAAACTGCGTGGTCAAGGATTTACGAGCTCCGAAGAAGCAGTTGAAGCCTTCAAAAACCATGTTTTGGAGGTGTCTCAAGAGGAATGGAAAAACTGCTATGACAAATGGTTTGAACGAATGCAAAAGTGTATTGATCATCAAGGGGAATATGTTGAAAACCAAGAGAGCCATTTTCATTTAAATATGTTTGTTATTATTTGTTATTTCCGAAATATAGATAGTACCCCTCGTATAGTCGGCCCGACTAACAAAACATCATTGATAGATTTTTGTGACGATTTGGCCGACGCATCGAATTCGACCCTTAACTTTATGCTAGTGCTATTGGGTCTAAGTACGCTCTGGTGGTGTAAGAAGTAATGTGGCTATCTCAAATCGATGTCTTTTGCAAGCGACATGTGGCCTAGCTGTTCATATTCTTTCATGAATTGTACGTATTGCAATTTGATATTGGGGTCACGAGCTAAGCGTCTTTCTAGCGAGTGAAATCGATTCAAAGCTAGACAACGACAGGACCAATAGAGACTGGATCTTCCTTGAATGGAAGCTTCACCACCACACGATCATCTGTTTGTATTTCTGTTTTGGCAACATAATAAGACTCGCATGCCTGCTCATCTGCTGTCCATTTCGTGGTTCCTTGAATGGAAGCTTCACCACCACACGATCATCTGTTTGTATTTCTGTGTTGGCAACATAATCAGACTCGCATGCCTGCTCATCTGCTGTCCATTTCGTCTAATGCCCATAGATATTCTAGTTGCTGATTTAAATTCTCATCATCGAGTGTAGAAAGGCAGCATTGCTGTGCGCGTGCCTTACAAACCGATTTGTAGCGACCTGATACCACCCATCCGAATGTGGTCGCTTGTAATGTTGGCAGATTCGATGCCAATTTGATTTGGCCGTTACACAGAATGTCTAAGAAACTAGCTGGTCCGATGAGCAGGTCTATTGGTGGTGATTTATAAAAATATTCGTCAGCGAAATCAATTTTTGCAATTGCCGTGCGTTTATGTCCAAATCAGACTCGGGCTGATATCCAGACAGTCGATTAGCGACTAGTAAATTGCTTCTATTTCAAAATTGTTGTAACGAGAGCGAATTCTTGTTTGCAATTGGTATTTTATTTTGGATGAGAAACCACAAACGCCGAAAATATTTACTGATGTTTTTATTTTAGGCAAATTCAGAACATTGGCGAATCGTTCAGAACATTGACGAATCATCAGTCTCCTTTCCAATGCATTTTAATGAACTGAATATTGCTGATGCTCTATCGACAAGACTACGCAGCTGAACAGCTAATGACTGTTGAATGCCTGGAAGTTCGTAAAGCTGTGCAATATGTTCTTAAAATATCAACGTTTTATTATCGCAACGCTCTTCTAATCTCTTTAGTGCCTTCGCATAATTGTCAGTTGTAACTTGTAAACCTTTAATTGTGTCTAAAGGTGCGTACAGACACATTACGCACTGCAAACTGCAATAAGTGTGGATTAGTGAAGTTGAGCGAAATTGAGAGAGAATAAGAGTGTGCGAGTCACACGGACAATGCAGTATGAAATATCAAAACTGTTTTGATATTTTTCGAGAACATTCTGCAGCCGACGAACTCGTTCATTTTTTGCGTATTATTTTGCCGTTTTCTGTCAATTTGTTCATTTTTTCTTTTCAATGCTAATGCCAAAGCGACGGCAATTAATTTTCTTTTTTCGCGCACGCATGATGTTCACAATGCCATGATGAAGTACAGAATGATGCATGACGAGTGTGTATGCAACTCGTCAATCACTCATATACAGGAGTGTTCTTCGGCAGTTTGCAGTGCATGATGTGTCTGTACGCACCTTAATGCTTGACCAGATATACAATGCAAGAGATGATTAAATTGCCGAAAGAGCGGAATCACTATTGACGAGTTGTTCAAACGATGAAATAAGATTTCTATACTGCGAATACTTGCCATCGAAATTTGGTAAATGTAAATGAGGCAATTTACTGGGTGCAGAGACGGGAAACGCAAGAGTTGTATCATGATGAGAGCATTTGTAGTTGTCACCCAATAATTCAATTACTTTCGATTTCGTTACAATACACAAACAACTCTTCAATTTCTGGGCGATTCGTATCTTTATCAGTTTGCATCTCGACGTCCGTCTGAATTGATAGTAATTGTTTGAAATATGCCTCTGTCAATCCTAATCGACATTCGAGTTCTGATACAGACATAGAATCATAGTTGTATATTGTCTTTGATAAGAGGACGAATACAGAATTTAAACAACAAACTGTGAGCGATGAATTCATTGATTAGAAGAAAACAATTTACGACCTACGGCTGTAAGCTAGATATGAATTAAGTGAAGTCAGAAATATGGCTCTCAGGTTTTCCGCTAGTTGGCGAATATGATGTACAAATATAATTTTAATATTTTCCGCAAAATGTAGTACCAAAATTTGTTGTTGCATCCTTAATTATCCGTATTTTTGTAAAATACACTACTAATGTATGTAAAATACCTGTTGATAATGAGTTTATTTTATACTCACCTTGACTATTCTTTTGGTGAAAATTAGACTCGAGCCGAAACGTTGGGCGCCAATAAATGTACATATATCTTAGGATAATGTTGAAACTAGAGCACGACCGAAATAAAAAGCCGTTGTTTAATCGATTAATCCAAGTACGAGAAGATACTCTATTAGTCCCATTTTCTTCTATTTAGGCAAAAAATGAGTAGTACAAAGAGTTAAACACATTGGATGAATTGACGGATTAGCAAAATTGAAAGAGAAATACCAAAAAGTGTTCATTTAAAATGTTTCTGTGTTTAATTTGAAATCTAGATTCCTGTCAATGCATGAAGAACCCACTCGTAGTAAATAAGGTGAATCAGGTCTAACAATTTTGTCATTATTGTAGTAATTAATTAGAAATTAAAAGTTGATTTACTGAATTTGTGATCCATGACGTCATGACAACAATGTTGCCTTCCACTGCTCGAAATTTGTTGAACCGTTACAGTTGTCGTCAAGAAGAATTAAATTCGCATTAAAAATCAATTTCAATGAGTTCATGAGGAACAGTGGACAGCGTTTTAAAACTATTCTTCAGCTCTTTAGTCGTACACTTGACCGACGTGACTATGCCAGTTGTTCTGAAAGTTTTAGTAATGCTCGTGTTACTTGCCAAGGCGAGTAGAAGGCAGAAGAGAGATTTCTCAGTTAAATTTTCGATAAATTTTCATTTCCATTGACGGAATTTGTGTTTGCAGATCGAGACCGCAGTGGAATTTACTAACATTGTTTGCACATCCCTCGACAAAAGCTTTGCAGACTTTGAGTATTGCTTCTTAAAGTCGGTGAATCGCACCTACAAATATTTCTCAGTCAAAGTGAATCTTTACAAGGTCCCCATCACCAATGCTTCGGTATGTACATGGTATATTTTTATCACTCACTGATAATGAACTGCAATTAAATTGGAAGAGCTCAAATCATGTTGATCTCTTTTATGGCGAATGTTGCCAGTGTCCTTTTGATCTATAAGTTCTGACTCTTTCATTTCTAGATTACTTGGACCGTATTGAAGAAGGCAAATGGCTACAAACCATTTCTCTACAACATCACTTTGGATGCTTGTGAATTTATGAAATCTAGAAGCAAGAATCCTGTTATGAACTACTTTTACGGTTTTCTTGAGCCCTTCACAAATATGAACCACACTTGTCCTTACGAGGTAAGTAATTTTTAGTAATGGGGGTCTATTGGTTAATTCCCTTTCGATCACCGCTTTCAGCACGATGTGATGGTGGAGAAGTTGCATGTGGGATCTGTTGGCGACCGTGTTACAAAAATACTTCCAGTACCCATTGGCGAATACAGCGTTTATACCAAATGGTCCGCTTATGGCCTTCCCAAAGTGACTGCGCAGCTATATATTACACTTTCATGAGACTCATGATTGTTTTAATCAGGGTTCAGAATCATTAACTCGCTCGCGCTCTCGTCCGCGAACGTGTGCGTTTCAATTTTTTCATAATGTTCATCTTCGCGAGTAAGAGCGTAAAAAATATATTTTTCTCTCTCCTTCGTGTGTGCGATGGTTGAAATTTTTTTGTTGCTCATCCTTCGCGTGTGTGCGTGAATCCAATTTTGTTTTGTTCATATATGAACGGTAGCAAAAGAAAGAGCGCCCATAAATGAGCGCTCGCACATTTATGACAGGTTGAAATTTTTTTTAGTTGTTCATCGTTCATGAATTTAATTATTTAATTTTTTAAAAATTTTAGTAAATGCATTTTTATACTTTTTTAAATGAATTACTTTTCTTTTTACTTTTTTTTTACTTTTTTAAATGAATTACTTTTACTGAATTAATTTGCTGCGAATAAAATGTTATGAACATATTTAATTTTTGTTGTTGTTTCTTTAAATAATAAATTGTTTTGTGGAATTTCTGTAAAAAAAAAAATTTCAACCTGTCAGAAATGTGCGAGCGCTCATTTATGGGCGCTCTTTCTTTTGCTACCGTTCATATATGAACAAAACAAAATTGGATTCACGCACACACGCGAAGGATGAGCAACAAAAAAATTTCAACCATCGCACACACGAAGGAGAGAGAAAAAAAATGTTTTTTACGCTCTTACTCGCGACGATGAACATTATGAAAAAATTGAAACACACACGTTCGCGACCAAACTCATAAATGAAGCTAAATGAGCGCACATTAATGACAATTTCTGAACCCTGGTTTTAATTACTATTATAATACCTTGCATCATATTGAACTATGTTTGTAAGGGGTTGGGGGAATAAGGTCTAGCTAGTAAGAATATTTAGAAAGATGTATTTGTGAGACCATGACCGTGGCAGGATTGGAACCCGCGTCCCCTGAGTCTGAGTTTAGCATGCTCATCACTACACTAGGGAGACCGGCCATCATGATATTTTCTGCTTTAGTATGATATATTAAAGGGATTTGAACTTAAATTTAAACGCGGATGGATCCAGATTCCCATTTATCACTCGCTTAATGGATTATAAAATAATTTTCTCACTAAGAGTAAATTTGGAAATCTGGAACTACTTTATTTCGATTTTCTTGTTTCCAATGTAGACGTACCGATTGTATCTCTTCTAGAATATTTACCTTTGAAGGGAGTAGGAAAAAAAACAATTTTTACGTTCTGTATTTATGTTCTTCTGTCAACATATTTCTTCTAAATATCAGATGCAAGAAGCCACATGTAGTGGTTTCTTGGATCTGTGTAGAACTTGCACGAATAATATCTGACATTGAAAGAACAGAAGCCAGAACGGGACTCGAGGGCCGACAGAAGACCAGAACAATAGAAAGACTACGAATGGGTTGGTATTATTATTAGAAGAAACTATCGCTATCCCTCAATTTCCAGAAATAAAAACTAGTGGAGGTATTTAGGTAGTCAATGTCAACGATCTTGAACATCTGAGACCAGTGGACATAAATAATCTACTCAGATTCGATCAGAACATCGGTTGGCTTCCTTAAATTCTGCTGGAAAAGTAATGCCCCTATCTCTGCTTCCTTTTGTGGACCCACAGTGCGCCGATCTTACCCTAAGTGTGGCGTTAGGCAACCTCCACTTAACACATACCTACAACTGTCACTAACACCGATATTAAGTATTAGAAATTACGGTCACAAGTGGTGATCGATGAGAGGACTCATTACAGTGCCACAACACCCAACTTCCTTCTGCGGCGTATTCCGGCCGAATACTTCGAATACGTTGCACCGAACGCTTAAAAATGTCAAGATGGATTTGTGCATTAACTGTTTGACCCGGTGGAACCAACTATTTATGGATAATGCCCCTTGGATCCATAAAAGCAAGTCAAAGCAAGTGTTCTTACTATTCATTTCCCAAATGATGATTTTTTGGATTTTGGACAGTATGGCGCCTTCTCCTCCGTACTTTAACGTTTGGTTTCTGGATCATATTCAAAACTGGAAAGTTCATCACCTGTCACAATGTTGAAATGAAAGGTTTAATCCCTTGTGGTCTCCTTGATGGATGGCCTTAAATTTTTGAAATCAGAGCACCTTTTCGTCGTCAGTCACTTGTTCGGAACAAACCATGCAAACTCTTTTCGGTAGGCTTAATGATCGGTCAAAATACGATAAAAAAAGATGTTTTTGAGATGCTCAATTCCAATTCCATGAATTTAACTGAAGATATAATCTTTTAGGATTTCATGCACGGATTTAATGGAATCTGCGGTGATCACGGATTGCGGTTGGCTAACATGTTACTCATTATTTATGTCCTCACGATCGTTTTTATACCATTTATTTAATCCATCCGTTGAAACTTTTCGGTAAAAGTGTTTCCAAGTTCAAAACAAAACTTAATATTAGGTCTTTGTTCGATGCTCATTTTTGGTCACTTCAGAGGCAACATTTATTGTCACTTCAGAGGCAATATCTCCGCTGAGTGGTGATCTAATGAATTTTGACAGTACATCGGTGAGTAATCCACCTTTCTGACTCATGAAGATAATCTCACTAGAAATACCTATTCCTGTTGACTTCGGAATGCATCTTGTAGATTGTGTTATGCCTTCACTTTTATCCTCAAGCAATTTTATTAATTACAGCTGTGTTGTTGTTCAGAACAATTACCAAAAACTAAACTTCCAACTCTACATAATAATATACAGACCTCCATAGTACTTGTATGTAGCAGTACCCAACTATGGATGTGTCCTTTCACAATTATTCCGGGCATCTTTTCTTTATTATGATGTTATAATTTCTCATATCAATCAATAAATACTCCTATGTTCATTTGTAAACCAACAAAGGACTCCTTCACTTTAAAGAAGAGTAATGGAAAAGAATAAACATGATGAGACGATATAATCATGGAAATTTGAACCTGCGTCCACTGTTTTAAGGTTGCTCTATAAGAAATGAAAGGGTATTTTTCTAGTCCAAAAATTAAGAGAATACTTATTTATATTTAAAAACAATATTAAAACTAATAAAAAGAGGTTATTGAGGCCTTCGACTCTCACGAGAAGGCTTAAGTTAAACATATCCTAGTCAAATAAATAGACTCCGCCAATAGAAGAACTATTACTCCATTATAGAAGAATGTAGCTTCTCGACACCTTCTCATTTGGAAAGACAAAAACTTTCATGAAGAATGGGATAATATTGTTCCTGGGTTTCTGCTGATTTAGGAACTGCCTTATATAGAGGCTCCTTTTAAAGTCCAATATTATAATGGAAAGACTCTTCCAGTTCTATTCAATACAGTTCAATACAGATCTCAGTTCGCATTCTTTTCTTTCCTCAATTATTTTATGCCATTTACATACTTTCATCTTCTATCCTTGGAAAACATATTGCGATTTCTCGGTCTGTGTCGAATAGGACAAATATCGTCGTATAGATTTGACATGTGTTTGTGTAAGCGGCACTTTTGCGTGGGTTCCAAATAGACGTGTGCTATATGTAAGACCTGTGATATGTAAGACCTGTGACTAAAGTTCCCAAGCGACTAAGAAAATTCTTCAAAAACTTTGGGAATATGGGCGTATTGTAGATTTATGATTAGTTGGACAGGTTTTAATATTTTTTGGAAGAGGCTAATTGAAGACGGGCAGTGACTTGCTTCATGCATTTTAGAGAATTTTGAAGCCATCGATAAAAATCGATAAAAATCGAATACGCACATAATTGTACTTTAATAATCGATAATATTAATCGATAATTTTATAAAACAATTATCAGGCCATGCCCGGTGAAGGGTGAAAAACATAAGTTTCAATGTAAAAGAAATGGTAAATAAGGCTACTAATGCTCTATACGCAGGCAAAAGGATGCTTGGATCCACTTGGGGCCTATCTCCCTCTCTGATGCATTGGTGCTATTCAGTCTATACCAATATTGCTATGGAAGTGTCCAAATAATTGGGACACGGAGCCTTAAGGACTATGGCAACGGCAGCCCTCAACTGAATATACCCCCAATGACCTCTTTTCGGAAAGCCTTGTAGCGGGAAGGTTGTTGGCACGGAATCATTCGAAAGGAGAGCTAGAACGCTATTGCAAAATGCGATATCCAACTACAGAATGAGCAAGCCTCTGCAAATGAATAATAACCATGTTGAAGATTGCATGCTGAGGAAGGTGAAAAGAAGGTGCAGTAGCTCCACATGCAAAATAGCAAGGCTCATGTGCAAATTGCACGGTACTCAGCAATCCAAATCTCATGAAAAAGGATTGTAGAATGATTGTACGTATACTGACGGGTCACTGTCTAACGGCGGTACATGCTAAAAGGATGGGAGCTGCGAACAACAACGATTGTAAGAAATGTGGGGCGCCGGGCACAAGGGCACTTTGGATCCTTTCCTGTGCCTATGCCCCGCAATCTCAAAAACACGCCTGGCCCCCCTGGGAGCCCCTGATTTGAGGTTCTGGTCGAGCTGTCAGCAATAGGGATGGTGTGGCTCTTAAAGTTCGCTTAAGGTGTCTCTCTTTTTACAGCTCCATATTACGACTCTTAAATCCAGCTGGCATCGCAACGGCCCTTGTGTCTGTGTGGCATTTATGGTCAGCCTGTGTAACCCAACTTGGTTCTACTGTTCAGGCTGATTTCGACCAAACACTTTCGTCATTGAGAGCAGTTTTTCATATTATTCTGAAGCGCATTCCATTCAGAAATATGACCGTGATGCCCACCATACTCTATACACATGTCTTTATGCCAGTGTTGGTGTTCTTTTCAATTCAATTAATTTGAACTAGAAATACTCGTTCCTAACCCAGCATTCAGTTCTGATTTCTCTTAATAAACTATGCCAAGTCCGCATCAAATATCTAACGCCTAAGACCAGCTTCGCAAAAACATTATGAAACATTTTATGCCAGCACAAGTATAACTGGAAAACTACTGCATAAGCAAGAAAAGAATACGAAGAACGCTCAGAAAGAGTGCTCGCGAAAAAATTTAATTACAAGGAGCCATAAATTTCACCAAGGTTATGAATAACGTTAAGTGTCGACTTAAAAAAGGATGAAAGTTCATGCCCACGGTAATGGGCATAATTTCTGTTGCCAACGGCAGGTAGCTAAGGTCAAAGATTACAAATGAAGCACTTGCGGAGCAGAGAAGTGTAATAAACTAGCGCCAAATTAAACCCAACTGAACAAAAAACTGTTTCAAAAATCCTTGCAGCTTAAATAGTTCGTTTCTGCGGGGGGAATACGTGCTACTTACTTTGATAACTATATTTGCGGCGGGTAGGGGAGTGGCTTTCAAGTTTTCCCCCACCCAACCATTACAAGGCTAATAACTGCTACCGTAGCTCAACTTTGCTAATTGCTGCATTATTACAAATGAAGTACACTTTAAAACAAAGTTTTCCTTTCGGCGTTGGGCTGCGCTCGGTTGTGTGCGGCGGTCAATAAATCATTTTTCTGGTCAAGTAAATAAAATCCTAATTAAGGAACTCTGAGAGATGGCAACAAAACAAGGCGAAACGGAAACTTTTCTCTTTTTCTTATTTATAGCACGTGTATTCAATATTTTCAATGCGTTTAATCGAATGATTCTGTGGCGTGCTTCAGCAAAGGAAGTGGCAGCAAAGGAGAAGAAATTAATCATATTTCATTATTGGCCCAATTTCTAAGAATATTTATAGAAGAACTTTTCTTTGCAAGAAAAGAAACACAAAACGTTGTACACAAATGGAGGTGGAAGTAAAATCCATCGTGGATATGGTGGAATCATGGAAGGAGTTGTGAAATAAAAGGGGCTGCAGTACGCTCTTTATCAATTTAACTCACGCACCGAACTCTTCAACATGCGGTACCATAAATGAAATCTAGCAAGGTAAGCATTTCCTTCAGTTATTGTTTCCTTAGCAATGAAGTTTTTATTTTAAAGGACTCTATTGGCCTCCAAATTGACTCAAAAAATGTATTGTTCTCTTCGATGATGGGTGCGAGGTAACATTTTATCGCACCCAACACCCAAGTCGGCAACACTCAGTACTACCAAGGTAAGCAAGGTAAGCATTTCCTTGCCATTTAAGTTACTGATTCCTTCTTCTTTGCTGAGTTTTTGCATTAAAGGACTTTTTTGCTTTGGCTCACTTATAAAACTAGCAAAAAATGCCTCCTTATTCAATGGTCTCTACTTCCGCGAGACCTACATGATACTTATCTCCACTAAGTACGTAGCAGGTATAAGCGTGGACTATTCAATCAGCCAGTCTAACCTCCCCTTACCTGCTACAACAAAATTATTGTTATTTTCCATGATGGTAGTGAGGAATCACTTTATCAACTGTATACTTGAGCGCCATGGGAACTGAATGCATTGTTGCACTTGTCAGCTAATGATGATCCAACAGGCGACTTGTCGGCTATATTCATATAGGTGTTCGCAGCAAGCAAGAACTCTGGGAAGAGAGCGATATTCAAGAGACTCTCAGAAAAATACCCGTTGCCTCTGGCACTGCAGGATAAACTCTTATATAGAGATTCTTTTGGATGAAAGTATAATGTATGCTTGCCGACAAGAGAATAAAGAAAAGATCCAGAGTCACTTCTTCGAGACCTGGCGCAAAATTTCTTCACTGATGGCTCGAGAACTGACAATGATAGCCACACTACCATGGCATCTGAGTGAAAATTGCAGAAGCTTCTAGGCTATGGGAAGAATGGAACCTATATTCCAATCGGAAGTGTTTGCTATACTGGAGATATCGGAATGAGCAATTGAGAACAAATGCAACAGTAAACAGATTAGAGTCTTTAGTGATAGTCAGGCTGCATTTAAGGCCCTGGAAAATGCATTAACCATTTGAAGCATTGTCCCAGAATGCATGCTAAGACTTAACTCCATCGCAAGGAGGAAATTGTGCGAACTTATCTGTGCTCCGGGATACTGCGGTGTATTTGGAAAGAAATATCCGATAAATTGATAAACTGTGGATCAGCGCGTACTCCAAAGTGGCCAGAGCCAATTATCGGAAGGAGTTTAGCAGAGGTTGCTAATTGGATCAACGGCTACGTGAATAATGTTCACAAGGGCCGATAATGGAATTCACTTGTATAAAATATAACTAGTTGTAGACTGGTTACGACTTCGATTACCATCGGACTTTGCGCCTATCTAATATGGTGGGGAATTATCACTCATTAACATAGACAACTGTTTGCAACTGTATCAAATTGTGGGAAATTCCTACAGAACACAAATCAACATCCCTCAAACCTTCGTCGATTAGAAAGCGAACTTCTGCAGTACTATGAGGACTATAATGTTGATTTCATAAGGCGAACATTTGGTATCCCTGCCCATCTAACTAACTTTTAGGAAAAGCCCACGCCACTGCGGTACTGGATGAGAGTGGTCTTAGACAATTACATTTTTGACGTCCGGATACCATTGACATCGGCTCAATCTATGTATATAGACAGGAAAATATATTTAAAAAAATGGTTTTTTCCTTAAGCTGAAGATGGGAACAAACATTTATCTCAGAGCATTTGTCATTATATGTTATGGACCTTACGGTGAACGGGGATATATCAAATTACCTATTGTCAAAAGCAATAAGAGTTGCTGGAACAACATTCTTTGGCAGTTAAAACGGCTTTATTGAAGAAGTTTTGTTTCGAAATTGAAAAGTATTCTCTCATACAAAATCATGGGTGAAGCAATGTTTCTGATCTCTCGAATAGTCTTCACAATGTCAGAGGTCTAATTTAATTTTCCCGAAATTTTCTTTATTCCAAATGTCAATTAATTACAAATATTTGAATAATAATTAAGTTTAATACTCCCGAAGCCTTTATCTTGTTGTTCCTCAGACGCCGAAAATTCCTTCCACACTAATACAAACGTCATCCAAAAAAAACCTCGCAACAAAACATGATAGCAAAACAAAATACATGGCTTAGGAGAGATATTCGTATCAAAATCTAAGAGAGCTCTTCTGCCGCTTACATGGTCTTTCCATGCCAGGTAACACATAACTCTTTCTCTGACTCTCATCGCTACTTAAGTTTCTTTTGTTTCCATTTAAATACCAATATTTCCAAGACGAACACAAACATTGCGAACCCATTTGCCGAGAGATACAACACCCAAATCCAATACAGATCTCCAAACTCCATTGGCTGTATTGATCGGTTGTCGTCTGGGTCTCTTAAATACATTTTATCGGTCATCATTTCGTAAGTAGTTGATGTCTGCAAATATTCGGTAATGCCGAAGGCCTGTATATCTAAGATAAACTGATCGAGTTCGTTCTTGAAGATTGCATTTTCATATATCGGTATCGCCACAGGCAAGAATTTATCTAATATCAATTGCTCTGGAATGCGAAAGAGCTTTTTCCTTAGATACCTCATTTGATGCTGGTAATATATCCATAATCGTGTAGACACGAGATAAGCATACGAGGTGTTAAGGCTGTTCCGTATTTGTATATCATCAGGAGCTTCAATTACTTTGAATATGCTCTTGTATTTGTTCCAGAACTGCTCTCCTTTGGCCACTTTCACACCATTCACAGTTTTTACGTAGATGAGAATCTTGTATTTGGATTGAAACATATCGTCGAAAGTTTCGATTCGATTCTCTGAGGGAAGTTGCACGAGGTAAGAATTTAGGTAAGCCAAGTACATAGTTGTGAGAATTAATCCCGATAGGAGAGCAAGAAAATAGATCAATTTAATTTTTCTGTTGAGTTGATTTTGTTTTGGGGTTGGGAAACATTGCGCCATCAAAGCTCGTATGACTCGGTCATTAAAAACGATATCCAGCTTATATAATTGGTGAGGCCAACTTCCGACGCTGTTAACAGAACCGAAAGCATGAAGAATTGATAGTATTATTAGCAAAGACAGAAGTAGAAGACACACGCGAACATCAGCGATTATCCTGAAAAACATTTCATTTGCGGGAATATCAGATTCCATTGGAATCATTATGAACAATTGTGCTAATTCCAAAGGATATGAGAAATCTCGTACATCGCTAAATTTTGGACAATAGATTGTCATTCCAATATCGATAGTATTATTTTTAGCAAGTTTCAGTAAATCACCGCTATAAACAGTTTTTTCGGTTATGTTCGGGAACATGAAACTGCCATTAAACTTCGACATGAACAGCTTTAAAAATTTGTACATGTAAAGTGCTACCCGAACTTCACGGTCCTTCATAACTCGGATTTTCTTCCCCTGTAAATTTTTCACTCTAGCAGGAAATATATTCCCCGTCAGGTTGAAGAAATTCAACGTCTCCAATTCCATATGTCCGTAGTGATGAAAACAGATGTAATTGCCGGTCTCATAAAAGTCGCTGAACAGGACTATGAAGTTTACCATATCGTTCTCCTGACAGAACTGGATTAGCTTCAACAACTCGGTTCTTAAATTATTCGACACTGATTCAGGTTGTTTCCATATAAATACGATTCTTGATTGGAGCATTCTTTGTAGAATTGAACTCAACGCTCTTAGCATCCTGACGTCCACATCATAACTGAGGCACACAAGAACCAAAACTTCACTGTTGAAGAGTGACTTCATGTCTAGAATGTCACCAGATGCTCGAATAATGATAGGCACGGAAATGTCACCGATGAAATGTGTGTCTTTACAGTCACGATATCCCATTACTAGCAAAGTTCCGAAATGTTGTTCCTTTTTCAACTGCAGTAATAATTGAGTCATGTGCTCGTCACTGGTTGGCTCGGTCATTTCCAATTTGGACTGCACTGAATTTATCCATAAAAGGAACCAGCTCGCCCATGCGAGGAATGCGATCTGCCTTGAATACATGTTGAGAGGCAAAATGTTACTGTTCAGTGTGGATTTTATTGCTCTTATGCATACCTTACTTACAACACTATCATCAGCGCACTTCATGTTATTCCAAGCGGACTGTAAAAGTGCACTTACATATTTGTTAAGGCGGGTGTTTACTTAAGAACTTAGAGAACGCAAAACAACTCTAGCTGGGAGTGTGCGGAATTCTTCAGCGAAGCCAAAGAGGTGTGATATTTGCATGTTCAACTCTATGTCCAGATGTCATTCTGATGATAGCGATGTCCGTCAAAGGGCGACAAAATGTGAGATGGTATGAAATAGGGGGCAGCAAATTTGATGTGGGATGGAAAAGTTCTGTAATGCGGAATATCGTTCAAGTAAAGCTCTCCTACGCAACTCGTTAACTGTCATTTGACATCATATCCAACTAGGAAAAGGTAATCACTACGATTGGTACCAGTTCTTCAATTAATTTTACATATATAAATCTTCAATAATGTACAACGGAGTACAAAGTTACCTGAGTAAAATTGTAAGGGTTTGGTGTTTGGCCACCTTTGTAATAGCTTTCCAAGTTTAGGGAATCTGAGAGCGAATCATCTCTACTTTTCTTTTCCCTTCGTCTATATATTGGAGTCCACAAGTTATATCCAAGTAAGTGCTTAGCAAAATATACCTATTTTCTGTGTAGTAGCGCAGTTGCAGAAACGCCCCAACAAATAAATTACGGAAATCCTTCAATCTCGTGGGATTTGTTGATACCACCAATCAACTCAAAATGCATTTTCAAGCTTTTATATTATAGAGGAGACAACTTCAAAATTTGTAGAAACGTTTCAACAATATTCGAGACCCTTTAAAAGGAAGTGCAAAAGGGTGTACATAATAAGTACTTAATGAGTTGTGTTCGTAATACCCTAAAGGAGGCATGACAATTCAAGTCAGCGTCAGTTGCTGAATGATTCAACGATGTCCGTGTACACTTTATTTCCAATATATGAGAGATTTTTTCCGGGACGTTAAGAAAGAATCTGATTACTATATGAGAAAAGTCGAAAAAACCAGAAACTCCATTGCATGTATGACCACAAATCAGTCCAATCACAAGAAAATGGTAACATAAATCTTGGTAATAATAAAACCTATGGACCTTGTAGCCCTGTTATGGACGACTATGCCCCATATTTCAAGTATTTATAGCTTAACACGAAATTCAGAAGACTATATGAGGATCATAAAATCACCACAATGCCATTGTGTTGAAAATGGGTGGGCAGAATATAATGGTCCTTCTTTCTATCTTATAAGTTTCTATAGATAACTCAATTAAAAGGACTCGAGTTAGACGCCTATGGATGATATGTCAGAAAATCAAGTGTTCTTCAAGAATTTATTACTTGCTGTTCTTGGAATTCTCATAAAGAGTACACCTTCGGAGTATTATTGCCTGAATTTGTATAATTTGCCGTTAAATCAACTAACATCTTCGCATATCTGAGAATATTTGCTCTATCGAAGATCTCTCGCAGAGAGTTGATCATCATTCATTTAAAGTTGAGTCATAATTTCGAGTGCATTTCTCTCTTCTGAACACAGAATCCATGGAGAGCTATATTAACAACGATGCAAAGTCTCACTAGTTTTCTTTACGCTCATGTCTGGAAACTGACTCAAACTAGCTAATACCCACGAGTATTTGGATGGAAGTTGAGTGAAGTTGGACCATTACAAAGCATAAGTAAATTTAGAAGAGGAAGTGAGGTATAGCATCCAATGGTGTTGGAACCCTCCCTTTTCTGGATTCTAGCCACATCCTGTAATTGGAAGCCTACCCATCGAGGCACAAAACATCTTGGGATATGTAGTTGTAATAAGCTCTTCTCCATCATGTAATGACTTACTTAATGTACTTACAAGATTTCAAAGGCAGGCTTGCCTGGCAATCACCGGTGCCATGCGAAACTACCCAACCGCTGCTATTGACGCCATAATAGGATAATCCCCACTACATACATTCGAGAAAAAATGTGCTGCTAGAAACGCACTGAAGATGAAAATCTTGTCTAGGCAAGAACCTCATGACTATGGTCATTTCAATATTTTAAAAAACATATCGGATCAAAACATAATCTGCTCAATAACGGATTATATGAACCCAAAATAACAGTTTGACCGCAATTTTGAGATTATTATCTCAGACCGGGATGAATGGGACATAGGAGGTCTAGAATGGTTCACAGACGGTTCAAAAACAAGCAACGGAGTCGGTGGAGGGGTCTATGGACTAAATACCAAAATCTCAGAACCAATGGGCAGGTGGCCTGGCGTCTTCCAGGCTGAAATTCAAGCAATCTCAATCTGCGTAAAGACAAATCTGAAAAGGGGTATCAAGGGCGCACACATAGCTATATATTCAGATAGTCAAGTTGCATTACATGCATTAGTTTCCTATTCTTTAGAATCGAAACTCGTGGAAGAATGCTTCGGCAACCTACAATCTCTAGGTGCAACAAATAAGGCTGCAATTTGCTGTGTCGCGGGTCACTCGGGGATCGAAGGCAACGAAATTGCTGACGAACTGGCTAGGGCTCGTTCCGCAGCAAGCCTCATAGGTCCGGAGCCATACTGTGGTGTCAACTGGGCGGAGGCTAAATGCAGGATAGATAGCGGGGAACATAGTCTCAGAATGTCACACTGGGAAGGGATAGAGGGACTTTACCAAGCCAAAAGACTGGTAAGGCCATTTTCCTACAATAAAGAACTGCGCAAAAAGTGCAAAGCAAAAGTAGGGAAAATTATAGGTTTTCTATCAGGTCATTTCTACCTAAAATATCACGTGACTAAAATCCACATTCTTGAGGATACGGAGTGCCGGTTCTGTCTAGATGAAGAGGAAACCACGGAACACATACTGTGCGACTGCATTGCGTTGGCAAGAACCAGAATGAACATATTCCACCACGACCAGCTGGCTTTGGAAGAATTAAAGAATGCTCCTGTTATGGACATTCTCAAATTCATTCATAAACCGGAAGAGATAATGAAAGAACATGACTTTCAACTACTTCCTTTCTCTAGAGAAGGAACATATAGGTAGAAAAGGACCTGATGACTTTAATTGGAGTGCTTTGACATCATCAAACGGATGAAAGTATTACTGTAGGAATGTCGATACTAAACCTATAAGGCATAGTAGATCGGACAGATGTGATCACATGGACAATGTAGTATGACACAAAAGATCTATTTGGTCGCAGTGTCGGCCATGGGGAAAACTACTAAAGCTAAATTATATTATTATTATGTAATGAATGTTCTACAATTGCAATCACTCTCACGTTGTCGGTGAATTGGTCCTGATCTAGTGATAATCGTGCTGGAAGAAGAGGCAACTATTAATTCCGCATCTATAGTCTTGATTCTATTAAAATTGCGAGGCAAGCTAAAATTTATTCAATTGACTGGTTAAAATGTTATTCTTATAGAAAATGAGAGGTTTGAGAAGTCGTCGCCATAGTTCAGGGGAAATAATATTAACTGGGGATTACGGGCGTCATGAGCACTACATCTTGTGATGCTATGAATGCTTTGTTGAACTTGCCATCACTTCATAAAATGATTCAGCAGGAGGCGTTGAAAATGACATCTTGGTTATATTCATATGCACATTGGTACGAAGTCAAGAACTCTGGCTGTAGAGAGATGTTTAGAGGCTCTCAGAACATTGCTTGTTGGTGAAGGATGAACTTATGCGTATATTTTCTTTTTGAAGGAAGTATAACAACAGCTTGCCGAGAAGGGAATGATGGAGAGATCCAGAGTGCCTGGAGAAAACTTTCTTCACTGATGGCTCCTAAACTGATATGGGAACTGGAGCCTGCTGGCATCATAATGACAGATGCATTTCGACTATGGGAAGTATGGCACCTGTATTCCAATCGGAATGGGTTGCGTTTCTGCACGTAGCGGACTGGGTATTTGAGAAGTGATACCGTGGACAAGATATTATAGTCTTCAGTTATAGTTACGCCGCACTGAAGGCTCTATAAAATATATGAACCACTTCAAAAGTTGTCCAAAAATGTAAGGCAAGACTTCCGTCGCAAGGTGGATTTTACTTGAACTTATCTGTGTTCCGGGATACTGCGGTGTATTTGGGAATGAAATGATGAATGGTGAATTCGCAAACTATAGAACTACGGATACTCCAAAGAGACCAGGCCTATTTATTGATATGGGTTTAGTATAATTTGGAACAAGGGCCAAGTGAATAATATTCACAAGGACCTATGGTTGTGTGCAGTTGCCTGCAAAACAATCAAGTGCTTCCTAGAGACTCTAAACGAAGAGAGTTACAGATTTGCTTCTAACATTACCAATCAAAGACCTTCGAACATAAGTGTGGCTGATCACGGGGCAGAATCCGTCGTACCATCATATGGCGACCATAGGCATCATCGAGCTTCCGAACTGCATCTCCTGTCTGGAGGAATAACAGGAGGGCACAGAATATTTTCCCAGTGTTTGTCTTGTCTTTGCCAGAATTAGGAGGTGCGTATTACGGTCGGAATGAGGAGATGCAGTTTACTGCCACATGTATTGACAATGAACTATGTGCATTCCTTATCACTGGACAGACATCTGAGATTCATAAAAGAGTCAAAGAAGTATGAAAACATATTAGCTTCCCTTCCCTTTCTCCCATCCTCTTCCTCTACCTCGGTTCTACTTCAAGAGTACAATAGGCATCACTTTCCTGAGTGATTGGAGACTTCCTTCTAAGGTGGTTCTCCGGCCTAACCCACTTCTATCTATCTATCTATATAAGCATTTCCATATCACACAAGTCAATAGTTGCCATTTTCTGTATAAACGAAATTTTTCTTTTAAAGGACTCTGTGTTTTCTTCGCATTGGCACAAAAAGTTTATTGTTATCTTCCATGATGGTTATGTGGAAGCTTCCACCTCTCTCGAAAGAATGTACATACGAGTATATTAAAACGAAGAAAGGTTTTCTATCTTCGAAAGGAAGTACATGTGGAAATATCTCTGTACTATTCCTATACTATTCTTATACTATTTCTTTACAATTCTAGTATATTCTAGAATAGTACTACTGTAAAGTACTCTTAAATGTACGCTCATATTTCATAGTTGAAAGATGTTATATCGAAACTCGCCATTTGAACTCGGGAGCCAACTTTAATATCCCCCAAACCTAAAGCGATTTGTCAACTAATATCCTTGCTCTTGAAAATATGAGAAAACTAAATAAGATTTGATTTAATTTCTGCCTGAAAACAACACAAATTTCGGTCCTTATTAAACAGCGGAACAATACGTTTAAACAAAAACACACGCCATGAAATAGAATAATAATGAAGGAGCCTATTTTGCCGCCATCTGATAAATAGAGACGCTTTACATGGGCAGCCGGTAGACCGAAACATGCGGCGCACTTGAAATGCACAGAACAATAATGGCGAAGAAATTAAAACAAAGCCACACGCGACCAAACCAAACCACGAGAAAATGGACGAGAACAAACACAGCAAAGGTAAACAAGTGGTGATGGCGGAGGATGTATGAGGAGACCGGAAGCAAACCGGAAGCGCGGCTAAAGTTTGCATTACTCTGCTCAATTTGCATATTTTCCGCTCAGTTAAATTTGTTTGCTCCGCAAATAAATGCAAAAAAATTTAACAAGAAAACATTTTCTTTTACCTTTTTTTCATGAGCCAGACTTAAATTCTGGCAGAGGAAAAGGCGGCGTATTCACAAAAGAGAAGGATATCATTTAAATGTGGAGACTGTGAAGCAACTTTAATGTTTCAAATACTGCTCAGACTCTAAAGGTAAGTCGACGGAGGCAGTGCTGGGAGATTGTTGTGCTATTTGCTAATTATGCATTTGAGAGGTGGGTGCCTAAATAAAACAGAAGATACATTGGAAAAGACGAAAAAAGGTTGGTGGAGCATTACTGAAAGGGTTCGCGTTGTATTGATTGCTGATAGGGTTGCTGTACAAAAGAGAACGCAGGCATACAAACGGAAATTTGAATCGTTTTGCAATCGAAAACATGTTCTGAATCTTGTCAATTACAAGGACACAGCAAAAATATGTGTTCATATTGAAGAATTCCCAGAAGAATCTTATATAATGGGAAAATAGTGACTTAGCAATTATAACGGCAAAGAAGTATGCCTGCATTTCAATTGAAATTAATTATAAATAATTATAAAACTGCGTAATTGCAAGGAACGTAGAAAAAGGACCCTCTGCTTATTTCAGAGAATACCATTTTACATGAGAGTGTTGTCTATTATTTTAATGTGTTTTATGTATTTTGTAAAGGTACATGATGGCATTAAATACTACAAGTTAATAAGGAGTGATAGGCTGAATAGGAGAGGGGGTGGTGTCGCAATATACTGCAAAACTCACCCAGATGTGGAGTTGTTAAGCTTGTCGAATGGGTGTTACATTGAGATTTTGAATGTTAAAATTTATGATGGAAGTACAAAAATTCATAGTGACACGGATTATCACAATGCTAGTAAGCAGGTTCATTAACGCCACTATGAGCACGGCCTCGGTGAGTAGGAGGACTACAGGGGAGTGCTATCACCTCTGCTATGGCTTCTAGTAGTAAATGAGATTTTAGGAACCTTCAAAGCAAAAAGACCAAAGGTTGTAGCCTACGTTGATGACGTTGCCATACTAATCCCGGGCAAGTTCTTGTCAACGATTAGCGAACTCATGGAATCAGCACTGGGTGAGATTTCCGGATGGGCTGAGCGTAACGGCTTAGGAGTTAACCCTACTAAGACGTAGCTAGATTTATTCACCAGGAAAACAAAAATCCCTGAGTTCTCTTTGCCAAAGTTAGGTACGGTAACGTTGAATCTCTCTTCAGAAGCGAGATACTTTGGTACCATTCTGGACTCCAAGTTAAATTGGAGGAAGAATATTGAGGAGAGAAGAAAGAAGGGTTTGGCTGCATACTGTACCTGTAAAAGGATCTTTGGAGGGAAATGGGAACTGTCACTGTACATCGTGTATGGGATGTACACCATAATCATTAGAACAATTTTAACCTACGGGTCCATCGTCTGGTGGAAGGCGTTGAGAAGGAAATGCAATCAAAACCGCATTGGAAAAGTACAAAGATTTGCTAGCCTGGGAATCTCAGGGGCTGTAAGCAGCGCGCCTCAAGAAGGCTTAAAGTGTACATTCAGGGTAGTGCTGCCAAGTGTGCTATCAGACTGCAACACGTGGAAATCTGCCAACTATGGACACTATTTTGAGTGAAATAAAACGGAAGGGTTAAAGGATAGTTACGGCCGACTTAGAAACAGGTACAGACTACATGACTTCTATGATGGACCTTACAGCGAGAATTCCAACTCTCTATCCATCCAGAGAAGACTGGGAGTCAGGCTCTGTGACGGGTAATTCCGACATTACCATCTACACTGACGGCTGAAGATGGAAGGTGGAACGGGGGCGGGTGTCTTCTCGGAAGGCTTGCAGGCAAGACAGTTATATCGGCTGCCTGACGCATGCAGCGTCTTTCAGGCCGAAGTATTTGCAATTGAGAAAACGACCAGACTGATACAAAGTAGTACAATTCGACCCTCGAATATCACTATCTGTGTGGATAGTCAGACGGCACTTAAGGCAATATAATCCAAGACAGTTAAATCTAAGTTGGTAATGAAATGTCATACCTCACTACTAAACATTGGATCCAACGAGGTCACACTTTGCTGGGTTCCCGGACATAGCAATATAGAAGGGAATGCATTAGCAGATAAGATGGCCAGAAGGGGCTCTGAAATGGACATTAACAAAGCAGATACCTCAATACAAATCCCGATATGTGAACTGTTTAGGAGCATTGACTAATTCACTATTGCAGTGACAAACAACTTATGGACTAATCGTGACGGTTGTGAAGTTTCAAGGGCCTTATAGCCTAGGTTAGACATGAAGAGAACGAAGGTTCTCATAGGACTCAGCAAACCTGCAGTAAGGGTGCTTACGGGGGTCATTACCGGGCATTGTGCTATCGCACCAATGCTTCAACTAGCAGTCGAGCGGGCAATGCAGGAGTTGCATTGATAAAGAAGACATAGAGCCGATTCATCACTTTTTATGTCAATGTCCAAGACTACAGTTGAAACGACTTGACAGAGATAACGAAGGTGGATTTGTCGGATCTTCTCACTTTCTTCTGGAAAACCAAATGGTTTAATAGGGATGGTACCTCCAATGTTTCCGGACACCGAGGATAAGGACGAGTATGCCTCCTCCTATCATTTTTGAAGACAGTCTCAATGGACATAGATGTCTCCGAGTGGAAGTTGTGACGAGTAAAATTATTGACTAATTTTGCTCGCACAATAATTCCCCAAAGCAATAGTCACTGCGAAAATAGACCGCCAGCATCACTCGCGTGCGAAGAAGTTTGAGTGCCGTAACCAATCAGCTTGCGCGCCCCATCAACGCTTAATATTAATTATTAGAATACCTTCGCACCAATAGAAACCACGGCGAAAGCGGGAGCGCATGAAATGCACAAAATAATAAACGTTGGTCAATAAGTCACATGCAAATTGTACCAACAACTACGCAAGCGGAATGTCATCAGCAGCATTGGCAAAGCCAAGCCAGCCGCTGGCGTAAGACAAGGAAAAGGAATTGCATGTGAATTATACCAACACGAATGAGCCGACAGACTTGGCGAACTCAAGCCAGCCGTGTGCACTGATCGACAACAGCAACAACACTACAAGCAAACTTCAATTAAACGTGCGTTAATTACAACAACACGACTCGGTAGAATTTACCGAGTGCGTTAGCTCGGGAAATAGAACAACAACAGCACGAGGAACGAATGAAACAAAAAGAGAGAACGACATAACAATCGCTGTGCAGACAAGTTGCGCGGACATCACACAAAGGAGAAATACACAAATAGTGTTCAAACGCTGGTGGATAATTTAAATAATATTAACCACCAGCCGAAAGAAATCATGCGTGCAACAACAACAACAGGGCGTGCAACAGCAACAACGTGCAGCTGCAACTACTACGCGCTTGACAACAGCCGGACTTTTCCAGGAAAACGCTGAGGGTCGCCTAAGGTCAAGAGGAAAACACCAACAATGCCTTGGCCTTAGCAACAGGAAGCGGTAGTCGGAGCAACGGCCAGCGGGACTGGAACAACAACTAGAAGTTCAACAGGTGGCTATAAAAGCGCCTGCAACCGGACATACGCTCTCTTTTCCTGCTAACACATCGCGCAAGTAAGTACCTTAGGAACGTTGCCGCACAGACGCCACGAGACTAGAAAACAGACACACATACACACAAGCGCTGCATTTACTACGAGTGCTGGACTTTAATCCACTCTCATAATAAACCAGAGTTTGTTCGTCAGCGTTAGAAATGGTGGAAGTGGTTTGTCAATCCACGACCGTTGAAACGAAAGACTAAAGGCACAGACCGAGACATTAAAAAGAACTGAGTTTGCTACGAACGCTGGGTTTTTCAATCCGCCTTCATAGAAAACCAGGCCTTGCTTCTCAGAGTCGTACCGGTGGAAGTGCTTTTTCAATCCACCACCGTTGAGACTGGAGACAGGACGGTACAGCACCAAGTTCAGGAGCGGCCTTCATAAAGTCCATCATTTTTTGTAATAACGTGTAAGCCTTGTGATAAGAATAAAGATTGAATAAAGAAAACTGAAACAATACAACGCCCGAGTAATTTTCTGTATACGACCCCTGGAGCCGCTGAGTTTTACCCCAGCTATAAATTAGAGTCGTTACAAAGTGCGGATACTCCGTATCCTCAAACACATTCCCAACCTAACCTAACTTAGAAAACATTTTCTATCTTGTGTATATAACCCTAATAGAACATGTCAACTTGAACCTTTTTTTCTGAGCTGTCCAATATTTTGGCTGATTATGATCGCTTTGCGATTTGTGGAGATTTCAATGTGAATCTGCTGTGTGATCGTAGTGCTAGGAATAAATTATATGAGCTCGTAGCGACTGCTGCATTATCTGTGGTAAACTCGGGTGTACCTACTCGTTATGGAAATAATGTCAATCCTAGTTTGCTTGCTTTCTTTCTGGTATCTGATGTCTCATGTTTTGTTTTTTTTTTATCAAATGTCTTTTATTTCCTATCATGATTTAATATTTCGTACCTTAAACACAACATTGTGCTGTGATGCTTTGCCGGATTTTTTTGTGATATTCTTTTTCATATCGTGATTTTAAAGCTATTGCTTATGAATGACTGTTCTGTGAGATGAGTCGAGTGGAATGAATGCTGGTGACAAATCTCTGTGGATGATAAGTTGGACTTGTTTGTTGGTTGCATTGACAGGATTTTTAATCAATTTGTCTCCATTCGTTCATACTCTACGCACGTTAAATTTTCCATGAGGAAGTGAAATAAATTGCATGCTAAATGGAAAAATAAGCCTACTGTAGATAATTGGAGTCTATTTAGGGTTGCTCGAAATAAAACTGTCTCTATCGTTCGTCAATCTAACACAAATTTTTACAATTCCAAGTTGAAAACTTCCCTTCCTATCAAGCTACTTTTGCGGAATTTGAGGAATCTTGGAATGCGTAGTAGTGATGGGACAGTCTGCAAGTTTGATCCTAATGTTATGTGTGCCCCAGGATCATGTGGCTCGGTTTCTCCGCCTGCTCTTGGAATGTTTAGTTCTGCCACGTCTACTTTTCAGTTCTGCTGTGTCTGTGAGGTTGATGTGGGGTGATGCTTGTTAAGTCAAATGCAATTGGTGAGGATGGCTTGCCGGTTAAGTTTCTTAGGATTATATTATCATTTATTCTTAGTCCGTTAACCCACATAAATAATCATTGCTTTACGACTTCGTGCTTTCCTAGTGTTTAGAAGGTTGGGATCGTTATTCCACTAGCTAACAAATCCTCTGCATTGGAGCCTGGCGATTTTAGACCTACTTGTATTTTACCTTCTCTATCAAAAGTTTGTGAATCACTTATGGCTGATTTGTTCAGATATATTGTCTTGTTATTCTCTTGTTTTGATACAGTTTACTCCCCTATAACATGCTGAGGGGTTTTCGGATTCGGACCAAATAAGTTTTCCAATGCCCACTCACAAGGTACGAGTAAATGTCACAAGGCATCCACATAATATGAATTGCTGAATTTCAAACAGGTGAGATTTTCCAGAAACTTTGCAACTTTGACGATAGTCTAGAGAAAAGCAAGCTAGCATATCCTTCCACTGGAAAACAGGAGTGGAACAGGAAAACAGGAGTGAAACAGGAAACCTCTATAACCTACATTTCAGGTACGTTATAGAGGTAAGCAAAATCTTCCAGCTTCAAACTAATGCTTCTAATATACTCGTATAGCATGACCAAAGTCCATTTCAGTTTCATGGAAGGACATACGATTTTCGTAGTCATGTCAGCGTTGATTGTCATGATAACTTTTGTGTGATATGACGACTTGTCGAAAGCCCACGAATGGTTCATTAGAGATAATTTTGTCAGGTCAATACCTCTTAGTTACCTTTGTTAGTTCAAGACTGTCACTCACTGTTAACTCTGTCGTTCCTTAGACAAGCTGGGGTTAGTTTAGTAGACATTATGCTAAGTTGGTGTTGGATATGTTATATCTGATATTTTGAGTGTTTTTTTAAGGAAGAATGGACTCATTTTCCTTGTTTCATTAGCTTGGTTGGTAACTTTATAATTGGTCAGTTGGCCGGTAGTCTCTAGTTGTTACTTCTTAAGAGTATAAAGAGCTATTGAAATAAACACAAATAATCCTAGAATGACCATCTGCATTTTATTATCCATGTTTCCCATATTTGAGACATAATAATACATGGGTAAGAAAATTCATATGCCTTCCCATCTCCATTAAACGACAATAAATGCTGAGGTCTTTAAAATAAACCAGACTCTTACACAAACCAGACTATTATACAAACCAGAATCTTACAGCAACCAGACTCTTATACAAACCAGATTCTTATATAAACCAGACTGTTGCACAAACCAAACTCTTATACAAACCAGACTCTTACACAAACCAGACTCTTATACAAACCAGACTCTTATACAAACCAGACTCTTACACAAACCGGACTCTTACAGCAACGAGACTCTTACACAAACCAGACTGTTGCACAAACCAGACTGTTGCACAAACCAAACTCTTATACAAACCAGACTGTTACACAAACCAGACTTTTATACAAACCAGACTCTTACACAAACCAGACTCTTACACAAATATGAACTAGACCTGGAAGGAGCAGATTGAATTCGTGTATGAAACAATTTAAATTACGAGTATCACCCAAAATTTTGGTCTGAATAGGAAACAAAGATTGGCGGGAGAATATTTGCCATGCTTCTGAGCCCATTTTCTCGTAAATCAAAAATAAAACCTACGAAAACCTGTTCGCAGGCTCACACACAAAATATGCAACTTGAAGTGCACTGCCACGGAAATGAAACATAATAAGGACATTTGTTGTGTAATTTTATTACGTAACCAGCAGTAAAATAGTCGCCCCAGGGGTGCGCAGGTGTGGCAGGCCAAATAAGGGCAATGCCAGTGATTCACACCGAATCTTATTCATCCTGTTGCAATTTGCACTGTTCTAGTTGCTCCTTACGAAGCGCTGAAAGAGTGTGCATAACAAATGCAATAACACACCCACATAGCCACTCCCGCCCCCGCCCGCAAGAGGCAGGCATTGAAAGGGGTAGCAACAGCAACAATTCTCGCATAAAATTGTGTCATGTTCTTATGAATGTTTACGGCGTCGCGGTCTGCAATTCCATGCTGGTTGCTCCTGTTGGTGATGTTCTTATTATGTGTATTTGCTGTTGTTCCTTGTTTTTTGCAGTTGTTGTTGTTGTTAGTGTGCTGTTTCCGCATTGTTTATAAATTTTGCACAAAGTTTTCGCATAACTTTGCAGTCATAAACTCATAAAAACAACACTAAAGTGAAGTGCCACGCCAACCGAACATAATAAAAGTGCAACAAAGAGTCACAACTGCGGTACAATGGAGTCAGTCGTCCAAGTACAGTCAAGCACTTGGTTCGCCTGCTGTGCCATGCCTTTCATAGGCTGTGAATTTTTAATTTACAACCACATCAAAAACATTCGAAATTGCGTAAGCAGCGCTTTCGAGACACAAGCTGGCAAGTTAAGTGAGTGAAGTGCCAACAATGGCAACAAAGGAGCTCGAATTGTGTTACTCCTTAAATTTCATTAATAAGGCCAATGAAAAAGGGGATTTTAAAGGATATGATGGATGCCCTCTACACATAGAACGAATGTTTAGAATGGCGCTTATTTCTTGCTTCTTGTTGCAAACGAGAAATTTCTTCCCTCAATAAGGGTGATGCCAACCAGAACGAGAAAAGGAGTTTTATCCATTCGTCATTTCGTTTGATAGCCACATCAAATCTTCACTGAGATGGTGCTATTTTATACTTTTGGATCTCTACTACTATTGAGGGAAGTCTCAGATCTAAGCGCATAAACCACAAGCAATTGTGGCCATAAATGCCAACAGCCAACTAAAGAAGGGTTTCGAAGGAATCGAGCTCGAAATGGTGTCAGGTAGGTACGTAGGTTTAAGTGGCTGGCAAGGGTATGAATACTCGACCAGAAGACACTTTTAGGTCATAGACAAGCCCATTAGGATACTACAAGTTTAGGGGATAAATGTGGACTTCCTGAGAATCTGTGTGGAGCATTCCTCCAACCATTTTGAAAGTAGGATGAATCTCAACAAAACCTTTTTTTGGATTTGAGATAGTCCAAGTCATTAAAGAGGGGCACCCTGGGGTTTTCCATCTGCGCTCGGACAGAGCTGGATAGTGACAAAGTAAAATGGACAACCGTCTCTTCCTCATCCTCTTCTTGACAGCTGTGACAGGATTCCTGCACGTCGAAACCTAGCCTGGTGGCATGGTGGCCAAATAGATAGTGTCCTATCAAAACTGTCACAACAGAGCTAAGATTATGTCTATTCAAGGAAATAGACTCTTTGGAGCGTCTGAGATCAAGAAAAGGCCAGAGGTGTCTAATCGTATTACAGGTGCTTTCCTCCCGCCACCCTTTGTTGGCCTGTCCCATGTGGATAGAAATAATGTAGTGTTTGCATGTAGCGAGAGGTATTCCCGCTATGTGGGTGTTAATGTTATGGCAATATAATTGCCTCTTTTGACACAATGACCTGGCACCCAAGTCAGAGCGATGTGTTGTACTTCCGCCAGCTCGTTGAGCACAGAATGACAATGAGAGATTACTTTCGAGGTGGTGGGTGCCTTGTTTCGAGCCTTAATACCAGCGTGGCTGTCAATGTAGATTTGAACATGAAATGTGCCAGAAAATCAACGATATTGGAAGCTTCCCAATAGAACAGGAATAGGCGGAGATTGTTTGTCTGATATTATGTTCAATCAAATGTGATAATCAAAATGAAAGAATACTTATATTATAGAGATTTTCCAATATCTCCTAAACAACTGGTTTTATCTCATCTTATCTTAACATCCTTTAAATAACGGTTTTGAATCACACCTAACCACCAAAATGATTGTTACGATAATTTCAGCTCCTCCCATTGAGCCTTATGGAGCGATCTTATTATTTTTTTCTATATTGGTATCACTGGCGTCACAGACTCAACTGTTGCGGTACTTGCGTACTTTGTATTCAACAAAATGTCCTTCAGTGTATTCAAGGATTTTTTGTATGTGAAAATTTCGTTCAAGGAGTTTATCTGAAATGTTGTTTAAAAAAGTTTCTAAAATGATAGAGAAGGTACCATGAGGACTTTGCTATAAACACGGTATACCACATCTATACTGGTAATTCTCAGAAACCAGTACAGATTGATGATAGGGTTACTGAGAGGTCGCGGAAAAATGAGGCTCTTCAGCAATAGTTGGGGTAGGAAAAGCATAGCACTAGGCTCCAAGGAATATTTGAAACTTCTTTGTTTCTGTTCATCGATCGCTAGAGTACGCTTAAAATAATTGGGGATTCGCCGGTTTGGGGTAATAAAAGAGTTTTTAACTTTGGAGACACCCCCACTTATAAGGCTAGCAAAAACCGTCTCCCTAATCAATGATGTCTACTTCCGTGAGTCCCAAATGGATACTCATCTGGTTTCGGTAAAGAGCAAACAGGTCTATGCATGGCCTATTCGTCAGTCAGTCTAACTCAACTAAATCTAAATCACGACTTTTGCAGTCCGTGAAGACATCAGATATAACGTATATTCTGAAGAATGGTTTCAGTACTGAACACAAAATTGAGTACCAAATTCGGGTTGCTTGAATTGGAGTAAAATGAGAAGGGAACTGAAATGCATATTACCTTATGTTCAAAAAGTACCCAAAATTTGTTACTAGAGCTGCAATGATTCTATTATTCATTGATATTTACTTTAGTCCCTTCAAAGAAATCTCCATGGTAATCAATGCATAAATTCCAAAGCTTCTCCCAATCTTGAGACCACTTTTCGTAATCTGATTTTGGAATAGCCTTCAGCTCCTTCTGCGAATTCCCCCCTTATCGCCTCAATCGTCCAAAATGCTTTCCTTGAAATCATAACTGGGGTCGTGGGATCAGGAAAAAGTCACACGGGGCTATGTCAGCGAAATCGTTTCAGGACTTTTGTTCTTTTATTCAATTTTTTATACATATGAGTGTCACTAAAAGATTTTATCACTAGAATCCACGGAAACATTGAACAATTGTTGAAAGCTTAAAATTTTCTTCTGATAACTGGTCCAGAAGCAAGCGAACAGGCCTGACGGCAAATACATGCCTATCAGTGTTCAAAGAAGTTGAGAAACTTAAGCTCAACCATCATTCATAGTTGCACCAAGGCAGCAAGGTACCATTGTCTAAGCAAAGGTATACTTATTGGAAGCAGTATCTCATTATACGAGTATAAGGCAGTGAACCCCAGTTTCTTTATGTAACCACTCTTTCCACAAACTTACAATTCTGTCTCTCCAATGAATTGATAAAGTTTTGTGAACTGAGCATGGCTCCTCTGATTTGAAGGTTAGTAGCACGGTCATGCCCCTATCTGCAGAGGTTTAGTATCTGGGGATCACTCCGGACAGCAAACTCACTTGGGGGCGCATCTGGAGCTGGTGACGGCGAAGGCCACTCGCTCATTACGGGCGATGAAGCAGATGCTCTGGAAGTCATGGGGTCTCTCACCTCGGATGACGCACTGGGCATACACGCAGATGGTTAGACCCATCTTGCTGTACGGGTCTATCGTGTGGTGGGGGAAGACCACTCAGAGCATGGCCATCAGAAATCTAAGTAAATTCCAGAGGCTAACATGTCTTTGCATAACGGGGGCTATGAAAACGACCCCGACTGCGGGCATGGAACCGGCACTCAACTTAACACCGCTGCATTTGGCGATTCAAGAGGAGGCAGCCACGCAGGCATTATGGCTGTATGTGGGACATAGGTACAAGAAAGGGAACCTCACGGGTCATCTCGAGATACTTAACAGGGCAGAGGCCATCCTCCACAAAACAACAACTCTGGATCAAATGGACATAGCCCTCGACTTTACAAGAAGGTACAGTGGCCTATTTTCAACAGGGCAGCGCTCTAGGTCCGTCATGGGTGAACTATTACTGGCAAAAGTGGTACACTGATGAATCAAACACGTCTATGGGCGAAGGCGCGGGTATAGAGGACCCTAGAGCACACATCTCGCTCTCCCTATGTACTGTGGGAACAGTTTTCAGGGCGAATTATTTGCGATCCTGTGCGGAGAACATCCTAAGCAGCAGACAGCCTATAAGAGTTAAAGTCAATATGCTCTCAGATAGTCAGGCTGCATTAGAAGCACTCAACAAACACTCCTACAGTTCCAAAACACTTTGGGAGTGCTTCTGTGCACTCAACAGACTGGCGACAAACAACACACTTTCTCTGGTGTGGATTCCAGGCCATGAGGGATACACAGGCAGCGGACATACGGGCTAAAGCAGGGCAGACAACCCCTACATAGGACCATGTCCAATGTTCAGATTCAATAAGCATGGTCTTAAGCTGGATCTAAAAAACAAGAAGGTACAACTGGACGACGCAGCGGAAAATTAGTACTGGAACAGCTTAGAGGATCTGAGGGACTCGAAGAGGTTCCTGTGTTTCAACGCAGAAAAGGCCATATTACTGAGCAGAAATCAACTGCGGATACTGTGCGGTGCGTTGACGGATCCCTCTCCCTGCAATGAGAGGGATCCGTCAACGCATATGATCACCTGCACAGAATGGGCCTCGCTGACACCAAATTATGTAGATTTTGCCTAGAAGAATCTATGGGGCGTCTAATCACCAGTTGCCTGGCCCTTGCACGAACAAGAGTAAGGCACTCGGCAAACATTTTCTCGCAGATGAGGACCTGATGCAAACAGACTGCAGACTGGTCTGATTCAATTCCTGAGCACAGTCATCACTATGAATGAATGGGGTGGCACAATATATCTCTGTGGTCGCAGTGCTTAAAGGCGATGGCCCAACTCTTAACATTACATTACATTACATTATGGTTCCTCTGAAATACACAGCTGTCGTTCCCATGTCTTTTCGCTATCTCAGGGTCTGGGAATTCACTACTCCCAACACAAAGTAATTACCATCGCAATTGTAAATTGAACATTTCCAACCAGATTCTAAAAGCGAAGCCATTTTCCCAACAATCCTCAAATTTGCTTTGAGGCCAATGGGTGAGGCACAAACCCAACCGTTGAGGAAGGCCAAAGAAGGACAGCCGTAATCTGCATGCTTTCTAAATAATTAACTCTCTAAGCGACTTCGCCGTGCTGCTTTATCCGGTGAATGATTGTCAGCCCACTTGTCTATAAATCTTTCTTCTGTCTTCGTTGAAGGAATTTTTGCCATTGTTTCACGTTTGCCCCGCCCTAAATTTTTATTATGCAATCCACCTGCTGAAATAAATTGGGATTTTTGCGTGTTAGGCAAAAGTCGTCCGTCTTCGGTGTAAATGAATGAGTAGTAAAAAATACGCAGCAAGGAAACGTTCATTAATGCCGCTGGCATTTGAGTAATGAACGCAATTAATGTGCAAACATTGCGAGCAATTAAAAAAATTCTCGGAAATGGAACTCATAAATTAAAAGCGAATATTTTAAAAGATGTTTTGCGTTCTTCACTTTGATGATAAAAAATCGAAAGTACTTTTTGAAGTGCATTTGCGTTTTAAACTTCAATAAAATACAGGCAAATTGTTGTAAAGGGTGAATTAATGGGTTTATACGCGAGGTCCATTTAAGGATAAACAAATTGTAATAAGACTTTGAACGAGATACTTCTGAGTTCACCTCTTATAAAAGCTCATTCGAGCGGTGGAATTTAGAATACTATTTAGACAACTGGAGTCATAATCGTTTGTCATGAATAAGATACTAGTAAAAACGTTGAATCCTATCTAGTTTATCAGCCTGCAATAGAGACTTCAGAGACCTCAGACACTTCAGAGACTTCAGAGACTTCAGAGACTTCAGAGACTTCAGAGACTTCAGAGACCTCAGAGACGTTAGGGTCCTCAGAGACTTCAGAGACTTCAGAGACTTCAAAGACCTCAGACACTTCAGAGACTTCAGAGACCTCAGACACTTCAGAGACTTCAGAGACTTCAGAGATCTCAGACTCTTCAGAGACTTCAGAGACCTCAGACACCTCAGAGACTTTAGGGTCCTCAGAGACTTCAGAGACTTCAGAGACTTCAGAGACCTCAGACACTTCAGATACTTCAGAGACTTCAGAGACCTCAGACACTTCAGTGACTTCAGAGACTTCAGAGACTTCAGAGACTTCAGAGACCTCCGAGACCTCAGAGACTTCAGAGACTTCAGACACCTCAGAGACTTTAGAGACTTTAGAGACCTCAGAGACTTCAGAGACTTCAGAGACCTCAGAGACTTCAGAGACCTCAGAGACTTCAGAGACTTCAAACACCTCAGATACTTCAGAGACCTCAGAGACTTCAGAGACCTCAGAGACCTCAGAGACCTCAGAGACATCAGAGACCTCAGAGACTTCAGAGACTTCTAGAAGTGTCAAATCAAAACACCTTCTGGGAGCAATATACAAGTCCTGGCTACCACTGTATCAACTGATGTGAACTGTTGCTTTAATCATTAATTCCTGCTCGGCTTACAGGTGGCATTGCCATGCTGAAACCAAATGTTGTGCTCATCAACAGCTCGAAGTTCAGGAAACAAAAGGTCGCTCATTATCCCTACCGAATGACATTGAGAGAAAGTTAGTGTCCTGTATCTTTGTCAAAGAACAAACAACATGTGCTACGCTGCTTCATTTTCAAAGAAGAAATGCCAAGCCGATTCAAAGAAACTTCCAAACAGTTTATATTTCGGAATGTAGGGCAACCTCTTTGAAGTGCTTCTTCTCCCTAACAATTTGGCAATTATATTTATGTACATCAGAGCCAGAAAGGAGTTTCATCGTTGAATAAGAACTTACTCTATGAAGATTTCTAGCTAAATACAGGTTTTGTTCATTTTCTTTCCACAATTGCAAATGTTGTTCCGGGTATCAATTTATTGATTATGATAATAATAACTAATAACTCTACTGGACTAACAATGTTACTTAGAAGTTTGAAAGGTATTCCCACTAAAATTGTTGTTCCTCTATAAAAAAAACCTGCAAGGAAAATACCATTTATAAGAGGGAAACAAGGAGGAACTGGTAACAATTCAATTAAATTATAATTAAGAAATCATAATTAACATCATCGTATAATTAATCAGCAACCAAATGGAATATCCTTGCTACGGAGGTCTCATATTCATTTTTGCACATTATGTTAAAATATTTTATGATGATTGGTGAATGATGGTTCCTTCAAGTATTATTTGGTACATGGAAGGATTGCCAGTTCTTTTAAGTACGCGTGGGTAGTTGGTTGATTCAAGGAGCTGTTTGTACCATGAACCCAATTAGCGCTGTTCTATTGCCACTCTCTTAGCTATCGCAGTGTAAGTATTTTTTGCGACTAAATGAAATACGCCTTGGTGCGTGTTATAACCATTTCGTCTGGATCAGTTAGTTAAGCAGCTCGTTTATGGTTGATTCGAAGGCTATCGAAGGTGGGTTTGACCAGTGTACTCGTATGCCGGCTGGGCATTTAAGTATGTGTACATTGCGATAGTGCATTCATGATCCAAGGATATTCTGGTTGTTCTTTTAAGGATATGTCGGTAGCAACACGGCAGCAATAATGAGTTAATCAGGGATCTTTTGGTATTGACAAAGGACCTTTCATGCTTCTTTTAAGGGTATTTTGATAGCAATAGGACAGCAATAGGACAGTAATAGGGCGGTAATAGAGCAGGAATAGGGCTGCAATGTGGCAGCAAAAGGTCAGTAATAGGGCAAGAATAGGACAGCAATGGGACAGAAATGGGGCAGTAATACCGTAGCTATAGGGCAACAATAGAGCAACAATGGTGAGTCAATCAGGGATTTTTGATATTGAAAAAGGAACCTTTAAAGGAACTTCTTTTAAGTATATTTCGGTAGCAATAGGGCAGCAATAGGTCAGCAATAGTGCAGCAATAGAGCAGCAATCGGGCAGCAATAAGGCAGCAATAGAGCAGCAATAGTACAGCAATAGGGCAACAATAAGACAGCAATAGGTCAGCAATAGAGCAGCAATAGGACAATGGTGATTCTCTCAATCAGGTATTTTTGATAGCTAAAAAGAAACCTTTGGCCTTCCTTTAAGTATATTTTGGTAGCAATTGGGCAGCAATGGTGATTGAATTAAGGATTTTTTGGATTTTTTAAGGACTTATCGAAAACGGACTTTTGGACTTCCTTTAAGAGTGTTTCGGTAGAAACAGGGCGCCAATATCGATTCGTTCACACAACTTTTGGAAACAACAGAAAATCGCTACTGCGTCTTTGTAGTTATTTCGGTAGTTACAGCACAGGAATCAATATCTGCATTTAAAAATTGGGGTCAAAAGGTCAACACCTTTTCAGTATATTTCAAGGATATTGTAACAGTCCAAGAGACCGAATGGGCTGTTTGGTACATTGTCACATGCATTAGATTCCTCGGAGGCACGGACAGTGCTTGCAATTAAATCAATTAGGAGAGTGTATTGTTTGCATGAAGGATGTGGTTTTTGTTTCTTTAAATCTCTTTCAAGGGATTTTCTAGTTAGTTCAGGATATTTTCAGCACACAACAATAATTTTACAATAACTTTTTTCTCGTTAATTGGAAGAGGCTTTGTCGGAAACACATATAACGCTTGGCCCTACCAAGCAAGTCTAATACGTTCCAGAGTCTATACTTACCAAGTTAGAATATACCAAACATAAATTAGGTTTCTCACCGTACAAAATGATCTCAGAAGGTAAGTTTTGCAAATTCTGCGATGGGACTTTCTTCTTTCTAAAGTGTGCTGAGAATACATAAGGATACTCTTACATGGTAGAGCAGTTCCTTAGCAAATATCGGGCATTAAACTTAATCACTTGAGGTCATCCCCGTCTCAAGATAACTAATGGGTTTGGTGGAAAACCATAAACAGGTCTTTGGATCAAACTGAGTCCTTTAGTCTTAGCAGGAGTAGGTTTCTCCATAGAAGACGTACACTGGTTAGTATGTGGCAGCGGTATGTCTTTCGACTGATGGGATAGGTTATGCCTATATTGCACATTAAATAACCCAACTTGAATGAAAGGATCATATTTGTAACAGAGGGGTTTGAAATGATGTCTTATACTTAATATAGGGTAAAATTAGTAGACCACTCGTAGCTCCGGGGCGACATATTGAGCATGTGTAACAAGAACGTAGCTTTTATATTATCTTTTCAAATGAGTCTTAAACGATACCCATACTCTTATATCATAACCATACTTAATGGATATGATAATGTTAAGGTTAATGTTACTTGTTACTTGTTAGATCTTCGTGATGATATTAAGATCTGGTTTTGTTTTCTTTACATTTTTAGGAATTTAACAACTTTTGCTCTGCTTTAATGAGGAATCGTAGAACCCCTTTCTCGATGTCTTTCTTACTTTTAATGTGTTCAAACATTTTCAGTTCCCAACAACAACTACAGGCAATAAACCGTATTCACCAACATGATTCATCACTTGATCATGTTTTGCATTGTTGAATAAAAAAACACTTCTGGGTTATTTTCGAATATACAAACTCTTGATAATTAACTTCGAGTTCTTCCACACTATTCACCTTTAAAGAAGAGCTTGTAAAATCATTATGGAATTCAACCCAAAAAGAGAACACTTTTCGACGAAACAACCAACTCCAACCCCTCCCACCCTTTTTAAGGGTGAGTACACAATAACATGTAAAAGTGAAAGCAGTGAATGTGCTGCTCGAAAATTAGTTGAAGTAAAATTAGCACAAACGGGATTTAGCATAATTTCCTAGTGTATAAAGTGGAAACGAAATTGAGACCCTTCGCACTACTTGTGCAGCAGAAGTTCACCCAAAAGGCAGTGACACCTGAACAAATCTGCAGCAAATTTGCGCTTTTGAAAGCGTTTATGGCACCATTCTCAGTGCTATTCGTGCCATTCGAAAAACTATCGCACAAAGCTGCAAGCGTACTCAACACATTTGGCGCGGGGTGCGGGGTAAGTAACGCAATACGGTAACGCAAAAACCAAACGTAAACAAACGCGTCACTTTTACGCACACACACAACTAAGACAGTCGTCAAAGTGAAAAGTTGCGTGGGAAAAGTTTTTGTGACATTTGGTGGCAACCAGCTTGCAGTGCAGGTAAAGGCAGGATGAAAGCAATTCTCCTGCGAATACTTGCGTGGCATGCTGGTAATAAGCTCAAACGGCATTACACAGGACAGCGAAAGTAAGTGTTGTCGGTCGAGCATGTGCTCAAAGGTGGTGGCTTTTAGCGCAAAGGCGAAATGCAAATCTTAAATGGAAGGGAAAGCGAACCGCAGCAGAAAGATTTTCACACATGTGTGCACCTTTGAGGAGTTGCTTTGCATGACGCATTGACAGGTTCCCATTCGACTGCTTTTTGCCGCTCGGAAAAGAAAAATACTAACGAAAATGGTTGGAACAGTTCTGACTTAGCGTGAACCTCACCGGTTCAGTTCTTTCTATTTCAGGATATTTAATTTAAAAAGTATAGGTAGTGTAGCTTCAAAAATGTCAAACTCAATAGACTGTCTGGAAGTGTCATCAGACATGCTCCCCTTGGGGTCCCAAACAGGGTATTCTTTTGATATATTGTGCTTTATTAATTGATATTAAAAATAATTTTTTTTGTTTAGGCGCCTTAAATTTACTCGCTCTGGCCGTTCTAATCGGCTTGTCCCGTTAAGACATTCCTCACTTATGTCTGATCGTTAATTTTTCGTTAATGCTGTGAGACTTTGGAATTCACTGCCTGTACGGATTCAAGGTATTGGCAATGCTAATCTATTCAAAATTGAGCTTAATAAACACTTCCAGGGGAAATGAATTTATGAGCTGAATTGGGTTGCGCTATGGATTGTGTGTGACCGCGTACACTGTTTATATGTATGCATCCTTTTGTGACTAATAACAAATTTAAAGCTGTACATTTTTATTGATTCAAAGCTGTTTTGTATTGATGAATTGAAAGATGAATTGTTGAAATTCATATTGTAATGTTCTGTTTGTACTCTGTGAGCTATTGTATTAATAGTATAAGCTAATTATGTCCGGATTATTGTACTAAATGTATCATTTCATGTTATTGGGACAATCTTACAAGGTTTTGCCTTAATGTCCCAAGGTGAACGTAAATTAATAATAAATAAATAAATAAATAAATGAATATGATAACACATCCCAAAGACTGTTAAGGATCATCATCAAGAGATCTAAGGAAAACCTGATCGAACTGGCCACCTGCGTTGCACTTCTTTTCATATATTATTTGATATATTGATATCTAAGAACACATCTCAAAGGCTGTCAAGGATCATCAACAAGAGCTTTGATGAAAACCTATTCCCCATTGATCCCCAATTAGGTGGGGTTCCCAATCGAACTAACCACCTCAGTCACGCCTCTTTTTATATATTAAATTTTATCCATTAAATGAAATTATAGTTTGTTTCTAAATATGGCACCAAAGGTTTAAGAAAATCATCCAGTTGACCAAGAAAAATATATTCCCCATCGAAAAATAGGTGGGGTCATCGAATGCGTCATACTTATTTCGGAATGTTAGTCCACAAATATTAGAATTCGCAGTTTTTATGGAAATTATCCTTGGTTACATTCAAAAACTATAGATGGATACAAACTAGGTGGGGTCTCATAACAATGTAACCATTACACTCTGCCGCCTAGTGGCAAGCGATGGCGAGGAGGTACAAAGAAGTATTGCGCGGTGGGATTGCTGGACATAAAAAATGCGTTCAACTTAGCGAGCTGGCCTCTAATTATGGAAGCACTGGGGAGTTTCTGCATTCCAGCGGTGGATATCCAGCTACTTCCAGAAGAGAGTGCTGTTATAATACATTAATGAGGGATTTCGTCGCTCTGCAGTCACGGGCGGTGTCCCACAAGGATCAGTAATCGGCCCTATCCTGTGGAGCATCATGTTTGATAGCATACTCCGATTGGACCTAGCAATAGATGCCACGCTCATCGAGTAGACAGACGACATCGCGATGGTGGCGGTCGCAAAGCACATTCAGACACCTAACAGAGTATCTGGGAGGGAAAACCGTATAGACGAGAGGAGCTTTTAGCGGAGCTAGAGTCCCACACTGACGGGGTCTATTTTTAGATATTGTCCTCCTCACTAAATATAAAAAAACTCTACCGCCGAAGCAGAGTTCATTCTCCAAGAACTGGACATTAGTCTTACTAACTTTATCATTATACAATTGACACTCCAAGGTATCGAAGGTGTGCTCTGGTCTCCAAGATGGTTTGTTACCAGCCGACATTCAGTTAATCCACATATTTACATTCTCACAAAGCTACTTCTTGCCTGCAGATGACTTGTTTACCGAATCTATTGAAGAATTGTTGGCCTTTGGACGTATTGATGGCCGATTTATCAATACAGGAGACTTTTATAGTAGTGATTCCTTAGTTATGAGAATAGTGTCCAGATACCTTTGTATGGAGCTGGTGGCCTTCATTACTGATGACTTAGCAACATTTCTATTACTAATCAGTGAGTTAGAGAACTGTGTAAAGTACCAGACATTGGGCGCTGTGATCGTTGTAAAAGCGAATACGTCGAAGATTAGCTTGTTATGTGGTCTGATAGATGGATGGCTGTTGTCTGTTTCGCTCATGAACCACTTGGGGTCTGCCAAAGAAATTCAAAGTGTACGTTGGCTCAACTGTAACCACACCCAACTTACTAGCTAATAAGCGGTTTGTGTATTGACTAATCTCGCTGTGGAAACTCTCGCGAGTTTCAAGCAATCAGAGACTTTGGTGGTTGGCAAAAATTAGACAGTTACGCACAAAGTCGCTGTCAAGCCCTTCATTAGGGGAATGTGTTTATAAAATGGCATGCATTGTCTGTCAAATAAGATGTAGAGTGGTGAATTTGTGCACCTGGACAGGACCCCATTGAAAATGCCACTACTATATTGAATCTATATGCAAGTACCTGTTGACTAATGAATTCATTCAAATATTTCGAAAACAATATTAAAATATCATCCATTTCCATGTTATTTGCTACGAGATGCGAATTGCATGTTTTATATACGCCCAAAAACTTTCATCACAGTCATGAAAAGATACAAAATGGTCTTTTATCACTTCTGCTCTTCAATAAAAAAGGTTATGAAATATAAACTGGTCCCTGCCTTTATTACAAAAAAGTTGAAATAAATTGAAAAATGGACACAGAGCGTTAATAAACTTTCAAAGAATTGTTGTGTAAAGTCGTGGGGATATGTGTGCGTAGGGGTGCGTATGTGTGTAAGCGTACGGCTACATATGTGTGTGTAATTCAAATACGGAAAGGAACCCAGCAGGAAATTGTCAGCGGCTGTCAGCAAGAATGTAAACATTCAGCAAAACTCTCACAGTTAACAATTCGAAGACACTTATGAAGCTCAAGTTGGTTATTACGCATCTCAATGACAAGTCATGAGGCGTGTCAGTGGCTGAAAACTGTATAATACACTCCTCTATGACTCTGAAGCTATCTGGTTGTATCCTATAATAGCAAAGTGTAAGGGAGGCTATAGTTTGAGTAGAGTTGAAATGTAAAGCCAGACCACAGTGTCATTAGGTTAGACAGCAGCACTTTCACGGCAAATGACATGTCATTATGATAGTCAGTACCAAATAAACTGCAGTTGAGATAACATTAAGATAGTCAGTACCACATACACGGCAATTGATTTGTCATTACGATAGTTAGTTGCAAATAAAATGCACATGACATGTCATTAGGATTGTCGGTAGCACATACACTACAAATGACAGGACATTAGGATACTGGGTAGCACATACACTACAAATGACATATTATTGGGATGGTCAGTAACACTTAAACTGCAAACGACATGTCTTTACGATAGTTGGTAGTACATAAAATGCACATGACATGTCATTAGGATAGTCGGCACTGCATATATTGCAAACGATATGTCATTAGGAAAACACTTACATTGGACACGACATGTCATTAGGATAGTCAATGCCACTTACACTGCAAACGATATGTCATTAGAATAGTCAGTAGCACTTACACTGCAACTGACATGTCATTAGGAAGGTCTCTAGTACTTACAGTAAAAATGACATGTCATTAGGATAGTCAGCAACACTTAAACCGCAAACGACATGTCTTTACGATAGTTGGTAGCACATAAAATGCACATGACATGTCATTAGGATAGTCGGTAGCACATACACTGCAAATAGTCATTAGCACATACACTGCAATTGACATGTTTGGATAATTCATAGCAAATAAATTGTACATTACATGTCATTAGGATAGTTAGTAGTACACTAAATGCACATCACATGTCATTTGGATCGTCAGTACCACATAAACTGCAATTGACTTGTCATTAGGATGGTCAGCAACACTTATACTCATGTTATTAGATTAGTCAGTAGCACTTACACTGCAAATGACATGTCATTAGGATAGTCAGTATCACATATGTATACTGCAAATGACGGAATTACTTTTTCATAATTTGTGGGTTTCCTTTCCATATAAAACCGTCCCCGGAATCTGTGCTGAACATCGTGGGACCAGCTCAATTTACTGCTGGGGAAAGGAACCCTTTTCGCACCCTGCCTCCCCCATCCACCCCCTGGTGGAAGCAAACTGTTGCTGGTTTACAACAATGTAAACATAAAAAGCGCAAAAAGGCGTATGGGGGAAAAGTTTCTTTGCAGGAAAGTCACAGTCAAACTTTGCCCCGTTTTTTCCTGTTGTGCGAGTTGACGAAAATAAAACTTTGCCTTGTTAGCAGCATTACGAATATGACGCAGTTCGAAAAAAACCCCACATTGGGACCAGGCTTTAAATAACGGTAAAACTTTTGTAAAAGAATTTAAAATTAAGTTATTTAAAATGGCATCAAACATGGTTGGCGATGATATTCACAATAGTTAAGTTGAGTGCCGATTCACAGAAGACTCAGCTATCACTAGTATAGTAGGTATTTACACGCCCACAATTGCTTGACACAGGTAACCTGACTAAAAGTTCACAGTTTAGTGTCACTGCTGTAATAGAGAATGAATCTTTAATCCTTAGCTCTGAATTTGTGGTCATGAGTAACTGAACATTTTTCTCCATGAACGCGTTCCTGTTACTAGGAAAAAATGTGGATTTAGGAAATTCAGTTCTCACAACACGAACTTTTTCAAAGTTATAATAACTTATCATCTAAATTTAAATTATGTTTAAAAATTCTTTGCATACTTTATGGCTGATAACGCATATTATTGCACTCGACGCACAACCGAAGTTTTCGGAGGAATTTATATGAGCTGTGAAGGAATGCCATATCTCATATTTTACCTGGCGAAATGGAAAGGTGCCGACAACTTTCGCCGCACTTGTTAATGGGCGGAGCGAAAGAGTTTCTCAGCTCAAAATATGCATATGTATGGGTGTGTGAGCCAGTTGAAAGTTTGTAAGGAGAGTATAACGATGGTTATATTAAAACAGTGGAACAGAGTAGAAAGTTAGCCTCTCGGTAGATGGGTACCAGGAAAAACTTTTCAAAAATTTAAATAAAGTTTATAGCAGAGTATGCAAATCTTTGTTGGCTTAAGAAAGAAAACGCAGAGTATTTGACGCGTTTAAATTTATGTTTAAAGATTTTGTGTTTAGGGTAAGGAGCTCATTGCACTTAAATTTGGGAAATGTAATGCTGAATCTTTGATATTTATCAACTGTATTTAGGGTATCACAATGGATCTTTCAGGTAGCCTAAGTACATCTAATCTATAACTGAATAATTGGTATGATAGACTTTGTATGACAGACTGACAGTGACAGACTTAGAGTGACAAAGCTGGCTATAGCTGTTTACTGGTCATCATTCTATTAGTACGAGTACCTAGTATGTGATTATCTCTGAGGCTGATGAATGAATAACTTGTAAATGTTGATGTATGAGAAAAAACAGTTTCATTCCATTCTGGTCGCAGTGCTTCTTTCATAGACGCTGTACTTCATTCATAGACGCAGTAGTTCTTTCATAGACGCAGTCCTTCTTTCCCGACCGCAGTGCTTCTTTCTTGGTAGCAGTACTTTTTCATATACGCAGTGCTTGTTTCATGGTCGCAGTGACTGTTTCTTGGTCGTAGTGATTCTTTCATGGTCGCAGTGCTTCTTTCATAGACGCAGTCCTTTTTTCCTGACCGCAGTTCTTTTTTCCTGACCGCAGTGCTTCTTTCATAGACGCAGCACTTCTCTCATGGTGTCAGTGATTCTTTCCTGGTCGCAGTGCTTCCTTCATAGACGCAGTGCTTCTTTCCTTGTCGCAGTGCTTCTTTCATGGTCACAGTGCTTGTTTCATAGTGGCAGTCCTTCTTTCCTAGTGCTAGTGCTTCTTTCCTGGTCGCAGTCCTTTTTCAAGGTAGCAGTGATTCTTTCCTGGTCGCAGTGCTTCTTTCATTGTCGCAGTGCTTCTGTCTCAGACTGCAAATATCATCATTATAGCCTAAGAGATAATAGGTCGGATGAAGTTGCCACTGGTAACTGGTATTAGAATAATTCTGACTAGAGGAGGGTAATATGTGTTGGCAGATAATTAATTTAGTATCGCATGAAGATTTATAAATCGCATATGGGCCAGGAATGCCCAAGTAATTTAAGTTTCACCTTCTAGTTTGTTCTTCAAGGGATTCATTTTCCTATCAGAAATAGGAACATGTCAAAGCAAACAATGGTAGCACATAAGAAGTCCATAATTCTCATAGTAACGACACTCAAACACTGATCTCACTCTTTTGGTCGTACTTGAAGAAGAAATGTGGAACATTTCAACAGCTTTATATTAAGGGAAACATATATAGAAGATAATGACATCAAACTCTATACTGAACTTTTAACAGGACACTGTAGACTAAATTACCATCTGAAAAAAATAGGCGTGGTAGAAGACGATTCCTGTCGACTCTGTCAAGAGGAGCAGGATTGGCAGAACATATTCTATGCACTTGCTCAGCGGTGGCAAGACGCAGACATAATTACCTTGGCAGTGGGTTCATATCTCCAAATCGCCTAGATAAAATTAAACCCACAGCAGTTACAAGATTTTTAAACAGTCTAGGACTGTTTTAGTTGGGTGCAAGGCTGCACAATAGATCTTTTAGGTCGCGGTGTTCTTTTAGCCTGTTTATAATAATAATAAAGGAGTTAAAAAACTATATCCTAACTGGTAGTTGGTGACACAGTTCCAACCCGCGAAATCCTGAACCTACCCCTTCTTCGTTAAAATTAACGACCTCGCTATGTTTTCTCTCTAGAATACCTATAAAAATGTGCAATGGGGGCTACTTTTGGCCAGCCATTCCATATTCGTGTGGCTCTCTCTTCTAATTGAAGCTACAATTGTGGTATTCATATATAGAACAATTCATATATAACACTCAGATCACTGTTGTGTCATCTTCATAGATGGAAAAACTTGTCATATATAGCACCCAAACCACAACACATCCATTGTACTACATTTAATGTACCATTTTTTTATTTTTCTTTGAATTTAGGTCCACTATCTCATCCTACTCTCTGAGAAAGTGCGCTGTCTGCTATGCCTATTATTTGCATATGCTTAGCCCATGCAAAATGACCTGTCTTTAGTCCCACTAGAAGTCAGCAGGCTCTCCTACCAAGTGAAAGAAGAAGCCTTTAGGGTCTATCGGAAGTAACAGATAGTATACCCTTTGACTTCATAGTCACGATTCTCTGCACAGGCAGCCCACTCCCTAATAGTGGCCCTAATGGCAGCAATATATGGGTAGAACCGGTTGCGCTCCAGTAAAACTGGACTCAGATCCTTAGAGAAGTTTAGTTCCAGTTCAAGACAGATCCTCTGAGTGAGTGTTAGTTTTAAAGTGATGTTTAGTTTGTAAGTAAGATTGCGAGTGAGTTTACGATTCAAATTAAGAGTGAGCCCAAAACTGAAATTGTGTGGTGATTAAAATTAGGATGAAAAAAGAGATGAAAAATTAGTTTGAAAATGCGATTGAAAGAGGAAGAAGTGAGATTAAATGTGAGATTAAGAGTGAGATTGAGTATGAGATTGAGAATGAACATTATAAAAGTAAGAATTAGAGAGAAATTAAAAATGAGATGAAAAATGTGAAATGTTAAAAATGATTGACAAGGGAAGTGAGAGTAAATTCGAGAGTGATATTCGGAGTGAGATTGTGAGTGAGATTGAGAACATGATATAAAAGAGATGCAGCGAGAGATTAAAAATGAGATTAAAACTGAGTTAAAAAATGCACTTGATAGTGGAAGTGAGAGTAAAAGTCACAGTGAGATTAAGAGTGAGATTGTGAGTGAAAGTGAGAATATGATAAAAGAGATGTAGCGAAAGGTTAAATATGAGATGGAAAATTATATGAATATAGAGATTAAAAATGTGATTAAAAATTGCGATGAAAAATAAGATTCAGAGAGGAAGTGAGATTGAAAATGAAAGTGAGATTAAAAGTGATGAGATGAAAATGAGATTGAGAGAGGAAGTGACATTTAAACAAAATACATTTAAATGTATTTGCATTTAAATTGATTATGAGATTAGGAGTGAGATTGAGAGCGAACATGATGAAAGTGAGATTAAGCGTGAAATGAGATGAAATATGAGATTAACAAAGGAAGTTATATTAAAATTGACATTGGGACTATGACTAAGATAGAGACTGAGAGTAAATATGATAAAAGAAACATTGAGCGAGAGATTAAAATTGAGGCGAAAATTGAAATGAAAATGATATTGAACATGACATGATAAATGAGATTAAAGAGGTGCTTGCGAGAAGAAGGGAGATTAAAAGTGACAGTGAGATTAGGAATGAGATTGTGAGGGTACATGATAAAAGTGAGATTGACGGAGAGATTAAAATTGAGATAAAAAGTTTGCTTAGAAGTGACAGGAGAAAAGAAGAGAATAACATTGAAAATACGATTGAGTTTGAAAGTAAAATTCAGTGTGATGTTGAGAGAGATTTAAAATGAGATTAAAATAGAAGTGTGATCTAATATGGGATCGAGACTGGGAGTAAACGCTATATTGACATAAAAATACCAATCAAATCATAGTTGTGGAATACCTCTTAAATAATAATTGTGAATAACAATACAGTTCTGGAAAACCCTTGTTTATAATCTATTGTGTTCATCAACTCCCCCATGCCTGAATAAGACCTTCGACGATAGCACTTATCATTATGCTTCTAACTGATAAGTATTTGTGACGAAATTCCCATATATATATTTATTGCTGAGCATGAATAAACATTACATTCAATTGATATTATCTTTGCATTCAAAGTTGTCTAGAACGTCGATAGTTCGTTAAGTGTTTCCGTGACTATCTCGTTGTTCTCTATGTTTTATGTGAGGTACTAGCGCATTCATAGAAGTACTTCAGAACTATCATAGGTATACTGACATGCCACAGTTTCCTAACGCCACAAACAAGATAGGAATCACCAATAATGACGAATGCAGAATATGCAAGGAACTGGGAACGAAGGAGAATTTGGAACATCTCTTATGCATATGTTCTTCATTATTAAAAAGCTTGGGGGCTCCACAATTTGGGAAGCTGAAAGACGTCTCAAGAATGGAACTTCAAGCACTCCTGAGATTCCCTAAAATCGCAAGCATTCTACAAGTTACCTACTATAAATCCACATAGAGAACTAGCTTCATCTGGTACCGGTAAGGACTAGTAGGTGTATGTGTAGCTTAGGGCCAGCCTGATCAATGTAGCCTAGCCTATATGTGTGGTTAGTGAAAATTCGTTAGTGATGGTGCCCCTTTCTGTCAAACTATGAGGCATATATGGGAGTTTTTATGGAGTGAAGGAGTAAATCCGGCGCTCAAAATGACAAAAATTGCTAAATAATATGCCTATCATTCCTACAGGATATTTTGGATGCGCTCAGTTATACGATATATGAAAGTAGTGGCACATTGCTGAAAGATTCGACAGGCTCTGTTGTATAACAAGCTAACATAAGTTCTTGGAATGCATCGCTTCGGACAGAAAGTGTTACTTACAGACAGGAAGTCTACCTTATACACAGAAAGTCTTATTAACTATACCCCCACACCCGGTGTGCTCTCTCGTTTTACTTTGATTTGAATACTCTTATACTAAGTCACCAAATAAAAGGACACCTTGGTAGCTGGCATAGACTACATTTCCTTCCGATGCTACAATTTGCTACTACTAAATCTGTTACGAATAAATCAGTTCAATTCAGAATCAAGTAACACAATTTTCATTTATTTTAATACTCCATAAATTCCATCAATCAAAACGGGACTAACATATAAATACTGACAAGTTTCAATCCCTAATTGATTTCAATATTGCAAACAATTACAAAACTTCACATAAAAGCTCGATCCGTTTAATCCTGAGGGAGGCGTTACATAGTTACATGAAATTTATACGATAAATTCGGCTCCGCACAGGAGTGAGCGATGCCATTTGCGACCGCTGCAAGTGTCTCTTGTAGCGCAAGTTGGTGGAGTCCAGGACGACAGCCCGCTGATAGCACTGCAAGGCTTCACGGTGCATGTTCAGTTTAGAGTATGCCGTGCCCAGACAGTCGTAAGCCTTGCCACAGTCCACATTATAACTGATTGCGGTCTTGCAGTCTGCAATTGCGTGGGTGTACCTGCCCAGGTTAGTTAAGGTGCGAGCTCGCTTGCAATAGTAAAGCGGATTCTTCGGATCGAACATGATGGCGCGATGGTACTGATGTAACGCCTGCTCCATTCTATTATGACGGAAATGACGATCTCCTTGTCTCTTAAATTGATGACCCAACTCGCAAAGACTCAATTGTGGGGTGTGTTGAATGAACAGCCATTGAAATAGTTCGAACAGATTGATTTGATTCATGTCGTCTGGGTTGGAGAGAAAGGCACAATTAAAGACAAACACAGAGATGGAGGTGAAGATGTTTACCCGTGATGGAGCCATCCTTCGCGGAAGAAGAGGCAGTATTTGAAGCTGCTTGCTTCAGCGCAGTCTCTGGCTTCGGCATGTCTAGATAAATATTGAAGGCATCCTCCAAGCATTGTACCGCAACTTGAATGCTCTGTTGTTTCAAGGGAGTGAATGATTGCATTCCAATCTTTTGATTTAAGAATTCGATGAACATTCCCACAAACGTCTGCTGGGCCTTTTTTGACATTGTTGGATTCTTCGTTGGAATTTGCTGAGAAAAAATTGGATATTATTGTAAATTTTTTATGTGGAAGTGTTCAGCAATCATTTTTAAGTACTTACTTCGAGAAGATTCCGATCTGAAAAGAGTGTCCGAAATGTCGGTTAGATATCTACAGCATAGAGTAGTTATCTCTCAATATTACCCTATGGTCTTCAGTGCTTGAAGTGACAATAAAATCAATATATGATTGGCCCAGGACCAGTGTTGCCGAGCTACTTAAAGAGACGATAATGCAGTGTCCATTTGTGTTGTTTATTTCCACACAGTTAAGATATTACTTTATTCAGATTGGAGGTCAAAGATGTCGTTATTCCAACAAGTTTTCTAGTCCTCATATTAAAGAAATAATTTTTAGCAATTTCTTAGACATTGCTTGGTGTGATTTTTATACCAACTACTTCTATGATTCCCACCAAATTTTTTTTGGTACTATTTTGTATCCTCCAAGAGAGTTACTGGACCAATTCTTCTTCAAAATTTGTGATTCATTATTCTCAATAGTATTGTTCCTGTGCTTCGAGCTGGAACCCTTTCGAATTACTGCATGGCTGTGAAATCGGAGTATCGTAATCGTTGCTTTCTATTGATACCTCCAGTTAGTATATTTTGGAACACTTCTATTTAGTTTTGATTTTTTAAAGAAAGACTTCTCAGTTTGTCGTCCTACATGGTATCATTATCGTCCCACAATGCAGTATTGTACAAAAGCTTCCATCTAGAATTTTCCATGTGAGAAGCACCCATTCTTCAATAATAGTTTCTTAGGTTCCACATTAAAGATTGCCACCTGTAGTTCCACAATCCACAATTCTTCAAAATGACTTGCAACTAAGTTCAAGTGATTAATGGAAAATTATTGGCATAGGAATAAAATATAATGAAAGAAATATATCATTCCTAACAGGTTTGCTGCTAATAGATGGTGAATATTGCTCTTGCGTGTACTTGAGATGAAGATTTGTAGAACGAAAATATTATATTATATAGCAGAGAGGGAAAATATTCTAGAATAGGGACTATTATTTTTATACTATAATAATAATGAGTAAGTATCGTCACCATACACATCAAGGGCAGGTCTTTCAAACATTTGAGAACGCCCCCGGAGTTCTTTTACCTCGTCCAAAAAAATTATGAAGGAAATGAAGACAACAACCCTGTCGTACTTTCTGGATTAATTATGGATATGAATATTTTAGAATTGTATGGGGTATTGGAAAGAAAGTACATATACCAGAATGTCCTTGAAAAATTCTGAACATTTTTTCTATTAATCAGTGGAAGAGTTTAGATCCACATCAGCGGGAGCTCTTTATGTGTGCGTTACAATATCCTAGTTTAAAACTAAGCCGGTGGTAGAACGACGAAGCAACTTAAATTGGCTTGCACGGTGTGACCTCTACTCTAGAATCCCTAATGAATTTCTCTTCTATATTGCTTAATAACTTTCTACTAGATTGATACCTCGTTGGAAAGCAACTCATTCCCTTCAGGGACACTTGGGAAAATTTAGGGTCATTAATTTGTGCACCTTTGTGTACTGACTCAGATTGTTCAAGTCTTAGAATACAGAGAAAAGAAAGTATTTTTCGCTGTCAGCGTCCGTAGCGGACACACCACTATTTTGAGTGGATTCACCACGATTTCGAGTGCATTCACCACGATTTTGAGTGGATTCACCACGATTTTGGGTGGATTCATGTACAACCAGAGAACACAGAGAAAAGAAACTTAAACGTCAGACGGCAAAGCGGCGAAATAAAGCGGACTGACGTTGTACACGAATCCACTCAAAATCGTGGTGAATCCACTCAGAATCGTGGTGAATCCACTAAAAATCGTGGTGTGTCCGCTACTGACGCTGGCAGCGAAAAAGACTTTCCTTTCTCTGTATTCTCTGTGTACAACGTCCGTCTATGTATTCTCTGTGTACAACGTTCGCTGCTTTACCGTTTGACGTTTGGGTTTTTTTCTCTGTATTCTCTGGTTCGAGGATACCAGAAAGAGTAGGGTGAGTAATTTGGTCTCAACATACATACATATAAAATCACTACTGCAGTGATTTTCAAACAAAAGGCACTAAAACCCACACAACCCTGGTCTGACGAAAATGGAATCTGATACCATCAAAACATGGCTGCATTTTCATTTATAGTCTAGCTACAAACGAGGTCCTTATAAGTTGCTTATTAGCATCCTACAATGTAGTGTTTCCCTTCAAAAGAGATCGAACAGTTGTATCTGCAATTTTGTTAGATGGATATACCATAGAACTAGAGTTCCACGGAAGAACTCACAGTACTGTTAATATTTGAGGAACCACTCTGTAAAAATTTGACAAAAATTCAAGTATAGAAATACGACAGCAAAATTCGCGATCCATAAGGAAAATCTTTGGAAAGAAGCACCTCCATATGGGAAGTAGATGAGGCACTTAAGATCGTCTTTCAAACTATAAGGCAGATGTTTCCACAACTGAATCTTACATCTTAAAAACTTTACAAAATAAATTACTAATAAGGACATTGTTTGGATCTATAAAGAAGAGCATGTAATGGAAACTCATGGAAGAGAGAAATTAAATATTTTCGAATGCCTTCGGTAAAACTTTGGTGATGAGAAAGACTTATATATACTCGTATACTGATCCTTATGGAGGCTACTAGTACCTTTATGTTGGCATCCTTGACTTGGCTTATCACATTTATTTCAAACAGAACAAGAGAAGAGTTAGTTCAGTTGGTATGACATTGGAACATCCTTGAAGTCACTCCGCTAAGCTAACCAAAGGAACGGTAAATTCCGGAACGCAGTATTTTAACTGATTTCTAGATTTATTTTTTATTTGTAGGTCTCACCAAAGGTCCAATATGCATTAGTATCTTTTCCTATCTTCCTATTGAGCATTTTAGCATAGTTTTAAGAAACAAATGGTTATGATATCCTCGTCCATTCCGTGGTTATACTTGACTTCCATTCATTGTCTACATGATTTCAGTGTTAACGCTCTGACTGGCCGAATGCCCATGTTAACAGGCAATGTCGTGCTTATCTCCTCCAATAGACTGAGCTGCTGCGTAACTGGAACACTGTGGTATTTCACTCGGAGCCGTCGCATGAACTTTGAGAATGAGTTAGACAACGGTGTTGGATTCACCTTCTTTATCCGTCGATGGCGTTCAACAGGTGAAATGTTTATTCGCTTTCTGGACGGCATGTTTCTGCCTCAACTTATAATTTATTATTAACACTAAATTTTTTAAAGAAAAGTACAATAAATTTTGAAAATTTATTTTAATTTAATTTTTTTTTTTCTAAAAAATAATATTAAAACATTATTCTCAGAGACAACCCAGGAAAATTTCTGGATTTCCTTTTTTAAACAGAAAATTGAATGCTATGTTTTTAAGAGATCTCCCATTAGCAGGGTTTATGCCAGTAGGTTTACTTGAGATAGCTCGATGTCTGCACTGATTTCCTCATCGATTGATCCCCGGATAGTTTTATTCTTTGATATTTCCTCATAAATGGCTTTCTTGGTTGACAAACTCTTTGATATTTCCCCATCGATTGATATCTTAGTTGATTTATTCTTTGATATTTCTTCAGAGATGGCTTCCTTTGATATTTCCTCATCGATTTTCCTCTTGGTAGATTTATTCCTTGATATTTCCCCATCGATTGATATCTTGATTGATTTATTCGTTGATATTTCTTCAGAGATGGCTTCCTTTGATAGTTCCTCATCGATTTTCCTCTTGGTAGATTTATTCTTTGATATTTCCCCATCGATTGATATCTTGGTTGATTTATTCTTTGATATTTGCTCTTCTATTGTTCTCTTGGTTGATTTATTCGTTGTTATTTCCTCATCGATTTTTCTCTTGGTTGATTGGTGATGGGACTTTGATATTTCCCCATCGATTTATATCTTGGTTGATTTATTCTTTGATATTTCCTCAGAGATGGCTTCCTTTGATATTTCCTCATCGATTTTTCTCTTGGTTGATTTATACTTTGATATTTCCCCATGATATCTTAGTTGATTTATTCTTTGATATTTGCTTTTCGATTGTTCTCTTGGTTTATTTATTCTTTGATATTCCCTCATCGATTCTTCTCTTGATTTATTCTTTGATATTCCCCAGTGATTGTTTTCTTTTACGTTTATTAATTCTTTGATATTTCCTCATCGACTGATCTCTTGGTTGATTTAGCTTTTAATATTTCGATCTACATCTTCATCGATCTCTTTCTTTATCGTTGACTTATAAAGTACAGGTCGTTAACGAATGCTGATGTGCTCTAAAACTGTATATTAGTTTTAATAGAGACATCTTTCTAAATTTTTCCAGCAGAAACATTACTACAATTCAGCCGAGCTGGATAATTAATTTCAGATCCGGGTTAAAAAGGATACAATTCATACATTAGTTTCCTTTTTAAATCCGAAAATGATGTCTTATACTCGTATAGCGCTGTTAATTATTTCGTTGTTAATTATTTCATTTTGTAAAAAGGTTCTTTTTTATAGTAGAAAGTCTGAAGCCCCACTTGTATAGCTACACTGGCTTACCCAATGTAAGCAGAGACAAGTTTTTTCTTCGGAAATGTGATACCAATCGGAAAGCATCAACGCAGGTATTTGAAGAGACGGTCCTAAAACCATTATAACACATCTCTTATGATATAACAACCTCGAGCACAGACTGCTTTGTTCGGAAATTAGTTCCTATCAAGTGGGAACGACTGGAGGAAGGAAGAGCTGGTCTGCTTCTGCAAGCATGACGTGGACCAATTACAGTGCAGGAAGAACGAATCATCTTCTTAAATGGTAATTCGTTCAAGTCCATGTATGGTCCACTCCCAACAGCATTATCTCAAATTTTTTCAGTAGTTGTTCTAATGAATAAGTGGAATCTTGCCAAATAAATCTGTTTTAATAAGAAATGACCATTCCAAGTCAATCTTAAATGATAAAATAAATTTAAATTAAGAAAGTGTTTGTTGATTCGTTGCCAAAGGCTACCTTTATTATCCCAGATCTCCAATAAGCGGTTTTTCATTCCTGCCACCGATATACGAGTATACACTTTTAATGACACTATCAAATTTACATGCCTATGTTTTACAACACAGGATTCAGACACTTTCTTACCGTCCAAAGAATATTTTCGTCATATCTTTTCAATATGCTGCATTATTTGGTTCCAGGCATTTGGACTTGGAACCAACTGAAACGGTTTCTGTATAAGTTGTCGAGCCCTGAAGCTCTTCTTCATTATCCAAGAATAAATTCTGACCAGTCCAGAAGTTGCAAACAAAGCCGTTTCCTGGACAGTCCTAAGGAATTTTGAAAACATCATTATTTACATATACCAACAGACCTGAAGTTGTTCTTAATTTCTTAGGGCGTAGTTGTACTCTGTCTATCGGATGGAAACAACACTGCTCCCTGCATAGTTTTAAGGGACTTTGCTAATATTATTCTGAGGTTGTGCTTACTTTCTTAGGACATAGTCCTATTCTATCCAGAAGATGACGACAACTGAACAACTGAAGTTTCCTGGAAAGTCATAAGGAACTTTTTGTCCAGAAGATTAAGACAACTCTTTTTTCTTCCTAAGGAACTTTGCTAATATCCTATATCAAAACACCTAAAGTTGTCTTAGGACATAATCTTACTCTGTCCAGAAGATGAATATAACATAGTTACCTGGACAGTCCTAAAGAATTTTTGCTAATATCCTACATCAAGAGACCTGAAGTTTCTTAGGATATAGTCTTGTCAAACAGTGTTGTCTTCACCGTCTGGACAATCCTAAAGAATTTTGCTAATACCTTTCTTGACTTGGGTCCAGATATCACTTAGCCTTCTACCTTAATAAATAAAAATGTGCTTTTGAGATTGAATTATAGCATCATCATTTCCTACACCCAAGTTTACTGACTGTCAACATAGATGCCCTCATTGGTCTAAACTAAATATTACAAGAATTGTGCGAAACTATGAAATTTTGCATAATATCTCAGTTAAGCACGAGATGTCCTTATGCAAAACTCAGCTATGGAGTCAGCATGAACTTGTCGTAACGTCGTCAAACCTTATAGTGGAGCCCTAGATAGAAAGAATGATCATCGAAATACTCGTATGTCTTTGCTGACTAAGTGTCACTTAAGCGGACACTTTGTAGAGTGTACATGAATATTCTCAGTGCAAAAACTCGTGGAACAGAAATAAACACATCCTCATCTCTTCTTTAAATCAACAGATTAATTGTTAATTTCCCTTATATTATTGCTCCTGAATAAGTTAATTTAACCACTTCCTTTATATCTCACTTGCTGCTGGTGCTGGTGCCGTCGGTAGTTTCCAATTCCTATCAAATTTCCGGAGTTTCAAAAGTTGATGGCAACAAGTTTCAAGCTACGAGCAGCACGGAAACACGCTTATGAGCGTCTATTTGCATGGGACAATTTCCGTTCACTTTTGCAAGTTGTTGCTGTCAACAACACTGCAAAGTGCACCAATATTGGCTTAAATGAAGTCGTATAAAAGTAAACATCACTGAAGTATAAAATTGTAGCCAGTTAGTTTGCTTACTGCTGCCATAATTCTACGGGCGGTCAATTTTAATAAACATTGCTCCAACAAGCGTTCAACTTGTGTTTCCGAATACTCAGAGCAGCAGAGGCCAATTCGCAAATGATTGGAAAACTGTTTGCAAACTTCTTGCTCGGGGTCATGTGTATAGAAAGTGCAAAAAGCAAAGCAGTTGTGTTAAGGACTTAAAGGAAAATTGGGGGCCCACCAGTTCATGTAGGAAAAGCAACCAATGCATTGCGTAAGAGCTGAACCTTAAGAGTGAACTTTCAGGTGAATTATTTGCAGGGGAAATTTGGATAAATATTGCTGAAAGATAAGTAACTAAAGTTGATATAAGTTGAAAAGGTTGTATATGAAAGGATAAAGATGCTACTACAGAAGATGAACTTGTTTTCTATTAAACACTAAACGTTATTTACATAATTTATTTAAAAAAAAAAACGAACTTTCGCTTCGCCAAACAAGGAAAATATCACAGCGGACTCTTCTAAATTTCATATAGTAAAGGACATTGGACAACTCCTTGGAATAAAAATCAAATGATTCTTGTTCGCTTTCTTGTCTGAAATATGAGGCAACTCAGAAAACATCAATACAGGAGCTTGAGAGAAGGACCACCTAAAAGTATTCTTAATCTCCCATAAGAATGGCGTATAATTGAAAGCAACCTAATAAGGTACTTATTAAGAGGCCTTTGCTGTGATTATTTGACTCAGGAGCAATCATGTCGATTTAGACACTCAAATATATACAATTCCAACAAATTTAAGTCATGTTCTTATTTAATCATTTATCTCAATGCCGCTATATTTATATTGGATCATTAAATAGCATTAATCCAGATATAAATCCAGATATAAATCCAGATATAAATCCAGATATAACTCCAGATTTGGTACAACACCCAAAACCTTAACACTTAAAATTTCAGACATTAGAGCTGCATATGAGAGCATGGATAGAAACATTCCATTGAAAATTATGCTTCAACTGGGAACACCCTCCGATATCTTTCCATTGGGAAAAGATGTTTCGTAGAATAATTAAAATAAATTAACAAATAGCGTGAAACAGATTTAAATATAAACCGCAATCTTATAGAAAATATACTGAAGGAAAATCATGTATGCAAAAGCCAAATTCTGTGTGAAACCATGTTCTTCCGGTGATATATGCTTTTGATGAAAAATATTCTGGCTCGAATCCTAAAAATGTTTAAAACCATCAACAAAAGCTTTTACACAACAAATGAATATGAACATTGTAACAAGCATGACTCAAGTCAGGAAGTTTCAGCTGCAAAAACAAAACATGATTGAAGATTGATGACTATAAAAGTGGCCTATGATACTCGTAAGTGTGATATTTGACGGAGAATCATCAGTACCCTAGCGTATTGCTAGATAGAGACGAGGAGGGAAAGTGAATCAAATAGCAGACTAATCAGACATGTTTAGGGAGTTCCGTGTATATATGTGGAAATAATTGCTGAGATAATTCAAATGAGGTGGATGCAAATGCAGTAATCGATCTCTTAATAGGCAATGAATCATAGACTTAAGAGCTCGAAAGAAGACGAGAATCAATACAAAGAATCTCCCCAGCCGAGAGCATAACCACCTCTTCTTCAGTCGATCAGGTCATATAACCACACTTCCGCTGGAGGATCGTCGCTTCATAAATGGTGGTGGGCTCATGGCCATTTATAAACCAACTAAGTCTGTTCAGAAAGAGAGAAACGACGATAATTCATAGTTAAGATGTACATACAACTAACTCTTTTGCACATTATTTGCTTACATGTCCACGACGCCAATGCCACATCACATTACACACATTACATTATTAAGACGTTTGATAAAATGAGTTCCGTATACTCAAAGCGATATGAGGTCCTGTTTTTATCAATACACCCGAAAGGTTAGGTCCTTTGTCGTATGGTGCCGCAGTTAAAAAAAATCAGGGAGTCGAACTACTTCTTTAATAAGTTGCTGAAGCGGTACGCTGAAGCAAAAACTGTATATATACTGTATATCTGTATATTCAGGACAGACGGAAATCGAGAGCAACTTCCACTCGGCAAGATAAAATACAACAACGAATTGCTGAACCTCTGGAAGGGCGACGACATCGTGAAATTGATCAAATCGCAACGCATCTGTTGGGCAGGCCACACCTAAGGCAGGGACGATGGTCAGAGAATATTTTGTTAGACTACAAAAAAACTTTTGTTGGACTACAAACCACCAAGCGTAAGACAACAACGAAAACAAACTAGTTGGATGGCGTCACCGAAGTCACTGAAGAAACTTGGAGTCACAAACTGGCAGTCAGTGGCTCTAGATCATGTTAAATGGAAGAAGATTACTGAAGAAGCTAAAGACCACCACGGGTTGGAATGCTAAATGATGATGATGATTGTCTATAAAAGAGACCAGGTTTACTGATGCAACTTGGGAAGAAGCACCATTCAAACAATTTACATACTACATTCATGCTCATAAATTTCTCAGTGATGTCGGCTACTCGCCACCCTTCGATGAGGCTAGCATATTATTCGGATTTCTAAACGCTTGGGAGGTCAAGGAGCAGTCAGGTGTGTTCGGTCATTAATGAGGATTATAAATTCACATTGCAATATTCTGTTCGAATGTTACAGCACTGCTCTAATGCATAGGAAAAAAGGCCAACAAATTCAACTGAAAGGAGAACTTTTTGTTTTTGTATTACACAAAATTAAGAATGCAAATTGTGGAGTTCATCAAATATTCAAATTCAGCCTTCATGCGAAAATACACAAATTTTATTTCGTTTCACATTTGCATTTTATGCCAAAACTCCAATGAAGCGTTAAATTGACAAATTTGCCGAACTTACAAATACGTAAATAACGCTCGTTCGATTTCAGCGCAATATTTTCCATGTACTCGTACCAACGTACTCGAAATGAAATGTTCATGTTTTTGCCAACTTTTCTATGTTATTTTAATAAAATTAATTTTTAATTTTTCTGTTTGGTTAGCATTTAAATTATACATATTTTATCTCACATGAGTTCATGCGCTTTATTTTCATGTTATTTCATTTACGCAATGGAACAGCTAAGAAAATATTTCACAAAATCGATGGGAAATTCACTGCAAAATGTGCCATGAACACACTTGCAACGGAAATTCGTATTTATTTGTTAATAATTTACTTTTATTCACATATGTTCCACGGCATTATTCGAAAATATACGCGCTCTTCATTGTGGATTTGTTTATTTAATAAAATTTCGAACGTTTCTGAAAGGTGGACGAATTTAAACTCATTGGCTGATGATGCTATTCTGATTCTATTGCATTCCTTGCTAACCGCATGTATCTTGATCCCTGACATGCGTTGGCACAGGACTCTGTTGCGGAGATCAAGAAGGCATCTCAAGAATTACTCTGCACATGTCTAGAAACAGTATTGAATAATAATGCTGTCTTAACCTGGGAAAAACTCAACCAAGAACTCATCTCATGGAACAATAAGCTATATATAAAGTATATGTACAAAGCTCGAAAGTGGTGATTGGGATTCAATCCTCTCGATGGCCTCAATAAAACACAAAGTGGAGTACCTGTATTCTAACATTAACAAACTTTTCAAAATATTTTTCCGGAAAAAGTGCGCTGTATACGCCATGGAGTGCGGCCTTGGGTTAAGAGGCATATGATATTGCTCCGTATTGGTGTAGTGATGACCCTTTCAGACTCTTCCCATTTTCAAATGATACTGAGTCCAGAAACTCTATTTTCAATTTAGCCCTCTCGCAGATAAATTCAATCTATAATAAAATAGATAGACTTCTTGATCTGGTGTTTGTGGAAGAAATGGAATTTACTTAAATTCCCTCTGTTGATCCTTTGGTGTTTCCTGAAGACCCTCGCCATCTTACTTCCGGTGTGTCTGATACATTGCCTTTGTTAAGGTCAAGTTGTGCAGATCATTCACCTGGCCAATCTTTTGATTATAAGCAAGGTGATTTGATTAAATTGAAGGAGTTGTTCAATCGTACAGACTGGTCTGCTCTCCTGGAGATATCCTCTTCTCAGTCCCCATGTGAGATTAATAGTGCAGTGGTTTTATTTAACCGGACCTTGTTAGACGCATTCGAGCAATGCATTCCTAAACGTCTGGGTGCAGCTTCTTCCTCCCAAATTTCGTTTACTGGTAGGCTCCGCAGGCCACGGAACTTAAAAGTTAAATATTATCGTAGATACAAATTTTCTGCTAAGCTAACCGATTTTAAGTCCATTCGATATAAGTACCAAAATCTTTCCTAATCCGCTTCTGATACCTATTTGACTAAAGTCAAATTAAAGTTAAAAGTTGACCCTAAATCATTCTGGAACTTTATAAATTCGAAAAGTAAGACTAGTTAAAGTATAATGACAATGTCTCCAGTAATGATTTGAGTATATATAATATTTTCGCTGATTATTTTAAGTCCAACTACTCTACTGGAGAATACAAAATGACCGATTGTCCTTTCTCTATACAACCCGCCTTGGTGAATCAACCTATTATTGATGAGGACATTGGATTCAAGCATTTGTCTCACCTGAAATCATCTTTTACTCCGGGTCTAGATTTAATCCCTTCTTTTATTCTTAAGCAGTGTTGTCTTGAGCATGTCTCCGATATCTTTGCTCTTTAGTGCTTCTCTTACATATGGTGATTCTACCGATATGTGTAAAAAGTCATATATTTTACCGCTGCATAAATCGGGCTCTAAATCTTTAATATCCAATTACCGTGGGATTGCGAAACTTCGTATTCTTCCGATTTTTATAAACGACCTTCCTTCGCGTATATCCCATTGCCACATTCTTATGTTTGCTGATGACGTAAACAGTTTTCTTTCATTTAATAACCCTAATGAATCGCAGTTGCTTGAAGATGATTTAAATGTACTTGGTGATTGGCACAACATAAATTGTATGCAACTAAACTACAAGAAATGCAAACATTTGTGTTTTTCCAGATCAAACCACTCTGCTCAGGCATACTTCATTGTTAATCGACCTTTGTTATCCGTTGATCATATGTACGTCTTAGGTGTGAACTTTTACCACAAACTGACTGTGGTAAACACGTTGCAAACATAGTTAACAAAACTTCTCTGACTCTGGGCTTCATAAAAAGTTGGGCAAAGGAGTTCAAAGACCCCTTTATTACCAAACTTCTGTACCTTTCCTTGGTACCCCCATCATTAGAACACGCAAGTGTTGTTTGGTGTCCTAGACATGCGTGTTACTCTGATGCTATTGTATCAGTTCAAAGCTGTTTTTATTGTTTTGCATACGTTCTCTTATATGGAACTCCAATTTTAACATTCCCTCTTCTTTGAATCGTCTTAAACTTATTCGTCTCCCCTCTCTTAAAACCCTTAGAACTAAGCTTAATGCATGTTTTGTGTTTAACCTCATGAGTGGTGAACTAAAAAGTACTTCATGCTTGCCATTTTCACCTTTAATGCTCCTGCAAGAATAACAAGGAATTTCACTCCGTGGTGTCTCCGTCCTTGTAATCGGAACTGTTTAGATTTTGCGCCGTTTCGTAGAGCGAGTTATGATTTCAATTTAGTTTCACAGGTGATTTGTTTGAATGAATCGAAACACATGATTAAATCGAATATAACACTCTTTCTTTCAAACCGCGAGTAGTTCTCTTTGTATATTTGTTTAATACCCTTCCTGAATCGCCCTCAGGCCTTTGTGGCTTTGCGTAACTGTTAGGTGAGGGAGGTGGTTTTAGTGAGTGAAAATCTCGCTCTCTTGGGTGGTACGTACCCCCTTGTGTCTTTTTGAAGATTTCCTCTCCCTGCGGAAAAAAAAGATATATAAAATAGTCTTTGTCAGAGATATCAACCATGATTTCCTTATGAAGTATCTCAGAATAATGTAATAAATATATTATTACTTGAAATATAACTTTTTATTTATCTTAGAATGAAAGAATAGCTGCCAGGGCAAGTAATAAATAATCCGGCTTACTGAGTGAAGTTCCGATCACTCAAGGAGTATTACCAAAGAATAAATTTATTAGCATTACTACCCTATAAACTAAATTACTAGTATAGTCCCCTTTGCTTGCTTTACACTACGGAAGAGAAGAAAGAATGGTAAAGGGAAAGTTAGGATAATAAATGTTGTTTATATCACGCCTTAGTGATGTATGTGGTTCCATAAATTTCTCAGGTATAATGCCCGAAGCAAACTCAAGTGTGTGGGCTGCTTAGAGGAACCACTGAGTTTGACTTGCTGGTGTCGTCGGAAGCGATTCTACTTCAGTGCTTGAATGAAATTCCGCGTCAGATTGCAGCATTTACTCTCTTTAAATCTCGAACTGGGTAGCTTCACGGAGATATCAGAATGAACAATTGTACTCTTAATTCTCAGAGAAACTATGTTTATGTCCATTCCATCGTTGAAACTGCTTCCAAGGTTTTTTCCATACTGTCAATAGTAGTGTTATAAATACATTTTTGGAATACCCCAGCTTGGACGAGGCTTCTATTACTGCAATATCCTCTTTATTCACTGTTGACGTATCCTTATCATCCGTAAAATGGACCATCAAACAACACTACCATGAGGAAGCAAAATTATCTCGGGTAGAGAAGTGCTGTAGTATCGCCAAACAGACTTGGACTGCCATGGACAAGAGGCGAACTGGTCAGCTACTCAGCCTCAGTACAAATTCCATCAGGACAGTCAGGACTCACAAGATACTGCTTGATTGGTAGACATGCTGAAAGACTAGGATTGTCATTCAATAACTTCTGTCGCGGCTGCTGATCTGCAGAAAAGGAAGATTCCGGACTTCATCTCATATGTAAGTGCCTCACTCTATTTATAAGAAAACACAAATTCATGGACTCACCCTACCTCAGTGGTCTGATCGAATTATCAGCCATTAGTCTCAGGAACATAGCCAGATTCATATCAGAATCACAATGGTTGGGGAGTCTCATAGGTTTTTTATGGTATCACAATGAGTTTTTGATTGTTTAAGTGAGCTTTTGCGAAGTGGGTCCTCACTCACTCTAACCTAACCTAATGAGACTTCTTATGTTGCCCAAGTTTATTACAAAGGAAATTTCAGTGAAAAGGTATTTTAACACATTAAATTTTCTTCATTACGTCATCATCACTTCCCCATCAGTCTACCCCGTTCTTAGAATATCTCCTCTAAATCACAGTGAAGTCTGAAAGCGACCACTGCCTCAACACCAACCAAAGCAATACCATTCATCAACATCGACGGCGGCAGAAGCAATTACATTCAGCTACATTGTTGCTCCTCACCCATGCAACCCATTCGCTTTCGGCCAAATTGGCTGGACGCAAACCCGGATCATTTCGGAGCAACCGTTTTGCTTGGGGTGGTGTTGCTATCATGTTGCCACACGTAATTCATAGTCCCATCAAAGCCACCACAGCTCAAAACAACTCAGCACCCTGAGTAGTAGCTGCCGACAGTGTCGCTGGGCGCATAGTTGTACTGCAGCCCGCAACTCCGCAACTCATTACAATACACAGCGGAGTCGAAGTTCGCTTGATGCACTAATTTCATGGTTGCTTAGTGTTGCTCAAAGTTTTGCTGATTGTTGCGCCAAAAGTTAAGTGGCCTCATTCGACAGACTGGCGTAGAAATGCAAATGTTTTAGATTCCTCTCCTCAAATATTCACAGAAGGGAGAAACATTTCCTCAACACCATTGAGAGACCACATGGAAGTCAACTTGGTAGTTTTAAAGAAGCAGTCATAAAAATGTTATCCAAAGTATTTTTTCATTATGTGGTCTCATTTACTCGTGTCTTGGATTCAATTTAATTGGATGCCAACCTGAGGAAGTCGCTGGTACCACATTTTAAATGATGCATCTCTATCGTTTTTCCCATCCTGTCCAATTTAGTGGAATTATCCTCTGTAGGTCCGGAGGTATGCACACATGGAGTAAGGTTTCAGTTAGTTACAGACCAAAATTTCCGAGGTCGTACCTGACAAGTCTAGATCTGACCAGCTGTTTATTTTTTGTCGATATTTAAATCGGTCGCCAAGAATAATTTTCTTCAACATTTGCATACATTTTTCTACAGGTTTGAGGATGTTTTCTCTGAGACGATCAACACAAAGTTTATTTAGAATATGTTCAAAGAAGAATGTCCACAAAATCTTCAGTCTCTTTTCTGGACGAGTAGGACGGCAGTATAATAGAAGGAACAACTATAGCTTTGTTATTCTGGATGCAATCATACGGTGTTGGGATGATCGAAACAAGACTCCAAACAGCAAACGGCTTTTATGGCCATCATCGATTTGCCCCTTACAAATTCCGATAACTCTGAAGTAGGTTGGATTGTGGTATTAACTGCGCCACTTCCAAAAAACTTGGTTGTGAATGTAAGAGTTTTTTATGCTCTTCATATCCTTTCTGTCATTACACATTTGTCATTATTAATCCCTCTGGTACCCCAGATGCCACATCGACCGCGTGAATATAAATCCGTATGCAGACTAACTGATGCTTGTGCGAAGTTGTGGTCTCAGCTGATAATGATATATCGGCAACTGGAAAGCTGCATATAGCTCTATAAGTATAGAGCTAAGAGATTCATGGCATGATGCGATTGATAGAGTTGATATACGACCACAATGAACAGTCGGCGTATGTGTTGGTAGACTCTCTGAAGCTTACATCTATGATCCCGAAGGAGCTATTATTAATGCAAGTACCATTCATTGTAGTTAGTTGTCTGGAATATTGAGATACACATACACATCATGAAAGAATTTGGTGTTGTACTGTGAAGGCTCTCCAAAAATATTAGAACGCAATTCTCCAATTCTAGCGACGATTTGAAAATTGATAAAAATGGAAGCTGATTCCAGTTCTGCTTCACAACTAAAAGAATCTTTGGAGACTTGAACGCAGGTTTAACTCAGTTACTTAAGGATTACATCAAGGATTACAACAAGGATCATTACCAATTGCTTTTTAAAAGTCTGTATACCTGGGTTCTCAGAACAAATCTTCGCGAATTATGTGAAAAGTGGGAATAAACTAGAAAAATCCTCCAGGATTTTGTTGTAAGGGTATTGTTTTGGCCAAGAGAAAGATGACTTAGTTTATTACCTTCTCAATGAACCTTGGTTTCTACTACCAAAACTAGTTCGCCTTTGGGTTAGTCTAGTAATATGAACTCCAATATGTTAAGAGCATAGAAATTTGAGAATATAGCTTCTTATCTGACATCTCTCACATCAGTTCTAGGACTCAGTAATACTGAAATCGTTATCATATCTTTAAGTTCAATATTTTCAGATCATTTTATCAATCTGATGGGAGCATATTGTGTGATTATTATTAGCGTATTCCTTTTGGTCTAAGTTAGCACTCAGCTGGGAAACTTAAAGAAGACCAATTATTTCCCACTTTCAAAGCTAGTCATTCAGGAGCACCATATACAACAACTATGGTCTGTGTGCAAGATATATAAGATTACCTCTTAAGAAGTTCTTAATAATGTGAAAATCAGCTACTATGATCTGTGTTGAAGATATATCCGAGTACTCCTTATGAAGTTCCTGATCAAGTGAAAATAGTTATTATGTCACAATGGGTCCAAAAGATACCAAGATCAGAGATGTTCTACATTAATTCCCACTATACGAGTACATCTATTTTGTAACACCTTGGTTTCTCACTTGCGGAGAATTGAGTCCGCGGAGTAAACCAGTGACCCATTATATGTTCATTTCATCTCTGCAACGTACCAAAGCCATAAGGTTACAAGTCTCCATTATAACTACCCTAACCTATTATAGGGTGATGGATGAATTACACTCGTCCTCTAGTATGGCATACTTAAATTTCTAATTTCTCACACAACTCTTTTACTTTACATCTTGTCTTCGAATAGACATTAAATTAGACCATCTCTCTAAAGTTTAAACCAGATGATGTTTCGAACCTGGCCAGGATCAGTTCTTATTTCCCTAGCGAAGTTGTACTCCATACTTAAACTTCGCATTAATCAAACATAAGAATTCCTCCGCTTCATTTCATCGAGTCGAAGATTGCAGCAGCAAGTTTCAACCCTCGAAAGGCAGTCATACATTTCTCATAAACTTTTTGTCTGTACTCCCCTCATAAGGGCGATCATCTTTTCAGCATTTGATGGATTCATAGTCTGACACATGAGATGAATCAACTCTAGATTACATACGAGTACTCGTATATATATATATATTCTTATTCATACTAATATATTCATAATGGATGTAATCTTATCCAAAGTAGTTCCAAATTGGTTGATGAAAAATTCGCAGTATTCTACGCTCTAAAGAGTCGTTTTCCAGAACCATCCTTGAAACATTTCCGTATACTCTTACGGTGAATTTGTGTAGGGTTCTCCTCCTTCGATTCATGCTTGAATAGTTCTCCTTTCAGTCAATTGCAGTTAAAGTAATTTTTGTGTTACTACATCAATCAATTGCAGAATTAACAAGAATGACAACAAGAACAACAACAACATCATTGTGTGCCAGTTTATCACCCCTGCCCCTTTGACATCAAAGATGCCAACAGCATTTTAAAATACGGCAGCGTAAGGTTCTGACACGTTTGACTGACTGCATGCACACAACTCAAGACGTCTTCATACGGAATCAGCTCGATTTGTAATTTGCATGCATTGAAACACAACCACGCCACAGACACATACACACTCTCACACAAACACTCACATGCGCCACACATAACCCACTTCCGTTTCCGTGCATGTTCCTAAAATCAAACTATTGTAGCAATGTTTATAAAAGGTGAACCTTAGACAAACAAAAATTGCGCCGAACAATGCGTGCACAGGGCTCGTGTACTCTCAACTTAAGACGCTAGACTTGCGTTGTTCTGGGTGGCATTTGTTTGGGTGCCTGACTGCCTCCATGCCTGCCTGCCTGCCTGCCTCCTTGCCTGCCTCCTTGCCTGCCTGACTGCCTGCCTGCCTGCCTGCCTAAGGCCCAGCTAGTCACCCTGCATACCAACGAAGCAACCTTTTATGGCTGCTTCCGTTATGCTTGTCAGCTAGACGTTTACCCCTCTGCAGCGCCCAATGCCACTTACATAAGACGGGGCACCACAGTTGCCGTTCACTGTAGAAGTGGTAAAACCACTGCATACGCGAAGATTTCCCTTCTCCACATAAGAGTCATAATATTTGCACAAAGGAAAAAACACAAACTGAACTCTGGTCGGAAGCAGGTCGCGTCGCCACCCCATGACTCCGTGACTCCTCAGTCATTCACTCATTCACTCACTCACCTGCCGCATGTCATTGTTGGCTACAAGTACGTGTAGTCAGAATCCTTCTCCTTCGTGTAGTCAGAATCCTTCTCCTTTCCGTGAGCGCTGCCTTTGCACTTTGGATTTCGTGTTGATAAATGTGCGGTTTCCAGTGATTGGGTTAAATAAAGCCTCAGCAATCAGAATGTGAGTTCTGTGTCACTCAATCAGTTTTGAACTACAAAGGGAACCACCGTGCTGCTACTCTAAGTGAGAGCAAGAAATTCGTTCCATGTATGGTTACACTATTGATTAAAATTTGAGCAGCCGAGAGTCCTATCTTACCATAGCTAATCTTGAATTATCGCGCGAATTGTTTAATATGCATCTGTAAGTCTCCCCTATTAATGAGTGCTTCAAGAGTGGTTTTCAGCTGCTTTAAAGAGGACTATATCAAATTCCTTTAGATATATAACTGAAAGGACGAGTACTTTTTCTCATTAGATATTTACTTTAATCTTCCACAATGTCCTTTAATCATGTTAACTAAAGCATCTGTAAGTAAACAAAGTAAATATTCAAATCCCTCACAATCCTCTCATAAAAGTTCGACGATATTTTCTCCCCTAATTTAAACAAGGTTCCAATAACTTTCCAAAAGGCATATTCACTTTTCGAGTAGGATGAAAATAAAACGGAAGATTCTCTATAGATATAAATATATTAAGACCTATTTTTATTGTGTAGGGGATTTAAAGCAGCGCTACCTTACGATCTATTGTGCCCCCATCAGAGGTTCAAAGTACATCTTTGAGTCCTAACCTCTGCATAAACGTGATGACAAGTTTTGGCTCCAGAACTTTCACATCACTGGCAGAGCCTTGGAGGAATCCCGAGTATTTCCTGCGGGTGTTTGTGAGAGCCGGACATTGTGTTAACACATGCAAAGACGTCTCCTCTTCCTCTACACAGAATCTGCAGGGGCCTTCCGAGGTGACCCCCATCCTCACCATATGTGAGTTCAGTTTACAGTGTCCTGTGAGTAGGCCTGTCATCATGCTAAGATTATTCTGAGAGAGATTGATGAGTGATTCGAATCTTTTTAGGTGGTATGACCTTAGCAAACTCGTTGATACCCTTAGGCCTGATGTGTTAACCCAGTGTTTGTGTCTATGGTGTCCCTCATCGATCCTTAGTTGGTTGTACAGCTTGCCCTTGCCTACACCAGAGAAGGGTTCTGGGACAATAAAGGTTGCTGATTAAGACCTATTATGAATATATTATTATAAAGAGCTAATGTGAATCCCAGTCCACTTTTGTACACCCCTCATTTTCCATCCCACTTGGAATGTGATTATGTTCCCTGACTAATAATAAGTTAGGTTCAACATAGTCACAAAAGGCACAGATTTCCTTGGATGCTCCATCAACCTCTTCATATCGACCATCTGGGCTTTCCATTTGTACGCTTCCAGGCACAACAAAAAGATTATTCTACATAGATAACTAAGATTATTTATATGATATATTAGGACATATGAAGTCGGAATACAGCGACTGTGGGATACTCTTCATCCAACGATAATTTGTCATACTATGCCCTTCAAAATAAAGAGGGATTGCCATGACATAATTGGATCTATATACTACAATATTAAAAAATCTGTATCCAGAAACATGTTTTATTTTCCTCAAATCTGCCTCAAGATAGGCGTGCTCTTATATCATACCGACAATGAGCTCTAAGTGACCTATTCCAACTTTGGACAATTATGGAACCTTTTTTTTTGATCTCGTATAGGTCTCTCTGTATATCTAAATGAGGGGCGTGAGAACATTTTTCGCTGAATATGTTGTTAAGGCATTTATAGTCCTTTACTGTGTACTCGTATATGGAAGACCGCTCGTTTCATCAGTGAATCGCACTGGTTCCCTGTTCAGTCCCGGGGGTGGTGTTTCGGTCAAAGGGACCCATGTGTCTGTGGTATCACAGCGGGCCAATTCTTGGCCTAGGATTGTTTCCATTTGCTAACACGCTAACTTAACCTAACCCAGTAGATATGTATATATATATATATATATATATATATCAGTTGCAGATATCTAAGAATTGTTTGCGTGGCAGTGACGGAAGTGTAATGCCCATTGTCTTGGACAAAATCTAGTATCCAGTAAATGTGGTCTTACGAGTACATCAAGATTAAATTTTATGTTAGTATATCATCAGTACGGAGGTTATTTTGAATCTCTCGAGAATTGCTTATGTCTGAGGTAGTCGTGTCTTATGTCCGATCTCAACCAATTTGAATACATAGTCTACAGTGATATTATAATTCTTTATACCGAATTTAGCCCATAAATCTTTTGGGTTCGAGTCATACAAATGTGTGAAAAGGGGGCATGGTATACCGCCCCTTTTTTCTTTAAGTCTAGAATTAAGCAAATGCATATCACCAATAATGTTTCATATTATATCATACCATGAACTGAAATGAAGTTTCACTCGGTTGAAAAGAGTTCCAATTGGTTCCATATATGAGAAGTAGGCGTGTTCATTGTACAATAATGCCCATGTCAATACCTACGGTAAGTTTAATTCAAACACGAGTATCTCTGATGCTTAAAAAAGCAATACACAGGGGAACGTGGCGAAGAACAGTCTCGGGAACAACGATTCAGGAAGTAAAGCTGATAAAAATTTGTATATATTATATATTTTTGGTATATAAATATACGACAACTGCCACACCTCATTTTGGGCTCATTTATCTGACTTTATTTTGTCCTTATTTATGACTAATTTTATAAAATAAGGATACATTAATGAGAACAAACTGGAATTTATTCTTACTTGTAGTTTGAAGCACTGAATGCGTTGTTGACAAATCTCAAGGAGCCATCCTGCCACTATTGATGATGTTGCCACATATTCAAAATGTCATAAACAAAAACAATAATAATAATTTATGAGATTTACGACTTACCGACCAGGGCCCTCCCTCAATTAGTTGTCCTCACTAAAATGTTATGGGAATTTATGAGTAGTTGGTATCCAGACTGCTTGAATGGGAGGCAAGGAAAAATCGCCCATCATGCTTCCTAGCGTACGTTTGTGCTGCCAGTCAGTGGCCGCCTGACAAGCGCTGATGTTGCCAATTCATTCAATCATAAATTTTATATAAATCTTTCCAAATTTCCGACAACCTCCTCCAACCTCCTCCAACCCCAACCAACCCCAACCAACCCCAACCAACCCCAACCAACCCCAGCCAACTAAACTCGAAACGAATCAAGCGGCAGCGTGACTGATGCGGCCAAATTTTTGTTGTGGCCTTTCCGATGGCGCAACTGATTGTTGTTCCTTTGATTGTTTGTTATTGTTTCACATGCCAATATTTGCTGACAGGTCGAAATTACAAATCGAAGAGGGAACTTTTCTTTTATTACAATGTTTTGCCACAATAATTACAGGGTGTCCATGGTGCTCAGCTCTTACAGCAGCTGCTTTAAATATGACTCAGTCGCTCAGTTGGCGAAAACTTTTATTAAACTTGCTTTCTACTGATAAGGCAAGGAGGTGGGCGTCCTTCCTTGCTGGCCCGCCAAGTGTGCTCAAGTGGCAATGCCATGGTGGAAATGCCATGTGAATTTATTTATGGACTGCATGGAAGCGAAGCGAAATTTTTCTTTTGCTACTTCTTCCTTGGACAATTTTTCGCCAGCCCTTCGTCGTGGCGCGTTGTGTGTTTCATATCTGCATCGCTTGCAATAATTTTATTGAGGTCGTTCTTTTATTAGCTACAAATAAGCGGTCATTGTGGCAGCAGAGCACAATCGATTCTGCCATAAACATTACGGTGGTTGATGTTTGGTTATTGTACTGCAGAAATATACGAGCACACCACCAGAGACCGTTCCGGCAATGTGAACAACTGCAAGTACATTTGAGGGCATTACCAGCACTGACAAGGCGGCCATTAGCAACCGTTTACGAGTATGGTATGCTTCTCATAATAGTGGCGTTTTGAAATTTATAGGGATGCGTGTAAGTTGCTCGTGGTCATGAAAAGGACTTGCAGGACCTACAGAAGTTAACTGATTAATATAAGAAGAGAAAATATTTACTGATACTGGACATACTATCATATAAAAAAGGTTAAAAGTTCACTCGGATTACCAACTCTCATTCCACCATGTTACTCAAGCTTTGTCACTATAGCTCCAATAGTTCGCTGGATATATTTGCCCACCTTCGCGAATATTTTGCCGTGATTTCTTAGTATCAAGTTGGTCAAATTATCTAAATATGTTCCATTCTGTTCGTAGTTGAACTCCGATCGGACTCTTTTGTATATCGTATTATACCAACCTGCCAAAGAAAGGAGTCGCCAGTTGTAAAATTCAAATGAACAATTCCATTATTGATCTAGATTGCCAATCACTTAATAGAATAGAATAAAAGTGGGGTTGGCCGGAGAACCGCCGAAGAACGAGGTATCCTAGCACTCAGGAATTGATGCCCATTCTATTGAAAGCCTGGAAAAATATTGAGAGGAAGGGGAAGATAGAGGATTTTGGAAAGCAAATTACACCTTTTCAAACTTCTTTGACTCGTTTATGAATCTCAGAAGTCTGTCCAGGGATAAGGAATGCACATAGTCCATTCCCAATAAATATGGCCGTAAAATGCACCACCTCATTCTGGCAAAAACAGGACAAACACAGGGAAAATATTCTGTGTCCTCCTGTTCTTCTCCCAGACAGGAGATGCTGTTCGGAATATCGATGATGCCTATATGATGGGCCCATGGATTGTACCCCGTGCTTAGCCAAACCAATGATCGGAGATCTTTTATTGGTAATGTTAGAAGGAAATTTGTAAATCTCTTCGTTTCGGGTATCAAGGAAGCACTTGTTTGTTTAAAAGGCAACTGAACTCCCCCACAGGTCCTTGTGAATATTATTCACTTGGCCCTTGTTGCAAATTATGCTAAACTCATCCCAATAAATGACTCTGGTCCCCTGGGGGCATCCGCAGTTGTACAGTTTTTCAATTCATCAGATATTTCCTCCCCAAATACATCGTAGTATCGCGGAGCACAGATAAGTTCAAGTAAATTCCACCTTGTAATAGAGGATTGACTTACATTCTTGGACAACTTTTGAAGTGGTTTATGTATTTTCTAGATACTTCAGAGCGGCGTAACTATAACTGAAGACTCTAATATCTTTTCACGCTATCAGTTCTCAAATACCCAGTCCACTGCATTCAGAACCCCAACCTATTCTGATTGGAATACAGCTACCATACTTCCCCTAGCTGAGAAGCTTCTGCAATTTTCATTAAAATGCCTGCCAGCCCCAGTTCCCATTTCAGATTAGGAACCGTCAGTGAAGAAAGTTTTCTCCAGGCACTTTGGATCTCTCCACCGTTCCCTTGTCGGCAAGCTGACGTTATACTTGCTTCAAAAAGTCCATTCCCAAAACATCCTACTTGCCAATCACTTAATAATTGGTTAATAATTGATGAATTCAGAGGCACAAATCCAAAATTATTAGAATCTTGAGCCCATAGTTCGACTTGGTTGAACTATTCCACTATTTTCCCAGTATAAGAAGCTGCTCAACCTCATTCTCTGATTGCGAAATTGAGTTCTTGGAACTTAATTATATATTATAACATACTTGGTCCATATTTCCTCATTAAAATCGACTTCGAATCAACGGAAAATGTTCCACTGATCACGTCGAATAGAGTTCCTCTTACTTTTTTATATGCCAATACTGGCAAATAATGGAGCGTCTAGTCGAAAATAATTCAAATGAATAACTCCAATATTTTCCCACATGTTGTACGATTCCTTATAGTACCAAGCACGGGGACTCCTACCAATTAAACAGTTGTCGGATGATGAACTTTGTCGACAGTTAAACATATATTTTGTCAAACTAAACTTCAATTAAAACTGAACTAGCCAACAGAAGTTTTAGCATCATTTGTCGCAATTCAGTGATCGAACAATTGCTTAAGAAACACATTATCGGATTTTACATACATATCTGTGGCATATGAAGTGACCTTCAGGTATAAAAGTATTCGAATATATATGTAATGTGTGAGGAACCAAAATGCCCAGCATCTTCGTATTTTGGCCTCACAACATAGGCACGCACGCGCGCATGTAAGGTGCCCGCACCTGAAAATTATCACCGCCATCTAGCGGCCACTAGTGTTACACACAATTGCAACGTCGAACGTAACACACTTCGCGACCGAACACACCACAAACAGTTGAGAAGGAACTATTATAAACGCATACAGAGTATAACTTAGCACATCTTCTTCGGCGAGCCAACGGAGAGACAACACCAGTACAGGTAATTATCCTAGGACACTGACGCATCGTTACACTGAGAATTCCGGGATTCGTCTCCCTTTCTCAGTGATAACCTGGACATAGGATACTCGCTTGAGACTCTGGCTTTTTGCGAGACTGAGAATTTCGGGATTCGTCTGAATTTCTCGGTGCTAACCCATACGCTCGTGACCTAATGTACAGCAGAGACTAAATGATAAATCAACGACGAGCGTCAGCTCAGCATAAGCATAGGCAGGAAGGTTCCTAACAGAAGTAATGCAATGTAGTTCAGAGGTGTAAGAGGTACTTCGACCAAGAAAATCTGCTGTACCGCCTTCTACTATTAAGAGTATCTTTATAAAATCTCATCCAGCCCCGTTGCCCCCAGAAAAAAGGATGTTGGCTAGAACTAGCGTTGCTCCTTCTTTACTTTCTATTAGCTGAGAGCCTTGGTATATTCTTCTAACATGCATTAGTGCTCCACAATTCCCCAATACTGGCGACATATTTGCTTCATCGCAGAATTTGCATATTCGGCTTGCTACAATCATTATAATGTTCATGTGTCCTTTGAGCCTACAGTGACCGGTCAAAAGCCCAGTTAGTATTCTTGAATTGTTTTTGGGCAAACTAATGTAAAACTCAAATCTTTTGTTGTTATATTTGCGCAAGAGTAATTTAGATTGTCTAAGACCCAGATGGCTTATAGAAAGTTCTTGCCTCTGATGTATTTCTTGTTTCCTATGCTCGTCTTGCCATACTCCTCTGCCTGTACCGCAGTAAGGTTCTGGCCTTAACATTGATGTGGAGGTTCCCGCCTGGCGAGCTCGTCGGCATGTTCGTTGCCGTGGATACCCACGTGTCTTGGGACCCACCAAAAGCTGACTTTGTTGTTCTTGCCGAGCTGATTCAATATATTCAGCGATTCCCATACTAGGTTGAAGTCTACTCCACATGAGCTTCATGCTCGAAGGGCAGCTTGACTGTCCGACAGTAAGGCTATTTCTCGTCTTCTGTAACCTCTGTTTAGATTAAACTGCGCACATCTTTCGATGGGTAGAATTTCTGCTTGGAAAATACTTGAATATTTCCCCCTGGGTTTTGAATAATTAGTTCTAGGTCTAAATACTCTCTCCCCAGTTCAACTATTGGCCTCTGACCCATCTGTGTACTATATTATGATTCGTTTCGAGATTTCTCCATTCCTTTTTGTTTTGCTTGATTTAGAACAAAACATTTCTCAAAACTAAATTTCTTACTAGTCCTCTCTTGAGTGTAGTCTAGTAGGCTGTTATTGACACAGTCTTCTAGGTTCCAGCCAGTATTAGCAGCCCCAGTTTTTGTTTCATCCCCTGCAATCCTAACTGTAGTTGCTGTGGCTATCTTCTGTACAACTTTGTACAGTGAAGTCAAGTCCAAGATTACTTCTAGCGCTGCTGTTGGGTAAGTCCTCATTGCCCCGGTTCTACCTATGCACGCTAGACTTTTTATTTTAGTTAAGTCTAGCTCAGTTGCCTTGAGCTCCATTGTTCTGACCCATGCAATAGCTCCATAGGTCACAATTGGTCGCACTATCATCGTGTACATCCAGTAAAGATACTCGTACTTGGTTTGCATCCCCCATTTGTTTTCTTTTCCCGCCAGTCTTTTGCCTAAATCATGCTTTATTTTTTCCACAACTTTCCCGACATGTATTCTCCATGTCATTTTACTATCTAGTATGACTACCAGATATTTTACTTCAGTTTTTGGCATGATAATCTCGCTCTAAAGTTGAATACTCTTCCACATCGGCATTTTCTTTTCTTAGTAAATAGACCTATAGTTGTTTTAGTGGGATTTATATTTTATCCTACTGACCTGCACCACTGACCTACAATTCTCAGCCCTCCTTGCAAAATGTCGCAAAGAGTTTCGTCAAGTTTGCCGCTCGCCATTAATACAATGGTCGTCTGCATGGCCCTGCCAGTCTATCCCGGCCTCTGACAATAACATCAGCAGTTCTTTCACCGCTTATGTGGTGTCTAGTTGTTGACAAACTGCTGATGTTATTGTCAAAGGTGGGGATAGACTGCCAGAGCCATCCAGACGACATTGTTTTAATGGCCCTGTGGCCATGCTCTGGTCATCGCGACTCCTATTGCTTCTCCTCCAGCGGTTGTCTCTGCCGATTTTGTGTAGAGTTTCTGCCACCAACTTGGATGTCATCGAGTCTACTCCTCTTCTGCTTAATACCCTTACTAACACTTCTTGCCGGGTGTTGTCAAAGGCTCCCTCAATATCAAGGAATGCGTAGATTGTTATTTCTATGCCTTCAAGTGACTTCTATATAGAGTTTAATAGAATTATGAGAGTGGTTTCTGTCAATTTCCCCGCTCTTTATGCATCCTGGTTTGGGTGCTTTAGCAACTGTTTCAATGCTCCACAACTTATATCCACAAAAAATATGTCAAGCATATTGGTCGGATGGGCTTTGGATGTGTTGTGTCTTTCTTCCCCACTTCGGGTGTGAACACCACCTTTGACATATGATTTTATGTACTATTTTTATATTGAAAAGCAATTTGAACAATATATTCAAAAATGTTTACACAAAACAAACCTGATTCAATTTCTTTCATTGTGTTGTATTTCTCATGTTCTTCAACTTTGCTTATGTTGGTTGGAAGTACCTTCTGCTAAGACTGTGTCTCTCTACTAAGCTTCCCAACACTCCTGATGTCACCGTTGTTGGAAATTTTTCAGGCACTGCTACATTATGATTGGCATAACTACCTTTCCAAACTGAGCTCAAAAAGGACTTGACTTCAAAACAAACTGTTTAGAGACGGCATGTGTCAGTATTGTTGGTATAGGGTGTCATTAAGAGTCAATTTAATATAAATTTAAGAGTTAATTTAATAGGAATGTCCATTCATTCAATTTCCCTTTTAACGGTGTTTTGGTTTCCCACTTTGAAGAACTCCTCGAACGGTACAGAATTCGTGAAACACACAGTTCTCTACTACACAGACTCGCTCTACTTAAGAGGTAGGTAGGTTGGGCAGCCGCATCACCAATAAACCAGTGATGCCACTTAGACCACCAGTTGGGTCCGTTGTGAGCATACTTAAGGGGTAGCTAGAAAGCTAAGTTGAGCATCTGCTAAAATGCACACTTGGCGCTTTGTGATATCGCAGGGATATTGTGTCTCAGTAAGCAACAGATCACAAACTATGAACCCTCCTATAATTCGAACCTTGGGGCTTCAGCTATTATATTTGTCCATCCATCAGCTATTATATTTGTCCATCCAAGGGATTCCAATCCCTTAAAATCACTCAATGAGTGCGTATATTTGATTCGTTTCATTATCTTATAAGGAATATGGTAAGTTTTATTGGGGGGTTTCAATCCCTTATAATAACTCTCTTAGTGCCCACCTGGACATGTTTGATTCGTTTCATTATCTTATAAGGAATATACTAAGTTTTATTGGGGATTCCAATCCCTCTAAACCACTCCCTGAGTAGGTACCTGGACATGTTTGATTCGTTTCATTTCTTATTAGGAATAGGCCCAGTTTTTATTGAAACTTTACTTTTGTTGTACCCCTCTGAGACACAAATGTTTGAAATGTAGACCAAACGGCAGGAAACATAATAATTTCTCATAGGTATCTATCGGCCTACGCTTTGAACTTGTGGAACAAGAACCTAGATCACATACTCCAATCCTTTAAAACCTCTCCCTGAGTATCTGAGAGTGATTTCTATTATCTTATATAGTGAACGCTAAGTTCTAATTGAAAGTTTCCTTTGTTGTACCCCTCTGAGGCACAAATGATTCCTCAGAACACATAAAATACTTCACATATTTTTCAAATATTGCACGATCAGGATTTCGCCAGTTTTTTTTTATTTCCTGCTGGTAAACTCATAACGCAAATAACCACGTTTAGGAATGCCATTTAAGTGAATGGGAGAGTTTCGGGCGATTATCGTATTTTCAACTTGTTTTCTTTCTCCAAATTGGTTCAGGAAATTGCGCTCTGGTTCGGCGCTTAAAACATTTGAAACCGCGGCGAAACCATAAAAAGCAGTTGCAATTTGGCGGCGGAATGTTTTCGAAAAAAAACGTCCAAAATAATGAAACTAATTAAAAAATCTTTACTGCAAAACAGCAAAAAGAGCGCTGCAATAACGAGCGGAAATGCCGCGACGGCGAGGGCGATGGAGGCGGGAATACAATAAAAAAATTTTGCGCGCAGTTTGTGGCGTCAAATGGCGTCATTCCGTTACTATGTGAAAATGATTAAATTTTATGCCGCCTCAGGAGCGAAAAACCGAGAGTACGTAAACACCCAGCTGCGTTTAATGCAAATATAAACCAAACGAAACAAACTGCAAGCAAAAAAATGATACACGATTATGTGATGACGCAGTTAAATCCTGGATCCTTATGCCCAGTTTACATTGTGTGGAATTATTGATGGAATTCTTATTGAAGGTAATGCTGCCAAACGCTGTGAGAACAATCGTGGATGTGTTCTAAAGTGAGTTCTGTGTAAATTTATCGAAAATTGGTTGTGAATGAGAAGTCAACGGGATTCACCAGGAGAACCAACATACTGGCCATCTGAAAGACAAAATCCCTGATATAATTGACTTTTGTGTAATGAAATATGTTTCTATAAACTGTGTCGAAGTGGCTTCATCTTTTGGATTTGTCATCACACCATTCTTCTATCATTATAACTGTAAGGTCCAATGTTCTACGTATATTAAAACTTCCCATGGTACACAATAAGCGTACAAACTGGTTTCAATTTAAAGAGATTATTTGTGATACGCTATCTCTGGATATACCCCTCAAACCCCCAGGAGATATTGAAGAAGCGGTCGAAAATTTAAATTCATGGGTCGCTACTCCGAATCTTTAAGAAAAGGATACCAATTGCTCCATGAACCCCGTTATAAAGGAGATGGTAGGCGCAAAACGGAAGTTTAGACAGTAGTGGCAAATTACGTGACATCCAGAAGACAAAAAACACGTCCTAATAAGGCAGCCAAAGAACTTAGACTTAAACTGGCAGTAGAAAATGATGAAATTTAGCACTATTTGTCAAATTTAGCAACAGATGCCACGGAACATTCGTTATGGAAGGTGACAGAAAAGTTAAAGCAACCCACTACTCGATTTCCTCCCATCAAAACTACGAATGGTTCTTGGGCAAAGACCGACAGAGACAAAGAAGAGACATTTGCCAAACACCTTTGTGATGTCAGATCAGTTATACTCATTTCCACTTCCCATTATAACATCGAAATTGAAGGTCCTTAATCAAAGCCAACAATGATACTTGATTACAATAGAAAGAAAAGAGGAGTTGATAAAATGGGCAAATGCATTGGTGAATATTCAAAGAAGAGAAGAACGTAGAGATAGCTGTTGAGTTTATTTTATAGCATTATAGAAGTGGTTGCATTTGCTGCCATCTACAGGGAAAACAATCTACTCTTGAAGATATCTACAAATCGCAGAAGGTTGTTCTTACAAAAGTTGAGTGAATAATTAGCCATGGCTGAAATCCTGGGAAAGTTTTCTTCACCCAGTAGAATTGAAAGTATGTTGCCCCGCTCAGTTAAATCCACTCAATCAACCAACCAACGCACAAGAAAAAAGTGACAATTCTGGTAGAATCAAGCAGAAGCGAAGATGTTACCCATGTTCCAGAAGAGAAACAACACTAATAGCCTGCAAATAAAGCCAAAATACAGTTTGGGCTGAACATTCAACAGATATCACTCAATGGGGTATATACCACTATTTCTACCACCGAAGTCTCCAAGCGCCCAGGCAAGTGATGATCCTTGTACTCTAATCCTGCAAACAGGAGGTAGATAGAGAGATAGATTTGTGGGAAATGGAAGCGAAATTACAGCATTTCAAACTTCCTTGACTCTTTTATGAATCTCAGATGACTGCTAATACGTATACTTAATCAAGTGTCTCGAATACTTGTCTCAATTCAGTGATGGAACTATTATTAGAACTAATTTTCGCAAGAAAATTTCAGCTTGTGTGTTGCTTACTAGGTAGGGTATGTAGGTGGGTTTAAGTGGCTGTCAAGGGTATGGGCACTGGGTCAAAAGACACACTTAGGGCACGCACAGGCCCATTGTGATACGCAAAGATTATGGAATAAAAAGTGTACTTCCTGAGAATCTGTGTGGAGCCTTACTCGAGCCATTTTGAGAGTAGGACGAATCTCAACAAGTCCTGATGTTGATGGATTTGAGATAGTTCAAGCTATTAAAGAGGGGGCGCTGTAAACATCGGCATTCCACTGGCAACAGCCAAGCTCGAAATCAAACGGAAATATCTGGCTGACGCTTGATCGCGTAACACTGTCGACAACTGTGTTGGTTTTGACCGGCCACTGCATAATGGGACAGCACGCAGAAAGACTGGGCCTACCCTCAAATGACTTTTGCCGAGGCTGTGGCTCCGAGGAGAAGGACGAGACGGTTTTCCACCTCTAATGCCACTGCCCATCCTTGAGCACAAGAAGAATTCGCGCCTTTGGTGCCCCATTTCTTACAAGCCTGATAGAGCTGGCATCCATTAATATTAGGAACATAGCAAGGTTCATCAAAGTATCAGGATGGTTTCCTGAAACATGACGGGGGAGTCGTGCCTTTCCAGGCGCTGTCCTTACGCTGACTATCACCATCCCAAGTAAGGGAACTTTTTAGTCAGTGCTTGAACGGCGTCACCCCGTGGTATCACATCCCGTGGATGCTCAAGTGTGCTTTTGGCAAACTAGGCGGCCACCCCTACCTACCTACCTACCTAAGGAGGGGGCATCCAAGGTTTTCCACAAGCATCCGAAACGGCGGGCCGGATATTGACAAAGTAGATGGGCATTCGTCATTACTTACCATATCTGAAATATTTTAAACAGTCGTTTGAAGTATTTTACTTAATCCAGCGAAAGGGCTTCAACATAACTAGATTAAATATATCTAGAATTTTACTGTCTTGTTTCCCACGGACTTACCCTGTTAAGTAGTGCATTTCCTTCTAGTCAAAGTTTACGATTTAACTTAAGTAAGATTCATAATAGCCTTCAGCAGCATTTGGAGTCGATGAAAGCCTGTTCCCAACGCCATGAAACGCAGTGTTTGAGTATAAATCAAAATTCAATTGATTTTTTTCTTTTTGCATCTCTACATTCATGACAACTTTTATCCAAGTTTGACCTGTTACGAAAATTCCTCTTCCCTTACAGTTCCAGTATGTTCCGCCTGTCATGACTGAGGCTTAAGTTGACGTTGACTCGAGACTAACAACTGCTTTGGCGCCCGGTCCTCGTTGCTGGGCATGTTGTTAGGGTTTATTGAAAAATTCCAATTTTAATTTCGCTTTGAATGGCAAAGAAATGCTGCAATGCCTGCCGTCCGCCACTGTCGTCCAATAATTGTTTATGTTGTGAGCCAACACACTGTGTGCACCCACCGCACACATGTGGCAGGGCTGTCGCCCACTTGATGGGGCGCAACATTTGCGCACATGCTCGTATTGCACTATTTCCGCTCTTTTGCACCTTCGCAATGAAGTGTTTTGTGGCTTGGTTGAATTTGGCGTTCCACAACGCCATCGGCAGGTACTCTCGTTGAGGGGACGACGACGAGTATTTGATCTGCAAAAGTACACGGGCGATTTCGCAGGTTCCCCGGCCAACGCAGCCGGCGGATTTGTTGCCAGTAAATGATGCATGCAGCTCTGTGTGCGCAGAGTTTTCCTTATAACAGTTTATTGCGAAATTTTTGGAAACTTGCATGTTGTGTCTAGGCATTTATCTGCAACTGCATTTGCATTCAACACTCAATTGTCAGCAATAAACTGAAGTGAAAACTACTTCCTGTGCGGCGATAGGACCTCTCGCAAGCGTGTGCGTGTGCATGTGTGTGGGTGTACTTACGTGAATGTGCATGCAAATCCTTGCCAATGGTTTTAGTGGTTCCTAAGCAAATTTCCATTGCCAGACATTTAACTGCAAACTCGAAAATTACAGCTGTAAATCGTTCACTGTGCGTGCAACTTTATCAGGACGGCGGCTATTGTGTGCACAAAATGCTGCTTAGTCCTGCACAATTGCGAAAATACACGAATTTCAAAATAGGTAAAACAGCATTTCACCAGTTGAAAATGTTGCACCGTGCTTGTTTGTCATTTCCTCTCCTTTAAGGACGTGTGTTTTAATGGTATGTAAACGGAGTCCGTGAGAGTTGTAGAGTTGTGTATTCATGTGAATCACTATTTAACTGGGATTGTGGTACGAGTAAGACAAGGGGTCTAGAGGAGTAAGATGAGGGGATTGAGAAGTAAGATGAGGAGTCTAGGTGAGTAAGCTGAAGGGTCTAGATGAGTAAGCTCAGGGGTCTAGATGATCAAGATGAGGAGTCTAGATCAGTAAGATGAGGAGTCAAGATGAGTAAGATGAGGGTCTAGATGGATCACTTGAGGGGTCTAGATGAGTAAACTGAGGGTTCTAGAGGAGTAAGCTGAGGAGTCTAGGTAAGTAAGCTGAAGGGTCCAGATGAGTAAGCTGATGGATCTATATAAGTAAGCAGAGGAGTCTAGATTAAGCTGAGGGGTCCAGATGAGTAAGCTGAGGGGTCTAGCTGAGTAAGCTGAGGAGTCCAGATGAGTAAGATGAGGGTAATAGGTGAGTAAGCTGAAGAGCCTAGATGAGTAAGCTGAGGAGTCCAATTGAGTCAGCTGAGGAGTCTAGATGACTAAGATAAGGAGTCAAGATGAGTAAGATGAGGGTCTAGATGGATCACTTGAGGGGTCTAGATGAGTAAACTGAGGGTTCTAGAGGAGTAAGCTGAGGAGTCTAGGTGAGTAAGCTGAAGGGTCCAGATGAGTAAGCTGATGGATCTATATAAGTAAGCAGAGGAGTCTAGATTAAGCTGAGGGGTCCAGATGAGTAAGCTGAGGGGTCTAGCTTAGTAAGCTGAGGAGTCCAGATGAGTAAGATGAGGGTTCTAGGTGAGTAAGCTGCAGAGCCTAGAGGAGTAAGCTGAGGAGTCAAGATGAGTAAGATGAGGGGTCTAGATGAGTAAGCTGATGGTTCTAGATGAGCAAGATGAGGCATCCATATTAGTAAAACAATGAGTCTAAGTGAGCAAGCTGAGGGTCCTACCTGAGAAAGCTGAAGACTCTAGATGAGTAATCTGAGGGGTCCATATGAGTAAGATGAGGAGACTAAATGAGTAAGCTTAGAGGTCTAGATGAGCAAGCTGAGGGATCTATATGAATAAAATAAGGAGTCTAGATAAGAAAGCTGAGGATAGGGCCCTCATCATGAGTATGATAAGGAGTCTAAATGAGTAAGCTGAGGGGTCTAGATGAGAAAGTTGAGGGGTCTATATGAGTAATCTGAGGTGTCAGTATGAGTAAGCTGAGGGGTCTAGATGAGAAAGTTGAGGGGTCTATATGAGTAATCTGAGGTGTCTGTATGGGTAAGCTGAGGGGTCTAGATAAATAAATTGAGATCTCTAAGTGAGTAGGCTGAGGGGTCTAGGTAAGAAAGATGAGGAGTCTAAATTAAGCTGAGGGTTCTAGATGAGTAAACCACTTAGTCTTAAACATCAACAGTAGTTGTGATGTTAGGTTATGTGAGTCATTTGTGTTCGGCATCAGTAGCAATATGTTCAGCAGGACTTCTTCGCGGCGATGGAAGATTTCGCTCCATAAGTAGCGACTTCAGCACTGAAACGTCGCTATAGAGAAGCTTCTAGAAACATTGAGAGATACATCTTTCTTAATGTTTCTGTGGCCAAATGCGCTCAGGATGGGTACGAATATACCTGATGTGTTCAGATCTTAGCCCGATCCAGGAAGGCAATAACCGGGAGAAATAAGTCCTCTGCAATATAATCGTTTACAATATAATTTACTGGCTGATATCTGGTATGATGAGTTACTCAAAGTGAGACAAATTAAGGAGTGTATTAAGTCTTCAGAGTATTGATGTGTCATAGACCTACATGGTTGCGATATTGTCAATCTAGTATCAGTCGATTTTATGCTAATCCTAACAAGTTCTAAAGATCATTCTCAATACCACTGGGGGAATTATACGCTGTTGATATCTACCGAGTCCGAACGACAGGTTTGAGCACGCAAATCCAATCCAAGAGTTTGAGGGCTGATGTCATATGCATTGTCATATCATTGCATTGATGTCATACGAGTATCATTGCATTGAAGTGGAGCCAATGATAAAATTCAATAATTTCTGGGTCTCGCCAATGTCAGTGAAATAAATGATTTTGAGGGTATAAGACTTAAATAACCTGTCTAGATCTGATCGGGAGCTTAGTGACGAGAAAAAACAAATGAGAGTATCTTTTAAGAAATGTATGTCCTTGAATGGGAGTTTATAGAGAAGCCCAGTGATACAGTATTCGTTTGACCGATATCGTATACAGTATAATTCGAATGAAGACTCTGAAATGAACAATGTTGGTCTTGTATACTGCGGAAAGCTAATTTTACCAGAACTCTTTCATGAACATTGCATACGAAGAGTGTAACGAAACTTTCTTGAAGGTACCTTAGAGCAGCTTTAATTCTGGACAACTTTAGGACTATCTCATAGGTGACCACTATTCATCATCACTCACTTAGTCTATTACTCTTACATCCGTTGAATGGCAGATTTAAATTGTGCATGTGCTCTGCAAATTTTCATTCATGTCTCCTTGTCATTCTTCCCGAATCGTAGACCTTGCTTTCCTGCACTTTCGTCACATATTTAAATATGATTTACTCCTTTAATAGTCTCGTAACTTGGTCAACTTACAAGCACTTTGTCATCTACGATTGCGGCATCTTCCTACTTCATTGAAAATTCAACCTATTCTTATATGTAATAGATTCCTTCAATTGGTACTCCAGCCACTTACCGTAAGTAAATTGATTTTTCCAACTTGTGCCAAAATTGTGCTCCTTGTGATGAATAATAATAAAGAGTTTGGCCAGAGCCAAGCCTAGACCTACAAAAGGCTAAATTAGCCACTGCCAAATTTAAACAGAACCACAAGCAAGAAACTCATTTCAGTTTTGGCATTAGCAGCCAAGCCAGCAGTGAATGCCTCTCGCATCCCTCGTACTGCTTCAGTGCTGGCAAGAAAAAACTGAGAAGCAAACACCAAAACGAAACTTGAGGCATCTTGAAGGATGCAATGGGAAAACTTTACAACGTCTCGTAATATTTCGTTTTGTGCCACCCAAGTGCATCCACGAAACGTCGTTTTATTTTTAATATTTTATTTTGTTTTATATTTACTGAAGGGCATTTATGTTCGTTTTGCCTTTTATTGTCAGTGCACACGAAGTGTGTTTGAAGAGAATATTCTTAAAGAGGTCCTTGGGTAGAGTTTTCATTTAAATTTCATATGCTAAGCAAATTTTAGATGTTCTGCATTGATAGCGGAGGTCTTTCAAAGCACAAAAAGATTAGCATTTTTTGAAAATGGTTTCTAAGATGAATCTAGAAGTGGTTTTACTCTGAGGAAAAGAAATCCTTAAAATCCTTCATAATAGTTGAGCAACTTTGTAATGAGATGCTGAAAAATGATTTGACAGGGCTTTCAAGTAAGGAACAAGAAGAAAATCTGAATAGAGGGATAATGGAGGAAGCAAAGCGCTGGAATTATACCATACCAATTAGTTTGTGGTTGGAAGTTGTTGTATGGTATAGGAAGGATGCTGAGGAGCTTAGACATGCTTAGCAGAAATTTCGTTAGATCGTTAAGGGCATGGGCTATGAGAAAACAACGAACTCTATGAAAAACTATGACAAAAGACACTTTATCAGGAGGGCTGTAAACTGCTTTGATGGTATGGTCAAAATGCGACAAATTAAGAAGAGTGTTAAATCTCCAGAGTATTGATGAGCCACATACCGACATGGCCGTGATAATGTGAATCTAGTATCTGTCGATTTTATAATAATCCTAACAAGTTCTAGAGATCAGCCGCAGGACCAGTGGAGAATATTCGCTGGTGAAATCTACCGAGTTCGAAAGACAGGTTTGAGCACGCAAATCCAATCCAAGAATTTGATGGCTGATGTCAAATTGATCGCATAGAAGTGGAGCCAAGGATACAATTCAATAATTTCTGGGTCTCGCCAATGTCAGTGAATGAATGATTTTGAGGTTATAAGACTTAAATAACCTGTCTAGATCTGATTGGGACTTTAGAGAGAACGAGGTACTAAAGAAGGCACAAGATACTCTCTTCCAAGAGACTTACGTCGTCCTTGAATGGTGGTTTACAGAGATGCCCAGTGATACCGTATTCTTCTGACGAATATTGTAGACATTATAAGTAATAAGGCAGACTCTGAAATGAACAATGTTGGTCTTCCGGAAAGCTGTTTGAAACAAAGGTATGAGCAAGAAAATCCTATGAGTTCGATGGCTGGGTTATATTAATCGTATGGAAATGGAGCCAAGAACACAATTTTATAATTCCAGGAACCCGTCAATGTCAGTGCATAAAATGATTTCCTAGGTACAAGGCATAAAAAGGCTTTCTAGAATGCCTGATCCGTGTGATTAAAATACTTTAGAGACAACGAGATACTAAAAAGGTACAATAGACTTTAAACATTCGTACAAAAAGAAGAATGCTCCCCAGGATACCAAGCCTGCGAAAGTGAGGATCTAAGCTGCCATGAAATCATCACAATCTTAGTTGGATAAGCTTGCTTTTTAAATTGAAAGTTAGACATCTTCAATTATATTTCTTTCGTTCTATCTTTCTTTTATTTTCAATTAATCTATATTCTGAGTTGTAAATATACAGAGCAGTGATGCACAAAGCTCTGCAAGCTCTCAAAAGCTATTTTAACCCACTCGGCAATGAACTTAATACACATGAAAATGACCCCAATGGATGAGTTACTACATCGCTTCTAGAAAGGAACAATTTGGAGATATCCAAGATTCAAGAGCACTCAACAGACGCTTCGCAGTCGGTGGTAATACACAAGAGGACATTTTTCTTTACATGCTATAAAAAACTGGGGTCGTCAAGCAATGGCGTCAACAGAGCATAATTTAAAAAAAAATAATGGATTCGAAAGGAACCTCCGAAAATCACCACCAAATGCAGTGTCAGCGCATATTTATATATTCAAGTACTAAAGCGCGCTTGTTTCCTGAGTACACCCCACCCACCGCCATGCACTCGAGGTCCCCAAGGCTATCCACCCCCAAAAAGCGAGCAATACGCAAGGAAAAGGCTTGGCAAATTGCTGATTGTGAATCGTGTGCTACAGCTTGGAGGGATACTCGTATGTCAACAAAGGTGTGAGGCGCTGTCACACACTCTCACTTAAATTATGATAATGATGCACACACAATTCGCTCGTCTTCCAGTGTGCAACTCAAACCCATTAAAAGGTGAAAAATGCAGCGAATGAGTTTTTAAATTTTTATTTTTTAAACTCCTTTTTGAGTTGCCTTTTCATATTTGCATAAATGGAAATTAATCCTGAAATACACGCGAGAATCCTCAATGAGTTTTCGACTTTTTGTTCGACCACTTAAAATTTCCATTACAAATTTAGCGGGTTATTCAGTCATAACACTTCAAAAAGTCTGCCGTACATTCATGTATCCGTGTTTTTTTTTTTGTTCGTTCGTGAAACATCCTTTTAAAAATGAATTTTTATGTGAGTGGCAACAATAAATCTTTCTTATTCCATTCATCTCAGGCGCTGCTGCCATTATGAATCTCTTATTAAACGCTTACGTCGCTCATTAATCAAAGCAACTCCTAGAGGAAAAAACCAGTAATCGCCGCTGCGTTCCCAAACTAATCTTGCTAGTTTTCCTCAAGGAAATTACGTAGTGCGAACTAAAGTGGACGAAATACTGGCAGCATCAAAATGCTAAAATGTTTATGTACGTGTGCAAGATTCGACTCTGCTCAAGCACTGTTCTGGAAAAGAGGAAACTTAGAAGTGTATGACATAAGTCATTTGCAACATTCGGAGTACATGGGTGTGTGTGCGAGAGTGTGTTTCTGTGATGAAATGTGTTTCAGGGGAGTTGAAGCTCATCAGGAGCAACGCTGCAACATCTGCTGCCAAGGAGCGGCAAGCAATGAGCAGCAGTACTTGTAATATATGAGTTCGGAAAGACCGGGCATTATTTGTTACACGAAAGCACACAACTTCTGAACAAGGATTTAATAAGTAGCACCAAAAATAAAGGATCTTCAAAGTAAAGACCTTTCATAAATAAAAACATACTCATTGCTGAACAGATTTGATCAAAGGGTTTATACTAAGGTAGTTTGGTTACTTCGCTCTCCTGGGTTTTTACAGTAGTTAAAATAGTGAATCTAGGAAATTAGTGTACAGAAGTACCTGCCCAAAATATGAGGTAGATACTGAGGTATGTTAGGCGGCTCCTAAAAAGCATTCTTAGCCCTGGATGGGCCCTTTGGGACACCGCATGAGACTCAAGTCAATATATGAGAAGTACCCACAATCTTTGGGAACAGTTTCCGTATGCTGTAGTCTAAAGTTAGAGGCCAATGTATGCAAATAAAAGTTGTTTTTCTGAATGAGGACTCGCCCACTCAAAGAAGTAGGGTGTGGGGTGAAGAGGAGATGGTATGGGTGTGAAGAGGAGATGGTATGGGGTTGAAGAGGAGATGGTGTGGGGATGAAGAGGAGATGTTTGACCACTTTTTGTGCATCTGTCTCGGATTCTTGAGCATCATGTTCAATTTGTTTGACAGCGACAACCTTAGTAGCATCAAATTTGGCACCTTTAGGACACGGGTTCTAGTTAGATTTGTTCACAGCTCAGAGCGATTCAAAGATTAATATAAAAATATACTACAAATATACAATATACAAATAAAGTGCAAAGGATTTCGTATGATCCGATTGCTATATCTAATTAAATGCTTAAGCAAAAGAGAACTTTGGCATATCTTAAGACTGACAGAACAGTGAGTTAATATGTATTCCATGTTACATGTGAGGCCATTAGGTATGCTCAAGTGTGCTTCTGGCAAACTAGACTGCCACTCTTACCTACCTTCCTACGTACGTTTAAGTATGGAATTCCATTTCGTTCATATGACCCACCGCGAGCCCGTTTGCAGCGATCTGTTTTTGGAGCCATTTTTCCAACATTCTTCCCCACATATCGGACGGAACGGCAGCAATTTCACCTTCGATATTGTTTCTGAGCTCCTCTAGCGTTGTTGGCTTGTTGGTATAAAGCAAAAATTTTACGTAACCCCATAAAAATGAATCCAACGGCGTCAAATCGCAAAAGCAATGTGCCCATTGCACCGAACCAGTTCTCGAGAGTACACGACTACCAAACTTCTCCTTCAATATATCAATTGTTTGACCTGCTGTGTGGCATGTGGAGCTTTTTGATGGGACCACCTACAACTGATGTCAAGTCCATCCAATTTCGGCAAATTATACTGTTCCAATATGGCACGAAAGCGAACTCCATAGACTATAACCAGAGACCATAGAGACAGGACACTTAAACGTCAAATTTTCTGACGTTTAAAAAAACTGTCTTTGTTTATGATTAGTTGCCTTTATGGTTAGGTTTGTTTATCATTGGTTAACCAGAATTCTGGAGGAAATCAGCCACATTGCTACAGTTTTGCACATGTGGAAGTGTACGCAAAACTAAAGTCATTTCTCTGTATTCTCTGCTGCAACTTTCTCTTCTTTGATGGCGCTACAATTGAAGATCAGTCTTGGCTGCTTCAATAAAGCTCTGGCAGTTACCACTGCTATGCGCGCACTGGCGCAGTTCGCAAGGCCAAGCATAGATACGGTCCCCAGCACTTGGTGTTTCCAACGGGTCGTTGTCTTCTGCGCATCCCACCGTGTGTCGAAGAATACACCCTCTTAGCTGGAGCCTCCTCATCCATTCGCTCAACATGACCATGCCAGCGGAGCCCTTCCATTTTTATGCGCTTGACTATGTCAGTGTCGGAGTACAAATCATACAACACATCGTTCCATCTTCTTCGATACACGTTTTTCACGCCTATTGGACCATATATCTTGCGAAACATCACCCTCTTAGCTGGAGCCTCCTCATCCATTCGCTCAACATGACCATGCCAGCGGAGCCCTTCCATTTTTATGCACTTGACTAAGTCTCTTTCTCTGTTTATTGACCGTAACATGGCGATACTTTTCATCGAGGAAAAAATACGGTACAATCACACCGCTGGCATGAAATCCACACCCCACGGTCACTTTTTGTGGATACAATGGAGTCTCTTGAAGCACAAGTGGGTTGGTTGCTGTCCGATAACGCTTTTTGGCTCATTGACAAAGCCATTAAGCCAAGAATGTGAAGCTCATTTTTTGAAGATTATTCTTCGATGAAATTCAGGATTTTCTTCCCACACTTGCAGAGTCCAATCGGAGTAGTTTCGGCGCTTCAAATGATCAAGAGGCTTCAGTTTCTGAGTTAATTTGATCTTGTAAGGATGTAGGCTAAGATCTTTACGGAAAAATCTCCACAACGTAGATTCCCAATTCCTGTGAACCACTGAGCACTTATGGCCGCTATATATTCGGTAGTTCGATCGATGCGTTGTCTCACTGGAACACGGGGCCGCAGCTAGATTTGAATTTAAGGTAGAGCAGCGCTGGTTACAGGTAGGACGGAAATGAAAATTTTACTGGATCTCATCTGGTCAATCAATTTTCGTCGTTCTTGACTTGTAAGTGTGAGTGAGTGAGGTAGTACTTAATTGTCGGGTGGGGCTGATAGAGAGATAAGAGCAAAAACTTCATTTATTCAGGTTTATTCTCCAAACATATTATAATCAATTTAATAATGAAAAGTCACACAGCTGAATTCTTCGATTCGCCATATTATTAAAATCAATCCTTCAGATCAACCGACTTCACTCGTTTCTTTTCAAAGGCCGGAAATACCATGCCTGCCGTTCTTTCGTGACCCACAAACAGCCTCTGAGGCCATGTGACTATGATTGCAGTCAAAGGAGAAAACGTAGATTCACACTCAGCAGTGCTCTAGTATCCTAAGGCCACCACAGACGTAAAAAGTTGATATGTATCTTCGAGCGCCTCTCGCTGTATTTTCCAAAATTGCTTACCATTTTATCCTCGCGACAACTAAAATAAGCTTTGACCACAGAAGCCTCTTCTCTTGATGGAATAGTTATACATGAAAAATCAGTTAAAATTCTGGATTGGACATAATTAAATAAGACTCACATCTACCTAAATTTTTCAAAGCTTCCAATTGGTCTACATCGAACTCATCGAGACTCGTTAATGAATTTGTTAAATCGTCGTTGTCCGAAAATCTTCTTTGTAATTCAACAATGAGTATTTCCAACGTTTCGAAATACGCAGATTTAAATGGCTGAGCATTCTAGGCTTCTATCCTTTGTCTGCCAAAGGAACATGAAGGGGCATACATCGGGTGGTCATCCATCCGATTTGATTTTTTGACTCGCTCTCCTGGGTGTGGATCCTATTTTCGGAATGGCAGCTTGTCATTTCATTTTGAACGCGAAATTCCGAATTGAGCATGACTTTTTTAATGCCGATACTGTTGGCGTCACTGTTAAATCTCGGAGACATCTACTCGGAGACATCTATGTCCATTGTGACTGCTTTCAAAACAGCCAAAAGGAGGCATACTCGTCCTTACACTCGATTTCCATAAACATTGAAAGTACCAACCCTATTAAACAATTTGGTTTTCCAGATGAAAGTGAGAAGATCCGACCAATCCACCTTCGTTATCTCTGTCAAGCTTGTGACGAAGCGGGACTCCAAATATTGAAATCGTTTCAACTGTAGCCTTGAACATTGACATAAAAAGTGATGAATCGGCTCGCTCTCTTCTTCATCATGGCAACTCCTGCATAGCCTGCTCTACGGCATACGCCAATATTGAAGCATTGGTGCGGTAGCACAATGCCCGATAATGACCCCCGTAAGCACCCTTATTGCAGGTTTTCTGAGCCCTAAGAGAACCTTCGTTCTCTTCATAGCTAAGCTAGGCCAGAAGGCCCTTGAAACTTCACAGCCGTCACGATTAGTCCATAAGTTATTTGTCACTGCAATAGTGAATTCATCTATGCTCCTAAACAGTTCACATATCGGGATTTGTATTGAGGTATCTGCTTCCTTAATGTCCATTTCAGAGCCCCTTCCGGCCATCTCGTCCCCTACTTCATTCCCTTCTATATCGCTATGTGCGGGAACCCAGCAAAGTGAGACCTTGTGGGGTCCAATGTTCAGTAGTGAGTTGCGACATTTCATTACCAACTTCGATTTAACTGTATTGGATTCTATTGCCTTAAGTGCCGTCTGACTATCCACAAAGATAGTGATATTCGAGGGTCGAAATGTACTGCTTTGTATCAGTCTGGTCGCTTTCTCAATTGCAAAGACTTCGGCCTGGTAGACGCTGCATGCGTCAAGCAGCCGATACGACTGTCTTGCCTAAAAGCTTTCCAAGAAGACACCCGCTCCGTTCCACCATCCATATTTGAGCCGTCAGTGTAGATGGTAATGTCGGAATTACCCGTCACAGAGCCTGACTCCCAGTCTTCCCTCGTTGGATAGAGAGTTGGAATTCTCGCTGTAAGGTCCATCATAGAAGTCATGTAGTCTGTACCTGTTTCTAAGTCGGCCGTAACTATCCTTAACCCATCCGTTTTATTTCCCTCAAAATAAGTGTCCATAGTTGGCAGATTTCCACGTGTTGCAGTCTGATAGCACACTTGGCAGCACTACCCTGAATGAACACTTTAAGCCTTCTTGAGGCCCGCTGCTTACAGCCCCTGAGATTCCCAGGCTAGCAAGTCTTCGTACTTTTCCAATACGGTTTTGATTACATTTCCTTTCCAACGCCTTCCACCAGACGATGGACCCGTAGGTTAAAATTGTTCTAATGATTGTGGTGTACATCCCATACACGATTACGGTGGCAATCCCCATTTTTCCCCAAAGATCCTTTTACAGTTATAGTATGCAGTCAAACCCTTCTATCTTCTCTCCACAATATTCTTTCCCCAATTTTACTTGGAGTCCAGAATGGTACCGATATTTTTGCACCATACAAGGCGGCTATTTTGCCATGGTGAAATAATTCTTCTAACATGATGCATTGATCAAAAAATAAGCGAAAGAGTCATTTCCGAGAAAGTCCTGATGACTATCAAATGCAAACGATGGTTAAAGCAGTAAACGTAACGGATTTTTCGGTCCAATTTATTTTCTATTCTGTTTGGAACTCCCGAAGAGTAAACCACTTCCCGTCAGATTCCTTAATACCTCTAACAATGTAACTTCGTAGTGCTTGAACCATTGCCTGAATCATTTGATTTTGAATTTCAAGTAAACGATGTGTTGGATTTTGTGATATATGATTGAGAGCCTCCTTCAAAATGGGGTCTTTCATGTATATGCATTCAGACAATTGTATTTTGTGCTTCCATATGTGTTGAGGAGTGAAATTCTTCGTGGTCAAATTCCTCTTCAACTCTCTTCTCTCTTCAAAAGCCCATATATCAGAGAATATAAAGAAAAAAAACTTAAACGTCAAACGGCAAAGCAGCGAAATACTTTTGGAGACATAATTTATTTATAATAATAATACTAAAACAAAACTGATGCTGATGTCTTGAGTTACTGAGATATATTCAAGTTCCGACAACCTTTTTCTACCTGCACCACATTCCCCATTATGCTTCCAAGATCTAAAGCTAACCATTCCGGTTAATCCTCATTCCTTAACATTGAGAGATTGTCCTACATACTCGGAGACTTCAACCGCTAAATTAATTTCCCTTCTGTCAAGAAATTACAAAGCCCTTTCACTCCTTTAACCACAGCTGAGACTGCTTTGTTTATAACAAAGTCCTCAGTATGACAGCACCGATGACTGAATAGAAAATGAGTGCGAAGTCACGCCCAACTGCTCACAGATTATTTCATTGTTTTTTATTTAATAATCGATTCCACATGTTTTTTTATTAACAATCGATATTAAGCGCTTCTCAACACTGGTTGACAGATGAATAATTAATGCCTGTGATCGCGGCGAATTGTGCGAGGACACAAGTTAGTTCACATTTTCCTATGAAGCGAAACGCTTCGTTGTTGATTGCATCGGCGAAAACACCGGCTAAATTGATTTCTTCAAACCATGCGACCAAGGGCTGTTTGCATTTATTTGATGGCGCTGTTGTCCTTGATGTCCGAGATGCATTCAGTGGACTGCAATTGGTTGTGGTATTCTACTGGACACTGGGAGAAAATCGACTATGGGAGTAACAGAGTGAAGTCAGTGGTGATTCAAAGGAGAAGATACAAGTACAAAGTGTCTCGTATACGGTTCTTTATATTCTATTGCTCTCCTTTTATAGACTTTAGTTTGCTTCTTCGATGGCTGTGAAGTTAAAAACGAAGAACTCCAAATAAATCGTTACTAAGAACGACAACTTTGTTTTATTATTCTGATATTTTTCTTTCAATTAAATTTGTGTTTAAATTTTAAGCATCCAGAAAGTGGATTCTTCCAAGAGTTAATGAGAAAGATGTGTAAATTTGCGTATTTAACATATTTACTGTGAAGTAACTCTCAGAACAACTGGACACTCCGCTGACAACTTATCATTACCTGATACATTGGGATTAGTTGCCAATTCCTTCTGGAAGCAATACTCAGAAGAAGTTACACTCTATTTAAGTCGGTCAGAACCATATTGGATACTGAAGCTCTTAGAGTTATTATATAAATTTGTCACAAGAGGGAGGTGTGTTTAGATTATCTTAAAGATTAGCCTGGGAGAGGTGGCAATTGTTTCGGCGATGAGTTATCAAATGTGTAAAATAGCCTGCTGAAGAATTAAGGGGATTTGGTAATTATCATTATATTTGGTTATATATCAGAAACAATTATTTGTTCCATAAAATTTCAGTGAGGGATTTAGAAGACCTATAATGTCTTCTGATTGAGGCCTTCAACTTCCACGTTTCTTTTTGTATAATGTTTATGAGTATAAAGGGACCAAACGAGGACCTTCCACCTTCACTTGTATTGAAAGAACTTATATCGAAATTGCCTCTTTCTCTCATATGTAGATAGGTAGGTTGGTCAGCCGCATCACCAACAAACCAGTGATGCCACTTAGACCACCAGTTGGGTCAGTTGTGAGCCACGGATGCGAGGCATGGCTACGCTTCCCCCTGCAGATTGAACCAACCTGAGCCTTTTACAAAGCGAATAAGGTTGTTAACACCTGACTGACATACAGCATCTATACTTGTTAAGGAGTGGAATCCTAGTAAACGTTCTCTAATTCTAGCAAAAACTGGAGATGTACAGAAGAAATGCTGGACCGTTTCCAGTTCCTCCTCGTTCCTGCAGCTGCGACAGAAATCATCTTTCTCTCATAGTAAAAGTAATAATAAAATGTTAAAAATGTTTCTTCAGCAGCCGTTTACTTTTGTATTAAAGTCAAGAAGCGTCTTCCAATTATGAACATGATTACGAATATATTTAACTCCAATCTAAAGACATTGACGAGCAGCCTAGACACAGCATGTCCGGCGGCAGACTCCTCATGAAATGTGTCCGCCAATGACTGCAAGCATATGAATTTGTGATTCCATAAACCAATATCCATGTATTCCATGTGTTCCTTTGAAACAAGGGTTGGTTTAGTGCCGGTGTCTGTATACAATTCACCATACTCGTGGTTCAATGGAAAACCGCCTGACCGGACGTGAACACATGACTGTAAATAGGCGTGTAATAAAACCTGACCTAGTCGGCATTATATCAAGAATTGATTATTATACAACTGTTATCAGGGTGCTCTCACAAGGTGGCGGACACTTTTATGCAAATATTCTACTTAAGAAATCGAATTCGACATCACAATATCTGTAGACGAACCTGGTGTTTTGTAAATGAAAGGAAGTAAGTGTATACCATGGAAATAACGCTAGGTGGTACTTTGAAGTGCTCCCCATTTAGGCACTTAACAAATGAACGGTAGATGGCGCTCACTACGAATGCCGTCTACACAATCTTTTGATGCACGAAACTTTAATTATAATGATATTTAATTAATTCTAATTAATAATTATTAAGCTTAGTTTCAACTTCCTTTCCAAAATCCTCTATATCCCCCCCTTCCCTAAATATTTTTCCAGGCTTAATACAAAGGACAGCAATACCTAAGTGCTGTAAGGAGCATAAATTTTAATGATTTATCCTCCTACATGACATATGGGCACCACTCATAAAATGAGGAGATCACCTGCTGCTCGACACTGATGAGAACTTTAATCATCACGCCACTGCCTCTCATCAAACCACGAGGCAGCTACTGAAAAGAAGAATGCAAGGTGAAAACACGTGGAGTAGAACCACGCGGTGCTGAAACATATGGCAGCTATCGAGCAGAGGAAGGCCAAACCATATGGCGCCATTCTGATAGCCAATGACAGCACGCCACGCATTGTGTGCGAGTAGCCACTGCGCTATATAAGGAGCAGCATCGGGGAACTCAGCTTCATCTTCATCGAACAGCAGTGCAAGCAAGAACTCTTCTTCATCGAACAACAGTGCAAGCATCAACTCTTCTTCATCGAACAACAGTTCAAGCAAGAACTCTCCTTCATCGAACAACACTGCAAGCAAGAACTCTTCTTCATCGAACAACACTGCAAGCAAGAACTCTTCTTCATCGAACAACAGTGCAAGCAGGAACTCTTCTTCATCGAACAACAGTGCAAGCAAGAACTCTTTTTGGATCGAAACAACAGAATAAGCGAGAACACTTCTTTTTGATCGAACAACAGCGGAGGCGTGAACGCATATTCTACACGGGGCGCAATAGCAGTGACCTGACGCTTCTGACGACCTGAGAGGGTTATTCACTCGCGCCGAACAAAGTGACTCCTACCTGAGCGAGTTATTCACTGGCGCCGGACATCTACGACACAGGAACTCGCGACTCAGCAACCCCCCCCCCCCCCCCATGCGATTCGCCAACTGAAGAAGAAAATATAAATATGTATACACATAATAAGAAAAATGTATATAACTATTCGACATTAAAAGTGTCCACCAAGAAAACCAAAGTCTTACTTATCTTATTTCTTGCTAACGAACCCTGGACTTAAGTCTTACTAAGACTTATTTCTTGCTAACAAACCCTGGACACCACTGAGTCTACCTCAGCTGTAGAATATTAAAGAGAACCAGCGTGTCGTTACAGTGTTGGAGGCCTCCTTCTTCGACGATTCTCCGGCCTACCCCACTGCTATCAATCTATCTACGAGTATCTAAGCTTAGTTTATTAAACTATATCTTTTGATCAAATGAGATTTGATCATCGAGAGAACCAAAGGCTTTATTTCATGCATAAAAAGCTATTCTTGCCTCCTTCTTCAGTATTCAATGTTCGGTCTTTCAGTTCAGCTCAGTAGCCGAGGAAAGCGATGGTGTTCGATTGTTCGAGTTTCTAAGTAATTTAATCTGAGGTATTTCGGTCTTCATAAAGGTAAAAATAAGGTATCTTTGGCTACCAAGATAGCAGATTAAATCGGGAGACTAAGATTGTCCAAAGGTGTTTTGTAGAATATATCATAAATAAGAACAGGATCCACCGACTTTATTCCTCCAAAATACATGAATTCCTATCAGAAATAAAACTACCAGACGATCTATGGAAGCTACTATAGTGATATTTTTATATAAAAAGGGTAATCGCAATAGACATTTTAAGTCACAGTGTATAACATCCTTCAATAAATAAATCTTAATCTAAGTTTGTACAATCCCTATTCAAAAATTTCAGTCACTGGGGCGAAACTCCAGTATTGCTTCATGGACATCAGATCTCTCATCATATCATCCCACATAATAAGACATTAGAGAGGGATAACACCAAATTACCTTGAGGCATTCTGAACAGTCCTTATGATATGGTCGCTTGTCAGGGCTGCTTGAAAGAGCCTCTTGAAAGAGCCGCTTGAAAGAGCCGCTTGAAAGAGCCGCTTGAAAGAGCCGCTTGAAAGAGCCGCTTGAAAGAGCTGCTTGGAATACAAAGATCCTCTTTGAAGTCCTTACATTTCAAAAATCCAATTTCCAGATATTTTATTTAATTTGTTTAATACCTCTATTCTTATGTAATTTATGTCTCCTTTGTTATGTTGCTTTTTTAACATCCTGATTATGCAATTATATTGCACAATATCGGCTCCAGCAGCGTACGTGATGAGGAGGTGCTTCCAGTTCACTGAATGCCGTTAGTTAGTTAAGTACTTTGGTATACGTATTTTTAAACGTATTCGAAATTGCTTTTCAATTGCAGAAATCGTTTACATTAAAAATTTAAAAACTCATGTATCGTTATCCTTTCTGCATGTCCTCTGCGTGCAAGTGTGCGGTGCGGGTGTGTGAGTGGGCCTGAAGCAGGCATGTTTTGGCTTAAATTGCAGCTAATGTACGCTTAATAGCGACAGTTACAAACATATGACAGCCAGATTGCAATGTTTATGCGAGGATAGTTTACAATGGAAATTAAATTCGAAAATATCCTTAAATAGAAAATGTACGCTTTCCAAAGGGCTTACGAGCGTTTGCCGGTGTGTACTGCGCTTGTTACTGTCATTTTGATGTTGATGTTACTGCTGGCTTCGAATTGTTTACAAGCGCAAGTTCAGCGAAAATACCCAGTAGAAAATGTGATTGAAAGGTGTTGTTGATGCAAAAGTCTTTTATGACGTCAGCACAGTGTAGGACGGCAAGGTAGCGGGTTATCAAAAATATTATCCACAGGCGTATAGTGTATGTATTGGAAGAGAGATGGAATATTTATCAGTTTGTGTTGTGGTGGAGTTACAAGTAGTTACCTCAAGTATCCTCATTGTCCTGTTTATCAACACTCAGGGGTATAGGTGAAGTATACAGTATATAAGGTATGTGAAGAATTGAATAGGAAAAGTATAGATAAGGTATGTGAAGAGTATAGTTAAGTACCTGGGACATCTTTTGTAGTCATTCTTAATTTTAAGGATAAAAGACCTTCGATGTCGTAATGAAGTGTATAATGTTGTTTGCAGATTAGGATATATCTTTTTGATTAAGGATTCATATTCTTAAAAAAATCCTAGTGGAAAACAAACCTAGTCTGTAGACACAGAGGACCAGTATCGGATTTCACATTTACATAAAACGTGTCTCGGAACCGTGGGATGTTTTTCGGCGTATTTATTCAACTGTATAATATAACGTACAACCAGATCCAAGCCTGTTACTATTCTCGCTCCATTTCCGACTGGGGTGATGTAACACTCCTATTCCCAGTTTTTTGCGAAATTATCAAATGTAAACGATTACATGTGCCAAGCACACGCCCACCCACACTTGGCCCGGGGAGCGTGCTGCACATTTGTTATTTTTCACAGGCATTCAGGAGGCATTTTACATGGTTGAGTGCAACTTTATTCCGCAAGCGCCTATCAATGGCAGCCATATTGGTATTTTTATAAACTGGCACGACCGGAAAATAAATAATAACGTGAATAATGTTAAAAACGAACAAAAAAAGGATTAAGCCATGCAAAATTTTTTGAAATGTTAATAAAATCTATTGTGGCAATTTTCAATGTTCATAATTATGTCCTTTCAAATAGAAATATACATTTAAAGAGGATGGGGAGTGACACTAGATGTGCCACTTAATAAAGGAAATTGATTAAAATTCACCAACATTTCAGTTGCAAATCCAAGCGAGCCTCGGTAATTGGGATACGAAGCATACGAATGCTGTTAAAATTGCACTGGGATGATTGGGGAAGGATTAAGGATTAAGCTGTGAAGAACTTTTCAGTGAATGTCGATTGAAGTTGAGTTGCACAGGAGTTGCATTAACGTTACATAGAATATTTCCAAGTGTACAAGAATTGCAGAAAGATTACACCATTTCTAAGTAACTGCAGAAAAGTTGCAACAAACAAAATTATTTCAACAAAAGTTGCTTAAGAGTTAACAAAAGTTGCATAGAAGTTACAACAAAATGGTTTTTAGTACCTTAAAAGTTTCATAAAGCTCACAGAAATAAGATCTGGTCAGAAAGACTTTACTTATAAACAAGAAAAATCGTATTATATTCACCAAATATCCTTAAAGGCTACCGGAGACTTTTTAAGTTGCATTGAAGTTGCAGAAAAGCTGCAGAAAATATCATTGGTTACACAGAACTTGCAGAAAATTCTCTGGAAACTTCTACTGCAGTACAACAAAAGTTGCATAAAGGTAGCACGACTCCTATATATTACCGTCAAAGTTTCATAAAGATTGCAGGAATCATATTTAGTATCGCAAAAGTTGCATAAAGGTTTCAGGAATCATGTTTAGTATCATAAAATTTGCATAAAGGTGGCAGGATTCATATTAAGTATCGTAAAAGTTGCATGAAGGTTGCCGGAATCATTTTTAGTATCATAAAAGTTGCACTAAAGTTGCAGAAATCAACTTTACTGCGTAAAAGTTGCATGAAAGTTGCACGAATGATATTTAGTCCCATAAAGGTTGCATAATGGTTGCATGAATCATGTTTAGTATCACAAAAGTTGCATAAAGGTTACAGGAATCATATTTAGTACTATAAAAGTTGCATAGAGGTTGCAGGAATCATATTTAGTTTCATAAAAGTTGCACTGAGGTTGCAGAAATCAACTTTACTGCTGAAAAGTTGCGTTAAGGTTTCAGGAATCATATTTAGTATCACAAAAGTTGCATAAAGGTCGCAGGAATCATATTTAGTATCACAAAAGTTGCATAAAGGTTACAGGAATCATATTTTGTATCACAAAAGTTGCATAAAGGTGGCAAGAATCATATTTAGTAACATAAAGGTTGTACAAAGGTTGCAGGCATCAGATTTTGTATTATAGAAATTGCATAAAGGTTGCAGGAAACATATTTAGTATCGTAAAAATTTCGGGAATCATATTTAGTATAATAAAAGTTGCATAAAGGTTGCAGGAATTATATTTAGTATCACAAAAGTTTCATAAATGTTCCAGGAATCAAATTTAGTATCATAACAGTTGCATTTATGTTACAGAAAATGCAATTCCTCAGAACAATGTATGAGAGTTAAAAAGTTGAAAACATGTGTACTTGAAACAAAGTTACATGAAGGTTGCAGAACACTTCCTTAGTTGCACAGAAGTTGCGTACAGAATGAAGAAGGACATATTTCATTGCACAAAGCTTGCATTGCCTATTTGAAAAGGCATACCTAGTTCCACAGAAGTTGCATAAAGGTTGCAGCAAATTTCCTTAGATGCACAGAATTTTCATACAAACTGCAGAATGGTATCTTTGGCACAATGGTTGCATTGAATTTTCTAAAAGATATACTTAGTTATACAAGAGATACACAAAAGTCTCAAGAAACACCTTTTGCTACAAAGAAGTTGCACAGAAGTTACAAAAGTGCAATCAGTTAAACAAAAGCTTTATATGGGTTACAGAAAAATTCTTAGTACTTAAGTACTTAGTAAGTAATGCTGGGATTCACCTAGTCTGTATACCTGGTCACTGGAACATCAAAGGAACTTGCGAAGCAGATGAGCTTGCTAAAGCAGACACACTACTCTCCGAAGTACATCCTTCTCTAGACATAAGCATCCCTCTCGCTACAGCCAGGCTGGCGGTCAAATGCAGGTATTTCCAGGAGGTTAAAAAACTATGGGTGGAGGAACATTATTGGCGTATCTCAAGGTTAACTTGGCCTAGCCTCATCAAGAAGCTTACGCTTCAGCTACTTCAACTCGGATGGGAGTCTATCAGCACTACGATTTTGATGCTGACGGGGCATTGTGTGATGAGGAGGCATGCGCCTAGGCTGGGTTTGCCCTTTAACAACTTCAACCGTGGGTGTGGTGCTGAGGAAGAAGAAACTGACCTTATATGTCAGTGTTCATCCAGACGAAGAATGCACATCTTCGGGGCTCCTTTCTTGACTAACCTGACAGAGCTCGCAACATGTACGATTAGTGACGTAGCCAAATTTAGAAAAATTTCAGGTTGGTTCAACACTTTTTAATCGGGGGACTCGTGCCGCATCCGGTGCTGCAAGGGCGCTCACCACCTGAGCGGTACTCATACTCGTCTCAGGTGGTCAGTAGGCAGCACTCCATCCGAGATATCACAATTGACCATTATTTGTGCCTGAGTGTGCTTTTTGCTGCTACTCCAACTTAACTAACTTAATGCTGAGATTAACCAAACCTATTTAGTTACAAAGAAGTTGCATATAAGTCACAGAGAAAAGCTTTTTAAAAGGCATAAAGGTTGCACAAAGTCTAAGGAAAATTTGCGCAGAAGAAAGAAATTGCTAGTTGCATAGAGGTTGCATGAAGACAGAAGAAGAAAGTTAAAAGGAAGTTGCATGTGGTAGTTCAACAGAAGGTTGCATGCAAGTCCATATGCAAAAATGTTTTTAGCTTCGTAGAAGTCTCATAAAGTTTCACGAAAACTTATGTGGTTATCTGGAGGTTGCTCTGTTAATTAAACGGAACTTCCAAAACGGTTAATGAGGAATTCTTCCACAGCATAGCTGGCTGACAAACCCTTGACTCGTTTTGATGCCACAGTATGGGAGAAAATAATAATTTTTGTTCAAAATTGTGAACTAAAAATAAAGTTATTTTTATAATACATCCCTCTGCTACAGTAATATAGACTTATATGAGAAGGAAATGCCTACCTTGCTTGATATATTTATTGGTATGAAAGCGTTTTGGGTACGATGAAATGTCACCTCAAAGCTGGAGCGTCCAAACTGACGAGTGAAAGTAGTAAGAAAGAAGTGCAACGTTACGTACAGTTATCATGCGTACACTTAGGGGATGGTTTAAGGGGTTGGAAACCCCCGGAAAGCACGACTTGATATGGAATAAAAAGATATCTCTGAATAAATGCACTTAAGACATCGAAAACTCCCCGCAATCAGGGTAATCCCCTGATTAGAAGACTCTTTTTCCAAATCTCGCTTCTATTGGATGTCAGCAATAGAAGCGAGATTTGGAGTGGGTCTGCTATAAATATACAAAGAGTCTTCTAATCAGGGGATGGCTTTTACTTGCATAAGCAGATCACTTTCTTTAACATCATGAAATATGTAACTGAGCATTAATTTCAAGAATCAGCTTTCGATAATTGTGTTGCCAGAATTCCTCAATACCATTAATAATTAAATCAATCGAATAAAACAGCCCAAGATGTGATGTTTAGTTTTTGAATTATTTCTACACATTGGGTTCCACGTAAATATCATCATAACTAAGCTGGACATTTATCATTACCATAAACAGATGGCTCAGATCATCAACATTTGAAAGAAACCCACAAATTCACTATCAAGAGGGAAGAAGACGTACATTCGCGAGGAGCTTAACTGAGCGGCTAGACAGAAGTCGCATCAAACACTATGAAGATGGTTGCTGATTTGCATTGGGAATTCGTCATACTTCTCTGCTACCAGGCTCCAGACTGCGCAGCTCTTCCGAAGAAACTCTCTATTTATTTTCATTTTTATGACCCCTGAGACATAAATCATAAAGCATCACAGAGCATACCGCAGCAAACCACTTTACCACGGGAAGCGAAAGAAACACGTTCCTCTGCGGTTCGATTCAGCTGTCAACGGTGCGGCGCATTGCTATTTGTTGCATAGATATTTGATCAATCGATGCTTTCATGGATCTTGCAAGCAGGTCGTCAATTATGCAACTTGTCTATAGAGGTGTGGGGGGAACTAATCTGTTATGCTAAAGGCACTTATACCGAACGGGAAACTGAGAACTTCCCTTTAGGGAATTTGAGACGATAAAATAGTTGAGGAGTTTTTGAACGGAACTGGAGAAGCGACACGTTCCACAATACTCGCAATGACACTGAAACGGAACATTTCATTGAATGGAGATGTTAAATATCGTCTCCTCTACGACAGACTGCTTGGAAATATCTTTAACAACAGAACATTTCATTGAATAGTAATGTTAAATATCGTCTTCTCCACGACAGACTACTTGGTAATATCCTTAACAACAGAACATTTCATTGAATGGTCATGTTAAATATAGTCTTCTCTACGACAGAATATATATCCTATATCCATATATCCTTTTTTATATCCCTATAACGAAAACTGTGAAGAAGTTATACAACTGTTCAAGGAAGTGAAGAGAGAAATGCTTTTAAACGAAGCACATTTTAAATTTGAATTTCGGTAGTCAAGAGAACTCTTTCGAGTATGACTTTGACCTTCCCAATTCATAAAGCTAAAATTATTCCACACATCTTTGCCGAGGAGAAATCTCCAACTTTTCTTGCAGTTAATAGAACAATTCCTTTACTTCCTTGAAACAACAATAACTACCAAAATTTCAACTCCATTTTATGTGTGATTGAACAACTTATTTCAAGTCCTTGTGTCAATCTTAAATACTATTGAAGACCAAGTAACAACGCTGGGCTACAGGATGGAGTTCTTAGGCCCTAATGGAATGCCTCCACCAGTTGGTGAGAAGAAAGAGAAAACGCGACAAATTTGGTAACCGTGATGATGAATATTCTTAGAAGTTCTGAGAGCAGCAGTCATATATATGCTAATAACTGACTTCTGGGCTGATCCTTGGTAATAAATCGTCGGACCCGGGATCGTATAAATCGTGACATAAAAACTTTCTTACAAAATTTAACTTAGGAAGAAGAGCTTTTTACTTCAAGAGTTACTTAAATACGGATCAGACGAGTGTTGAGTTTGATTGCTGAACACCAAATTAGTGAGTAGTGTGGTAGTCTCCATAAAGAGTAATTTTACTATGGTTCTCAGCGGTGGCGGTTCCCCGGCCTATCCCACTTCTATACTATTATATATGGTACTAAGCAACCCCAACACGCAGTCCGGAGATCCCAGATCCTTGATTATAGTTATGAAATTTGTTTGCCAGCCAAGTACCGAGTACTTAAAGCTTAGTATATAAAATTAATTATGAATTATGAATATTATGATTGTCAATGACCTAGAAATATACATTAACTAATTTACAGAATATAGAGTATGTCCCCGGGTTAAACGATTGAAATACAGATAGCTTCAAGATTTATTCGAAATCTGTGCTGTCCAGAAATCGCAAATTGTGCTTCAGTGTATATTGTTAACCCCCACAGAAGGAGCTCTCAGGTAATATAAAAGAATAAAGAGAGCTTAAAGCATATAACACAGAGAAAATAAACTCTTCTTCGCTGCCAGTGTCCGTAGCGGACACACCACGATTTTCAGTGGATTCAACACGATTCTGAGTGGATTCAACACGATTTTCAGTGGATTCATGTACAACGTCCGTCTGCTTTATTTCGCTGATTTGCCGTTTGACGTTTAAGTTTCTTTACTCTGTATAGTCTGGCTTAAATCTTTCTTTGTCTCTCTCTATCTATTCCGTCTCTCTCCCTCCATCTCTCTCTGCGTATTTCTTCCTGACATTCTCCCTCTTTCTTTCTCTCTATCTCTCTCTTTTTCCGTCTCTCTCCATCCCTCTCTCCATCTCTCTCTGCGTATCTCTTCCTTACATTCTCCCTCTTTCTTTCTTTCTCTCTATCTCTCTTTCTCTCTCTCTCTCTCTCGCTCTCTCTCTCTCTCTCTAAGTTCTGAAACATAGACAAATAACATAGTGAACACATTTGATATGTGGCGCTCACTCTTGAGTATGTTTACACCAAAATCTTCTGCGAATGTTGTAGAGAATTGTGTACAAGGACCACGAATGAAGCATAACATATGGGGGTTTGTCCTTTTTCCACCATTTTGTTTGATACCACAATTCCCAGCTGTCAGAATCGGGTTTACTATATAATTTCAAGGACGATGTTTTTATTTGGCTGTGTGTGACAGTTGAGACCATATTCAGTAAAATATTGCTACCCCTCAAGAGACCCCATCATTTCTTAAGTTTTGAACAAATCTTCTAAATGTTTCAAGTTAATGCAATGTGGGATTTGTGGGCGGGTCACTCTTAGTTAATTTGATATACCAATATTATAAATTGAGTCTTGGCAGAACCAATTGTATTGGAATACAAGTATCACTGGCAGCCGGTATCATTCTATCATCAATAGGACCGAAGCAGAGGTGATTTTATGTGTTGATAGTCCCCGATAAGATTGATAGGCGTATTCTGTGGTACAATTTTGACCTAGGAATATGATCCATCAATATCGTAAATAAAATCTGGTGAGCTGGATTTGCGTTGGTATGCAAGTATTATAGGCAGTTAGTATCAATCTATCATCAAAAGGACCGAAGCAGAGGTGATTTTATATGAATTGTTAACAGCCCACTATGGGGATGATGGGCGTGTTTTGTAATACAGTTTTGACCTAGGACTTATGGGCATGTAACCCGTAGTTAATATGATCTTCCAATGTCATAAATGGAATCTACTCAGCAGCAATTGTGTTGGTATACAAGTATCACTGAGAGATGGTATCATTTTATCATCCATAGGACTGAAGCAGAGGTCATTTTAAGTAAATTATTGATAGTCCCCTATATGGATGACATGAACATTGCAGTTGTAGCTATATCTCCCAACCCAGATAATGCTTAAACCAAGCTAAGCTCTGTGGAGTATGGGGAATGTTTCATTAATCGAAGCATGATTCCCACTTTTTTTTCTCAGACTGATATATTTCCAGACCATTTTGGGTCAGTACTGAGACTATAATCGTGCTCCAACGAACCAAATGAGAAAGAAGTCACTTCATATTTCACTACAGGGTCATTTGTCGATGACATGTGGTTCTTGTGTCGATAGCTGGCATTTAGTTGCACATTCGATTTTGTATGCACTCAAAGTCCGTCGCAGTTGTGAACATTTGTGGCAGGTGTTGCGTGTTGGCAGCTACGAGTATCGACGTTATTTTTATTCTTAATGTAAATTGCGACTACACTGGCTGACTGGAGACACTAAAGGGAGCAAGCACACCTTCACGTGCAGCGCCCATTCGAGACTGGAGGCATGTTATACAGCATGGCCTTCACTGGTGGCCATCGCCAAGCAACTCACACACATAATCGCTGTTGTCAACGTAATTGACAGCAGCAATTTAACAATAACCAAACGCCGGCACTCAGTGCGTTTTGAGGCACGGCAGCAGCAGCGTTAAATCGTTGCACAGAAACCAGCACGTATCATCGTAAACAACTCCAGCAAGTAGACAAAGAACAAAAATACATCGCAGCCCCTCCAAGTGGCAGCAAGTTGCAACCGCACCAACGCGTGCCCGTGCAATTATTGATCGATTGTGCGCTGCCAATGCGCCTGTTTAAACAATGCAACATGGAGAGGCACGCGCTGCCAACCGCAGCGGTCGCACCACTTAAAAATGTCTTCGGGTTATTAATCATATCGCATGGCAGAAGCGTTGCAAGCATCCAGGAGTTATTTTTACATGCTCGTGGACATTCACTCAGAACTGTATTCGCTCAGAACTGTATTCCAGATGCACTCTGATTTCATCACGTATCATCAAACATCGATGGAAAGAGGCAAGAAGATTAATAATAGGTGAGAGGAATCCTATATACGACTATCACCAATCGATAGTAAGAGCGGAATGAACCACAATTGTTGTAAGTGCTCGTAATCCCAACAAAGTACTAAATGCTGACCAACTACATGTGGAACTACTGCATGTGGAATATGGACTGGAATCATAACAGTGGCACGCAGTTACATCAAGGCGTCTGTTGGTTGAGGGGAAGGAGAAAGCACCAGTATTCAGTCAAACTGCTAAAACCAGAGGTCCTCGAGATGTCTGGGACTGCAAGCTTAGGCACAGCATCTATCCCGAAGGGAAGGGAGTCAACGTTAGTTTCAGTTATACCTGTCGAGATAGAGATGATCCGATAATCTGTCCCACCTCGTATGCTGCTGAAAATTTCACCGCTTTTGGCAGCTTTATCCTACTTCTCAAGAGTTCCGAGGCTGGATCGCCGGGCATTAAGAAAGTACATATCGTACATAAACGCCTGTCTGCCTGACGACGCGAGCTCAGCGGACCCGAAGTTTGCCTGGGGAGCAAGTATAAACTTGATTGTAGGTAGAAGAGGACGGTAAAGATTATTGACTCTGCGCGGGTCCTGCCTTTGCCAGAATAAGGAGGTGCATAATAGGGTCAGATTTTTTTGGAATGGATAACATACATTCCTTATCCCAGGATAGACAAGGATAGAGATTCATAAAAGAGTCATTAAAGTTTCAAAAGGTGCAACTTCCCTTCCATTTCACAATCTTCTGTCTCCCCCTTACCCCAAATATATTATATGGACATCAATGCCTAAGTTCTTGTATACCTCCTTCTTCGGCGGTTCTACGCTCTACCCTACTTCGTCTATAAATCTATCTATCTAAGTACTAAGTCGACCATGGTATCCCCAGAATTATATGGCAAGGACAAGTACTCATCACTGAGGTGGCCCGGTATCAGTGAGGCTCCGTACTTAGACTGTCTGCTACCTCTGATTGCCAACCGACCAATAGGCACGGGTCGCATAACACCCTGGATTAGAGGGGACATGTTTATTGACTCTCCAGTCTAGCTCCGCTGGGTTGTATAAGTGACAGATTTACCTCGAGCAGAATGTGACTATTCATCACCCACTAACGGTCTTGGCAGAGTATACGGTAAGGTTCCAAATTAGAAGTATATTCGTATATTCTGAAACCTCAGGTGGCAACCATCAACTTAATTTCATGTCCTTCTAAAGTAAAATTCATGAATAAATGTCTTATTTCTCTTAATACAGTGATAATATAATGACGAGATTATGATATGTCTGTGATAAATCACATATATAACCCCACAGTTTCTTAAGTGATATTTAAAAAAAAATGTGGCAACCCTTTAAAGCTCATAATTGTATGATTGAAGTATTTAGAACAATATGATTCGCCCAAATCAAAAGATGTCATCAAGGAATAATTCACTTTTCAGTTGTTAAAAGACAGATGAGGGAATGAAGTGAAACTAAAAACATGTTGCAATTGCTTCTCATCTATGGAACCTTTCTCTGTGGGGTACAAAATAAACCTCACTATCGCTTTAAGTCATGATCTGCCTCAAATTTACTTTCTATTCCACTACAAAATCTGTTGAATTTCCGGAGTGTAGACGCATAGCACACCAACATATGCCACACACCCACACTAAAACCAATGCAACCTCGAGGCATTCTCAGAGTATTGTCTCGGTGCAATGTGCTGCCAGCTGCAATGGTATGAAAGCCGAAAATAATACGAGCAATTTTAGGTGTAAATCTTTGCGCCAATTTGGAGTCAATAAGTTTGGCTCCTTAGGAAATTTGTCAGTTAACATACCGCCAAGCAACAATTTTCGCGTAGAAATGATTGCCAGCATGCAGCAATCGGCGAAATTCGCCCTGAGGTGAACACAATTTTTGAGTGTGATGTCTTGAAAGTGGGTTGCATACAAACAGTGCATTGATATCAGTTCAATTTGGAGCTAGTGTCAGAAGTTGACTGTTGAACAGAGATAGTGTCAGAAGTCCACATTGATGACCTGATTTTCGAGAGTCGGCCAAGTTGCCAGTGATATGTTTATCTTCAGCAGATTCATAGTATAGCCAGATATAAATCGTGACCTCCAGTTTAAACACCCTCTGCAAAATCTTACCAATACTGACGTCATCATATTCATTAAAACTCCCCCGTAGATAGACTACAATTACGTTATCTCTGTAAAGAGTTAAAGCAAAGTTCACTTTACTCGCATGTCCTTACAACTTTACCTACTAAGCTGGAGTAACTTCATCGAAGTAATCACTTTAAATTTAGTGTAATTGCATTTAAATTGTTTAAGCCAAACTCATCAAGGCAATTTATCGAAACTTTAAGCTGCTTCGTGGAGATTGAGTGTTTACATTCAACGAGCAACGAGCAGTCAACTCGAAATATGCGCTGAAATTTCAACAAAAGCCCATTCTTCCGCACACTGCTGCAGTGGGTGACTTCCCCATCCCGCACTCCCGCATGGGTGCATCCAAGCATCCGTAGTCAATGCGGGCTGCAAGTGTTCTGCGAGAGATACGAGCATGTTTCACAAGTGTGCGCGTGTGTGTTTTGACAGTGTGCGAGTATGTTTGACGGAGCTGCATGTGAGCAGCTTCATTGGCTAAAACGGCAAAAATCGTTTAAAACTTTTAATTGGCTTATTAAGTAATCCAGATCAGGCGCAAACTATTTAGCGAAAATTTTAGCTGCAACTTCAAATTGAAATTTTGCACTTTCTGCTCTGCTGCAAGTCAGCGTCTGTCTATTTACGTATATGAGCCAGTGAGGGGAGTGAGGGCAATTTTTAAGGCGGATTAACAGCTCTTTTTTTTGTCCATTTTGTGAGGGATCTGCTCGAAAATGTTGTGAAAAAGATGTTAAACAAAAGTATATAATCAGATCTATGCAGAGTAAAAGCTACCGTGGGATTTTTCTGCTTTTATTCTGCTTCAGGGAGGATAGTTTTTAATCAGAGATATTTCCAACACTGCAGAGTGAACTTTGGTAAAAGACGTGCAGAAGAGATACGAGAACAATCCTCAAATTCATAGGATTATATTCTATTAAACTCAATAACACATTGGAATAAAAGATAAACCATTGTTTAGAGCTCAACTTAATTAGGATACTAATGATGCTGAATAAAACTTAAATCTATTTAATAAAAATATGGTATACAAAATATGCTGGGAAGTCATTTAAATTCATCAGGTAAAACAATGGGAAGTGGGCAAAAGATGACAAAGAAAATACCGATCTAGATGCCGAGCACTCAGAAGGAAAGTTTAAACCATTTAGTAGACAATCATTAGTAGACGAACCAGGCGCGTAGACGAACCAGCCGCGTAGACGAACCTTGGGTCATTTACCGAACTTTGCCAATCAGTAAAACATCTGAAATATAATAAAGCCCCTGGCTATGTATTAATAAGTAGAAAAATACTCATGGAATTTCCAAAAAGAGCGGTCTCTATTTGACAAATACTTCGATTAGATTATTGGATGTAAAATTATAATGGTTCCGGAAACAGGGAAAATCTCTAACTAAATCTCTAAAACTCTAAATCACTACTGCCAATATTATCATATCATATATCATATGTTGCAGAAACTCCTATTGAAACTTCTTCAACCAGTCATGGAAGAAATATGCCTAATACCTGAGCACCAGCTCGGGTTCAGAATCAACCATCCCTTACTTACTTACTTTCGTGGCCTAATCGCCGAATCTGCGAAACAAACCAGCTATCGGGCTACGGCCGAACTTAACATTGCTCGCCAGGCCCCTCTGTTTTGCGCGCGTCTTCTCCAATCTGTTATACCAAGCGTGGTTAGGGTTTCCTCGACTCGGTCCATCGAAGGCATAGTTGTCCCCTACGTCGTTGTCCTGCGGATGCAGCTTAGAACACCTTATTCGCTGGAACTTCTGCGACAATAGGCACGACATGTCCAGGCCAGCGCAGACGTTGTGTAGTGATGCGTCTGACTAAGTCAATATCAGCGTAGGGCTCGTACAGTTCATGGTTCATCCGAATACGGTACTCGTCGGCGACACGAACAAGTCCAAAGATTATGCGATTATATAATATATATAATATAATTTATATGATTATACTTTCCCCTCGCACACCATGGCTGCATGGGTAGAATGAACGTTTTGTAGAGTGTCAGTTTTATCGGTCGAGAGAGGGTTTTACTACACATTTGCTTAATGAGCCCATAGTAACACTTATTAGCAAGCATGATTCTTCATTTAATCACCAGGCTAACGTTATTTTCTGTGTTAAGGACGGAGTACCCCTTCCGTGGTGAAATTGAAGAGTTCGCACGACTGTGGATCGCCTTATCTGAAACCTTGCACGGTATTAAATGGTTCGGAGAGGTCACTCAATTTCATTCTACAGAGCCGTATTAGCTTTGTAGGAATACCGAACTCAGACTTTGTGACATATAGGCAATCCCTTATCGAAAGCAGTTTTATAGTTGAGAAAGAGATGATGGGTGTCGATCTGTTTCTCGCAATTGATCAGGTTTGTATATTAATCAATGAAATTGAAAAAGCTTTAGAGGGGAAAATGTGGCCCAGGCTAAATCTACGTCTATTGAAGAATATCATTAGACTCAATAGATTACTAATTAGGACTCTAATAGAACATAGGGGGCACAATAGATCAAAAGGTCAAGGTGCTGTAAATCCCGTACACACAATAATAGGAGCCCTCACGGGACATTGTCTAATAGGAAATCATGCAAGAGGAATTGGAGTTTATACTCATGATTTCTGACACAGCTGCAGGAGCGAGGAGGAACTGGAAACGGTTCAGCAGCTCTCCTATACATCTCCAGCTATTGCTGGAAATAGGGAATGTTTACTAGGATCCCGCTTCATAACAAGTATAGATAATTTATACCAGTGAGGTGTTAATAACCATCTACGCCTTATTAAAGGTTCAGGTTGATTCAATCTGGAGGGAGAAGCGTAGCCACAACCCGCAACTCGCGGCGCACAACGGACCCAACGGGTGGTCTAAGTGGCTTAACTGTTTTCCAGGTGCTTCAGCTGCCTAACCTACCTTCTCCCTAGAGGGGAAAACGATTTTCTCCAGCACTCAATCCTTAGACAGGGTTTGAAGCGATGGCTTGAAGTATAACCTAAGACGGACTCTTCCCCAGCACCTACATAAGATCATACAATCTTTCCTTGCAAACAGACAATTTCGTTTTAAACGCCGAAATGTATACTCCCAATTTAAGGAAATCTCCGCTGGATTTCTGCAAGGAAGTGTTCTTACTCTACAGTTAAGGCATACCTCAGTTAAGACATACCTCAGTTAGGACATACCTCAAATTGAAGGAACCGTTGCAGCCACGTGCGGGGATTATACAGCTATTCTGGCAATGGACAGTACGATCGAGTCAGTAACTAGAAAGAGCCTAGGACTAAATCTGCGAGTGGAGAAAAATTTGGCGCATTACTCTCAACGAAACCAAATCATGGCATATTAACTTCACTTACAAGAAATATATCAACTTATCGGTATTCATTAGCTCGGTCCAGATACCGTATGTAAATGAAGCTAAACATCTTGGAATAATTCTAGATACGCAACTTAAGTAGAAGCATGTGAAGTGGAAGCATGTTAAGTAGAAGCATGTTAAGTGGAATCATGTTAAAAAGAAACCCAATTATCTTGAAAATCGACGAGAAATGTATTGGCTACTTGGAAGATATTCCAAGCTGAGTGTAACAAACTGCCGAAGCATATGCTTAAACCTGTGTGGACGTAGAGTATAAAACTCTGGACTTGTACCAAACCGAGCAATATACAGTTTATGCAATCTTCCAAAATAAAGTTATAAGAACAATCGTGGATGCTCTCTGGTATAATAATCACTGATATTATAAGCAGTGATATCCACAAAAACTTAAAGATAGCGTGAAAGAGGAAAAAACAAACCTATCTCGCATGCTCCGTATTCGTCTTCATAATCATTGCAATCATTCCAGTTGCGTATATTTCAGTAAAACCATATCCTGACTTGTGAGTAATTGAACAGACATTTATGATTGTAGGACGCTTATGTAAACGGGGCTGCTTCAGCAAACCTACACTTCCTCACCTGCGAGACCTTTTCACATGAAACGAGAAAACACCAAAAGCTTCATGTCAGTGTGAGACTTGAACCCACTAAAATCCACCTCTCCATACAATGTTTTGTCCAACAGGGATTCCAATTAGTAGTTACGTCAGAAGACCTATGAGACCTGAAACTGTGGTTACTTACTTTACATTCCTACGCTTTAACCTGGGATCTTTTCGTATCAAGTTTCATGTCAGTGTGACACTTTAGCCCACGAAAATCCACCTCTCCATACAATATGTAATCTTCTCGAGACTCCAATTAGTAGTAGTGGACCTATGAGAGCTGAAACTGTGGTTACTTACTTTACATTCCAAAACTACTCGTATACTTCTATATTCAAAAAGGGTCAAAGATGGAAGAAGACTGATTTCAGAAATATAGTGGTCCTTCTTTACTGACGACTGATTTTAAACAACAAACTGGATGAATAAAGATTTCCTCTACAATTGTTCTGAAAGTATCTTGAGACTTCTTAAGCATTCAACTTCGTTGCTTTCAGCCCCACCAAAGCCAGTTAAATGACACCCTTCCGTGTTCCCTATGTACCAGCCACATTTTGCGTCCAATGACACCTCAATACTGCGGATTCTAGCCCCATCCTGGTACAGGTGTAGGTAAGTTTTCCTATGATAATAGCCAGTCTACCTGCAATTGTCGCCAGGTCTATTAATATACTTAAACACGTCTTGGTGATAAAAAGTGTAACCGAAATTATTGCCCAATGCTTTCCAAGGAAATAATTTCCCAAAAATTCTCTTCAACTTTCAAGTGCACGTACTCGTATAATATTCGTACATGGTCTGCACCTACATTGCGTCATTTCCTAAGCGCTCAACTTTTGCTCGCCTGCATGAAAGTTCCTGAGTTCCGACTGACAAAAGCAGCACCCCGTGATACAACGGCCCACACCGCCCTCTTCATTACACTTTCGAGTTAATAAAACATTTTGTTTCATTTAAGTTCCTTCTTCGAAATTCTTTTGTGTCATATTTGATTCTTGTCAGAGCGAGTTCCTTTTCGGATAAGAGTTTTGCGGTACATTCTTGTCTTGGAGTTTTGTCCTACTTCCGCCGGCGCCATTACACAATATTTCAATAGTTTCTTCATTAGTTCTATCACTGGCAAGCAAGCAAAGCACTTTCGGTCGTATTTAGTTTAGCATATGTGGCAAAAGTATCCAGTAAAGAAAACCGAGCCAAACTTTTGCTATCTAAGAGTTAACTTCCTCTAATTGCATTGTAAAGTTGCGCTGTAAACTTGTCCAAGATAACTACGTGCATCCGAATGTGCGCTGCAACTAATTTTGGCCAATATTGATCCCAAAGACGCTGCGAATTCGGAACTTCTTGAAGTCGTGTATTTTGCTGGAAGATGATAAAATAACAGCGAATTGTGGCTGCGGGCATAATAATGGTCTTATTACTCCATGGTCCAGTGGTGATGGCTCCATATGGGTAGAAAAATGGCAGCATCAGAAATTAGAGGGGAGACATTTTATATTCGAGGATGAGAAACCGGGTTGAGAGAAGACCAAATAACCACTGAACTTAGTTTCGTTGTACTTTTGAATGGAAACCGGAACCAGCTTCAAAAACAGCTGCTTGTTTTATGAAAATCAATGGGTCTGTAATGGAATTTTGGGTCGGTATGTATAGTGATGAGGTCGGTATGTATATTGATGAGGTCGGCATGTCTACTGATACTTTGCAAACATAGAGTAACTCTCCATCAGTGTCACGGTCAACAGAAATCTTACATGATTGGTATGCACACTTTCAAGACTCGTTTTTTGATGACTGAAGCTTTAATGATAATGCAGCTGGTATATACGAATACGATAGTTAAAAAATTCACTCTCTTGGATACGTACACGTATACTAGACCCCTCTCATCTCCTTCAACGAAACCCGAACTTCATCAACGAATCTGGCTCAATCTCTGAAGTATGAGTACATTCAATGTTGTTGTGGAATATCCATAAATAGCAAACGATCATCCCTCCTCCACTCACTATCAGCCTTGGATAAAGACTTCAGGTCAGGACTACTGGCACAAAATCGTTTTTCATTCCATCACGTAGGAATAGCAAACTCTCATACCTCCTCCACTCATTATCACATGGTGGATCAATGCTTGATAGGGAGGGGAGGAGGTGTGAGCGTTTGCTATTCCTACGCGATGGAAGTAAAAAACTTTTTGTGCCAATAGTCCTGACCTGAAGTCTTTATCCTAGACAATCTTTGCCTTTGAATTAGACTCCTGTTTCATGATGGGATAACGGTTATAGTTTTCAAGAAAAAAAAACTGGTTTTACCAGTTAATCGGAGTTCCTATAATCTTCTCCAACTAGTGTATTTCTAATGGAAAAGGTAGAGAAATAAAACAAACGTTCCTTAAATGCAAAGTATATTTATGTAGAGGACGATTCATCGCTATATCCTTAGAACCACATTTGGGGAGATTTCAGAGATTCTTGGCCTTCAACCAATGATAGGTCAGATCGGCTCTATATCTATGCTACTGGTGGCATTTTATTGAACATGGAATTTCAGCTTTATCTCCTTTCATATAGGCAGAGGTCCTCACTTGGTAGACATATATTGCTGGTGGAGAGCAAATCTGCTTCTTCGGATGTCGTAAAATCCAGGATTAGTGCCTAAATATAAAACTAAAAACTACATTTCTAGCTTGTCTTATGGTATATCTACAGATATCTTTTATTCGTATGTGTAGAAAGAGGAGTTAAGATAAATTTACGCAAGTCTAATTTATCATGTTAGCTTCTATAGTTGAGGATCTCGACTTCGATTGAGTTTTAGATTTGTGGATTTTGGAATATATTAAGTAAGCTGACGAAGTTGAAAGAGAAGCAATTACCCCAGGCTGTTAGTCTCTCATGATGTACCATCTAAACTCGGTCCCTAATACCAGTATATATCAATCAGAGTCCGCAACTTAAGTTGGGGAAGAACTTTGGTTGGCATACGAGTTACCTTTATTAATCTAAGAACAGGCTTCATGATAATGAACTTACATGAGTTCCACCATCCGTGAAGAGATTTGATTAGTGTCAAAGTAACAATTATTAACCTGGAGACAGACGTGACAATTATGAACCTAGTGGAGTTCCACAGACTCTGATCAACTCTGGTTGGGATAAAAGTTGTTATGATGAACTTAGAGTTAGTCGTGACATTTATGAACTTAGATGAGTTCCACAGTCCATGAAGAAAACTGGTTGGGTTAAAAGTAATAATGATGAATCTATGGTTAGAAGTAACAAATATGAACCTAAATGAGTTCCACAGTCCGTGAATATCGTTTGTTAGAGCACAAGTAACAGTTATGAACCTAGAGATAGGCGTGGCAATTATGAAACTAGATGAGTTCCACAGTCCATGAAGAAAACTGGTTGGGTTAAAAGTAATAATGATGAATCTATGGTTAGAAGTAACAAATACGAACCTAAATGAGTTCCACAGTCCGTGAATATCGTTTGTTAGAGCACAAGTAACAGTTATGAACCTAGAGATAGGCGTGGCAATTATGAAACTAGATGATTTCCACAGTCCGTGGAGTGCTCTGGTTGAGATAAAATTAATAAGAATGAACCTAGTATTAGAAGTGACAATTTGGAACAAACCAAGTTATGAACCTAGAAGAGTTTCACAGTCCAAGAAGAACTTTGATTATGGCACTCGTTGCAATTTTGAACCTCTGGATAGGCATGTCAATTATGTACCTAGATGAGTCTCACAGTCCATGAATAACTGTCGCTGGGACTCGACTTAGTTTTGTGAAGAATATGTGTGACAATTATGAATCTAAATGATGAGTTCCACAGAATTTTGGTTCTAGTAAATGATGAACCTGAGGTTAGTCGTGACAATTGTGAATCTAGGTGAGTTCTGCAGGCCATGAAGAACTTTCGTTGGGACTCGAGTTACTATTATGAATCGAAGAATATGAATTACAATTATGAACCTAAATGAGTTCCACAGAACTCTGGTTCAAGTAATAATGAGGAACCTAAGGTTAATCGTGACAATTAGGAATTTTCGTGAGTTCTGCAGTCCATGAAGAACTTTCGTTAATACACAAGTAACAATTATGGGCATAGGGACAGCCATGAAAATAATTTATCCAGGGAAGTGCCACAGTCCGTTAGGAACTTTGACTTCCACACCGTTTTTTATTTGCTTTTTGTATCACTCCCCGTACTTGGAAGCTCTGCTTGCGGAATTTAGGTTGGACAGACTATGAATATGCTCGAGCATTACTAAATCACCAAGGCCCAAGAGTCCAACTATTACAGCCCACGTAGCTGGTTAGTATACTTTGGTGGGCACAGTAGTTGAGGATATTAATATATAATGTCAGTCCGCCAAACACATGAACTTGAGAGTGATTTTTGACCAGTGATTTTTCAATGGACTGTAAATTCAGCGCTGCCGTACTTGGCAGACCAAGGGAACTTTGTACTTAGTCCACCATATGGACGATTATACCATCAATAGGCAGTCTGGAGGAATAGTTTTTGGTTCGAACTTTTGATTATACTTTAGGTAAGGGTCAGGCACCTTGGTATCCAAATTAGTTGTGAAATATTTATAGAAAATTGAATTCGCTTAGAATTTTTGTTGTTTTCCAATTTAACGTGTTTGTTTGAGGTTTGAACATTCCGTCGCGAAGCGTTTTAATTACAAACGTAGTTGTGCGGGTGTGCTATTTATTGAATTTTCATATTGCATATGCTGGGGATGCGAGCCCCACTTATTAGCATAAATTCTGGTGTATTTGCCACAATCGACGCCGTCAAACAACAATAACAACAATTAGCATAATGCGTAATGGTAGGGTGGAGTGGGGTGGGGGTAGGAGGCGTGTTAGTGTATGTGGATGTAACTGTGGATACGGGAACGTGCGAATTTCGTGTTTGTCGCTGATATGGCGGCTCATTATGTGCTCAGACAATGCATGTCATTTGTGTTGATTGTTTTTGTTGGTGTCTCTATTGTTCCTGTTGTTGTTGTTTCGTTGTTATTTCTGCTGATGATGTTTGCCTTTCATGCCTCTCGCAATTGTGCATTGATTTGCTTATTTGCCTATTTGTGTTTGGCCCGCCCACATATGCCAAAGCGTTAATGAGAAATGAGGAATTTCGCAGAAGGGATTTCAAGCGAATACTCGGTCCCGTGGGAGCTGGGGCTTTGACGCGTTAAAGTTCAAATGTCTTCTAATGAATTTTTGATAGCATGAAAAGTGTCAATTTTTCTAAAGCAGGGTTGGACTGGTTCTTTAGACTACTTGGATCCAAGGAATGTTTCCTGCAGACATAAAAAGAATTTGATTTAATTTTATTGAATCCATTTTGTATACCACAGGAAGGGGCTTCCATGTATTTTCCTATACAATATTCATCATTGTGTAAGAGGGACATCTCCGTTGGAGGTTTGCATATTCATTGTATCTCTATAAGCACCCTCAACGTGTCATTTAGTAGTTTTTCATTGAGTCTGGGAGTCTTCCTGAGCTATTGAGATCCACCAGATTAAACTTCATATCATAGTAAAGTGACGTACCCTCCTATTCTTAGGATTATGACTAAAATAGTGTTGCTCCTATTTGGAACACTATTTCAATCATAATAATCCATAGAAAAGGAAGGTACGTCACTTTGCTATGATATGAAGTCTTTGAAGCTGCTCAATTCTAGTTCTTTTTTTATCGGAACAAGTCAGATATATAATACTTAGACATCCCTTGTACTATATATAATTATACTGTTTTAACTTTGACGTTCTTTTCTAAAATTCTGATGATCATGAAGATCCCAGCCAATGTTTTTTGCCATGTGGAATGTTAAATTGGGTACATTCCTCTGCAGTTTGTGATTTTATCCTTCTTTGGGAGGTAAAGGAATTTCTGATTATGTTTATCGTCAGCTTCCCAGGAATCTGTCCAGAAATTTTAATGACCTCTATTGAGAGAATCATGCTCTGGCTCTACACAGGAGTGGTTGAACCAAACCTCCTATACGGAGCTATTTTCTGGTGGCCAGCTACTGTCGAGGCTTGTAACCCGAATCCACTAGACAAAGTTAGAAGGAGTGTAGCTCTGTTGATCACTGAAGCCCTCCGCTTCACACCTACGAGGACGGACGTGGGGTACGCTACTATTCTTAATCTTGCCTACCCCCAGTTCTGTTGATTATGTCTCTTCGAATTTCAGTCTCCATCGGAGATTCGGTTCCATTATCCCACGCAGAGATGACTGGATCAGGAACAGAGTGATCACCGATGACACTCTAGAAATCTACACAGACGGGTCTAAGTATGGGGACAAAGTAGGTGGCGGAATCTTATCAAAAAAATTTGAACTTTAGCAACTCGCTTAGACTATTGCAGTGTCTTCCAGGCAGAAGTAATGGCAATTTTTCACATAGTGAATTGGGTTTTCAGAAATGGGGTTTTTGGTATCAGCATCAAACTCTTCTCGGACAGCCAAGCTACCATTGAATCTCTTGCGGACGTCAGCACGTTCTCAAGTCTCCTACAGAAATGTCAGTCAACTCTAAACGAGCCCTTCATGCATTCCATAGTTCACCTAGTCTGGGTATCTGGTCACTGGAATATCGAGGGAAATTGCGAAGCAGATGAGCTTGCTAAAGCAGGCACACTACTTTCCGAAGTACATCCTGCTCTATCATGGTCGATTTATTGACTCGATGATTTAGGCTTCCTTCGTGAGTTCTTCAGCCTGATCCGGAGAAGATGCATTTCGACCGTAGTCTCTGCATTTGCCTATTACTTCAGTCATTCTGACTACACTGCAGTGGATTTTTGCGCTGCTTCATTATGTTTTATTGTCTTGATTTAATGAGGTTCAGATACTTCAGAGCTCAGATGTTGTCGATGTTTCCCTTCTTTCGTCCTTTTCACAGTAATTAATTTGATATAACATGGTCTCAAGAAAAAAGTTTTAAATTTCAGCCCAATTGCTGCCATCGTTTAATGCAACATACCCTCATCAAATAGTCAGTATAGAATTGTCATGTAACAAGATATCACGGGGCTCTTCGGCCCTTCACCCACTCCCCTCATCAAACTGGCAGAAATATATATTCAAAAATTCTTTAAAATCTTCGTTAGACACAATTTTTACCAGAAATGATTTCACAATTCCAAGAATTTTTCTCATTTCCAGCTTAAATTAAACTTCGACGTTAGCCTTTGGCTTTGCTATACACCATTTGCCTCACTTTCCCGGCATATCCCCCACTCGTCCTTTACAACTTTGTTCAAGCGTAAAAGGAGCAAAGCGCACGCACACATTCAACTTGAGAAAATCTTTCGTGCCAGCTTGAAAAGACCGAACAAAATGTTTAGTTTGAAAGAACTTTCAACTCTTCAACCATTCGAGTGCTCTCTGCTGAGGAATAATGCCAGTTGAGGATGATTCCTGTGGCGACGCTTGCCATTTGAATTTAATTTAATCGACATTTTTCTTTGCGGCCCTTATCACCGCAATGACCATTTTTAACTTGTATTAATTTGACTCTTTATATGCTTATTGTGTGCCTCTGTGGCTGTGTGTGTGTCAGTGTGGCCACGTGTGTGCTTGTGTGGGTATATGCGTGTCTGCTGGGGGGGACTGCGGCACTGCTTGAGCGTCACTTGTGGTTTCATGCATATTTTGTGGCATTCGAATTCGTTCCTACGTGAGGCCACACTAAGTTGAGCGTACCGCACTGCAATCTGCTGCTTCCCTGAGTTTCTTCAAGGATGCCGCAATTGCTGTGCTAAAATTTATTAACATTTTCGTCAGCATTTCAGTTGACTTCTGGCTTACGGCTGGCTGGGTTGATGTTGTGCCCCGGCATTTGCACAAATAGCAGTTCGGTTTGATTACTTACTCCGTATTATGCGGTTGCGGTGTCATTTCGGAAATCCTTTTGCCTCTGAGATGTTTTGTGCGAGGATAGTTGTGACTTGAGTGCTGCGAGTAGTTTAAATTAATTAATGTGACATTGGTGGAGTTCTCTTTAAAAATTTATTGAAGTCACTTAAAATGTTGCTTAACAAGAAGAACCGAACCGTGAACTCATTCGCTTATTCCAAAGGACTACTAATTTACTCGTATAGCATATTTAAGGATAAATTCGCGCTACCCAAAATAAAGGGAAAAGTGCTGAGTATTTAGTGGGCAGAGAGTCGATGGTGACATTTATGGAAGCGGCGACAAAATTACTTTTAGACAACGCTCAAAGCTTTAAAGAAGTGAAGCTAATCAACACAGCTGGAATTGATGATGTGCCTGACAAACTATTGCGTGTGGAACCAGCTGTAGTTGGAGACATGTTTTGGCGTCCCTTTAGGAAGATGTGCGAGTATCACGAAGTAAATGCTCTGTTGAGTAGAATATTGGTCTGAGAGTCAAACTTCTCAGGAAAGGAAATAGTGAGTGTAGGCCAACAATTAAGGAAGATCCTTTAGTACCATGAAGTATGTCATCGGCTGAGTGGAACATAAGTCTAAGTTTTAAACTTCACAGGAAAGGAAATAGTGAGTGTAGGGCACAATTAAAGAAGATCCTTTAGTACCATGAAGTATGTCATCGGCTGAGTAGAACATAAGTCTAAGTTTCTAACTTCACAGGAAAGGAAATAGTGAGTGTAGGGCCACAATTAAAGAAGATCCTTTAGTACCATGAAGTATGTCATCGGCTGAGTAGAACATAAGTCTAAGTTTCAAACTTCACAGGAAAGGAAATAGTGAGTGTAGGCCAACAATTAAAGAAGATCCTTTATGTCATCGGCTGAGTGGAACATAAGTCTAAGTTTCAAACTTCACAGGAAAGGAAATAGTGAGTGTAGGGCCACAGTTAAAGAAGATCCTTTAGTACCATGAAGTATGTCATCGGCTGAGTGGAACATAAGTCTAAGTTTCAAACTTCACAGGAAAGGAAATAGTGAGTGTAGGCCAACAATTAAAGAAGATCCTTTAGTACCATGAAGTATGTCATCGGCTGAGTGGAACATAAGTCTAAGGTGCAAACTTCTCAGGAAAGGAAATTGTGAGTCTATGAGTCACAAGGGCATTCCGCTACCTTTCTCGAAAATGAAGTCCACTGCTGCTGGGATAAAAAAATACCTTCGAACATTGCTTGCTGTAGAGAAAGGAGACTTTTGGATATATTGTACTTGTGTTCCTCACATAAATACTGTGAGAATATTTATACAATAAAGTGTCGGAAACAGATCCCCACGGTACTTAAGATTAAAGCAGCCTCAAATTACGATGCCCCCACTTGTGGAGTGATTATGGACAATTTGTTGTTGTTAACGTGGACAATTTATTTACTACAAAGTTTGACTGCATTTTGTTACGTTTTATTTTAAATCTATAACAATCTTACTGTAGCTACTTCCAAGTCACAACTCCCTGGTATAAGCCTGAATGTTCATACAGCTGGACAGCCTTTTGATAAGCTTTACTTTGAATATATATCTATTGCCTTCAATCCAAAAGCACACTTAAGCACATACAATGGCTCGTTATGGTACCAACCTTTGAATCGATAAGAATGTTATCCTTGCTACTTGCAAGTCACAACTGCCTGGCATTACCCTGCCTGTAATCGTTGCGACTTCCAATCACAACTGAATGTTCACGAAGGCATTAGTTGAACGACTCTTCAGTCACGGCACTTGATTCAATTTCGAATTAGTGGCCTTACCCAATATCTTAAGACTCATTTGCTATTCTATCGTAGAACAAAAAGGACATAACTGATTTTGTAATTAACAAGTACTCTAATCATACTCTAGTCATCCATCATAATATCCTTGGTAGCTTGGTAGCTATACATAAGTTATTCAGTTCTTTGCACTTCCGGATGTTCTGGAAAGTCCACACTTCGAAGTGTGGATTTTCATTATCGTTTGTGCCGCCAAATAACTTTTCGTTGACACTACGCTACAAAGTGAGTCTATGGAAGTCACCTTCTTGCAGAGTCGATGCAATAATATACATCTAAGTAAAAGTAACTGAGTGATCAAGTCAAGTTTTGAAGCAAATATAGTTTCAGCACTTGATAGTAGCAACTCATACAAGAAATATTTGCTGAAACTAATTGGTGTTTGATGTTCGTCCTTCACATGTGATTTCTGATTATTTTTATTACTTTGCTCCTTGCTCTGCGACTTAGTCTTTCATTTACTGACCGCACTCCTGAATTCGAAATAAGAAAGATTCACTCTTCTACTACGTGAGATTCAGAGCTATTAAAGTTTCATATTGAAAAACCCACTCTAGTAACGAGCCTGCTTTCTATTAAGAGCCCCGACTTATCAGGAACAAATTTTCAGAAACAACAACATTCCCACACCGCTATTATTGTCAATAATTCTTACCTTCATGTGACTAAGAAGGTTCCGTAAATGATTCCTATTGATTTTCTATATTTGCTTACACAATATTTCCTGCAGTCAGTGCTTCATTTGCCTAGGATGGGAATTGTTACTTTTTCATCCCCAATCTGGTGATTAAACACAATTACAATAGTAACATAGATGCAGTCTTTACTTGCTTGTGTGATGATATATGATAGCTTTCCTCGTAACCCATTGGAAGCACATTACGTGCCAATTTTACTCAAGTTTTGAATTTCGTGACTTTGATAGAAAGTTTCAAACTACCTTGAGCACACCCAGCAGCAAATTGAGGCAGATCTGCCACCGACATAAGCGATTTCAACAGTGACCTCGTTCCGGCCTTCTGCCAATAAAGTAAAACTCTTGTGTAGCTGCTGAAAGTCTGGATAGAATGGGTACCCCATATAATCGTAAAAGACTGCCAAGGTTATAATCCTGTTGTAAGTGAAGAGGCCAGAAAGAGAATAGTTGTGTGTTCTTTATCAATGCAGTGAGCAAGACACTTCGGAATGGACATTATACATTCCTTATACCTGGACAGACTTCTGAGATTCATAAAACAGTCGATTAACTTTGAAAAAGTGTAACTTCCCTTCCCTTAGGTTACATAAATCCTCTACTTTCAGGTTTAAAATTCAATGGGCATCAATGCCTGAGTCCTTGGGGACCTCCTTCTTCGGTAGTTCTCCAGCCTACCCCACTTCTATCTATCTATCTAAGAAACTCTATTTCTTAACGAAGTCTAGAATAGTATTGGCGTTATCACCACGGGGAAGCTTTTAAATCGTAAGTAGCAGGAATGGCCTGAGAGAGCTATCAAATCCATTAGTGGAGGGAATACCAAGAGGAAGCTTAAGCATAAGTAGCGGAATAGGCGGATTGAATGCAGATGGGCATCAAATACATTAGTGGAGGGAACTCCAAGGGGAAGCTTTCGAATTATAAGTAGCAGTGGTGGATTGAATGCAGATTAATATCAAATCCATTAGTGGAGGGAACTCCAAGCGGAGCAGGAATTGAATAGAGGAAGCCATCAAATCCATTAGAGCAACGTTTGAAGGCACTCAAATTGTCTTGATCGTACTAGCAATGCATATAGTGTGGCAACTCTTTCAAATAGGATGAATCAAGATAGACTGGATTTTATATTGAATCCGAGAAGGATATCTCAATGAGCAACTAAAAGCGCCCAGAATTTTAGCATATAATGAAACAATGTTGAGGTGTGAAATAGTAAACAAATATGATGGGAGTGACCATAACTATAATAGATATACATACTCGTATAAGAAAATGAAGAAATAGGAAAAAATATGATTGTGTATCCCTTTGTTCCCTTAAAAGTTGGGTGGTTTGGACACTCAACAATGCGGTACCTGAGGAGGTGGCAATAAAACGCAAATTGGGTTCATGGTTCGACCAGATACTTAAAGTAACCAAGTGGCTGTTCAGATGTCTTGGCTGGAGGCCCACAACAGAATGCTATATCAGAAGGTAGGTTAGGTTACCTGACTGGATAAAGCCTCGCATAGACGGGTTGGTCCCTATCGATACCAGATGGGATCTGACTTTTAAGTAGATTTGTAGTAGACATCTCGTAAGATGTCAACACTTTTTTCGAACTTAAGCAGTGCTCTCAGCTCCATTCCTGAGACGGCTTTCAATCTCCCAAATTGTGGGGCTCCTAAGCATTTTAAACGCGTTTTTGATAACGCAGGACATATACAAAGGAGAAGTTCTAGAGTTTCCCTTACTCCAACCTCCCTACATTTCCAACACTCGGTGTTGTCCGTAATTCCTACCTTGTGAGCATGTGCCGCCAGAAAATTATGGTCATTATACCTATGATAGTTCTACAGTCTTTTCGTGAGAGCGCGAGTATAAATCGCATTTGTTTCCCATCGTTGACCTTACACATGACTTTTGCAATTTTGCAGGTGGTTAAACTGTACCACCTTCCTTTCACCTGCCCTCTCAAGTGTCCGTCCATTTCATAAAATAGTTCTTTAAGGGTTCAAGTAGTAAATAGACAGCGTTGTTTGCAATCTCATCTACTATGTCATTCCCTTGTATGCCCTTATGAGAAGGTACCCGATAGACATGCCATCTCCTCTCTACGGTTAGCCTTTCTATGACTTCCCTGCTCTGCAGGACATTTTTGGATTTTATACTATATAAGTTAAACGCCTTTGTCGCTGCCTGGTTGTCTACGCATATGTTTATTTTTGAGTCATTTCCTGTTTGGTGTAGGTTAGCTCCGCGGCTTTCCTAGCAGTAAAGACTTCCGCTTGAAAGATACTGCTCTGGTCAGGCAGTTTTATATTCCCAACTCTGAGCAGTAGATGCCCGCTCCCACTCCAACCATCGTTTTCGAGCCACCTGTGTAAAAATTAGAGGTCCTTCGGCTGGTCCTCACGCCTTTACGCCACCCCTCCTGTTCGATTGCAGTTCGTACCTTCTCTCCCAATTAAAAGGCGGAGTAATGTAGGTCGTACTGCATAAACCCCTTCTGCCTATGCTAGCTGTGCCCGAGGGTTCTGTACGTAAATACTCCTGTAGCCGTCAGTCTCCCTGCGGATTTCACTGCAAGATTCTCCGCCACAAGTTCGATAGGCGGCGTGTTGAGTACCGGAAGGGAAACCACTGGGTTATCTGACTGGGTATGACAATGGACACTTATGGAGAACATACCAATTCGACTGGTGATACCTCTTGATTTCCAAGACTAGGGTGATAACTTTGTTTGATTCACAAGACAAGGGTGATAGCTTTGTTTGATGTGCAAGATAAGGGTGATTTGCAAGGCTAGGGTGATAGATCTGTTTGATGTGCAAGATAAGGATGATATCTCTGTTTGATTTGTAAGACAAGAGTAATAACTGAGTTTGATTTGTAAGACTAAGGTGATAACTCTGTTTGATTTGTAAGACAAGAGTAATAACTGAGTTTGATTTGTAAGACTAAGGTGATAACTCTGTTTGATTTGCAAGACTAGGGTGATAACTCTGTTTGATGTGCAAGATAAGGATGATATCTCTGTTTGATTTATAAGACAAGAGTAATAACTGAGTTTGATTTGTAAGACTAGGGTGAAAACTCTATATGATTTACAGACAAGGAGAGTGTAAGGCAATGATAAAATAATGACTGCTGACAGTAGCGGTGACATGTCATACGAGTCTGACTGATCCCACAGATGACCAGATGATTTTAGTGCCATAGCTCGCTGACAACAGTTATCGGATGTTGGCTGAAAAGTCGTGTTGCACTTGCCAGCAAATGGTTGAACTACTGACAGTATACATGACATGTCATCAAACGGGGAACGGCTAATACGAGGTAAACTGAATGTAGTTGAATATGAAATCCTTAGTTGAAAGTTTTCATTGCTTGTCACTTAAATTGTGGCTACTCGTGTAGTTATTTCGGAAGCGCTGACAATATCACTGACAACCGCTGACAATTGACTGCTGGGTGTAAGCTTGAATTCACCATATTCAGCAAGTATGCGTATCTGTGCCAGTACCTACACACTCCCTATTAAATGTTTGTCAATTTTGGTCGACATATGAATGAAGCAAATTTTCCAACACACACTCACATACATACACATGTATACGCATGTATGTTGCATGATCGCATGTGTGTGCATGTGTATGCTCACATGTGCTTTTAATGGGATAATTTTCATATAAAAAGCGTACTTCGAAGCCATTTGCGTTACGTTTAATGAGTAAAGTATTTTAAAGTTTCCAACATGAGCGTTTCATTTAATTTGAAAATTTTAATTACTCCTTTTATTACTTTAATCATCCGCAATGCAATGTATCTCAAATAAATGGAATTTTATAATGTTTTAGTTTAATGCGCAATTACGAAATGAAATGAATTGAAATTAAATTCAAAACGTTGCAAATATTCGAATATGCTGACAAGCAAAACAAAATTCAGTTGGAGAATCAGTTCAATGCAAATTAAATGCGTGCAGAAGGACTCGTAAATAATGCAATTAAAATCTTACTGTTGTGTGTTTTTAGGTCAGTTCCCCCTAATTTAACTAATTTGAATCACATACAAAAATAAACCAAAAAGCCAATGCTACATTAGGGAATACACCTGACTGGACACGGCGTTGGAGTATCAAATACATTCATCACCTGCCTTTAGGGAACAAACTGAACACATTTGAAAGTATTGTTAAAGACTTGCAGAAGTGAAGCAATAAACACATGTGGTGGGAGAAGAAACCATGGAGAGAGTGTCTGAAAGATGATAGTTTAAAGTTACTCTGAAGTCTTTCTAACTATTCATAATGAAGACCTCAATCTTCATGGTAATGCTAATGCCCCCAACAGCTTTATCTTCACTTAAGTAGTGGAAGAGTTTATTAGACCCATAAGAGAGAGCTGCCAATCGAGTATATCCAACTGAACTGCATTCAAACCTAATCTCCCCCTACTAATCACCAGCGTAATTGCGAATTTCTCTTCGACTGCCACAATAAAAAGTGAGCATGCAAAATTGCATGAACAACTCTCTAACCAACACAACAGTGGACTTGCCCTTGAGCGATCAGCGCTGGCAAATTTCAATTAGCCACGACATGCCTCTTCAATGTTACCCCATGTTGGCCGTTCGCTGTCTGAATTGAAGTTACGTGTAAACAATAAATTGCTTTGCCTAAAAAAATAAGCAAGGAGTTGAGTAGAGTGGAGTGAGAGAAACATAGAAAGCCGCCGCGCATCGGCAACAAGTAACGAAGTGTAGTACGATTGCATTGAATATTTTTGTTTGCCCAATTACAGAGGTAGGGCCAAGGTCTTCCTAGGAAAATAAAAAAAGGAAACTTCCAACATTTTATGAAAAATTTCAGCAGCCGCAGACGCTTGCTAATGAAATATGCAAATTGCGGAATTTTCGAATTGAAATTTGCTTTGGCCCAGACGAGCCGCAGGATGTTTGCTTGGCTGCGACTATAATGAAACGAGATTTTTCTGAATCCTTTGAACAATTTGGGAGCACATGAGTAGAGGGAAGGTCCCTCAAAATAGGACTTTAATGTATGATATGATAGAAGCCCTAAATTTAGTTTGTCGCGACAGAGTCAATAATTAATGTTGAGATTCTGTATGAAGGGATTCAAGAGAGTGGTAGTAGGCTTGACATCGTGGTACAATGAAACTATGCTTGGTGATCTGAGCACATTTCACTGAGTCTTCAGGTTTCTCTCCTCGATAATTCCGAAACACTTTCCCCACAACTTCTTTAGATCTACTTCAGTAATTCGAGTATAATTGGTTGATGATGACTTTAGTCAATTTAATATGGTCTTAGACAAATGCCATTTGTGGAAGATACTCAGTGATAAGTAAGTCCTTAGTCCACAGTCATTTGTGAAAGGTTACTAGTGGTAAGTCCTTAGTCAAAAGTGAATAGTGTAAGGTCATTAGTGGGAAGTTAGTCTAAAGTAGTAGTGAAATGTCATAAGTGGTAAACCCTTAGTCAGAAGGGTTCGGGGTTCCTGCTAATCTACAGGTATCAATGCTGATCAATGAGAAATTTAGCTTTGACACCGGACTATGCTTATTTTCCTAAATGAGCGGCGGTCACTTTGCAGGGATTCGTCGTCCAACAAAAAAGAAAGTCAGTCACTCAGAAAGAAAGAAAAATCTTCATACGCAGTACTGTTCCATACTACACCAATACCATTATCTTTCGGATTAATGAGGAGTTCCTGCTTTCTCAGCTATTCTATGGCATGTTTCAAGGAACTTTGAGCTTTCGCTTCCAACATTTTATGACCAGCACTCAAACCTTGAAATATCAGAGCTTGCTTATCCAGATCATTAACGACAGTCTCATCCTCACCGAATAACACTGGAGTGTTTTCAAACTATGATCTGATTTGTGTCCTTAAAGGGTTATTAAAGTGAGTTAAGATAAGAACATTTATAAGGACTGTCTACCTCGTTGCATTTTATTGTCACACTGCTTAATAAATGTAATTATTACTCACAGCAGGACAAGTCAGTTGTGAGATTACGGGATCCACTCCTTTAGGGAGAATTATTTTGTGCTTCCTAGGAAGCTGTCCCGTTTTATATGTTGACCAATGATAGACAAGGTTCTCTAGGTATGAATATTCTTATCACTTTCAACAGAGTGCCGGGCATGTGACCATCAAATGAAGAGTCGACTCCTCCTACGAGGGCGGATTGATATTGAAGCTACCTAGCGCTAGATGGCAGCACAAACACAAAAACTTTTTTTTTAGAAATTGCGATCTGTCAAACGTCAGCTATTAAAATTTCACCCAAATTCATCGATTAGTTTATTTGTTGTAGTCGTTTGAAGAAAGCAACTTTTGTGTTTCTTGGAAAATGGAAAAAAAGCGAATTTCGTGCAGTGATTAAACACTACTATTTGAAAGGGAAAACAGCGAAAGAGACAAAAGAAAAGCTCGATAAACATTACGGTGAGTCTGCTCCGTCAGATTACATGGTCAAATCAGTCTTGACAGGCATAGATGATATGCTCAAAGGGTTTAACTACCCTTCAGTGACTTTTACCGGAACTGCTGGTCGTTGGATGAAGAGAGGGACACCTCTGCACCTTTTCTGGAGGACCTTGCTGAGTTCCATTAGTATAAGCAAGATCGCTCACTTAATGCAGGAATCGCACTTGTTTATCTTTCAGTCCCTTGTGTTTCAGTTAAAGGGGCCCATGTCTCTGTAGAATCACAACAAACCAATCCTTGGCATACTATAGATAGCCAGGCTGCGACTATAGCTACAACCTTATGATGCGTATCTTCCAGTAATGTTCTTCATTCTAAGGCAGCAATGGATGGGCTCGCCACCAACCGGAGGGTCTGCATCAACTGGCTGCCAGGGCACAATAACATAGAAGGAAACGAGAGCTCGAACGTTATTGCAAAAAGTAGTAACCAACTGGCGAATGAGCAAGTACGCAATGTACTGATGCCTCTATAAATGATGAATAGCCTTGCTGAAGATGGCATACTGACGAACGCGGAAGTAGGGTAGAATATCTCCAATGCAAAATTGCAGGGGCATGTGCAAATCGTACGGTAGTAGCAGGTAGAAGGTGGAAATGTGGTGGGCTGACATTAACCAGAGCACTCAGTTACAGGGACTATTGTACTATACCCTGGATAGATGCGGCAGATAGAGTAGAGAGATAGGAACGGTTTCGTACGGTGCCCAGCAAACCGAATCTATACTGGCACTCTCCAAAAAATGGAGGTGATTCAGTTTAAGAAAGCTTCGTGTCTGTGGTATTACAACGGACCAAACCTTGGACTAGGTGAGCTTCCTTTAGCTGGTACCCTAACATGAGTTAATAATTAATGTTTGCCCGACTGCTGTGTAGACCAATGACATTATATTTGGCTTGACTTTTGCATAGCTCCCTTCTTCAAGCATATATCTCATCGACATCTTAGTCAGAATGTGGAGAAATTGCAGGAGATATTTCATTGCATGCAGATGTACCTCGGTTATCACAATGTTGTCCATATAGGTTAAGATTCAATGCCTTACTAACCCTGTTGATGCATTGATTGATATCTTTGAGAGGGTCTGGATACGACTATTTTCACCGTAGGAGTTTGCATAGACTGCATCAAGACAATTGCTCTCTCTTTCAGTTTAATTATTTGCTGTAAAGAAGAGACCTGTTCTGATGTGTCCCTCTGCTTACCTTGTTCATCTTGAGATTAAAGAGTGCCCCTTCACACTTTAGTTTAGATGCCTCTAAGAGTCTTGATATACCCATTTCAATATGAAGTCTCTTAAACCACTTCTTTATGGCCAGAACAATCCTTTTTATAGAATTTACTACAAAATGACTTGCTCTAATCTACCTCTTAAACTAGACAAGTTTTCTCAATACAAGACAATGTTAGCAGACGGTACAAGGACACTCCACATAGAAGTATGGCATTATAAACTCTGAATTGACGGGTATAAAGGAGTGGGATTAAAACCAAATAATTTGGAAAGCGAGAAACTTACAATTGCCTCCCTGTTCAGGTATAGTGGAACAAAATCTAACATGCCTTATAACTGAATTCATATAAAAAGGATTTAAGGGATGGTAAAGTATTCAGTAAAGCTTTAGTAGTCAGAGAAGAAATGCTCTCAATCCTCTTTAGGGCCTCAATCCTCTTGAAGCTGTCAATCTTCTTTACGGACTCAATTCTCTTTAAGCTCTCAATCCTTTCTTTCTAAGGAGCATATATGATATAGGATTCCATAGCTATTCAGTCTCTACGCATCTACGTCACAAGGTAGTGATTTGCTTTTAGGTTTTAGACTGGCGAACACAAACCTTTTACAACTCGCATTGAGTATCCATCAGTGACAATTTTTCTATCGCCTCTCGCATACGCTTTTAAACATAGTTTTACACTAGACTTAGTGAGAGACTTATAGATGTCTGCACGAGTCATTGGACTATCGGCACGTACGTTGAAGAAATGGGCATTTCGTTCAATGCTCCTGAAGAAGCTGCAAAGACCCACAAGAGAGAGAGATAGTTATCCACTTTCTTTGTGATTGCCCATCACTCCCACGCATGTGGCTCTCATTTTTCAGCAGTCATTTCCTAGAGACTCTGGGGGATTCCAATAGTTTAGAACTTTAACAGCTAAACAAATTTGTTAGCAACTCCAGCTGGTTGCAATTTTAACAAAGTATATCACCTCTTTAGGCTCCGAAGGATATGGCATCAAATCGGCACTATTGCTAATCGAGGCGACCCGAGGGTTGTCAGCCATTTTCCCTACCTACCTACCTAGTGAGAGGCTACACAAGGGCTATAAATGAGCTGAGTTATAGGAAAATTCTTCAGTCTGAGCAGCCCTTAATGTCACTTTGAAATGAGCATTCCAATGTGGGTATTCCAGTGGAAGTTAAAAACTTTCTCAGCATTAAATTCTTCTGTAATTGTTTTCGAATCTTCTATCAATTTCAATTATTTCACTCGTATACGACTTTGTCCATAATTGAAAATAATTTCCATCGATCGCCGTGACTTGCTCGTCCTTTGCTTGTGCATTTTGCCAGGGAGTGTGTGGATGTAAAGCGAGCACTGCGCTCTGTCGAAGGAATAAAATGCAAATGCGAAAAATCGAAGCAATTTTCTTCATGTACGAGCAAACTACAATTAGTAAATTACTGCAAATTGATTGAAACTGCTTTCAGCATGCCACAGAAAGGACTTCAAATTGGGACACAATTGTTCTCTCCCAGCTATCGACAAATGCAGTTAAAGTGTGCTTTGCATGCAATAAATTTTTCATACGCATTTTCGTTGAAACGAGCCGGTAAACAACAATTGAACAATTTTGAGTACTGAACAATTGTATTGCGAACTCTCCGGCCAGCACGGAGGATTCGAGGTAAATAAATAAAGAGCATAATACGCAGAAAGAAGGGAGTAGAATAGGACAGGTCCTTTCGAAACATCATCATTTCGTGTATGGTTGTGTATGAGAGTGTGTGTGTGTGTGCGCACTTAAATTGCATTTGCATTCCTGACTTCAAATTGTTTTTGTAGCTACTCTGGCTCATTGTCCTGTGGCCAAATGTGGCACAAATAGCTGTGAGAGTGCAGGAAGGAGGAAGCATTTTCTACGGAAATATTGAACATTTCTTCTTTGTTTCGCTGTCGAGCATTTGGAAGCAAATGTTGTTGCTCCATTTTATTTATTCATGGATTTTATGTACAATAATTATAAGTAATTGAAATTCATGATAAAGGACTAGTTGTTGCAGGAGTTTTCGGCTCTCTAATTCTTATAGTCCTTATATTAGGTTATTTCAGTAAGAATAGATACAATATTTAAACTAAATTTAAATCCATTTTAATTCAGTATCGCAGACTGAAATTTTGCCACTCGTGTGCAGGCACCTGAAGGATAATAACAATAAATCACTTTTTTCCTTGCATACTTTATTTATTATTGTTTAAGCTATGATAAATAAACAAATGAGAATTTTAAGATTTATACACAAAATGAAAGATTTATATTTCTACTTTATTTGTTAATAAAATTATCTTGTGGCAACGAAGCTGGTTTTAAGCACCTTGAAAGGATCCCAGAGATTCAACAGAAGTGATTTTCGTAAATATATTCATGGAGATGTTTTGATAGAAAGATATCGATTTGCTGGCACGTGTAGAACTGCTTCCAAACTTCAAATGGTGAAGCTATCTAGTCTGTACGTCTGCTATCACTATAAAGGATTCACCAATAGGGACGGGTAGATTTTGATAGTCCAGGGCGCAGTCACCAAAGACAATTCACCATGGCAAGTTAAAGTGTCGAAGATCATGGCTCCGTACTATACATGCTCTTTTTAAGCGCTCACAGTGCTTCATTTATTCACATTTTTATGCTCGCTAAGACCGAATTCAACTGTGTCAAGTTATATTAGATTAGATTAGATATACTCGTATTTAAGGAAGTTATACACTGCGACCTGAAAGATCTATTGTGATGTCCCTATTTATTTGAAAGATCAGGATAGTCTCATCTATAAATTTTCTGTCAGGTTAATTTTCGACAGGAATTCATATATTTTGGAGGAATCAAGTTGAGGGATCTTGCTCATATCTAAGTTATATTCTCCAAAACACCTGAGTCTATTATGTGCCAAAGGTCCGCAGTCCGTGATCAGGTGGAGTGACGTTTCAGCAGTTTCTCCACAGAATCGACAGATGGCATCTAAATATATATACCCAACTTGTTCATATGGTAGTGGAGTCTACAGTGTCCGCTTAAAATGCCTGTGATGATTCTTAATTTACTCCGAGACATATTTATTAAGTCCTTAGCTCTTTTAGGATTAAAATCTCCCAGAAGAGCTTCGGACTGTCTTAATCCCGGAAGAGATTTCCAGGTTTGACTTCCTTCTGAATCTGTACACTTCTTCAGCAGACATCCAGAGGTATTGTATGATAGTCCATAGAAGGGTTTAGGGCCGTTGAAATGAGAGACCGCAGCCTTTCTAGCTAAGCTATCAGCCTTCTCATTTCCCTAAGTGAGTGTTTTACTTATATGGAAGTCATACGTTCCCACAAATTAGCGTGACGTCCCTCTGCTTAGTGTTTCATTTATTCCTTTTATCAAATGCAATTTAAACCTTATTTTAAATTATAATATCAAACCAAAGAGGGGACTATCTGACATCTTGAGATGTGGCGGTAGCACCTGAATTGAATCGAATCAATCTAGTTAGTTCCGAGACTATTTATATTTACGAATCTCAAAACTTATTATGAAGTATGAATCAAGAACAATAAACATTTATATAAGTCCTTTCATTCAATTTGGTGAAGTCCTTAACAAAATAAAAACAGTAGTAGAGGTCCATATGGAAACTATATGGTATTTTTGTCTACATTAGTTCCCCCAATTCATACCAAAGAAGAACTTCAATTTAAAACTGAAAATGAAAACCTTTGCAAACATGGAAGATGCTTCTAACCCCGCCTTCGACTTGTTGTCCCACTTAGTGGACTTAATGAGATTAACTTCCCAGCAACTCATTTGCATGAAAACAGCAATTGAAGCTTTACATTTGATGTTTTAATTATGCGATGTTACAACCACACATACAACTGATACTCGTGCCTCAAGAACGGGCACAGTAAGTGATATTCCCACCCACTCCACGTCAGTCACTTTTAATTTGCGTTAATGTTCATTTTGAAAATTTACATTTTACGCACGTCTTCACGGCGATTTCTTCCTCACTCTCTCTTCATCTATCTGTGTACTCGCAGACTGCCGAAGACTTCCAGGGAACTAAGCCAAGGAATTAAGTTCGAAACAATTAAAGTCTTCAGCCCAGAAACTCGAGTGCGGTAAGCGACGAGGAAGGGAGCAAATTACAACATTTTAACATATTTGAACCGACGCGGACGTCGAATTGATAAAGATGTTGAATGCTGCGAGTAATAATGCGGAGGCCAGCATGCAAATGAAGTAGAGAAAATATACATTTCAATTATAGTGAAACATTTCAGTGCTAATTATATGGAAAAAACAGGAGCAAAAATATTGGTGTAAATTGCTTTCCAACCACTAAACTCGTGGTACACAAAAGAGGGGTATTAACTGCCCGGATACAATTCAGTGTAGTCTTTAATTTCCAGAACTCACACAAGCAGTAACATGTTCCATTCCGTTACTATGCCCGCTTCCAAGAATTAACTGCGAGGTGTTCTAACTGGGGCGTGTGTTTTGCCTGCTCCTCTAGTAATGGAACAGTAGGAGTATCTACTGGTGAAATCTGCAGCAGAATATCTCTTCAGATTCTTGGGGTGAATTCTTTATCAAAATTTAAGGGAGACAAACGTGGAAGCCAAATTAAATGAGTGCTGTTATAAAGGTTGATCTATTACGAGCTTAAGGATACGAGTATGATACGAGATGAATAGTTCCTCATAACCGTACCTCAGCTCACAGTTTATCCACAAACCACATAAGTTCTGCTCCTGCTTCTTTGAGTCAGCTCAGAGTAATTAAGATAACTACTTCAGTTTGGAAGCATGTCCATCATGGAAGCATGCCCATAATAAAAAATTGAAAAAACTGGAAATGTGTCATTTTTTTTTAGTTACAGTGCAGCCCCGAAATACATGCGACAATACCTCGGCTGCACTTCAAAAGCATTTGAGATACTTCCTAGGACTCCTCAATACGTCTTCAATAACAAGATCTGCATTTACATCCATGTGAGAGATAGTTTCCGCTAAACTTTCTTCCTGGAGACCATAGATATTCCGGTATATACTAGGATGGTGAGCTTGAATAATAGCGTTTAGATGCCGGTTTGGTGAAGAATAGATTGTTGAGCAATGAAGTCCATTCTTCGCTCAGAGCATGCGGGCAGGTTAATGTGGCTGTCAATTCCAGGGATACGTGTTCGTAAAAGGAAATGGCGATTTTGCTGCTGAGAAAAACTTTCAAATGATTCAAGAAGTCCCTTTTAAATGCAGCAAATTGAGTGGAGTGCAATATAGACAGCTATCATTATTAGGCTGTACGAGTACTTCTGTTGAAACGGTGATGGGACCACCATAAAAGATCAAACTTTATGACCAATTCTTGCAGTCGGAAGTGGACGAAAGTGGAGGGAAGTGGACGGAAGAGGAGGGAAGTGGACGGAAGAGGAGGGAATTGGACGGCAGTTGCGGGAAGTGGGGGGAAGTTCACAATCTTAGTCTAGACGATATATAGTTTGAGGTAGTTTCACCACATACCATATCATGGTACTGCCATACCGATTGAACCAGATAGGTCGGTAGTCCTATTGCCACACGTAAGCTCTTAGTAAATACAATATCCTTAGGCACAGCTGGCAGGCGCTGGTCTAAATTTTCAGGATGTAAAATAGCTAGGCAAACCTGGGCAGAGATAAATGTCAAGCACTCAAAGGACCTAGTGGCTCTAAATAGACAAAGTATAGGTTCCGTGATTAGTGTCCTAACGGGACACTGGACTCTGGCCACTCACGGGTGTATGCTGGGGATTGCCTCTAATGACTTCTGCAGGAGTTGCATGGACGAGGAGGAGGAAGAATCCATTGTACACCTGTTGTGCACTTGTCCAGGGCTGTACAGAAGGAGGCGCACTTTCCTAGGCGACTATTTTCTGGACTCTTTGGGAGATATTACAAAAAAAAAGATAAACTGCTTCATTATAAGCTCCAAATATGCGGTACCACAATCAGGCGGATACCTTCACCACATGCCAAACAACTTATAGATTATATATAACCATAGCGGCCCAACTTACCAGGCCGTGTAATTTAAAAATCTTCCCATATGAATTGGCCATCAAAATCATGAAAATTTGACACCAGGCTTCATTTGGTGGAGCTAAGAAAATTCTTATAAGGTGCTACCATGAGAAGGCTTCTATGTATTAACAAGGATTCTCTAAGCATAATGTACTTTGTCGAGAACTGTTGTTATACTGATCCGCCCAATTTGGAATCTTGTTGGAAAACTATGAAATAAAGTAAAGTGTACCTGAGTTTTTCTGGGCTACGGTACCCTGTATACCAATTGAGAACTTCAATAAAACTAGACCTGTTGATAACTTGTGGGTTATAGCCGTACAAAGCCCTATCTGGGAACATAGTTATATTCTAATAAGGAAAGATAATCGATCATGGGTTGGGGCATAATCCATGGGACATTATACGGCGACCATAGGCATCAGGGGCCATCATAAGGCGACCATAGGCATCATCGAGAGTCCGAACTGCGTCTCCTGTCTGGAGTAATAACAGGACGGCACAGAGAATTTTCTCTGCGTTTGTCCCGCCTTGTCTAGAATGAGGAAGCGCATATTAAGGTAAGATAATTTGTCAATGGATAACGTACATTCCTTATCACTGGACATACATGTGAGATTCATAAAAGAGTCAAAGAAGTTTGTAAAAGTTCCCTTCCCTGTCACAAACTTCTATCTCCCCCTTCTCCCTACTATTTCCAGACTTTTAGTTCAATGGGCATCAATGCCTGAGTGCTTCGACAAGTCCTTCTTGGGTGGTTCTCCAGCCTACCCCAATTCTATCTATCCATCTATAATATAATAAGGAACGTGACTCTGTCCGTAATCAGTTCGAAAAAAATTCTTACCAGGACTCGATCGTTAAATCAAGCCTGGTTTTTATCGGACACTTGCTTTTCGTTTATTTATGTGCCTTTGGTTAGATAATTAGTTACTTAATGGTGGGTGCATCACAGCCTCATTTTGGCCAGGATTGGCGCTCTCTGATAGCACAGAAAGGGGAATTGAGACTCTACTCTACCCCTAGTAATCATTGTAGCCACCAGAGAACACAGAGAAAGGAAAGTCTTTTTCGATGCCAGCGTCCGTAGTGGACACACCACGATTTTGAGTGGATTCACCACGATTTTGAGTGGATTCACCATGATTTTGAGTGGATTCACCACGATTTTGAGTGGATTATTGACCACGATTTTTAGTGGATTCGTGAACAACGTCCGTCTGCTTTATTTCGCTGCTTTGCCGTTTGACATTTAAGTTTCTTTTCTCTGTGTTCTTTGGTAGCCTCCCAGTGCTCTGGACGAGTTTGAGCAGGCTCTTTATTTATGTCCTCTGAACTCATATCATGCAGATCATTAAAGGACTGGCTGCATAGATATCTCCATATGCGTCTGAAGATAGCAGGACAGTGACATAGGAGTACCCTAGGCACTTTTTTTCTTTTCTTTTAACACTTCTCTAATCCTTCACAGTCCCAGTAAAAGGAGTCATGGTCTCATAAACTCATAAAAGTAAACTCATGTAAGTTACATAAAATATTCAAGGAATTTCAGAATAATTCCCGCATCCTTCTGTGACTCTACCGAAGGTTTGGTACTCATCCAGAAACAACTGATTTCAATGCTTCTTGAAAATGTTCCTCATTTAGATTCCTGCTTCTTTTTAAATGTCTCCTTGAATTCATTGAGGGATTTGATGTTTTGAAAGAACCCATAAACTGAAAAGAACGTTTTGGAGTTATTCATATTCTGGCATATTTTAGTGGTATTCGAACGATCAGTCGTTTCTTTCTGCTATAAAATTGACTCATAACTGAGCTTCTTCGGTCATATTAAGCGAGACTTCTTACTTTTTGGTAGGACGACAGACTCTGCAGGGTTAGTCATGTAGGAGGTGATCACGCTCTATAGAAAAGGGACCGCTTTAAAAGCCTCTGATTCAGCTGAACTGATACTCTGCACATATTCCTATCACTTCAGAATAGATAACTACGCATACAGCCTGTGTAGTTAAAATGCTGAATTATGGTCTTTAAAAACGCTTTTTAAGGCTTCAGTTAGTTCAATAAGCAAGGATATACTAATGACACTTTGTTCACTACTTAAAGCTGGTCACTTGCAGAGAAAGTGTTGGGCCTTCATCTACAATTCAACTACAGATGTTGTGCATCTGAGTCTTTTAAGAGACACTCAGGAATATGTAATAAAATAAGACCTCCAAACTGGAACTGTGGCGGAATGATGTCCGAGTGACTTTAAATTAATAGTAAGTAAATTAATTGATATCAATCAGGAGACATTACGAAATACCTGCACAACCCCAACTCCAATAAAATCTTAAATTTCTTGTGCAGCATTTTGTTGCAAGTAGAGTAACACTATTTTTGCTATCAACCTGAGTCGAATTTCCGCACCTGCCCCGGGGGCTATTAACGAGCTCAAAATAAAGCAGAGCAAGGCTCTCATTTCCTGTGCTTCGTGCAGGCTAATGCCAATGGCTCAGTCTAATGAAGGAACACTCTCGTACATCCTTGCTGAATGCTTCGTTTACTGGTACATGGACAACAAGTTCTCGTTATTAAATTATCGCACTCACACACTTGTGTGCGTAGGAACCCGTACGCACACCAAGGATTCCTCAAGCTTGTGTAGCTTCGAAGGGGCGAACACCTCTTTATAATTGCAGTTGGCTTGAAGTTGAGAGGAGCGGAAGAGTAAACGAGGAGTGTGTGTGGAGGGGGTACATGACTACGAGTACGAGTATTTGAAGAATACTTTCAGATCTTGCCGCATAAATGCACGGATATGTTAAATTGCTTCACCGGATAGAAACAAGAGTGAACCTGGTGAAGTGTGCAACAGTGTGTCAGTGTGTGAGTGTGTGTGTGTGAGTGTTGGCGCAAGCAGCTGCGGCTTCAATGAACATGCAACGCTGCAAGGAGATTGGTTTAATTCTTGTGTTATTTATTTTGAAAATTTATCTCTACTAAAATATTTATAAATATTAATATGCAGCAAAGCAATTGTGGAAACTTAATAGACTTACTTACGGCATGCAGCTGTAAGCAAAAGTACTCAGTGACCCAGTAGGAAATGCTGAAGGATGCTCATCCAGGATGCCAGAAACTGACATATAACGCTGATAAGTATGTGAGAAGCAGTACTGATCTTTCTAAGAAATGATGGGGTTATCTGCAATGACATGTTTAATGACATGTCATGTGCTATGTAAGCAGCTGTTAAATAACAACTGTATAGATAACTGAGTGTAAATCTGTTAACTTGCAAATTGTGGTTGATTATTACGGAGCAATGACACTTACGATGATATGTCATTGGTGGTGTCAGTGCGTGGAATAAGCAGAGTTAAACTGTATTACAGAATTTTAAAGTAACTTAATCAAAAAGTGTTTCTTTCCAGTTCTGACGTGTTTCATGACATGTCATCAATTGTGTCAGTAATGAAAACTTTAGTCGCAACTGGCTTCGACTCAATTCCTTATATCAACTAGAGTCAGCTTATCAAAACTGCTACATAGTAAGAAGCTGTCGTCTGTAATATCAAATAACCATGATTTTATCGATGACTTATAATGGGCCGAGTCAACAACTGTCATACGCTACGTCAAATATTTTACAACCTCTTAAAGATAACTTGTTTCATCTTGTTTCATTAATCAATGGTCTCAAGACTGTGGGCTGTCATCTGCGCTATCAAATGGCCAAGATTTTGTCAATGATATGTCATGAATTACGTCACCAGCCGCAATAGATATCGCTGAGTAATTTACGCACCTTCTACACATTATGATGTCCAGGGTTAATAAGTCGAGGAACTCTGGACAGCTGTCCTTCACTAGGTAGTTATAGAGCTCTTCTGAATGATCCTCGATTGAGATGACTTTTGACTAAAAAGAAACTTTGAGAGCTGTCATCTGTAATGTCAAATAGCCATGATTTCATCGATGATATGTCATGTATTACCCCAGCATCTACACATCAAGATGTCAGGTAAATAAAAAAAATAAATAAATAATGCGAGGAACTCTGGACAGCTGTCCTTCCCTATGTTAGGCAGGTATAAAACTCTGCGATGACATGTAATATGCCGAGTCAGTCGTAACTCAATGACCCTCGACTGATGACGTTTCCTTAAAAGTAGAGACTTTGAGAACTGTCATTTGAAATGTCAAATAGCTATGATATCATCGATGATATGTCATGTATTACCCCAGCAACTGAAATAGTTGTCGCGGAGTAATTTACGAACATACGTATCATGATGCCAAGGATCAATAATTCGAGGAACCCTGGCCAGCTGTCATTCACCATGTTATGCAGGTATAAAACTCTACGATGACATGTATTATACCAAGTCAGTCGTTACTCAATGACCCTCGTCTGCAATGACCTTTTGTGGCGCGTATCAGGAAAATCAGAGGCTTCAAAGCTGTCATCTGGAAAGTTCGTCACGACATCTTTCTATGACCTGTCATTTGAAGTGTCAGTAAAAAAATGATCGCTTACAAATATGAGTTATACTTCCTGATACTTACCTCTGTAACGAAAGAGCAGCGAGCAGCCAATGTAGTGAATGAAATCTGCCTTTCCTACTGGGAAGTGTTGTGGAATTATTTCATAAAATACTTGAAAGTTTCTTACAGAACATGATCCGTTGCCGGTTGAAGATTTCATTCTTTTAATGCTAAGAATTGCGCAAATTAAAATGGACGCTCTGGTGGAACACGTGCTGCTGTTCCCAGTTGCTTCCAGCTTAAACTTTAAGCAAGTGTACGCATGCAAGCACGTAATTTGTTTATTGTTCTTGGCATTAGTTGGAAGCTGTTCTACTTAAAATCTCCCCTTGCGGAAATTCATACTCATTTGTATAAATTCATACGTACATTATAATGCGCTTTTTGTTGTGAATCCTTAAAAATTGTGTGTGCAATTTGAACATTTTCGTTCATTGTTGCACTTTCTGTGAATTGTATTTCGATTTTAGATTGAAGCTTCTTATTGAGTTACACCTACTTACAGGCACACTACTATAAACAATACTATGACTTGTATTCAGTTTGCCAGGAAGTTTGTTATATACTTAAACAAACCACCCTAAGAAACCACGCACACACAAAAGGAAGTTAATTCTAGTGAGCAGTCCCTTACAAATTCATAGAAATTCGAATTAAATATACTAAATTCGAATTAAATATACCATCCCGGATACGTGTTTTCCTCCCACACAATTTCCCTCAAGAGTTATAAGTTTGGTCTGATACTTCCCGATTGTGCAGGTGTGGTAACTTAGAATCAGATAGAGTAGGGAAACTGAGGGATTTGCATTTGAATTTCTTTGAATAATTTGTTTTTTCACTATAAAAATAGTAAAAAGATCTCAAGGACCGGAAAGTGCTCCAGGTGGGAAAACTCTGTACTCATGTAAACAGTGTCTTTGGCAACATTGTTTATGACTATGATTTTTGTAACCTACCTCTGTTCCCCTCAACAACCTACAAATTGCTGAAGATCGCGGCCAAAAACGGGAAACAAACCAAACAAAACATATGTCATAAGTTGTACCACACAACTATACTAGAACTTTCTCTTCGTGTTCACATATTCAAGATTACCGTTTTCTGATGCTCAAAAACCAGAAGTATATGTAATGTTGTTGTTGAGCTCACGAACTGATCTGATTCTTTGATCATATCTAATTTAGATGTGGTATTTAAAAGTACGCGTATATAAGTATAACCCATGTTATGATCAGTCTTTGCATACCTTTCCTGTTCATCCCCTCCTCAAAGGTATACAAAAGCTGATCATAACATGGGTTCTCAATATGCTGAAAAACAGAACAATAATCTTTGAAACAGGGGCAGAAAAGTTAATTGTCAGGTCAGCCAAAGGATGTCCTCAGGGAGGCGTCCTATCACCACTCCTTTGGTTATTGGTTGTTGACGAGGTCTTACAAACCCTCAATGACCTCGGATACAAAGTTCAGGGCTTTACAGATGATGTGGTAATTATGCTCAGAAGCAAGTTTGACTCAACTATAACAGATTGCTTGCAACTAGCTCCTGAAATCACGCAAAACTGGTATCAGGAATAAGGATTATCGATAAATCCGAATAAGGCAAACGTGGTACCCTTCACCAGAAGAAGGAAACTACATCTGGGGACCTTAAGTTTAAAGACCACGAACTTAACAATGTCCAATGAAATGAAATATCTGGGAGTAATCCTAGACAAAACTCTAACTTGGAAAAGCCATTTATCATACATAACAAGTGAGGCTTTAAGAGCAACCTACGCCTGCCAGAGGCTGTACGGTAATTATGGGGACTACTTCCAGAAATTATGGCGTGCTCATATAAAACAATAATAGTACCAATGATCACCTACGCTTCTTTGGTATGGTGGCCAAAAGTTAATCAAACAGAGGCTCAGATGACCCTTAACAACATTCACCGAAAAGCCTGTTTGAGTGTGACAGGAGCAATGAGAACGTGCCCCTCACTAGCTTTGGGAATGATCACTGAACTGACTGCTCTACACCTTGTAGTTAAGAGGATGGCAGCCAGAACCGACCTAAGGCTACCTAATCTAGCCCATCTTAAAGAAGGCAACCTAACGGGGCATGCAAAGATTCTGGAAACTGTCTGGAATTCTCCGTGCCTCATGGTCTTCGACAAGATGGACAGAAAATTTGACTTTTCCAAGCACTTCAAAGTGGTCATCAGTGACCGGTCAGAGTGGAGAAGCAATGAAGAAATAATAAAACAGGACTCTCAGTTGTGGTATTGATGGGTCCAAAATAGAAGATAGCAGTGCTGGAGCTGGAATTGTAAGGCCAAATTTCCAAAAAGCAATTGCAATGGGAAAAACAGCTTCCATTTTTCAGGCGGAGGTCCACGCTTTAGAGTTATGTGCTAGAGAATGTCTACGCAGGGGTACACGCAACAGCAAAATATACTTTCTCTCAGATAGCCAGGCAGCTCTGAAATCATTAATAAACTTCTCAATCCAATCCAAGCTGGTCTGGGAATGCTCTAAACTCCTCAATTCCCTAGCAGCGAGAAAGTCTGTTACGCTAATGTGGGTACCGGTACATGAGGAACACGAAGGCAACGAAATGGCGGACTCTTTGGCTAAAAGGGGCGCAAGCACTCCCTTAATAGGTCCAGAACCCTTCTGTGTGGTAAACAGCAGTTTCACAAATAACTTGTTGTGCGAACAGGAAAAACGAAGTGTGCTGAACTACTGGAGAGCCCAAAAAGGCATGCGGCAGTCGAGACAACTCATTGACCCTGAACACATTAGGGTAGATACTGCTTAAACCTCAGCAGAAATGACATCAAAATCTATACTGAACTTTTCACAGGACATTGTAGACTCAATTACCACCTGAAAAAAATAGGCGTGGTGGAAGACGATTCCTGCCGACTCTGTCAAGAGCAGCAGGAAACAACAGAACATATTCTATGCACTTGCCCAGCGGTGTCAAGATGCAGACTTAACTACCTAAGCAGTGGGTTCTTATCTCCAAATCACCTAGTCAAAATGAAGCCCGCAGCAGTTATTATAGATTTATAAATAGTCTAGGACTGTTTCAGTTGGGTACGAGGCTGCACAATAGATCTCTTAGGTTGCCGTGTTCTTTTAGCCTGTGAATAATGAGATTAATCTATATGGCAAAAACAATCTTCACGAACTTATCCTGATGAACAATAATATATTTAATGTACAAAGAGCGCCGAGTCTTCTATGTGACCCTGAGCCTGCAATCGCTGAGGAACTATACTCTCTTCCAAACCTTCCTCCAAAACTTTTGGAGCGAATATCGTCAATCGATGAAAGCTTAAATTGGAATCAGCTCTGGTGGAACAAAATGATTGATTTTCGCAACCAGGAAGTTACCGTCACGATATTTCTTAGGGATAGGGATCTTTTCTTAGCTAGAGGACCATTAAAGCATACTCAAACAGAACTTAACTTCAGCACACAAGGTCAGAGCGTCATAGGAGTGGTTTCGTTGTTATTTGTCTGATTTCATTATATCACTCTATTTGCCGGACCTGACACAAATACCCCTGAAGAGTAAGGCTGGATCTAAGCCTAAGCCACAAAAGTCGAACTCTTTGAATTGAATGTAGTGAAGCAGATGAAAAAAATTTGTGCCCAATGTAATGGACCCCATCATACAAAAAGTTAAGAAAGCCTATGTAGCTAGTTGTGCATGAGGAAAGTGGGCACTTGGAAACCGATTAATATATACCACTCGATGTATGTTCTTTCCGGAGGCCTCGCTCTGTACCAAATGGACTATTGTAAATAGACCATATTGCCTTTCAAGGCCGCTAGTGGGCCGACTATGCGGCGTAGTCGATTACATGTTTGTGAATTAAGGCAAAAGCGCATGTTTACTGTAGTGGCGTTGCCAGGAGAACCACCGTAGAAAGTGGTATCCAAGCTCTCATGATTAGTGCAACTGTCCGCAGAAGTCTTGTTAGAGATAAATACTTTAGTCGGATGGACTCAGTTCGCATGGATATGTGCATTTGAGTGGAGTTTTATATTCGGTGGAAACGTGATTTATATCTATATATGTGTATTAAAATTGAGGTGAGGCCAGGTGGACTTAGGTTGCTTAAGCCCTGATGAACCTATCTCGTCAAACTCATAGGTGGCTTACTGAACTGGCGATATAGCTTATGAACACGGCGCAATCACTAAGATTGTTCATCGTGCTTACATGATTATAATTGTTCTGGCAGGCAACTGGTCAGGTTTTTCCAATACGATTAGCCACGAACGTTTTCCACCAACTCAGATCTCCGCGTATCCAGGGGAGGACATTTAAACTTATTTTCCAATAAGATTAGCCTCGAACGTTTTCCACCTATTCAGATCTCCGTGTATCCAGGCAGGACATTTAAGTTTCCCTTGTTAGCTTTGTATGTTAACTTATTTAAGATTATCATCAAATTCTGTGTGTTCTGGTTATCCTATAATAGTAAGATTCCAATCTTACTGCTTCGTAGACATGTTAACAAATAATCGGAGTGTGCGAAAGAGATACTTATATGAAGACTTTTACTATATATGAATTATCGTCCATTCTTTCTTGCTGAAGAGACTTCGTGGAAGCTGTGTGTCATCTCATTAAACAGTGTACCAAGGGTATAATATCCATAACTATTCAGTCTCCAATGCAATTGACTGAGAATAATCAACATTTTGTTATCAAGGATATTCTACAATCAAGTAAAGTCAAGTACCTGAAACTTTGCTTAAAAATGAACCATTTCAATTTCCAATAATGTAAAAAAGATTTATGACAAAAGTCGCTCCGACACTCCCACCCCCAATTGAATGGTTGCCTAAGAAAATCATATGAGTTGGAAACTTCCACGATGAAGTGTACCCGTTTTGTCCAAATACACCCCTAAAATATGGAGAACACTTGTGACGCAATCAGGCTAGTTTTGGAAGCCAATTCAGCTCACCTTTAAACAACATTATTCCTCTCGTAGAGATTTCGTGCCATCGCCGCCTTCGACCGATGATGAGTAATGCTCCATACACATAGATTCAGGAATTTCTATTAGTGCAGCCATCCAGACCATAACTCATCTCGTTACTAGTTCACAGCTGAAAGGTGCAGACAACTTTTCGCGCAGTTTTAAAATATGAGCTAGAAAAGTTTTTGTATAATTTTAACTATGCAAAGAAAGTTTTAAGAGGATTAAATGGCAGGGAGACCCGTGCAACAAGCAGAGTCAGCGCTACGGAGGAGCAAAATTGATTTAAGATACTCGTACTAGAAGAAACTTTTAAAAGCATCCACGTTCCTGCAGTAGTTCCTTCAATTTACGAGTAGTGTGGAGTACTCTAAAACATTATTAAATTTTGATGGGATAATCGAGTTGCTCGTTTGAGCTTTGTTGCTGCAACTCGATTTTAGAGTTGAGAGCCAAATGATTTTAGTTAAACTTTAAATATTGAAAATTATGGGTTAGCTGTGAATTAAGGGAAATGAGAATGTAGCAGTTGAGTAGTCTGATAATTAGCCGGTTCGAACTTTGCTGGTATTAAATCATAACTGACCAATGAGCACTTTTCTTACATGACTCAAATCAATTTTATCCCCTGGACTAATTTTTAAATGAGGCGCCAAGTAAAAATGATCCAAAAAAGAACTTTATCAGAACTGAGTATATTTCTTGACTATATTATTCGATATCAGACTATAACATATTATCCTCAAGTGATCGCCAACTAGTTATCAGTCGGCTGTCTTTTACAACCAACTTATTCTAAAACAATCTTTCTGAACTGCTTTATATAGTTTTGTCATACAATGTGCCTAATAGTTTCCTTCCCATGTATACCAAATTTTCAATTATAACATTAACTCAGTATCCACTAGCGACGCTTATTTATTTTTTCATATCAGGTCCTTGGCAAGATCCCCACCACCTTATATAAGTAGAATTTTCAACTTACTCAGGATGAGTTTCTGCTATTCAGGAAATGTCTACCTAATTCTAAAAAGGTACGCATGACCCGCTGGGATACAGCTTTGAATGAAACGTAAGTAACCCAATCAGCGATTCTTATTAGAGCCAACAGCATAACCTCCAACCAATTCTCCAGAGTATACCCTCAGACTCTGATCTTTGAATTCCTGGTTAAGAACCAATGGAAGTCCTCTAAGAATATTCCCTCAGACTCAGATATTTGAATTCCCAGTTAAGAACCAATTGAAGTCCTCTAAGAATATTCCCTCAGACTCTGGTCTTTGAATGCCTGGTTAAGAACCAACTGAAGTCCTCTAAGTATATTCCTTCAGACACGGATCTTTGATATTCTGGCTAAGAACCAATTGAATTCCTCTAAAAATATTCCCTCAGACTCTGATCTTTAATTCCTGGTTAAGAACCAAGTGAAGTCCTCTAAGAATATTCCCTCAGACTCTGATCTTTGAATTCTTGGTTAAGAACCAACTGAAGTCCTCTGAAAATATTCCTTCAGACACTGATCTTTGATATCATGGTGAAGAACCAATTGCATTCCTCTAAAAATAATCCCTCAGACTCTGATCTTTGAATTCCTGGGTAAGAACCAATGCAAGTCCTCTAAGAATATTCCCTCAGACTCAGATCTTTGAATTACCAGCTAAGAACCAATTGAAGTCCTCTAAGAATATTCCCACAGAGTCTGATCTTTGAATTCCTGGTTAAGAACCAATTGGGTTCCTCTGAGAATAATTCTTCAGACTCTGATCTTTAATTCATGGTTAAGAACCAACTGAAGTCCTCTGAAAATATTTCTTCAGACACTGATCTTTGATATCCTGGTTAAGAACCAATTGCATTCCTCTAAAAATGACCCCTCAGACTCTGATCTTTGAATTCCTGTTTAAGAACCAATTCCTCTAAGAATATTCCCTCAAGCTTAGGTTAAGAAACAATTGAAGACTTTATAAGAATATTCCCTCAGATCTAATCTTGATATTCTGCTTAAGAACAAATTTAAGTCTTCTGAGAATGTACCCGCAAACTTTGGTCTTTGATTTCGTGGTTAAGGACCAATTTAAATCCTTTAAGAATATTCCCTTAGATGTAATCTTTGATTTCCCGTTAAAGAACCTATTGAATTCCTCTTAGAATCACTTCAAATAGTTCTTTATCAAGAAATCAAAAAAATAGTCTATAAAGAAATCACTCCAAAAATTGTCCATAATAGTCTCTTCTTTAATTTCATGGTAAACAACCAAGTGAAGTCCACTGAAAATCACTTCCAACTGTTCTTTATCAGGATATCAAAGAAAAATCTCTGTAAGAACATTACTAAAGTGTTTCTCAATAGACTTAAAATGATTCTTTATCAATTCCTCAACATTTTGCAAATCATAATCAGAATAATCCTTGAAGTTCCATTAAGGAACCAACAGGCCATAGTCTGTATTAATCCCGATCCTTCTGATCATGAGACGAATCCTGATCATGAACCGAATTCTGATCATGAGACGAATTCTGATCTTGAGACGAAGAGGAAATCAACCTAGCAGGACAACTTAGGATGATTCGTACCCTTTGAAATTGTCATATACATTGTTTTCCGGGGTTTGAGGAATACTGAGGGTGATGAAGCTGCAGTATACTACAATGAACGAATATACGAATTGGGCTTTCTGAGATGAAGGGGTTTTGTCCAGTTCAGATGTGTTCAACGTTAGTAACAAATTGTACATATGGACGTTAGTAGCTCTCCTGGGTTCTTAATACGCATGAATTTGCTGAGTCCCTAGTTGAGTTGATGTGTTACTTCCTTCGTGATTAATTAATTATCCATTGTGATATGAAAAGTCAACGTGATTTTCTTATATTCGATTAGATTACGTAGTAGATTACTGGCTAACATATCTGTTAGGTCCTTAGCGATACGAAATTATTGTCCATTTAGGATAGTTAGCGTAGGTTAGGTCTGGCTGACCGAATAGACCACAAATAGATCTGTTAGGTCCTCAGCGATACCAGATGAGTGTCAATTTAGGACTCAACTTCTTCGACTTGATCGCGTGTCACTGTCGACAACTGTGTCGGTTTTGACCGGCCACTCCATACTGGGACAGCACGCAGAAAGGCTCGGCCTAACCTCAAACGATTTTTGGCTGTGGTTCCGAGGAGGAGGTCGAGACGGTTTTCCACCTCTTATGCCACTGCCCATCCTTGAGCAGAAGAAGAATTCGCAGCTTTGGTGCCCCATTTCTTACTGGTTTTACAGAGCTGTCATCCTTTAATATAAGGGACATAGCAAAATTCATCAGAATGGCCGCGACATAATGGAGGAGTCGTGCCTTTCCCGGCGCTGACCTTGCACTGACTATCACCATCATAAGAGAATCACCCAAGTAAGAGAACTTTTTTGCCAGTGCTTCAATGGCGCCACACCGTGGTATTACAATGGGCCATTATGTGTGCTCAAGTGTGCTTTTGGCAAACTAGCCGGCGACTACTACCCACCTAGGACTCGCGGAAGTAGACATCATTCATTATATTAGAGATAAGCATTGCCTATCAAAGGAGCTCCTATGTCGTGTTCGTCGAGAAGTTTGGCCAAGAAATATGACTGATTACAGCACCGTCTTTTATCCCTATTTCGCATACTAATGCAATGGGCATGTACGCTTACTTAAACCAGACCTTCTGGGTTAAGGAGATATGAAAGGTTTAGCGCGTGGTTGATCGTATATCCGTGCTCCAGGCATTGCTCGGTGTTGTTTTATTCCTACAGGAATTCAGTTTCGTAGGTATAACCAGATGTTGTTTAATGTCTATGGGACCAGTTTCTCAGCTGTTGTTCGGTGTTGTTTACTGCCTCTGGGAATCCGGTTTCTCAGGTGATGTTAGGTGTTGAATTCCGAAGGGAATCCAGTTTCTTTGGTGTTGTTAGGTATTTCATTCCTCCGGAAATCCATTTTCTCAGGTGTTACTTAATGCATCTGGGAATACGGTTCCCAGGGTGTTGTTTATGCCAATGGCAATCCAGCTTCTCAAGTGTTGCTTGAAGTTATTTAATTCACATGGGAATCGAGTTGCTCGGCTGTTGTCTAATTCCTGCGGGAATCCAGTTTCTCCATTATAAACTAAGATTATACCCCGAAATTGGTTTCTCCCGACCTCATTTGGTGGTGTCCATTTAATATGCCACTTATATTTACCATGTGCGTATACATATGTTTGCAAGCAGACAGAGGCGTAGTCTGTATGTAAGGAACAACTTACTCGAAATCGACTCCTCACAATAACGAAAGTTGTCACTAATTATAAATTATCTTATCCTATCAGAACATTGGGAATATTTGTCGGTACATGGAAGGCTTCACAGCATTTGTATGTGATGGCACATACATTTGAACTTCTTTTTAATAGACTCCTTTAGTTTGCTTTTCCTTTTGATTACTTCAATTGTCCGGACACAAATCGCTTTTGATCCTTCAACATTTCAGTAAATTTGCTGCAAAGTGGGAAGTTTCAGTTTTTTTCCTTTGTCTGATGCTGTCAGCCACAATTCTTCGACAAATATTATTTTACGCCAAAGTGCATTTGTTCGCCATTAAACTCGCAAGTACAATGAACGAGAACACAAAACCTCGCGCAGACTTTGAAGAGCGCATATTTACAAATCGAAAATAAAAGTAAAAAAAGAAACCAGCAAGAATATTGCAAAGATTTTTACTTTGTTGTTGTTGTTGTTGTTGTTGCTGTAGTTGTGTGGAAATTGTCGCGCTATGAATAGTTTAGCGCAGCGCGAATTGTCGTTTAGCCGCCGCGTCTGGGTGTGCCGCGGAAAAATTGTTTAGTGTCTGCAAACTTTTGAGTGCTCTGGCTGCGTGCTCTTTTTTCTGCGCATTGTTCGGCGGCAATTAATGCATTTCGCATTTGTTGCGCGTTTGCTGCGTGTGTGCCATGCCAAAATTCCGCCGGTCCGCCGAGTTGTTAAATTTCAAAGCATATCGCGCAAATTTACAATGCACTTTTCACAAAGTAGGAACGCCCCAAACATGGCAGACGCTCTGGAGCAACTTATGCAGCAGTCGAGTTTAAAGACAAATTAATTAACGGCGATTTAGTTTACTGAATAAATCTGTGCTGGAATTGTGACCATAACTTCGCTGCTTGGGTCATTCCTTTCATTAAAGTAAGAGGGATAAAAGATTGAAATCTCTCAGATCTTTCTCGATATTATTATGAGAGTGGTCTCTGCAAGCTTCTAAAAGAAACAAAAGATTGATGTGTCTCAGACCATTCTGGATAATGTCCCAAAGGACTCTATAAGCTTCTAGCAAGGATAAAATATTGAAGTCTCTCAGTCTATTCTGCATAGTATCCCAAATGTCTCTGTAAGCTTCTAACAGGGATAAAAGACTGAAGTCTCTCAGATATTTCTGGATAATATCTCAAAAATCTCGGAAAGTTTCTCGAAGGGATAAAAGACTGAAGTCTCTCAGACAAGCTGATTAATATCCCAGAAGTCTCTGTGAGTTTATCGCAGGATAAAAGACTGATGTCTCCCAGACCATTCTGGATAATATCCAAAAGGTCTCTGTAAGCTTCTAGCAGAGATAAAAGACTGAAGACTCTCAGATCATTGTGAATAATATCCCAGAGGTCTCTGTAAGTTTATCGCAGGATAAAATATTGATGTCTCTCAGACCATTCTGGATAATATCCCAATGGTGTTTATAAGTTTCTCAAAAGGAAAAAACATTGTCAGTCTCTCAGATATTTCTGGATAATGTCCCAAAGGACTCTATAAGATTCTAGCAAGGATAAAATATTGAAGTCTCTCAGACAAACTGGATAATATCCCAGCTTCTATCAGTCTCTCACAATCATCGACAGGGCCACCTGCAAGGAAGAGATTTTGGGTATCAAACACACTCTCAGGAGTTTGAAACTAAAACCATTAATTTGGTTTAATATATCAACCAATCTATTTAAAAGTTTTATTCAGCTCGTCACCCCACTTCTTCCCCCTCCACCGTTAGGAAAATTCTGCGAGAGACCTTCTTCACCGAAATATGAGTTTCACGGAGTCTCTCTTAATATACTATAATAAACTAAAGCCTTCATCTCGCCCAAGAGGACACTACAATACCGTTGCAATCAGCAAAGTCCAACCTCGGTATTTCCAGAGCTATATGCAAGCTTCAAATAAATACATCTTCTTTACAGACAGCGAGAAAGTGACGGTCTGAATAAGCAGATGCTGGTCTGGGGGAGTAGAATTAAGAATAGCTGGACAATATATGTCAAGGCCTAAAAAGATCTGCAATCCTGGGTGTAGAATGAAGAATAGCTCGACAATATATATCAAGCCCTAAAAAGAGCTACAATCCAGAAGTAGACAAAATAGAGGTACCGTCATAAGGATCTTAACTAGACCCTGGTCCCTGGCTACTCATGACAGGAGGCTGGGAATCACCTAAAATGAATTTTGCAGGAGTTGTACCCAAGAGTCCATCGAACAATTAATCTGTACCTGGAACGAGAAATACTTTCCTGGACTCCCTGGGGGACATTTCACATGAAAGAATAGGATCCTTCAATGGCTTTATCAAAAGCTTCAAATGGCTGGATATTTAAGTAGGAATGTGACTTGAATATCATGCGGTATTACAAAAGGCGAATCCAGTCCTAAGTTGTGCTTTTAGCAGCTGCTCAACTTAGCTACCTACTAAAGCCTTCATCTCCCGTTACTTTGTCTTCGACCAAACCAGTATGGTTAGTACTACCAGCAAAAGGTTATCATTCAATCAAATCGGACGAAATTGGTTGAAGATGGATAAGGTTGAAAAACTCCACCAATTTTTATGCTCTCGTAGTGAGTTCAGGATAAAGGTCTTAAGCAGACCTCTCTGTGATACACTCACTGACTTCTCAACTAGCAGAGTTAATGAAGAACACAATAAAAGATCCACGAGTAGCTTCATTCAACAGGATTTATGTATGCCAAATATTTTAATTTGACAAATTATCTTTGGAGTTTCACAAAGGACTTTTAGGTTTGTACTAAATAACAGGAAAAGTTTTCCATGTAATTATACTGAAATCAAATTGCTGAAATAAGCGTTAAAAGTCCTTTAAGAGAAGGATTTAATTCCATTAAATTTACCTGCATCTCCAAGTTTGATAAGTTCTCCAAATTTATATCTCTATATGACAAGTTGACTTGATAAGGTTCGAAATTTGTAGGCAAAAATTATGTGGGGATATGGAACCCAGGACTATTATATGATAGATTAGGTTACAGTGTAACCATTATACTAAGGCTTGCAAGATCCTTTGCGGTGCTAGATGGGTATCAATTTAAGAGTCGTAAAATAGACCTATAAAAAGAGAGACGCCCTCAGAGTTATTTAATAGCGAAACTATTCCTAGTGCGAAACTATTCCCTGTCTAGTCTCTCAAACCATGGAGCTCCTAGATGTGCCAGGCACGCTTTTGAGATTGCGTGAAATAGGCACAGGAGATGCACCAAGTTTCCTTTGCATCCTGCTCCGCACATTTCCTACAATCGTCGTTGTACGTAAGTTCCATCTTTTCAGCGTGTACCCCCTTTATAGCGTCAGTCCTCTCGTTTCTTTCTATGTTCTTGTGAGGGAGCTCCTAGATGTGCCAGGCATGCTTTTAAGATTGCCTAGCATAGACACAGGATATGCACAAAAGTTTCCTTTGTACCCAGTTCCGCACATTTCCTACCATCGGCGTTGTTCGTAACGTCCATCTTTTCAGCGTGTACCCCCTTTATAAAAACGTCCGCGCAGTCGTTTCCTTCTATGGTCTTGTGATGGAGCTCCTAGATGTGCCAAGCATGCTTTTGATATTGCGTGGCATAGACACAGGATATGCACAAAACTTTCCTTTGTACCTTAAGCCGCACATTTCCTACCATAGGCGTTGTTCGCAAGCTCCACCCTTCAGCGTGTACCCCCTTTATAAACGCGTCCGCGCATTTGTTTCATTCTTTGACCTTTTGCCATGGCACCCAATAGACGCACAGCCGCTGGTTGGTGACCAGCCCATTCATTTCTTGATGATACTCAGGATGAAGTTATAGCTTTAATCGCAGCCTGACCATCTACGATATGTAGATATTTTTTAAGCAAACTCTTCGGCTTTCCTAGCAGCAAAAACTTCCCCTTGAAAGGTACTGCAATAATCAGGGTCCTGAATGGCTGTCTGATGTCTAGTTCAGGGCTCTATACGCCTGATCCAACACCGTCTACCATTTTTGAGCCGTCCGTGAACAGGTTGAAACATTTAACATTCATTCCACTTTTTCTTTAACATCCATCCCTCCTTTTCGATAGATTGCTTTTTGGAAAGCTGCGAATAGGAATCACATAGACTGAGTTGACAGTGAGACTCCGACCTACAGAACGATGACCAAACGATCGGACAGGGAAGTGTTTGGTGGCCAACAAGCTTCCCGCAGAATTTGCTGCAAGGCTTTCCGCAAACAAAAAAATTGGGGGTAGATTGAGTATGGTGATGAGGGCTGCCGTCGGTATACTTCTTACGGCCCCCGTCACACGAAGTGCCGCACATCTTTAAACTCTTTCCATAGGTTTGCAGTAGGTTTTCTTTCTAACGTTAGTATACCACACCAGAATAGCATAGAGCAATATTGGTCCAAATATGGCTGTATAGCACCAATGCATCAGAGAGCGAGATAGCCTCCAAGTGCATCCAAGCATCCTTCTGAAAGCAATTAGAGCATTTGTAGTATATAATATATTTATTCAAGAGTGTTATATACAGCGACCTGAAAGATCTATTGTTATGTAGTATATAATAAATTGATTCAATTTGTGTCCTATCAGTTTCCCTTATATAATTCTCATGACCTTGACTCCCATACGGGTTTGACAACACACGTCTCTGCCAGTTCTATTGAGGGCCTTGTAACTCTATAGCAATAACTTTGAAGATATACTAAGAAGTGAGCTTCTCTGTATGAAATATCTTCCTCACCCATCTCTTTAAAATATCTTAAAAATCTCATAAACTTCATGCACCTTAAAAAAAGAGAGTTTTGAATTTCGCCAGGAACACCAGCACACAGTAAGTACCCCAGCTATATCACACTGAGCTACTGCACTTTTTTTCTAACGGGGTCCGCAGGATTTTTGCTAATGCAATTTTCGCATTTTTCAATTTCCTTCCTCGTTTTTTACACGTACTTAACTGCAGTGAGAGGACTTGCTGTGGAAGTTGAAACTGCCGGCAAAAAAAGTGCACTGACAACTGCAAAAAGACTGTCCACACACACACCCATACGCACCAGGACCTGCTCCCTCCTTAATACATTTTGTCAAATCATAAATCAACTGAAATACTTGTATAGTTGGCAATGCACTTCCTCGTTGGTGCCGCTGCCAACTTTGCAAATGCAACGCGATTTTCGCAGATCCCGTGCTTTTATAAGGGTTCAGGTTCAGCACATTTCTACAGTTGGCAATTCAGATGGTCTGGATAACTTAATGCAGTCAGTCGTAGTTACTTCTTAGCAAGAGGAAAAAAATGTCATTGGGACAAAATTTAAAAATTAATGATATGAAAAATTGAATGAAACAGGATTTTTACGAATGTCTTTAATAAAAGGTCAATTTTTAATGCTTGATTCCATAAGAAATGCAAAGGAATATTAAATTGGAAACAAGTAGAAGAGAAAGTATGAACAAGATTTTATATATATGCACTCTTATCTATATAAACTGTATATCATCATTTGATCTTGTTGGGAATCTACAGTCTGTTCAACGAGAGAAGGGTTCTAGGATACATTGGAATCAAACCAGAATCCTCAATCTCTCAACGTCTTCTCAATCTAATCAGACAGTATTTGGAAATTGTGGCCGCGGTTATCATCAGTTTCTGTGACCTGTGTAGCTAAGTTATAGAAAGCTTATGAAACTACCCAATTTGAATAACTTCTGCAGAGGGGCTCAATCCTTCATTGCGGAACATTTGTCTAATACTCGGTAGAAAATAAGACTACCGAGGAGAAGTTTGAAGGATTGTCTTGAAGACCTTAAAAAATCGAATATACTTTATAGTAAGCTGAAAAGGATGCTAGAGTTGAGAACTGTGATTGAAGAAACTAAGCAGTGGAATTAGCTAATTATATATATCAACCTAACATACTCCACCAACACCAAGCATTTATGTATGGACACCCATTAACGCAAACATCGGCGTCCCTTGAACTTTCCCAAGCCGTTTAATTGCCTCCGTAGATTTAGCCCACCGAATAAGTGCAGAAGAGCCACTTTACGGCTACAACAATTACTGTGTACAGTTAGAACATCACTTAAGAGGTGATGATATAAAAGATAGTTCCCTTAGACTCTTCTGAAAGTCCAAGTTCAATGCATGCTCCATCATCAATGCGTTCTATTTGTGGCCTCCTAGACTAATTACTCTCAAGTCTGATCTGCAAGTATTTATCCATTGGAGAGTTTTCGACGTAAAGTTCTGGTTGGAATAAATCGCTCAGTTTTCTTTCTTCTGTAATAAGCCATCATTTTGTTTGAGGAAGATTTACAGGGAACCTTCAACATGTAATTTATGGAACTTTAAAAACATGGACTGCACTTGATCAGAAATAGTGACGTACAGTCTATTCGATAAGACATTAGCGGTAATAATTCATAGTAAAAGTGTATAAATAACTATCTCTTTCGCACATTGCGACTATTTGTTTACATGTCCTCGAAGCCAATATCATATCCGTATTGCGTTCTACTTCATTAAGAGAGAACGTTTGACGAAATAAGTTGTATACGCGAAGCGGTATGAGGCCGTGTTTTTATGCACACACCCGAAAGGACCAAAAATATCGTATTCTGCCGCAGCTAATACAATTAAGAAGTCGGAATACTTCGTGAAGAAGAGAATGAAATGGTACGAAGAAGCAAAAAACGTAGTTAACCTTCCAGAAGTTGAGAGCAACTTCTAGCGGGCGGGATAAAGTGATTTTGAAGCTGTTCGAGCATAATCCCAATCTGCGACTATTGGAATCTAAGGAAAAACTTTTCAAAAGTTGAATTAACAACAGTCTTCACACAATCAGCCATCGTTTACGCCAGACAAAGGTCAAATTTGACGTTACAGCCCCGAAACCTTTGCTTACGGTGGACCACATAAACAACGAAGGACTTGTGCAAGTGAAACGAGTAATCTCGATTGGTCGAATGTGGTGTTTACTGATGAATCGACTTTTTAGGTACGTTTTCCAATAAAGCATGCCTGGTTAACCAGCATTAAACAATTTATAGAACGCATTATCTAACATCTTGTAAAAGTTAATGTATGGGGATGCTTCTCAGATCGCGCTTTTCACGCACAATTTGTATGCAGAATTCTTGATGAAATTATACAAGCGTGGCCTTCTGAAATCATCTAAGGAGATGTTTGGAACCAAAAATGTAAATTTGGTTCCGCAAGAAGAATAAAAGTATTGAAGTCGTCTCTACCGCGAGAAAGCATCAAATGGCGTCATCACAATGGATTTACCCGTACAATCTCCAGGTGCCAACCCTATGAAAAGTGTGTGGATGATTAACAAAAGCAAGCTAGTACCTGTATCTAATTTGAAGCATACAATATATATGGTGTTGCCTTTCCACGGAGCATGCTGAAGAACTTGTTGAAAGTATGCCAAAAAGATGGGCAGCAGTCTCGGTGCTGAAGGCGAATTCACAATGTACTGTACTCTCAATTATACTTCAATGTTGCAAAATTATATAAATGTCTTTTATTGTTTCCAAGTTATCGTCGTTTCTCTCTTGTGAACAGATCTATTTTTATCATAGTCTTTTCCATCTTTTCAGTTATTCTGATCAAATTATAGTTTGAAATCTGTGACAGGGATCAAAGTAGGGTGATTTTGGATTTCAGCATGAATTGTTGTTATTCATGAATATGAATAGTTGTTATTCATGAATATGAATAGTTGTTATTCACACTTCCCTCCATTTTCGCACTGAAAAACTACTGATAATCCCCCTCCAGGTAACTTCAACCTCTCTAAATGCACTACGTTTCATTTGCTGTGGTTTCCTATACTCTTCTCCGTTTCTATTGGTTACACCACGTGATTAATTCCTTTGATAACTTTCTATATTTCTTATCAATATGTCAGGAACTTTTTATAGTGGCCTTTCGTTTCCTTGTAGATTGTGGAAAGACATCATACAGTCTTCAGATAAACTTTTATAAATCGCCTGTATATCAAATCGGGACTTCATACCATCATTTTTCTTGATGATTTTTTAAGATTTTCAACGCTCTTTAGACTTCAAATATTATGAAAATGAGTTTCTTGTTCGCCCACTGGATTGTTTCCAAAACTTTTTATCGGCCTTATATATTAATAGAAACTATGGGGAATGTAACTAAGTAACTAAGCCCGGAGTCGAAGACAAAGAATATATATAAAAGTATTGCATGTTGGTTAGGTTAGGTTAGACTGGCCGGCCGTGAATTCCACACATAGACCTACAATATCTTTTGCGGTGCCAGATGCATATCCATTTAAGAGCTATAGTATGAATCGTAGAACAGCGAGACGCTCTTGGCAAATCCTAAGAGAGATACTATCCCTAGTTGTGCGACCTTTTCTAGTCCTTCAAACCAGGGGGCTCCCAGATGTGATAAGCGCATTTTGGATACTGCGGGGCATAGGCATAGGCATAGTAGATGCTCCACAGTGTCTCTTCTCCCTTTCTCCCCTCATTTCCTGCATTAATTCTTGTATTTCATGTAAAGTAGAATACAAATATAGCCAGGATTTTATGGATACTTCAAAAAATGTAGTAATGATAGCTCATTAACTAATGAGAATTATGCACAAACTCTAAGTGATATGGACTTCAAGAGGAGTGTATATTTATGAAGAATGATAACTGCTTTCAAATCATTGAGGGTTTTAGTTCTCCAACCTGTTTAACTCACCACAATAATGAAGAATGGATCAAATAAAAAGTCATTCTTTATCCCTGATATCAGTAGGTACGTAGGTAGGGCGGCCGTCCGAAGGCCGCACTTAGGCCAACATTGACCCTTTGTGATACCGCATGAGGCATCAGGTCCCATTCCATTCAAAGCTCCAGCCATTTGGTGCTTTTAATGAAACAGTTGATGCTAATCTTTTTATTTGAAATATCTCCCAAAGAGTCCAGAAAGTAGTCACATAGGAAAGTCCGCCTCCTTCTGGACAACGCTGGACACGTGCATAACAGGTGTGCAATGGACTCTTCTTCCTCCTCGTCCATGCAACTCCTGCAGAATTATGATTATCAGAATTGTTGATTCCTCACAAAAGATAACAGGATACGAATTGGAATCGATGATCATAGGGGGTGATTCCTTTCGGAGTTACTTGGTTACCATCATTGCTTTCTCTATACGAAAGATAATAGGATTTGACTTGGAATCGGATATCGTTGAAAGCTTCCGTTCGCAGTTACTTCATTACCATAATTGTTTTCGCCGTACAAAATAGAACGTGATTTAACATTAAATAAGATTGCAGTGTGATTCTACATTAATTTAACGAGCATAGATAAAGAGGTCCTCACCTCCTAGGGGAAAGGAACCCTTTACTCTAATTACAGTGTAAAGAAATATTCGTGAAAAATTATTGCTCTGAATTCAACTATGATATGAATGAGGAAATTGATAATAACAAACCGAAGTCCATCTTCAAATAGTTTGAACACAATACCCTCTGTGATATCCTTGTAATCCAAGTATCCTTACACCAGGCTAAATCTGAATTCATTTAAACTTCGTTTAATTTCTCTTCTACCGCTTTCTAATACAAATGCATCCCCTTGTAACACTTTGACTGCACATACTACAAGCATCCTTACATCATGCAGTAACTAGAGAATTGTTGCCCCACAGCAACACAATTGAAACCACATTCCACTTACATCGCCGGGAACCGGGAGCGGTACTTAACGCGGCACACAACTTAAATGAATACATTGTCAGGTAAATGGGCTCCTTCATGATTACCCTTTTCAAACGTTGCAAAATGTTGCTTAATGAAGTGTGCCAATTTTAAACACTTTTCGTTCCGTCCTTGATTTCGCCTGGAACGCAGTGTGCACCGCACCGCACCGCACCGCATCGCACGGCAACGAAATTAAATCCATTAAAAAAGTGCCATAAAAAGGCTATAAAAAACGTAAGCAGACCATTTTAATAGCTCACCATAAATTGCTACTCAAATAGACCATAAAAACGCTTTCCCTCGCTCCAGAAAAGTAAATTGGAAAGTTTGCATTTGAATTTCCCTTCGTCAGACATTGTGACGGTGCGGCGGGGGCGGTGCTGGGGTAGCACGGAAAATGACTATTAATAGAAATTGATTACGTGGAACTTGTGAAGGAAACTAGTGGGAATTTTATTGCCTGCTGTTAACAGTTAAGGGCAAATATCATTTATTCTCTGTTGAAATAGGCGACATAACAATAAAGCGTGGAGAATCGGTTCATGGGAACCAAGTAGCGAGAATATTTGTAGAGTGTATTTAGAGTGTAATTATTAGGAGGCAGTCTCGGAGATGACATTGATTTCAGTTTGGACGGGTTTAAGTTAATTTTTAATCGTTAAGTTTAAAATCTAAGAATAGGAACTCCCCAACATTAGTCAGAGAAAAACTCACCATGCAAATTATTTTCAATCTTCAGACTAATCCACTGAGGGACCTAAATGCAATCCACAGAGAAGAGAGAGGAACCTAGAGGCAATCCACAAAAAGAGAGACGAACTTAAAGTCAATCCACAGAAAAAAGAGAGGAACCCAAACGGAATCCACAGAAAAGGGAGAGGAACCTAAAGGCAATCGGCAGAAAAGAGAGAGGAGCCTAAACGTAATCCACAGAAAAGAGAGAGGAACTTAAAGGTAATCCAAAAAGAGAGGAACCTAAATTCAATCCACAGAAAAAAGAGAGGAACCCAAACGCCATCCATAGAAAAGAGAGAGGAACCTAAATGCAATCCACAGAAAAGAGAGAGGGACCTAAAGTCAATCCACAGAAAAGAGAGAGGAACTTAAAGGTAATCCAAAAAGAGAGGAACCTAAAGTCAATCCACAGAAAAAAGAGAGGAACCTGAAGGTAATCGGCAGAAAAGAAAGAGGAACCTAAATGTAATTCACAGAGAAGAGAGAGAGGAACCTAAAGGCAATCCACAGAAAGTTGAGAGGAACCAAAATACAGTCCACAGAAAAGAGAAAGGAACCTAAAGTCAATCCACAGAAAAAAGAGAGGAACCTAAAGGTAATCCACAGAAAAGAGAGAGAGGAACCTAAAGGCAATCTACAGAATGTTGAGAGGAACCAAAATACAATCCACAGAAAAGTGAGAGGAACCTAAAAGTAATCCACAGAAAAGAGAGAGGAACCCAAAAGCAATGCGCAGAAAAAAGAGAGGAACCTAAAGGTAATCGGCAGAAAAGAGAGAGGAACCCAAAGGTAATGCACAGAAAAGAGAGCGAAACTTAAAGGTAATCCACACAAAAGGGAGAGGAACTTAAATGCAGAGTAAAGACCATCGATATAGCTATGAAATGCCTCAATACAAAATTGCCGCCAAGTCGTTGCTTTCGATTTCCCACTATATGGAAGATCATCTATGGTTTTGTTCCATCGAGTTGCTTCACCGACTTTCTAATGAAGTATTCTAACTTCTTAGTTGGGTTAGCTGGGGCAGAAATGGTCCTTTTCGGTCCTTTCAGGTGTGTGCATAAAAACAGGGCCGCATTTCACTTAGAGCATACGCACCTCATATCGTCAAACGTCCTCTCTTAATGAAGTTCCGTGTAACACGGAGTTGATATGACATTAGCTTCGAGGACATGTAAACAAATAATTGGAGTGTGCGAAAGAGATAGTTATATGTACACCTTCACTATGAATTATGACAGTTTATGTCTGCTTGAACAGACTGTATCTCACCATTTCTGATCAAGTCCAGTCCATATTTATTAAGTTCCATAAATTATGTTTTGAAGAGGTAACTATGTAAATCCTCCGCAAACAAAATAATGACTTATTACAGAGGAAAGAAAACTGAGTGATTTATTCTAACCAGAACTTTATGTCGAAAACTTCCAATATTCCAATGGAATTAATTACTTGCTGATCAGCTTATAGAGTAATCAGTCTAGGAGGCCACAAATAGAACGCATTGATGATGGAGCATGCATTGAACTTGGACTTTCAGAAGAGTCTAAGGAAAATATATTTTATATCTTAAGTGATGTTCTAACTGTACACAGTAATTGTTGTAGCAGTAAAGTGGCTCTTCTGCACTTATTCGGTGGGCTAAATCTACGGAGGCAATTAAACGGCTTGGGAAAGTTCAAGGGACGGCGATGTTTGCGTTAATGGGTGTCCATACATAAATGCTTGGTGTTGGTGGAGTCTGTTAGGTATATGTATATATATATATAATTAGCTAATTCCACTGCTTAGTTTCTTCAATCACAGATCTCAACTCTAGCATCCTTTTCAGCTTACTATAATTATATTCCATTTTTTACGGTCTTCCAAGACAATCCTTCAAACTTTTCCTCTTTAGGCTAGTTTTCTACAGAGTATTAGACAAATGTTCCGCAAATGAAAGATTCAGCCCTTCTGCAAAAGTTATTCAAGTTGGGTAGTTTCATAAGCTTTTTATAACTTAGCTGCACAGGTCAGAGAAACTGATGATAACCACGACCACAATCTCCAAATACTGTCTTACTAGAAGAGGTAGAGAGATTGAGGATTCTAGTGTGATTCCAGTGAAACCTAGATCCCATTTTTGTGCTGTCTAGACATTTGGTGGGGAAGATCAAGCATGGTTGCCGATAGTAATGCCATCCTGTCTTACATTTAAATTCATGTCTCCAGTGCTAGAAAATTCGACAGAAACTACCGATTTTAACGCTTGTATGACCAGTTGATTCGCCTTGAAGCAAATGGTCGCTATGGCAAGTTGGCAGCTGTACTGCTCCAACCTGAGAAAGATCAAGAGAGACTCAAGAGACCTTTGGCTTGTTTTTGTGACTCATATTGATGTGTTATCCTGGACAACGCATGGTACCGTTAATTCGCCACAGCATCTTTCTTTACTTCTAAAATTTTTCATATTCTCGTCGCTTAAGATTGGCGTCCCTGACAATATCCTTAACTCTACAGATCGACTCCATACTTTACGCCCCTTTGAGCTCCTCTGAATTTGCGTGCTAGTATAAGCAGCAATATAAAGTTAATTAAAAGTCCACACCCATCTGCTCCTCTGCTTCTAAGAGTTTCTTTAACAGTATGCTAATTCAAGCTTGAAATTTAAGCATTTAGATCTCTCCTGTCAACATGGAGAGCTGCAACACACAGTGGGATGAATTAGAAATTTAGCTGACGAAAATTTTACAGCGGTAGAATGAACTACTTCGGAACGTTATATTAAATTAATCTTATATATGGGCGTGGCTACAACAATGAAGCTACAACACAGTGGATATGAATATTCAATTGTGCCAAGGCAAAGTAGACTCTAGGCATTAATATTTCATTCTAGTGGACACCAGGAATTCAAATAAGATTATGTCTCCTGCCTGACAGAGCTGTCATCCCTTAATATTAGGGACACAGCAAAGTTCATCAAACTATCAGGATGGTTTCCTGCAACATGATGGAGGAGTCGTGCCTTTCCCGGCGCTGTCTTTGCGCTGACTATCACCATCCCAAGTAAGAGAACTTTTTAGTCAGTGCTTGAACGGCGCCACACCGCGGTATCACATCCCGTGGATGCTCAAGTGTGCTTTTGGCAAACTAGGCGTCCACCCCTACCTAATTACCTACCTACCTACCTACCTACCTACCTACCTACCTACCTACTGAGCGCTATCTTAGGAGAACAACCAGCAGTGGCTAATCTGGTAGCGCACATGTGTGAAACCGAGACTAAATGGGAGGCAGTTTGTTCTACAGTATCCATTATGATGATAACTCTGCGGAACACTGAGCGCGCCCGAACAGCAGCACGTCTAAGCCAGCGTAGTGCTGAGGAAACGTTAATAGGGATGTTTCAAGAAGTAGGACTGAAAATGGACAGACCTAAGACTGACGATTGAGCGGCAACGCTCGTAACGGCCTCTCGACGTATTACCTAACGGTGAGGTCCCGAGAGGATAATCCGTCCGGACATCGGGGTGATTTTAGTGGGTTAAGGCCCCACACTACAAGGGTTTTTGACTGCTTTACACCTCGTAAAAAAAAAAAAAAAAACCTACCTACCTACCTACCTACCTACCTACCTACCTACCTACCTACCTACCTACCTACCTACCTACCTACCTACCTACCTACCTACCTATGTCTCTTGAGAGTATGTTGAACCAAAGGATACATTTTCTACACCATCATACAATGTAGTACCAGTCTGTTTTCTATTCTTCACTATATTTATCTTATTGGCTACTTAACAGAAGTTTCCTTGGTCCTGATCTTGTATCGGTGAATCTGTATAATAGTACTCAGTATCTCAGTAGTAATAATATCTGATGTTTTCGGGTGAGTAACTCATTTTTCATTATGAGGCTATTCACAATCACGATCTTCCTCTTCCTCACTCTCTTTCTCCTATCTCTCTCTATCTCTGTTTATTTACCTCTTTCTCCTATTTCTCTCCCACTCCCTTTGGGCTCTGCTGCGTACGCATATGGCAACGAAACCCAGCACCAGAGAACACAGAGAAAGTAATGTAAATCGTTCGCCTTTTTTCCAGAGATCGTAAGTATGTTTTCAACTAGTCCGTCCATTTAGTGTTGGAAAACGTGCTTTAAGTATATTCTCTCCTCTCCTCTCTCCTCTCTCCCCTCTCCTCTGAATACCTTTCATTTCAAAGTCTTATCAATCAAGCTGATCCTAGCACTGATTATTTAATGGAACAATGGAATCATTCGGCGTTCATACTCCACTTAGAGCTGCTTCGTTGCTAAACTTTTCACTCTTCACCACTGTGTGGCCAAAGAAGCATACTCGCACATAATAATTCATGCACATAACTTGTACACTTTAGTGGCTGTCAGTGTCGCTTATTCGCAGGCGAACACCTTCCAGCATAAGCAACTGTCGCTAACTAGCAACAGCAGCAGCAGCAGAAACGGCAGCTCCTGTTGCTACTCCTACTCAGGCGGCTCCTGCCAGCTGCCTGCTGCCTGCTGCCTGCTGCCTGCTGTCGCTGTTGCTGCTGTTGTGTGAGCATTATCATGAAAAATAAATTCATATTTTATTAGCAGTCTAGCGACATTTAGCATGGCGTCTGCTGCCATAAACGACGCTGATGAAGAATTTTCCCGTGCGTGTGCACTGCAGTCTGGGAAATTCTTTTTTTCTTACCCTCAACCATGCAGCACCGCTAAACTGGTGTAATTTCCCCATCCCCCTCGCATTGCTACTGCACTTTGTGTGCGACTCCTTCGCGATAGAGCATGATCGCATTAACTGCATTTACCCGCATTGTGGCGTGAAGAAATTCGCTCTAATGGGCGGAAGAAGTGACTGATTGCCGCCCCCTCCCACTGCCGTCTGACGCTGCTCATTGATTCCGCGTGTGGCCCTGGGCAAGTGTAAATTACTGGTGTACGAGTACGCTTTGAAATGTTTGCATTTCAACAATTCCTCAGTAGCCAGGAAGCAAAGCTGGCTGAGAATGATAGGAATTGGTTTAAAATACAGGATTACAAAAAGGATTTAATGCAACGCCAAGAATTATGAGCAGCTCTTCAGGTACCCGAGCATGAGCATTTCATATATCAAAGGACGTAGAACGTAGTCCTGGTAATTTAGCTCAACCAACGCCAACGTTGACTGTCAAAGCAACCCAAGTGAGGTTATTTATGTATGTCTTTTATGTCTTACAAGGAGGCAAGTGGGGGCTATGGCACGAGCGCCATTTCAACACTTCAGCTTTGCTTGTAAATATTAAAATATTTTTCCCATATTAAATGACAAAAAAATGACACGAATCCAGGCGAACACGTGTCATGTTTAGCTTAGAAAACTGTGCTTGACATTTGACATACTCGAAGTGAGTACACAAAGTTTCTGGTTTCTGGTTTCTGGAGTTGCTCGTTTTACTCCACTGGCAACGCTGACTTTTTGCTCCTACGCAGTCTTGGAAGAAGTGTATGCAAAATTGAATTGAGCTTGCGAGCGGCAAAGTTGTGCTGTGTCAAACAGGGTGATGGCCATGTCAAATGAAGGGTTAACGTGTGTCTGCTGATATGCAATAAACAACTTTTTTTGCTGACTAACACAAAATCCACGTCATATTGGTGGCAAAAATTCATTGTAAGACTAAGGAATTACTTCCTGAAGTGAAGTGAAGTTACGGATTCAGACTACGGAAGGATAACGAACTCGTAGCAGTGGAGAGGAATCTTCACGGAAATGGAGGTCAACAGCGAATACGGTTTTGATATTAGTTTCCATGCTTTCGTAAACATATTCTGTCAAAATCATCTTTTAGTATTCATGACTAAACATGAATAAACTTAATCATAAATAATAAATTTAATACTCTTAAAAGACCATTAGTGACATTGGGTATGATGGATTTGAACGAATGTTGCTAACGCCCTAAAAAAGACGTGGAAGTCATGAGTATGCGCTGATATATAGCTATGTTTCTTATTGGTTGGCATATGTCGAGGCATGCCAATTCCAGAGCAGAGTGAAGCAACAACAACAAGAACATGAACAGCAACCAGAGAATACCGAGAAAAGACACTTAAACGTCAAACGGCAAAGCAGCGAAATAAAGCAGACGGACGTTGTACACGAATCCACTCAAATTCGTGATGAATCCACTCAGAATCGCGGCGAATCCACTGAAAATCATGTTGAATCCACTCAGAATCGCGGTGAATTCACTCAAAATCGTGTTGAAACCACTCAAATTCGTGATTAATCCACTGAAAATCGTGGTGAATCAAGTCAAAATCGTGGTGTGTCCGCTACGGACGCTGGCAGCGGAAAAGACTTTCCTTTCTCTGTATTCTCTGACAGCAATGACGACTACGAGAGAAAAGAGAGCAACGTGCCGATCCAGGGGGAGTTACAGTTCGGTCTTTGCGGAGGAAGGTTGTGAGACCTCCAGTTCAAACGACGATAGAGTTCCACAGCAGAACAACAACTACAACAACAACTACAACAGCAACGACGACAACTACAGAAACGAGAGCAGCGTGCCGATCTAGGGGGAGTTGCAGCTCGGCCTTTGCGGAGGAAGGTTGTGAGAGCTCCAGTTCAAACGACGATAGAGACTATTTATACCAGAGAACACAGAGAAAGAAACTCTTTTTCACTGCCAGCGTCCGTAGCGGACACACCACTAATTTGAGTGGATTCACTATGATTTTGAGTGGATTCAACACGATTTTCAGTGGAATCATGTACAACGTCCGTTTGCTTTATTTCGCAGCCTTGCAGTTTGACATTTCAGGTTATTTTCTCTGTATACTCTGGTTTATACTTTATTCATTAACTAAACCCCACATCAAAAAATAACCGTTATTTTCAAATTTCTTGAGTTACGTATGTTCGATATTCGCATTTTTTTTCTGTTATGTTGGTACACATGTCTGTTATATATGTTGGCAATACCAACCATTTTGGAAAGTCAGTTTATTTTTGACAGATAAAAAGGTTAGTCGTGTTTTGGTGTGCTCTTCGAAAAAAATGGATCAAAGAAACTGTATTCAGTTTTGTGTAAAAAATGAAATTAAATGCGCAAGGACATTTGAAATGTTGACTGTGGCCTTTGGCGAGTCTACTGTGAGCAGAACACAAGTTCAATTGTGGTATAACCGGCTTAAGGAAGGCCGAGAAGATGTCAATGACGATGCTCGTCCTGGTCGCCCGAGCACGTCAACAACCGATGAAAACATTGACGCAGTGAAGAAAATGATTTTGGATCATCGTTGAGAGGTTGCTGATGATGTTGGCATATCGTTCGGCTCATGCCAAGCAATTTTTACGGATGTTTTAGGCATGAAACGTGCGGCAGCGAAGATTGTTCCAAAATTGCTAAATTTTGAGCAAAAACAACGTCGCATGGACATCGCTCAGGAGCTGTTGAACATCGTCAACGACGATCCAGATTTCCTCAAAAAGATCATAACTGGTGACGAATCGTGGGTGTATGGCTATGGCATTGAAACCAAAGCCCAATCATCCCAATGGAAACGTCCAGATGAGCCAAGACCGAAAAAAGCAAGTGAAGTTTGGTCGAACGTAAAGGTTTTGCTGGCAGTTTTCTTTGATTGCAATGGCGTGGTGTATCATGAATTCTTGCCACAAGGTCGTACGGTCAGCAAGGAATACTACCTTGAAGTTATGCGCCGTTTGCGAGAAGCAATTCCTCAGAAACGCCTAGAATTGTGGAAAAACCAATCATGGATTTTGCACCATGATAACGCACCAGCTCACACATCGATGCTTGTGGGTAATTTTTTGGCCAAAAACAAAACCGTTATCATGCCTCAACCACCGTATTCACCGGACTTGGCCCCCGCTGACTTTTTCCTCTTTCCAAAACTGAAGACACCGATGAAAGGAAAGCGTTTTGCTACGATTGAGGAGATAAAAGAAAAATCAAAACAGGAGCTGTTGGCGATACCAAAAAAAGCGTTTCAGAAGTGTTTCGAGGATTGGAAAAAACGCTGGCATAAGTGTATTATATCTGAGGGGAATTACTTTAAAGGGGACAAGATAGTTGTTGATGAATAAATAAATACTTTTTGAAAAAATACGGTTATTTTTTGATCACACCTCGTATACAGATATATTCCTGAGTCACTTTTGCCTTGTCCGTCTGTCCAACTATCGGGCAGTTCATTCATACTTCTGTGTTTAAGTATTCTAAAAAGCATGACTCAAGATTTTGATTGCAGTAACTTTTGATCAACAACACGCCCACTTTCCTTATAACTATATATTGAGCAGAGCATGTTCTTCGCTTCCATCAATATTCACCACGACATTTGTTCATATTGTCAACTCCTCTTTTGCTTCTTCTGTTGTAATCAAGTATCATTGTTGCCTTTCTTTGAGGAACTTCAATTTCGACGTCATAATGGGAAGTGGAAAAAACACAACCGATTTGTTCTTAACACATACTTTTGTATGTTGTTGCTAGTTCCACAGATTGATGACTCAAGTGCGTTCCTGTTGGATTACAAAATTCGGCTGGTACAAATGTGCGTCTTTTGTTTACAGTGGCCAAAATTGACAAATGGTAGTCCAACATCAAGGTGGATATCAAATTGTAACTTATAACAAAGCTGTACGATGCTTCGTCCACTTCCACGAAATAGATTGCAACATGAATCTTTTACCACACGTTCAGCTTCATTACTTCTTCCTTCTCCAGAAGGTGTCATACCAGTGTAGAATTTACCTTTGTCCTGATAAGAAGTAGTTGAGAGAAGAATAGCTTTACATACCCACCATATCTTAATTCAATACTTGGCCGGTTTTGGAGTTAAACACTTAGTGAACCCAGTGCCCCTACGATAAAGATAAAGTTGTTCATAAACAGTGACGTTGGCTCCTGCTATCCTGAAAGTTTCTATGAAATATAAGGAGCATGTTAGATATGGTGCCTATTTTGTCAGTTTGTGTACGTTACTGGCGTGTATTTCTACTATCAAATCTGATAAAACGACTGAAGACCCATTGAAGCAGGATACAATGGATGTGAGCTCGTTTTCCATAGATCAGTTGTGTGCACACAATGAGAATGTGTGACACCAGCTAACAAAACTATTCCCAGATAAGCGTAAAATTCAGATGTAGTCACAGGTTTACTTATGCGAAGTGGTATTGTTGGGTTTTCAAGGTCACGTTGCTAACACTGGGTAGCTTTCCTATTGGTTTCGCGTATTATTATAGTACACATATCTGATGAAGTCAACATTTTCAATGTATGTAAGACTTTCTCTTCTAAGTGCTGATCCAGTGTTAGAGCATCTGAAGATATTATGCGACAAGGATCTGTGAGGTTGTGTTGGTTGATCTGACCAAATTGTACACTCTTTAGCTTTAAAATTGTTTGCAGAAGATTCAATTGGATCTGCTTCCAATTCTTCATCCTAATCAATTTCTGCAGCAGTATCATAATCTGGCAACTGTAATTCCTGTAATTAGGAGGCGCTTATAAGGGTCAGATGTATTGGGAGTAGATAATATGCAGTCCTTATCCCTAGATAGACCTCGGAGATTCAGAGAAAAGTCAAAGAATTTTGAAAAATTGTAACTACCCTTCCCTTTCACAATCGTCTATACTCCACCACCACCCCTGCGAACGAAGGTGGATTGCAATAAGTGCCCGAAAATTACAACAGATGGCATTGCCACCCCAAATGCAGCATTCTGCTTGTCAAGAACCATGCTTCAAAAGAAGTACCATAATAATCTGACTGATCTGTCCAATAGTTTTGTTGTGACACCCAATTGAAGTGAACGCCTACAGCATTTTCGTACAAATGAAAAAAAGTAATCTCGTGTACTCATTAAATCGCGAAAATAGTGGAAATGAACTCATTAAACCGCGGAAAAACCAACACGCAATCCAAACAAAAGCTTCAAAAGGATTATGGGACTCTTCCCCAACGATTGGAAACATCCACCACTGGTTTGCTCAATTTCGGTGCGGTCGTACCAGTACAAGAGACGCCGAATCATCTCGTCGTCCAATTGAGGTCAAAACACCAGAAATGGACGATAAAATTCACGGTATAATATTGTTGAGTGGTGAGTGAAGGTATGCCTACTTGAAGAGGCTACAGGCTTATCACATGGATCTGTGAATTCAATTTTCCATAAATAATTGGAGATGATACCAGAGTTTACAGTGGCCCGTTAGGTATCCGGTGAGAATGCGGAGGTCCTTCTACTTATCACATGGATCAGTGATTTCAGTTTGCTATGAATATTTAGGTATGAAAAAGCTCTCCGCAAGATTGATTCCGCGTTTGCTCATCATTGACACCAAACCCAATCGTAAAAAAGTTCTCCGCAAAATGTGTACCACGTTTACTCACAATTGATAACAAACGCAATCGTTTTACAACTTCAAAGTGGTGAATGGCGATGTTCAATCGCAATCCGAATGAGTTTTGCGCCATTTCGTAACCATGGAGGAAACACGGACACATCAGGAAAAAAGTTATCTTCCACCACGACAACGTGCCGGCACTCAAGTCCGCAGTCGCAATGGCAAAATGGCATGAATCAGGTTACGAACTGATCTCTCAACCAGGATTTACCCCCTTGAGACTATTTGCTGTTTTCAACTATGAAGCAACGTCTCGGCGGTAAGAGATTTGGGACGAATGAAGAGATCATCGATAATGCAACAGCATATTTGGAGAACCTTGAGAAGAGGTATTATTTGGAGGGATCCCACAAAATTGGAGAAACATTAGATGAATTGTATCGAGGTAAATTGAAACTATTTCGAAAAATAACATATCTTTTTGCCGAATAGAGTGTTGTTTATTTAAGTTTTCTTAATGAACCATCCTCTCTCTCTCTCTCTCTCTCTCTCTCTTGTACTTACAGGCTTAGAGCACAATGGGTTGGAGACCTAATTCTGCGGTGGTTCTCCTGTCTGTTCTGTCTATCTTCTCCTTTTTCTTCTTAGCTGGCGAACAACCCAAGTGGATCAATGACGCATAATGAGCCTTCGCCAGTCGTCTCTCCTAATCGCACGCTGACACCAGTTGGAAATGCGGCGTCCAGACAGGTCCTCCTGAACTTGGTCTTTATATCTCAGTGGTGGTTCTCCCCTCCTCCGTCGCCCACTTTGGGGCAGCGAATCGAAAACTGCTTTTTGGCTAAGTTGATCATATTGACCATATTTTTGTCGATTTCAAGACCCCTTTTGATAGCACGATAAGGAGACAAGTATACAGCGCTATGTCTGAATTTGGCGTCCCTGGAAAGCTAATCAGCTCAAAACTCAGTGAAAGATCGATGACCCTTTTGACACAAAGCCAAGCTTCAGACAAGGTGACTCCATGCCGTGTGACCTCTTGAACCTAATGTTGAAAGAAATCATCCAAGCAGCAGAATGGAAACACACTGTCACTATCTTTAATAAGAGTGTCATGCTTTTGGCGTAAGCTGATGATATTGACATCTTTGGCCAGAACATTCGAGCAGTGAGTGCTGCGTATACCGGCCTGGAAAGAGAAGGAAAGCGAGTGGGTCTATAAGTCAACGAGGGTAAGACGAAATAGAAGCTGACATATAAGGACCCCCATCGTCTTGGACAACACGTTGCTGTTGGCGACTGCAACTTTGAAGTTGTAAAGGATTTTGTCTACCTAGGGATCAGCATCAACACCACCCACAATATCAGTTTGGAAATAAAACTGATAGTTAATGTAGCCAAATAATACTACTTTGGGCTTAGTAGGCAGCTGAAGAATAAAGACCTTTCTCGACGATCAAAGTTAACTGTGTATAAGTCCTTCATCATTCTCGTCCTGCTATAAAAAGCAGAGAGCTGGACTATAACAAGCAGTCACGAACAGGCGTTAGGCGGATTTGAAACAAAAATTCTGCGTAATGTCTTTGGGTCTATCTGCGTTCGCGGCTAGTATCGGATCGGATAGAACGATGAGTTGTACGAGCTATAAACCGATTTTGACATAGTCGAGCAAATCAATATCCAGCATCTACGCTGGCTAGGTCCTGGGGTGACACTTTTATATCTATTCTCTATCTATCTATCTATATTTTCAAAATGATAAGAGATATTCAGCTGAAATTTTATGAGCCAGCGAATATGGACAGTTCTAATGAGCAGTTTGAATTAAATCGGTCAGTTAATTAAAACTCAATTCCTATACAAGAAAACATCTTATAGAACTACGAACATCCGCTATTGCGATGGCCAAAATCAAAGAGTTAAAGTTCGAATTGCTTCAGCACGCACTTTATTCGCCAGATTTAGCTCCCTCGGATTATTTACTATTTACAAATTTGAAAAAATGGCTTGGTGGTAGAAGATTTGCAAACAATGAAGAGGTGGAGTCTGCGGTAGTGGCTATTTTAATGAGCTAGACAGTTCATACTATAAACAGGGTATCGAAGCTATAGAATATCGCTGGGAAAAGTGTATAGAGCTAAAAGGAGATTATGTTGAGAAATAAAGAAAAATTTTGCCAAATTTGTTGTGTTCTTTGATAGGTCGGGTAGTTGTGGGACCGCCCTCGTATGGACTGGTCTAACTTAGTCTTCGTTTATAGAGCATTTATGGTCATATTTTGGTTCTGTTGTTGTTCTCGTTGCAAAATTTCCATATTATATTCCATCTTCGGCATTATGGGTATCCTGAATTCCTGGTTAATCATAAGCTTAATCACTTCAGTCGCTTGAACCCAAGTCTATCAATTGGTTCCTCAGATCTCTTAAACAAAAAGATTATTGAAAACATTTGTTTTATTTTATATTTTTATAAGTGTAGTGAAAAATTTAGATATGCCAAATGAACGTGAACTAAATAAGTTTGTTCATTCCCATCAATTAAGTATTTTCTATAGTAATAAATTTTTATATACTCGACTCATAAATTTCGAACAGAATCTCAGAAATTTACCCAAGATAACCCCGAAACCATAAATTTAAAATATTTCCAAAAAACTGACTGAAGTGCAATTAACAAAAAATAGAATAAGAAGGAAAACAAGCACACAAGACTCTTAAACATATTAATTGGCATTCAAATGGGTTTAAAGAATTAACACGACACAACAACGACAGCAACGGAGAATTTACGACAAAACTTGAAAGGAAATATTCACATAAATACTAAAAACAGAAAAACTATAAAACTGAGAGAAAATGCCAGAATATAAAGTTTACTTTGTGACATATAAAAGTGCTGCCTCAGAAGCGCAGCAGCACACACTCGCATATGCAGCCGCGCTAGAGCTGTCGATGAAACCCGAATAACCGGTTCAAGCGGGTACTTTTAATTTCGCCTGTCAAGAAAATTGATTACGGAAGGTATAAAGAAACGTATAAGTAGGTTAGGTTAGGTTAGCGTGGCAGCCGGTCTACAAACCAACTCAATCAGGACACCATCGGTCCATTGCGATAGTACCGCATAACACCGCACCTCTACTTTACTCGTCAAACTATCAATAACAATTCACACATGATTGGATCAATATTGAACTAGTTGGGATAGACAATCGGGTTTTGTTATACAGAAGCCGGAATACCTACTCTACTCCCTAGACAAGTCTGCTTCAATGGATCAAAGTTTAAAATAACCGACCCAAAATTTATGCGAAGGTGGATCGAGAAGTCCCTGCAAATTGAAATAAGGAACACACTATTCAGCTAAAAATATTCTATTTTTCAACATAGTCTGATTTGCGCTTGATACACTTCATCCAAAGTTTCTCCAATTTTGTAGGATCCCTCCAAATAATACAATTTCTTAAGGTTCTCCAAATATGCTGTTGCTTCATCGACGACCTCTTCATTCGAACCAAATCTCTTACAGCCGGGCCGTTGCTTCATAGTTGGAAACAGGAAATAGTCCCAGGGGGCTAAATCCTGGTTGAGAGATCACTTCGCAACCTGATTCATGCCATTTTGCCATTGAGACTGCGGACTTGAGCAGCGGTGCGTTGTCGTGGTGGAAGAGAACCTTTTTCCTCGCCAAATGTGATCATTTTGCCTTCAAATCAGCGTCGAATCGATCCAACAGCTCTGCATAATATGTGAATGTGATCATTTTACTCTTTTCAAGGTACTCGATTTACCCCTTTCAAAGTAATCGAATCGATAAAAACTGACGTCAGGACCTTGTTGATCGACAGACCCACCTTGGCCCTGTTCGTCTTCGATTCACCAGGAGAAGTCCACTGTCTCGCCTGTTCCTTGGTCTCTGGTTTATTGTGATGAGTCCATGTCTGTGTTACGAAAGGGCCCAAAATTCATTCGGATTGCAATTGAGCATCGCCAAACACTCCTTTGAAGTTGTCAAGTGATTGTATTTGGTGTCAATGATAAGCATAAGCATCTTTGGGCGAGCTATTTTTCTGATTGGCTTTGATGTCAATTATGTGCAAACGCAGCACCCATCTTTCGGATAGCTTCTTCATATTCAAAAATGTATGCAAAACTAAAATCACTGATCCATGTGTTAAGTAGGAGGACCTCCGCATTCTCACCGGATACCTTACGGGCCACTGTACACTCTGGTGTAATCTCCAATTATTTATACAAAATTGAATTCACTGATCCCTGTGATAAGTCTGTAGCCTCTTCAGGTCCACGCACCTTCACTCACCGCTCATCCAATATCATACCGTGGATTTTATCGACTATTTCTGGTGTGGTGACCTCAATTGGGCGACGAGAACATTCGGCATCTCTTGTGCTAGTACGACCGCACTGAATTTGAATAAACCAGAATTGGATCGTTCCAGTCGATGGTGAAGAGTTCCCAAGCTTTTGTGTGGTTTGCGTGATGGTTTTTTCGCGATTTAATGAGTACTCGAGATGCATTTTTTACATTTGTTCGAAAATGCTCGTAGGCGTCTGCTTCAATTGGCTGTCACAACAAAATTATTTGACAGATCAGTCAGACTATTAGGGTGCTTCTTTGGAAAGATGGTTCTTGACTAGCAAACTGTTGGATTTGAGGTGGCAACTGTCATCTTTTGTAATTTTCAGGCACTTATGGACCCATCTTCTTAATAACCACCCAATTTCCCGATGAATTCTCACTCTCATATAAACCATTTTCTTTCGTCTAAACCAGAGGTCACCAAACTTTTTTGATCATCGACCCCTATATAATTTTTCGAAATCTCCATCGACCCCCATAAAAGTAATATTCTGTTAATTAAAGCAAACTTTGTATCTTTTAAAGAAAATCGCAAAATCCCCTGGCTCAGATCACCACGTTTTTGTTAAATAGACCCCTGGGGGTCTATATAGACCACTTTGGCGACCTTGGTGTTGATGGCATGGGCAATTGGAATCGACGTCTTTTTATTTCCAATATGCAGGAGAGCGACCTTCAAACTGTATTGAGAACCGTCGATGAAAAGTCGCCATTCATTTTTGACTTATTCATTGTTCGAAATAAGCCACTGATGTCTTTGCAGAAACAAATTTGATTTATCTTCTCGAAGAATGGCAATAGCACTTTATTCCTTTCTCTAAAATGAGTGACTTTCGTTTCGCTCGAGAGAAATTTCCACTGTTGCAAATGTGATTCCTGAATTTCAGCATTTTCTTTGGGCAAATCGCTTGTGTTCCTAAATATTTTTCGTTGAACACAATTTCGCTGCCACTGCTCGTATTAGGATCAGAAGTTTCCACATGTGGCACCTGAACACTTCGGTAATGCATCATTCACAAACGTTCAACTGTCTTCGATGCTGATGAAACGTCGGCATACTTTAAGTTCCGTACTCTTGTACTAATACCAAAGATATTCGTGGAACAAAAATAACAGTTATTGGAGTAATTTTTCTGTTGTCTCCAAGGCATTGGCGTTTGAACGGTAAATACATTTCCTCGCCCATCGACCATCTGTATAACTTTCTTCTACATGCATTACAAAACATTTTAGGCGTCCACGGTTTCTCTAAAACTCCCACACGCCATTTTCAGCCCTAAGCACTGATTAGGCTATGTTAGGCTATATGTCTGCCCTAAGACTCACTTAGGCCTATTCAAGGCCCATTATGGCCACTAGAGTTTTTTCCCCCACACCTCCGGATCCTCCTTAAACCAACCTGTAGATTTGATAAAAGTAGCCACTTTCGTTAGCTTCCTCCTGGAAACATCCTCAATGCTTTCAAGAAATGTGAAACCAAGAGTAGAGAACCCTTTTCTGCGTAGAGCCATGCACCCACACAGGAGGTATTCCACTGTTTCCTCTTCCTCGACATCTTGACAGCTCCCACAAAAGTAATTTATGTGATAAGCCTGTAGCCTCTTCAAGTAGGCGCACCTGCACTTGCCGATCGTCCAATATCATACCGTTGATTTTATCGACCATTTCTGGCGTGGTGACCTCAATTCGGCCACCAGAACGTTCGCGTCACTTGTGCTGGTATGACCTTATCGAAATTTAATAAACCAGTAGTGGATGGTTCCTACAAAAATCATAATGGGGTACCCCCAGTCTACTGGCATGTCTACCAATCAAACAGTGTCCTGTCAGTACCGCTACCACATATCTAATATCCTGCCTATTTAATTTCAGCAGCAGTTTTGTGCGGCTGCGAGTCCATTCCGGCCAAGTTTGTCTACTTGTTAGGCAGAATGCTAACTGTCCCCATCTAACATTAGCCACTTCGACAGTGTATCTATCTATTAGCAATAGGCATGTTGCTAAGGGCATTGCTATTGGAATCTTATCTGGAAGGATAGTTAATGTTGTCCCCTATCTAGCCAACTCATCAGCCTGGCAATTGCGCTGAATATCTCTATGGCCCGGCACTCAGACTAGGTTTATGTTAAAGTATTCAGACAAATCACTCAATACCTTATGACACCTTGTACTACGGTTTTCGACGATTGTGTTACTGCCTCCAGCGATGTTATGGCCGCTTGGCTATCCGAGTAGATAAATATATCTCTCGTGGATAGAGGCATACTCTTTATACAGATCAATCTCTTTCTTATTGCTATTACCTCTGCTTGGAACACACTACAATGGCCCGACAAGCGGAAGGATAAACTGACACTCAGCTGTTCAGAATATACACATCGTCCCACCCAATCATTAAGTATTGAACCGTCAGTGTAAAAGGAGGATTGGAATAATGGAATCATGTTCTTATTGAACATGATTCCATTACCCCAATCCTCCTTTGAGGGGAATATGGTGTTAAAAGATTTTCTTACATTCCGCTCTAATGAATGACAGTAATCTGTAGTATCAGGAATAATTGGAAACTTTGCTACTATGGTCATATGACCTCTGCTACTTGTAGTTAAAAGGGAGAGTTGCCTGAGTCTACGAGCTGATTTGTCTGCAAGTTACTTTCCAAGCAAGTCAATTGGCAAAAGGTCTAGCATAATGTTCAATGCTGCCGTGGGAGTAGTTTTCAGAGCTCCGTTTATACCTAAACTAGCTGCTCTCTGAATACATTCTAAGTTTTTCACAACATTGCTTCTATGAAGTGCCGGCCACCATACTAGTATACCCTACATCAAAATCGGTCTAACCTCTGCTGTGTATAACCATGTACTATTCGGTGGGCCATACCCCATTTTAGTCCTACTGTCTTTCTACACGAGTAGAGTGCTATTGCTGCTTTTCTCCTGTAGAAAACATTTTTAGTTTCCAATTAAGTTTCCTGTCCAAAATCAGTCCCAGGTACCGGGCTTCATCATTCAAAGACAAAGTGATTCCATTGAATTTAGGGGCCTAATCTCTGGTACTTTATGTTTCCTACTAAATAATACCAGTTCTGTTTTGTTGGCTTTTACGGCTAAACCACATGATTCTCACCATAGATTTAGCTCATTTAATGTGCTCTGCATGACTTCGCAGAGCGTAGTGGGGAATTTACCTCTTACAGAGATGAAAAGAAGCTCCTCTAAGCTCTTTAACAGTTCATTATCAGTACCCAAAGGAAAGAAGACAGCACGCCGCCTTGATGGGTGCCCCTGCAGACCGATCTACGCATCCTCGAGGCAACCAATGCTGAATTCACAGACCTGCATGAGGATTTGTTCGATGTTTGTTCTTTAACAGTTCATTCATTATCAAAACCCAAAGGAGAGGAGACAGCACGCCGCCTTGAGGGATGTCCCTGCTGACAGATCTACGCATCCTCGTGGCAACCAATGCTGAATTCACAGACCTGCATGAGGATTTGTTCGATGAAGACAACCAGCGCCCCGGGGACACCCAAATCCGTCAGTGCATCGGTTATTGCCTTGAGTAGGATATTATTAAAAACGCCCTCAAGACATTGATTGACATCCTTAGCACAGGTTAAATTAGAAGTATTTAAAGAATCCCCATGTGGTTCATTCTAATATTGTTCCTAAATTTTATAAATCAACCTTCATTTTTGACAGTCTGAAAATATTCTTCAATCAATTTTTGTTTTGAGCGTAATTTTTGAGTAAATGTTTATTGCATAAATAAACTAGTTTCCATAAATAAAGGTGGATGCCTGGTATAATCTATTGTATTATTCATTAAGAGGTCTACGAATCCAATTATGGCACTCTAAGTTTCTAAAAGAAATGTTTCATACTTTTCGGACACAAAATTTTTCAATTAAAAATACCAACACGCAAACACACATCGCTGAGGTGTACAAGACCCAAATCCAGAAGAAATCATACATATGAAAAGGTTCAGCACTACGGGGTGTGCTCAAATCTTTGAAGGAAATTTTGCCCAACTGGAGCATATCATAGAAGGACATTGTGTACCAATGTTGGTAAAGACCAGAATCAAAAACGCGCCCAATAAGTCGATTCAATGGTTCCCTGTACACAGAGTTTTCATTCATGGGTATAGCATAGAGTAAGAAAACAGAGTAGTACAGTTCCTCAGATAATCGAAACCGTTTCCGAGAGAAATATTTCTGTCGTTCCTTAAGGATCGACCAAGAAGATGTTGATATAGGGTAAGCGTATCTCTGGTTTAAGTCCATGCGATTTTTAACAACCTCGGGATAATTTGCTACTGGATGAAAAGCCGACTTATATTGGTCCCAAAAATTTGTGCCCCGGTAATGAACAACATTCTTTATATCCTGAACGGCTAACATAATTTTTAGGTCACTTTGCAAAAGATCATCGAAGCTGGAAATCTGTTTGAGCAGAGGAGGTGAAGTAATGAGTTGTGTCAAATTCGCCGCGTATATGGTCGTAACAAAGATACCGGCCAGGAATAATAGAGTGTAGGTAAACTTAAGTCTGGGTTTAGTTTCCTTAGGCATTGCAAATGCTTGGCCTAGTGTGCCTCTCATGGTCGCGTCGTTGCAGAACACCTTGAGTAGTTTGCTTCCAAAACTGTCGTTATTGTCATTATTGTTGGGGCTTTGTAACATTAGCAAAAATGATATCAAGCAACTTTGCACCAGAATCGTAGACAAAAATTTGATGCTGAAGACCGAAATCAATAAACGACGGATGGGAACTGTGTTTTCAACTGGCAGCATTGTCACAAACTTAACAATATCGAGGGGGTAACTATACTCATGTACGTTGAGTTCCCCCTGTGGCGAGGACAGGCTACCCGATATATCGATAGTATCATTCCGTGCGTATAACATAACGTCGAGAGGATGCAGCACATGACCCGTAGTCAAATTAAATGGGAACTTCAAAGTGCAGTTGTAATGTGCAGCGAAAGAGTACAGATACCTTCCGAAATACCCACTTATTTGTTGTCGTCCCGATGCATCCGTATACAACATAGTTTGTGGGATATTTTGATCAGGAATTGTTATTAACACCTTCCCCTTCAGATTGTGGAGACGATACGGAAAGAATACCTCCTTCGCAGAGAGCGAATGAGTCTCCAACACAAATTCTGGAAATTGCGTGTAACTGAGAAACGTTTGCGTTTGGTGAAAATCCCGATGCAGCACATTCACGTTGAGTAGTTTCAGTGCTTTGCACTGCTCAAAGAGTTTGATGATGGCATTACTCTCGAAAAAGTCCTCGTTGATTAGGATTATGATTCTTGTATTGCGCATATGTTGCAGATTGACAGCCAACCTTTCCAGGAGCTCTTTGTCATTTATGGTATTCATGCAAACCACGGCCAACAATTCGGTGCTGAAATCACCCTTCAAATAAATGCTGGCGTCGTAGACCACGAACGGTGTATTGAAGTGGAGCTGCAAATTTTCAGCCACGCAATCGATGGCGTGTCTCCGTTGCAGGAATATTGTGTTATAAGACCGCTCAAAGTAAACTTTTTCTAGAACACTGTTAAATTTGGATTCAAAGTGAGGCAATTCCGTTTTCTCAGCAGCGGTGCCCGCAAACTGGACGATTATTAAAAGTAGAGATATAAGCACTTCCATGTTTCAACCTTTCACCAATGCTATTCAGAAGCCGACTGGTAGTAGTACAGCTCCGAAGATATCACTAAATGCAATGCTAAAGGCAATGGGAAAAATCGTGAGGTGTTGGTAGTTTTCCCCAGTGGTGTGATCCAAAGTGATTTTATCCATAAAGATCACACTACGATGTGAGTTTTCTTTGTGTCATTTGCATGGAACAATTCCATTCCTGTATACGAGTATTTATGAAGTAAGGCTGGGCTTTGGCTTTGAGGTCTCCAGTGTGCAATTTGCTAATTCATGGCTTGGTTCGTTTACACAGGATGCTATGAGTCAAGCAGTGCAATTATCGTGCCCGAAGATAACAAACTGGACGCCATACTTTCTAAATTACCAGTTGAATGTTTATTCATGTTATCTTTTAGGGAGTAAAACACTCTGTTCTCTACAATACATGAGGGATTTGACTCCACCACGATTCTGAGTGGATTCACCACGATTTTCAGTGGATTCGTCTACAACGTCCGTCTGCTTTATTTCGCAGCTCTGCCGTTTGACGTTTCAGTTTCTTTTCTCTGTGTTCTCTGATCCCAATTTCTTGCAGTTAAAGTAACCAAAAAACAACCCGTTTTGTATATTCATAACCAGTTTAACCGGTTAATCGGATTTTTTGTGACGCCAGTTTTCCTTCTCTAACCAGTAACACTCAAGCTCTGATATCCACACATAGAATCATCCAGTACAAAACGTCATTTTCCAAATGAAAAGTTTCATTGTGCTGCTGCAGGGTGGAGGAGGGTGGCTCCCACCCTGGGTAGCTCGTTCTGATGCAGGGAACTTTTCCGCATTTACAACTGAAAAGTATCAAAATGAGCTGGCGGAAAATTAAAGCGAAAACATAACATGAAATCCAAGCTGAGCTGTCGAAAGAAGAAATTTGGGGTAAGCTATTAAAATGGAAATGCGAATATGGCAGTCACACCAACGCGTCCATTCAGCAGCAAGGAGAGAGCGTTTTAATTAGAGTCAGAAATGAAAAAGAGTTCAGGAATTTTGCATGTCGGTGGCGAGTAAGTAAGTACCCACTTTGGAAGCAAACATAAAAAAGACTGCAAATAAACTAAAACTTATTCATAGAGAAAGTGGGTGATTAAAGTGACTGAGATGTGAGGGGAGGTTTATATACCAGAGTAGGGAAGCCCATTAAGAGACTGGTAAAATCGGTTTTCATACATTGCTATATAGTAAAGTTACATTATTGGGGAGAAGGAGAGATTTATTGATTGAGAGAAACAAAAAGGATAAAAGGAATTTATCGTCTAGAATACTCGCAGAAAGCCTGTACACCACACAGATTGCACCATGTACACCTATGTATGAGGTCTGTTCAAAAAGTATCGCGAATTTTACGAAGTAATGTGCAATTTGCGAGAAGCAATCCGCCAGAAAGGCCCGGATTTGTGGAAGAACAAAAATCGGCTTTTGTATCATGATAATGCCCCTGCTCACACATCATTACTTGTCCGCGAACTTTTGGCCAAAAACAACACTGTAATAATGCTGCAGCCACCGTATTCCCCACACCTGGCCCCGTGACTTTTTCTTGTTTCCGAAACTAAAAAGGCCCATGAAAGGACGACGGTACGCCACGATTGAGGAGATACACAATTTAGGAAAAGACAAGCTAAAACACGTCCACGCACAATAGCTGTCAATACTGACTGAACATTCAAAATGGCCGAGATTGTCAACATGATAATGTGAGGGTCATGAGTACCAACATAACGCCACAAAAAGATCGAAAATCGAACATCCGTAGCCCACGAAAAATTCGCGATACCTTTTGAACAGACCTCGTAAGCTTAGGATGAACCTTCATTTGCTTTCCGCAACTTTCGAAGAACTCGAGAGAGTCTAAGAATCCACTGAGTTGCAGAGATCTCCAGTACACCGCAAAAAGTTTCTGCATAGTTTACTGTCTAGCCTAGTCTAGTTTCGACTGCTAATACCATGCTTGAAACATATCTGCGACTTTACCTATATCAACTACTCAGAGATTTCTGCATGTTCCTGGAACATGATTGTCACTTTGCCTATTGTGCCAACATGGGAGTTTCTATGGAGACGAGACAAGGAGTAAATCTGGCAAATCGTATAATACAAATTGCTGAATAATCTGGTTATAATTTCTAAAAAGGGTATTTTTATATGGGTTCAATTATACCTTATGAAAGTCTGTAGTCACACATTGTTCAAAGATTCGACAAGTTCTTGAACAATGTATGACTATAGAAACTATTGAGTGTTGAAGGAACGACACCATTGAGTGTTGAAGGAACTACACTATTGAGTGTTGAAGGAACTACACTATTGAATTTGAAGGAACTACACTATTGAGTGTTGAAGGAACTACACTATTGAATTTGAAGGAACTACACTATTGAGTGTTGAAGGAACTACACTATTGAGTGTTGAAGGAACTACACTATTGAGTGTTGAAGGAACTACACTATTGAGTGTTGAAGGAAATACACTATTGAGTGTTGAAGGAACTACACTATTGAGTGTTGAAGGAACTACACTATTGAGTGTTGAAGGGACTAAACAATTGAGTGTTGAAGGAACTACACTATTGAGTGTTGAAGAAACTAAAACAGGTACATCGTTACGACAGAAAGTGTTACTAAACATACCCCCACACCTGGGGTGCTCTCTCTTAGTAAATCACCAAATAAGAGTACTCCCCGGTCACTCCCACAGGCCATATTTGCTTCCAATGGTACAAGCACAATCTTGCTACTACTAAATATGTTTCTAATAAATCTGTTCAATTCTAAATCAAGTGACAATTTTCATTTATTTATCAACTCCATAAAATCTTTCGATCAACACGGAATGCTTACAAGTTTTAATCCCCAATTGTATTCAATATTTCAAACAATTACAAAACTTTACATAAAAGCCGATCCGTTTGATCCTGAGGGAGGAGTTACAAAGTTACATGAAATTTAAAGAAGAAATTCTGTTCCGTACAAGAGTGAGCGATGCCCGTTGGGACCTCTTCAAATGTCTCTTGTAGCGCAAGTTGGTGGAGTCCAGGTCGACAGCCCGCTGATAGCACTGCAAGGCTTCACAGTGCATGTTCAGCTTAGAGTATGCATTGCCCAGACGGTCGTGAGCCCTGCTGTAGCTCGCATTATAACTGATTGCGGTCTTGTAGTCTGGAATTGCGAGGGCGTACCTGCCCAGCTTAGTTAAGATGCGTGCTCGCTTGCAATAATAAATCGGATTCTTCGGATTGAACATAATGGCGCAATTGTACTGAAATAGCGCCTGCTCCATTCTATTATGACGGAAATGACGATCTCCTTGTCTCTTAAATTGATGACCCACCTCGCAAAGACTCAATTGTGGGGTGTGTTCGATGAAGAACCATTGCAATAGTTCGAACAGATTGATTTGATTGATGTCGTCTGGGGTGGAGAGAAAGGGGGAGATAAAGACAAATACAGAGATGGAGGTGAAAGTATTTACCCGTAGTGGAGCCATCCTCAGAAGAAGTAGAGGCAACATTTGAAGTTGCTAGCTTTAGTGCAATCTCTTGCAAGTATTGTACCGCAGCTTGAATGCTCTGCCGTTTCAAAGGAGGAAGCGATTCCAATGCGATCTTTTGCTTTAAGAATTCGATGAACAATTCTAAAAACGTCTGCTGGGCCTTTTTTGGCATTGTTGGTTTCTTTGTTGGAATTTGCTGAGAAAAAATTTACCATAATCGTGCATTTATTTATGTGGGAGTGTTCAGCAATAAATTTAAAGTACTTACTTCGAGAAGATTCCGATTCGAAAAGAGCGCCCGAAATGAAGTGACAATAAAATTAGCATATGATTCAACCAGGGCCAGGGTTGCCGTGCTACTTAAAGCGACGATAAAGCAGTGTCCATTTGGTGGGTGGATCAAAATGTATTTACAAGGTATTATTAATAGAAGACCGCTCTCCAAATGTCGATTTCTCACGGTCATAGTAAATGTCCAAATGAACAAACAGTGTTGCTTCTTTTGTTAACTTTGGCCACTATTTTTTTGTCGCTTTAAATATTTAATTTGAAAATACATTCGACATTTAAAAAAAAATGTTTTTCTGCATTTGGTAAAGTAACTGCAGTGCTTAATTCCATTAACTTATTACGGAAATTTTTGCAGTGCACTATTTTATTGTCATTGAACTCGATAAAAAATGTCCTCTAATGATTTGATGTCACACATAAATCTTTCTGAAAGCTTTTTAAGACCTCCTTTCGAGACTTGGTCAATATTGCACACATTTTCCAATGAAAAAAGAGGCTGCAAACGGTTCTCCAATGTCCCATAAAAAATTGATGGCACTGAATTTGGAAAGAGTAGCAGTTTTTTAGTTGTGGCGGCTTCCGGATTATTTATAAAATCACTATTCACAAATTCTTTTTCACACACTTTTGATTTTTCTTGCAACTCAACGCCATAGGCCACGATCCACCGATTTCGCTTTATTGCGTCTTTAGGTACGCTGAAAAATTGTTTTTCATGTCTCCATGTATTATGGCAAATAACACAACGAAAATGCAGCATATTTATTTTTATTATTGTTTAATTTTTTCTTATTAAGTGATTTTCACTACAATTTGGAAACCGATGACAATAATTAACTTGTTTCCAATCACTAATTCCCTTTTTTAGTTTTTTTTCGTATACAACATTAGTTAAGAGAGAAGATTTGACACATATGTTGACCGTTTTCCTCTCACTCTCTCAATTAATAGTTCCTTGTAAATGTATTTTGGTGTGGATTTCCACAGATATTAACATGCCACTTTTTTCAGATTGAAGCTCCAATATGGCGTTATTACAACAAGTTTTATAATTCTCATTTTCGAGAACTAATTTGTGGCAACTTCTAAGACAATTGGTGTGATATTTTTACGAACTATTTCCATGATTCCCATCAAACTCTTTGGAAATATTTTGTATCCGCTAAGAGAGTTACTGGAACAATTCTTCCTGTTTAAAAGTTGGGATTTACTATTCTCAATAGTATTGTCCCTCTGCGTGGACCATGAACCCTTTCGGGTTACTCAATGGCTGTGAAATCGGAGTGTCGGTTTCTGTTGAGACTCCCAACTGAAATACTTCGATTTAAATAATATTGTCCCTCTACTTGGACCATGAACCATTTCGAATTTCTCCATGTTCATGAAATTGTGGTCTCTAAACTGTTGGTTGATGCTGAGACTCCCAATTTGAATATTCTGAAACACTTCGATTTAGTATTTAAAATTTTTTAGACTTTTTACATGTGAAATCGCCAGGCAAACATGGCCGAGGCTAAATCTGCGTCTATCTAGGAATATCATTAGACTCAATAGACTAAAAATTAGGACTTTAATAGGCGTTCTCGCGGGACATTGTCTACTAGGAAATCATGCATGAAGAATGGGAGTTTGTAAACATGATTTCTGCCGCAGCTGTAGGAACGAGGAGGAACTGGAAACGATTCAGCATCTCTTCTGTACATGTCCAGCTTTTGCTAGAAATAGGGAACGTTTACTAGGATACCACTTCATAAAAAGAACTGATGGTCTATGCCTGTCAGGTGTTAACAACCTTCTTTGCGTTGTAAAAGGCGCAGGTTGGTTCAATCTGGAAGGGGAAGCGTAGCCATGCCTGTTTTTCTATGTCTCAGATTATATACAACGAAAAGGGTAATTCCTTATACACCTTATAGCTATATAGTATAAAAATATAATAGTATCTTCTTAGAGCTATTATCCAATACCATTGGAGGTCCGCTGAAGAAGTGTACAGATGCAAAAAAAAGCCAAACCTGGAAAACTCTTCCGGGATTAAGACAGTCCAAAGTACTTCTGGGAGATTTTAATACTAAAAGAGCTAAGGAGTAAATAAATATGCCTCCGAGTAAATTAAGAATTATCACAGGCATTTTAAGCGGACGCTGGAGATTCAACTACCATATGATTGGGTATATCTTCAGATACCATTTGTCGATTCTGTGGAAAAAGTGACGAAACCTCACTGCACCTGGTCACGGTCTGCGGACCATTGGCACACAAAAGAATCAGGTGTTTTGGAGAATATATCTTGGATATGAGCAAGATCCCTCAACTTGATTCCTGCACAATATATGAATTGCTCTCGAAAATTAACCTGACAGAAGATTTGCAGATGAGACTATCCTCATCTTTCAAATAAATAGGGGCATCACAATAGATCTTTCAGGTCGTGGTGTATGAAAACCTTAAATAAATCTAATCTAATCTTCTTAGAGGGTTTACAATGAGCCTTGGTGAGCGGTGGTCTTGTCATGCTTGACCACTGATGGTAGATTTGGACCACCCTCCCCATCAAGGACATTGTGATATATTTCTCTATTATCCATTTCAGCTGCCTTCGAGTTCATGCCAACACACTCCAGAACCAAGTTGGCTAAAATATATCACTTATGAGTTCTTTTTTAATCTGTTCCACCGTTGTTAATGAATTGTTATTTATGACTTTTAACTAATGATCTCAGGATATTAGGATGTGTTCATACTACAGTTCGGTGTATTTCACAGCGATAGCATGATATTAGGGTCTCTTCATACCAGGCATCGGTGTATTTCACAGCGATAGCATGATATTAGGATGTGTTCATACTACAGTTCGGTGTATTTCACAGCGATAGCATGATATTAGAGTGTGTTCATACTACAGTTCGGTGTATTTCACAGCGATAGTATGATATTAGAGTGTGTTCATATTATAGTTCGGTGCATTCCACAGCGATAACAATATTTTGAGATGCGTTCCTACTACAGTCAAGTGTATTTCAAGGATAAAATAATATATACATCGATGTATTTTATAGCGATAAAAATAGATTCGTGTGTAGTGTAGAGTGAGTTCTTTCTATAGTTAGGTATATCTGGCAGACATGAAATATATGAGATTATGTTCTTACTTCAGTCCGTGTATTTACTAAACATTAAGGGACATAAGGGGGTTTTTTGTTACTACCGTCTATATACAAGGTGTGATCAAAAGATAACCGTTATTTTCATCTTTTCGTGAGTTACGTATGTTCGATGTTCGCATTTTTTTTTTTTATGTTGGTACACATGTCTGTTATATATGTTGGCAATACCAACCATTTTGGATTGTCAGTTTGTTTTTGACAGATAAAAAGGTTAGTCGTGTTTTGGTGTGCTCTTCGATTTTGTACTAATCGAAAAAAATGGATCAGAGAAACTGTATTCAGTTTTGTGTAAAAAATGAAATTAAATGCGCAAGGACATTTGAAATGTTGACTGTGGCCTTTGGCGAGTCTACTATGAGCAGAACACAAGTTCAATTGTGGTATAACCGGTTTAAGGAAGGCCGAGAAGATGTCAATGACGATGCTCGTCCTGATCGCCCGAGCACGTCAACAACCGATGAAAACATTGACGCAGTGAAGAAAATGATTTTGGATAATCGTCAAATCACTATCAGATAGGTTGCTGATGATGTTGGCATATCGTTCGGCTCATGCCAAGCAATTTTTACGGATGTTTTAGGCATGAAACGTGCGGCAGCGAAGATTGTTCCAAAATTGCTAAATTTTGAGCAAAAACAACGTCGCATGGACATCGCTCAGGAGCTGTTTTTGTCCAAAAACAAAACCGTTATCATGCCTCAACCACCGTATTCACCGGTCTTGGCCCCCGCTGACTTTTTCCTCTTTCCAAAACTGAAGACACCGATGAAAGGAAAGCGTTTGGCTACGATTGAGGAGATAAAAGAAAAATCGAAACAGGAGCTGTAGGCGGTACCAAAAAAAGCGTTTCAGAAGTGTTTCGAGGATGGAAAAAAATGCTGGCATAAGTGTATTATATCTGAGGGGAATTACTTTAAAGGGGACAAGCTAGTTGTTGATGAATAAATAAATACTTTATTTTTTGATCACACAATGACGGTTCTTTTTTGATCACACCTCGTATAGTATAAACGCTTCTAACAGAGGGTTTACAATGAGCCTACCCGTTAACCTTGTCTTGATTAACCACAGCTGGTAGGGAGCAGTGTTGCATGAGAGAAAAATAAAAAAGGACCCGTTTTTAACAAAAAATAATAAAAAACAAAAAACTTCCAACTAAAATTTCCTTTATAGAGAATATTTTTTTAGAACCTACCTTCTTGTGGAAAATGTGCCTTTTAGAACTTACCTTTTTGTACCACAAAATATATAATATTCTTTAGATCCTGCCTTGTTGCTGAAAATGGACTCTTTAGAACCTATTGTAATGTGCAAGAGCTTCCTGAAACAATACCTTTCATTCGAAAAAAAAGTCATAATTATTTTTTGTTTTTATTTTAGAACTTTCCTTTTTGTAGATTTCTTTACTTTAGAACTTTCCTTTTTGTAAATCTTTTTTATTTTACTTCATAAAAATTACAAAAAGCCAAAAAAAATATATGTATGTACGAGTATATAGTAAATAAAGTTATTTATTTTTAGTATGTATATGGCAACGTTGTATCAATATCGGCCATTTGCTTAAGGATAATTTTTGGCTTTCAATTATTATACAAAAACACACAAGAATGTACCATGAGAAATGAAAAGAAGAAGTACTATTGAAAGAAGGAAAGTACGACGAAGTACTATCGAAGGAAGAAAAGTACGACGAAGTACTATGAAAAGAGGAAAGTACGACGAAGTACTATCGAAAGAAGAAAAATACGACGAACTACTATTCAAAAGCATTAAATAATGGTACCACTCCCTCTTCAAAGTAATCTGCTTAAAGAATGCGTATTCTTCATATGGTTAACTTCAGTTCAGAACTGGCACTAAATTTTACCAATAAAATTGTGGAAATTAGTTTCATTTTAATTTTGATTATATTAATTTGATTTGTATACTTATTTAAATTAGTTTAGATAAGTTGCCACTTCATTTGTTAAGTATGTCAAACATATACATACATACTTACATACATATGTATAAATATTTGATATTACTATAGCAAAAAATAATGTACATATATATTTACATATACGAATATACACATATACATACATACATACGTATGTATATATCATACGTATGTATATAACATACGTATCAATATATTTTTTTCCAATTTTTCATCAAGTATACGCATATACATATGTACATATGAAGAAATTAATAAACAAAACCAAATTCTTTGAAATTCTATTCACTTTTTGTAAACATAATTTTCTTTCTTTCATGGCATTTGGTATTCGTTAACAAACAAATGGTACCAGTACTAATTCAAAAACGTACTTCGTACTGATTGTTTCCCATACAATTTGTATGGGATTTTATGTACTCCAAAGTACTAAGTACATGTCATACTTCGTACCCTCCACTTTTTTGGTATTCATCAACAATTCTGTCTGTATATTCTAATTTGCATCTTTTCATTTTCAGTCGTCATTCTCCACTTTTGCAGAGTTGCAAATTTTTGTAATAAAAAACGCAAACTTACAAAGTATTCTAAAAACAGAAAATTAAAAAGTAATATTGTTTAAAAAAAAACTACACAGCATGAAATTTTTTAGAACCTACCTTGTTATAGAAAGTGTACTCTTTAGTACTTACACCATCAATTTTTGTACTACAAACAAAAAAATACTAAATAATAATTTGAAAAAAAATAAAAGTACTAGTACCAAAATAAATGTACTTCGTACTCGCAATATAAAAAGGTACTCTAAATGGTACGAAAGTACGTACTTATGCAACACTGGTAGGGAGACAGAGAGAGAGAGAGAGAGAGAGATAGTTTAGCCCAAGAAGACAAAGAAAAGACATTCAATTCCCTCCAAATTTATTTACCGTTCCGACCATTTTTTTTTGGTCACACGTATAGTGTATGTGAATTTATTGTGTTTGTTGTAAAAATATTCCATATCCCTGCAGTGAAAATTATAGGCAGTCTTCAAAATGTACTCCTAAATTTAATAGTAAAAAATCAAGTGGTTAATTGACTAGTTCAAAACTTATTTATAAGTTAACCAGTTACTGACTTTTGCGGCACTTCATTGCCGTGTATACTAAATTTTTCCTTTCTTGTCAATTTAATAAAAAAGGAAGTAAAGACAAACATTGGAATTTGAAGAAAAACAGTTATTTTTATGATTTCAACCACTTTTTGTGATTCCTCAATTTAGAGATAAATCTTCAAGTAACCGCGTGTTTTAAAATATCCGCAAAGTGTCCGCAAAGAAGAGTGGAAATGTGGCACCATGAATTAACATGCTGAATTAATGTCGAGTACACATTATTATGATTTTTACATATAATTATGAGATTTACTAGTATTTTACATGTCGAGTACACATTATTATAATATGTATATATGAATTTTACATATAATCTGAGTTTTACTACTACTTTAACTAGTTGGTTTCACTGCTGGGATGTTGTCTAAAATAGCGAATATTCGGCGAAAAAAATCAGAAGAAATCAGGGCTACGTTTAAATTAAACTTTTAGGGGTCACTTCATTTGTATTTTAAAAAGAACTGCGAAACTTCTAAAAAGAAAATAAAATAATAAATCAAAAAAAATTTTATTATTTAATTTGGAATTGAAAACTCAAATGTTAACAAGTTCTTTTCATAAATTATAACTATTCTTAATGTAAAATCTGATCCAATTGCTTTCCATTTACACTTCTGTTCACTGTAAACGCACCATAGTAATCATAAGATGTAGAATAATAATTATTTGGTTTTTTGACATAATATTATACTACTAATAACTAAAATAATTAATAAAAATTCATTTATATTAAAATGGGGTCCGACTGCCCCAGTAGTACCCCAAGCGTGGTTCAATATGCAAGGCCATGAACGAATGGAAGTGCACAGGGGACAGTAAAAATATTAGAATTTGGAACAGAAGGAGACAAAAATTAAGAAATTGACGGTCAAAAGACAATTCCACGTTTTTACAGTATTCTCACATATAACAACAGTTTCAATAATCTCAGAAAAATCTTCACAATAGGTCAAAAATGCAGCTAAACGAATGAATTTAACCGCTTTATGCTTTTAATTAAACAGAGGTAGTGCTTCTTTCTTTAATAATGAAGAAAACAATTTTTTATTTTGTCAAATTAATTTTTTTACTTAAACGCAACTGGAATATTTCGACTTGTGGATTTTGTATTGACAATGAGAAATTATCAAAGAAATTGTATGTTTTCATTTATTTTGAGAAGTTAAGTGAATTGAGTAATGACGATAGTTAGAGTAAAGGGGGGTGCATTGTATTTTTACCACTACATACATCAATTTTAAAAACTACTCTCAGTAGCAGAACTCGCACCAATACATTCAAATCAACTGTCTATTCTTGTATGTTCTTTGGTTTAGCTTCCCCTTCTTCTACTTGTACTTAACTGAAACTGACCACTTCAAAGTGTTCATCCACAGTAGCCTTTCCCATCAACTGGCATTGACGTAATTTGCTGCCAATACTATCGACGCACAGTGGGTTAGAATAGCATGTTTTCTTGGATCAAATCAGGGAAGCTATGTTAGGATAATTTTTCTTTATTTTTCAGTTAATACCATTAAAATAAGTAAAAAAAAATGTTTTCTAAGTATATTTGAGTATAATTTTATTAAGTAATGCCAAATATCAGTGTAGGTATATAGTGCAAGGAGTACAGTATGAGAACTTAAACATTACATTTTATACATCTTAAAGTTAATCATCCACATCATCATCATTATCATTATCATCATCATCATCATCATTATCGTTATCATCATCATCATTATCATCATCATCATTATCATCATTATCATCATCCGCAGCATCAGCAACTTCAACATCACTGAAATAGTTCTTGTTCGGAGCTGCAGGTACAATTAAATCAATTGCCTCCTCTGGCAAGCTTTGAACCTTCTTTGCAGGCAATTTTCGCATGCTTGAAATAATTGGGTCAGAGGTTATCAAAAACATATTAAAAATGTCTTGGTTTGATTTTTCGCGACTGCACTTTCGGGAATGAAACTCCCTATATTTTTTAAAATCTTTATTTCGAGCTTCTTGCGCTTCTTCTGATAACTGCCCAATAGGTAAAAGGGCATTTGACACAATTTCGGGTCCGTGAATAAAAAACTTGTGCAAAGTGGGAGGCATATTGTACCAAGGATACGTTTCAACAAAAAGTTGTCCTGTATTGTGTGCATATATTTTAAATTTTTCATTATTAATTTCATGGCCACTGGATACAGCAATAAGCAACACGTGCATTTTTTTTATTAAATTAACATCTATTTTTGTTATTTCGGCAGATTTATCAGCGTTTTGGAAAAAACGTCTTGCCGTATTCCCATCATTCGTGTTTCCAAAACCAGGTTTGGGTTGGTCAACTATTAATCCCATATTCTCTTTAAATTTATTCTGAATTTCTTTTTTTGTTTCAGCTACTGTTCTTTTTTCAGAATCAGTTCTAGCCTGCCACTTTTGTAAAGGTATTTTATATGCCACGTGCAAAAGACATTCAAAAAATCTAATCCAGCCATGAAGAATGGAAAGGCCAAATTTTAAATTGTCTACATGTACAGGTCTTTGGATCATGGCTTCTATATTATTAAAATCCTTACTTGTAGCGCCACATAAGTAACACCTTTGTGTTGATGTGGTTTCTGTTAAGGCATTGCAAACTTTTCCATCTACCATTGCCAAAATTAATTTGTGGGAAACATGTACAACTTTCTCACCAATCGTGACAGTTGAACAGGTTAAATTCTGTATTTCCTCTTCAACTCTTTTTTTTTCACTAATGGACACATATGCGGTTTCTTTGGCAAATTCAATTTTCAAGGGTCTGCAAAATCTAGTTGAAGACGGTCGTGGATTTTGCCAAATTACCTTCTCCTCAAACATAACCCTAAGTGGAACAATTGTGGTTAAAAAAACTGATGAATCACTAGCATCCGATCCATGAAAGGCTTGTTTGTATGAGCTATGGCCAGAGCTTCCATCAAAGCCCCATTTTGAATATAATACTACATTCGAGTTCGTAATGCCTAATGAGTCAATAACAGTTTCTTGAAGTTCTATTAGTCGCTCCGCTGTGTGATTAAGAAGACTTTGTAAAGTTACTTCAACGGAGGTCTCGCTTATTTTAAAGCTGGTCGATTCTGGGTAAGTTTTTTGTTTTTCAGTTTGAATATTGTTGTAGGAGGGAAATATTTGAGGAGCAGCTTGTCTAACAACATTGTATTGATTTCGTGTTAGTTTAGCTTCTACAAAAACAGCCAAAGCTTTTGTATTCGATATTTTCAAGGTGGGAAGTGGTTGTTTAAATTTTTTTCTTAAATTTATTCCCTTGCAACACTTTTCATATATAGCTCGCAACACTTTTGATTCCTCGACATAACCTTCGCTTTGTAATTTAACCTGTGAAGCGTAAAGTAACTCTGGCAATGACATGATGTCTCTTACAATCTTTGTTTTTTTATATTTACTCCAACCACTGGACTCGGTAAAACTAATTTCTTTTCGACCACATTTTGCAGTCGGGGCAAGAGTAAAACCAATAGAGGATTCCAACCAGATTTTATTTTGAGTAATAAACCTCATTTCAATTCTATGCGCTCTAGTCCACCTAGATTTAAATTCATAAAAGAAAACATCAATTCTTTTATTTAAATCACACATATTATCCTCAGAGCAGTTGGTGCGTTTTTTGATTTCTTCAGCTAAAAATGTCATCTTGTCATTCATTGTTTGAGCGCTTGAATTCATCATAATATCAAATAAGCTTCGACGAGTATAAAAAACAACGTTCGAACTTGTTTCTATAAAAAAAAAAATAATGCTAATACAAAAAAAAACCTTTCAAAAATCCCTTTTACCCGATTACTTGAAACTGCACAACACAATCACTATTTGTCAAAACAAAGAATATTATTAAAATAAACAAAAACAAAATATTATTGTAACAAAGAATATTATTAAAAGAAACAAAAATAACAACATTAATATACGGAAAAGAAGAGCACAAATAAATAGAAAAAAGTAACATGAAAAACAACAAAACACAACACACAACAACAGCACCAGTCGCGAGATCAATGTGACTTTTAGCTAATTTGACTGCTGCAACACTTGTATTAAACAATGCATGGCTTCTAAAAGGCACAAAAGGGCAGCGTAAAATTTTGCAATATAACACAGATTTATGTCCTCTTTAATATAAACTACAAATTATGACACGAATGTGGACGAATAATAACTATATATCCATTTAAAATATAAAAATATTAATTTTTTTGGCATTTTCAATATAAATAACTAAATCTAAATCACTTCCACACACAATTTGATACACAAATGTTAACGAAGTATTTGCAAAATAACCTGAACTTGATGGTTCCATTGAAAAATTTTTAACTTTTACAATACTTTTTAAAATAAATAAAATTTTCAACGGGAACGTTTTCACTTTTTTCAGCCTTTTTTGCACAAAAATTTCTATGAAGTTTGACTTTGAAGTTTCACTACAAAAACACCAGAGCACTTTTGACATTTATTTTAACGACAAGTGATGTAGAATTTTATATACTGTAACCGGGTGCAAAAAATTTTAACGATACTTAAATTTTTTTTTTTTAATTAATCCAAGAAAACAGGCTATTCTAACCCACTGTGCGACGTGTCTGAGGGCGGCAAATATGTGCATGTGATTAAATCAAAGTACTTTATTATCATGGAATATAATGACGCAATACTCCTCCACTTCCTCAGCTCAATTTTTCATTGAATTTCTGTTTTTGCTGCCATGAATCTATTCGGTAATCTGACTGCCACAATCGTAGTCGCTCGCAACGGGCTCTCGCGGGTGTCTAACCTGACATAAGCCACTTTACGCTTGGGCTTCATTTAAGTCGGTTGCTTAAGCGACTCCAACATTTAACGGTAACGCTGTGTCACTTGATACTTTGAGCCATCGACTGTGGGTGGCTTTGTAAGAATTTTATTTGATTTAAAATATTTCATGCAGCTCACACTCCTCAGCGGAGATTTAGTGAGGTTTGTGCTGTGCGTATCGAAGTGTCAACTGAAAACGAAGAGAAATTGGAGTGAATTACGAGCATGGGTAAACTGTGAAATGCCAAAGCGTGGGAACAAACGCACTGCCTTTTGGTCAGTGTTGTGTAGACAATCACATCAATCAAATCAATAATTATGAGGCAGCAATAAGAGTGAACTTTAAGTACTGATATGGGGATCATTAAACATCTGCTGTGTCAGTTTGAGCTCAGGTAGCAACTGGTGCATTATAATCGGATCAATTTCTCATGCCGTTTTATGAATTTGTGTGGTGCCCCTGAAACGGAAAAGCACACTTAATCCTTACTTACCTGCACTTTACCTATTGAAGGTGTGTCTCTACACAATTATAACAGTTGTACAAAAGACCGTCGTTCCATATATACTCGTTTTTCGGTATATTTATTATTATGAAAATCAGTTATTAGTTCGATCACTGGATTATTTTTAAGTTTATTTTACATTCCTTTTTTACATTTTACATTTTACATTTTTACATTTATTTTGTTGAGTTTAAATTGTACAAGTGAGAACAATGATCTCTTAATGTACATTGACAGTATAAAATTAGATTACTCTTAAGTTAGAATTAAATTAAGTAAATAAATAAAATAAATAGCATTAAGATAACATGATACATGTGAGAAAAACTGAAGAGAAAGAATACAGTAATAACAGATAGACAGATAAGGCAATTGAAATTACAATTGAGAGTAGTTAAACTGACAGGCAGTTATAGAGTAGAGAAAGAAAGTGTTAAGAGAGAAGAAAATAATACAAAAAGTTGAACAGACAATCGGTTACAAATTCCAAAATAACACTGATATTGATCTGTAAAATATCCCATGACCACGCGCTTGAAGCGGCTCCCCGAAGATGATTAAATGGATTTTGGCAATGAATAGTCGAATGAAAAAAATCGTGTAGAACTACGATAATGAAATTGAGGAACACTCAACGCTAGACTTCTAGCAGATTGACTGAACCGTCGTTTATCATAGGGTTATAAAGGGGTCTTAGAGTGCATCAAATCCACAAAGAAACACAGTTTCTGGCCCTCAAGTTAGCATCAAGGCTGCACCCTAGAATAAACCTGTTACAAATCGATACACTATCAAATCTACACAAGCCATATATTTACATATCTCGTAGCATTATTGAACGATATTTCCAATTTGTGTTGAGAATGAGAAACTTGCTGTAGACCAACTCAGAATAGGTTATTATAGGGAGGATAAGCTGTATAACAAGACATTGCCGGGTGTGAAATCTGCTGCCATTCTTAAATTACGAAGTGTGTAATAAGCCTTCCTGTGTACACTGTTGATATGGTCAACACATGTTAAGCGAGAATTTATAGTAAAGACCAAATTGGATACACGCGACACAAACACCAACTAAACACCATCCAGCTGCACTGGAGGAATGTCATTAAAATTCATAATATGCTTCGATATAGGGAGGACGCAAGACTTGCGAGGATTCAGATTCAAATGCCCATCAACCAATCCTGTCAAGGTCCTCATTCACTCTACAACACAGGTCATCTATTAGACCATATCGTCTTGACAAGTAAATTTAAATATCATCAGTATATGCATGAACAGTCGTATTATCACAAATTGTGAAGTTATCATTAATGAACATGGAGAACAGAAGAGCTCCAACGACATTACCCTGCGGCACTCCCAAACCAAAGACTCTAAGACCAGAAAAATTGTCTTCAACTCGAACCCTTTGCATTCTACCTCCAAGGCTCATAAGACCAACAGCACGGTCACAAAATCCTAAGAATGCTTTCAACTTATCACACAGCATGGAATGGTTAACACTGTCAAAAGCCTTAGAAAAGTCCAGAAAACATAACAATGTCACGAATTCCTTATTATACTCCATTCGAACATCATCCAAAACCTTCAACATAGCAGTGGTACAACAATGTCCCACTCGAAATCCAGACTGAAATGGAGACATAAGATAGTTATCATCCAGGTACTTGGTAGTTTGCTCTGCCATAACAGCTTCACATACGTTAGACATGCATGACAAAATGCTTATTGGTCGAAACTCATTGGGCTCAGATTCATTAGTCTCCTTAGCCACAGGAACAATTGTTGAAACCCTCCACATGTCAGGAAATCGACTACTAGTGAAGCAGTGATTGATAATGTGAGTAATTGGGAAATATGAGTAATTCAAGCTTAATAAAACGAATGAGTCCATCTTCTCCGAAAGCATTAGACTTTATCTTCATAATGCACCTCACAGCATCATCTTCATTTACTCCAGTAAATCGAAATGAATAATCGAGCATTTTCGAGTGCAGCAAGCTCCGGGTGAGATCACTATTAAGACAGACAATGCCAGAAAAGTGATCATTGAGGATATCTCTATAGCTCCCTTCTCAGTTGCAAAGCATGCATCGATAAAAGAGTACGGAAGGCCTGTGTGGCTTTCTATGCTTGCAAGTCGATATTTGGCAAAAAATGGGGTCTTACACAGAAAATTGTATTCTGGAGGTACAATATGGTGGTGCGTCCGAAGTTAACAAACGGCTGCGAAATTTGATGGAATGCTCCTAGGAAGGTCTGCAATCTCACGATACACACACAATACAGCATACCGCGAGAAGCCTATCGCACTTGCCCCGAGGGCTGCATTAGACGCGATTCTATACATTCTCCCAATTGATCTTCATACTTATTGCATTGCCGCACAAAGTACACTAAGACTCAGAGAATCCGGAACCTTGAGGGATAAATTGTATGGCCATAAAAGCATTTTAAGTAACGACCAAAGATATAGTAACTTCGAGGACTGAGTTCTTCGTTCCCAAATTGGATTTTTCGAGCTGTGTAAACACAGTTCTACCAAGTAGGAATGACTGGACGAAGACAGAAGTTCTCGCGAAGGGTACTCCAATTTACACCCATGGAATCTGGGGTGGGAGCGGGAATATTTTCCGCATCTCTAAGTTTTCTACAATCCTTTAAATTAACATCACCATCTGGTGTCTTTCAGTGCAGAGGTCTTTGCAATTTAGCAGGTATACAGAGCACTCAAGAGGGTGCAAGCGACCAAAACCATATCCATTTACTCCGACAGCCAAGCATTAATATGGCGCAAGGTTCACCTTTCAACAGCTCTAAGCTGATTGGCCTCTGCAAGGAGGAATTTAACCCATTATCGAAAAATAGTGTAGTATCTCTCGTCTGGGTTCCTGGGCACAGGAGCATTAAAGTCCACGAGAGAGCTGACGAGCTGGTTTGAACAGGGTCATGGCAAGCGGACCAAGTAAAGAGTGAAGAGGTTCATCAGAAGCTGACCAAGACGGGGGCATCCCCTAACCGTCATTAAGGCACTTTCGCTAATAGCGGCATACTATAAACCAATAAGCCTTTGGCAACACTCTCTAAAGTCTTCGAAAAAAATACTTCTTCACAAAATTACTCCACTGCAGGAAGAAAAAGAAGTGATCTCTCAACACCAATTTGGGTTTCGAGATAAGCTCGGGACAATAGAGAAAATCCACAGAATATCTGCAGTAATTAGTGACGTTTTGGAGAATACAAATTCTTGCTTCGGGACTTCTCTTGACATTGCGTTTGATAAGGTATTGCCTGAGGGTCTTATCTACAAAATTTAGAATCACCTTCTCGGAAATAGTAATATATTGATCGACAATTTAAAGACAGGCATAATACCTACATGACAGACACCTACAAAATCCTACCTATAGTATCACAAGTGAGTATACTTCGACCGCTTTTATACCTTTTATATACCAGCTAAGTGACATACCAGAGAAAAAGCTCTAGGGATTTCAGAAGAGACGAAATTCTTGGGTCTTATAATTGATAGGAAATTTACTTGGAAATCAAACACCATAGAAAGAGATAGGAAAGCTGGGGTGGTTTTTTATGCCTGCAAAAGACCTATAGGTAAAACCTGGAGAATTAAGCCTAGAGTAGCTCACGGGCTTTGCACTACAGTTGTCAGGCCCATTCTCCTATATGGAAATGTTGTCTGGTGGACTGCAATCAAGAAAAGGACCTACCATGAAATACTTAGTAAGGCACGGAGATCAGCAGAATTAGCAATAAGTGGCACCATAAAAACCACGCCAACCTTGGCATTGGATATCATACTACCTCTGATGCCACCCTTAGATTTCTTCTGCAAATATTTAGTGGCATGCTCCGTCATTCAGCTCAAGGCGAGCTCACAATGGAAAGCGACCCTTTATGGACATGCGACCATAAAATCCTATACGGACATACTCAGTGATATTGATAACCTTCCCTCTTCCCTCTGTTTCGAAAGAAATTTTTGGGTAAGGATTCCTTCCAGATATAAAAGGCTCGGGGGGGGGGGGGGTCCATCACCAGATACTCCCATCGGATGGTTCAAACATGAATACCGGTGTAGGTTCAGGAGTTTATTGCGAAATGCCCCTAATCAGTGAATCCATGAAACAAATGGATCACTGCAGTGTTTTTCAAGAAGAAATAACCGCAATTCACAAAGCCTGGAATTGGTGGAGGATAAACGAGGTAACCGTCAATGATATCTATATTTTATCAGACAGCCAAGCTGCACTAAGGGCTTTGGATGCATTCCAAATAACATCAAGGAGTGTCTGAGACTGGCGCTGATCTCTAAATGAGATGGCTAAACAATTCCATATCCATTTGTGCTGGGTACCAGGACCTAGGGATGTACCAGGGAACTGCAAGGCTGTTCAATTTGCGAGAGATGACACTAGTATGCCAAATGTCAGTAGACTCTCGCGACCTGTAAGCTTCTCATAGGGGAGAAACTAATTAATTCTACCAATCAAAGGTGGATCTGTGCTACCACCTGTGAAATCACCAGGCAAACATGACCGAGACTAAATCTGAGTCTATCTATGAATATAATTAGACTCAATAGACTACAAATTAGGACTTTAATAGGAGCTCTCATGGGACATTGTCTAATATGAAATCATGCAAGAAGAATGGGAGTTTGTACACATGATTTCTGCCGCAGCTGCAGGAATGAGGAGGAACTGGAAACGATCCAGCATCTCTTCTGTACATGTCCAGCTTTTGCTAGAAATAGGGAGCGTTTACTAGGATCCCATTTCTTAACAAGTGTAGATGGTCTATGCCACCTGACTGGCATATTCTTCGCTTTGTAGAAGGCTCAGGTTGGTTCAAGCTGGAGGGGGAAGCGTAACCATGCCTCGCATCCGTGGCTCACAACGGACCTAACTGGTGATATAAGTGGCATCACAGGTTTACTGGTGATGCGGCTGCCCAACCTACGTACCTACCTACCAGTGATATACCAACAGATGACCATCTGACTACATCTACGTTTGGAGGTGATGCTGTAATTTTATATTCGCATAAAGATTCCAACATTGCTTCATTAAAACTAAAGGATCACATCAGACGTGTAGAAGAATGACTGCGAAAATGAAGAAATAAGCATAACGAGTCGAAAAGTGTTCACTTGTCGCTAGAAACATGAGCTCCCTTAACTTTAGATGGTGTAATGTTGCTTGTTGCTTGCAGGAAGCGATGGGACGTCTTACCTGGCGAAAGCACATCCGCGCCAAAACAATTCTGACTAAACCTCAATATAAACACTTGAATGGCTCCTAAAAATCAGGTCAAAATTGAGTATGGAAAACAAAATCTTTCTAAATAAAGTGGCTATTAAACCCGTATGGATCTACGGCATTCAACTATTGGGGCTTCGCAAGAATTTCCTATATAGTATTGCTTCAACGGTTTCAATCGAAAATACTTTGCACCATAACCAATGCACCAAGCTGGCGTGGCATTAATTACTTCTCTTTCAATTGCAATTTCTCATTTATTCACATTTAAGAAAGAATGACGGAAAGCCTCTTTCGTGAGAACATAATTCGTATACTTCATCACTAAAAATATATGACACCTCTTCTTAAAAATATTTCCTCGATTAAGAGCACTTCTTCCTTCCTACTTCGATGTCATCATCGCTTCTGAATGATGGCAAACATTTGGAATAATTTCTCTGAACTCCCCTGCACAACTTTAGCCTACCAACAGTTGATGTTGTCACCTGTTCCGTTGGATCTCAGTTACACCAATATTCAATAAAAATTTGTCACTTCATACTACTCAAATTGAACTTTGGCAGCAATTCACAGAAGTGCTTCGTTGTCCTGTGTCCTGGGAGGTTTTTTGTGTTGTACACTTTTGAAATGTCGCAAATTTACTCCGCTTCTGCTGCACTGACAAGCAATAAATATGGAATTATAACTGAAATTGAGCACTTTTAAGTTTGTGCTGCTGCTGCTCCTGCCTCCGCTGCACTGGGCCAAACTGTTGCCATTGCAACTTTTGCCGCTGCCATTATATCAAAAACTAAAAAATGTCAGCTGCACTTTTCCAGTTACTTCAGTTAACAATGTCGTGCAATTTTGTGTGGAATAAGTTTTCACTTACGTCGTAGCGCAGCGGGCACAGAGCGGCGTTTGCGTGCAAAGTGTTTGGAAATTTTTAACAAATCGATTTGAAATTGTGCGCACTGCACTTTCTGCATTTGACTTGTCAAATGATATATTCAGCATTTCTATTTTTGCTACAAATATACAAAACTTGAGACCAGAGTCCCAACCCTCCCCCTGGCTACGGGCGATATTGTTCCACATTTGCTTGGCATCATGGCAAAAGCAGCTGCGATACTTATGCAAATCAATCACAATGCTCGGATTCACAAATCTTTTTAAATTTACACACTCGCTCGGGTGCTTTATTCCTGTTCACCACACGTACTGCGAGTATTTTGGGACTGGAGGTGGCGTGGGCAGGGAGCAAGCTGCTCATTTCGACAGTTTCGGGGGAGATTTCACTAACTAAGGAGCGTGACATGTTTGAAAGCGATAATAGCAGGGGAAAAGAGGGAACTCAAGAAAACTTGCTTCCAGTTGTTACCGTCCATTCCCACCTTTGGACGAATCTTATGGAACTGTGGCCATCGGTAACAGGACGACTAACACCTGTGACCACTGATACCGCCGACGATGAGACACTCAAGGCCTGCTGGTCTAACCGTTAATCACCTGTCGACCAATTTTTGCATCAAAAGTGACTGGCAGCATTTGGTGACCCATTAATGGCTAAAAGGCCCATTGTACTACCAGTTAAGGTGGCCCATAATTCCATGCTTCCATTATAAACTATATCAGATAGGTAGGTAGGTTTTTTTTACGAGGTATAAACCAATCAAAAACCCTTGTAGTGTGGGTTCATAACCCACTAAACGCACCCCGATGTCCAGCCGGATTATCCTCTCGGGACTTCACCTTTAGATAATACATCGAGAGGCCGTTACGAGCATTACCGCTCAATCCTCAGTCTTAGGTCCGTTCATTTTCAGCCCTACTTCATGATCCACTCCTATTGATGTTTTCCTCAGCATTGCGCTTCCAGTTGTTACCGTCCATTCCCACCTTTGGACGAATCTTATGGAACTGTGGCCATCGGTAACAGGACGACTAACACCTGTGACCACTGATACCGCCGACGATGAGACACTCAAGGCCTGCTGGTCTAACCGTTAATCACCTGTCGACCAATTTTTGCATCAAAAGTGACTGGCAGCATTTGGTGACCCATTAATGGCTAAAAGGCCCATTGTACTACCAGTTAAGGTGGCCCATAATTCCATGCTTCCATTATAAACTATATCAGATAGGTAGGTAGGTTTTTTTTACGAGGTATAAACCAATCAAAAACCCTTGTAGTGTGGGTTCATAACCCACTAAACGCACCCCGATGTCCAGCCGGATTATCCTCTCGGGACTTCACCTTTAGATAATACATCGAGAGGCCGTTACGAGCATTACCGCTCAATCCTCAGTCTTAGGTCCGTTCATTTTCAGCCCTACTTCATGATCCACTCCTATTGATGTTTTCCTCAGCATTGCGCTGGCGTAGGCGTGCAGCTGTTCGGGCGCATTCAGTCTTCCGCAGGGTTATCATCATAGTGGCTGCTGTAGAACAATTTACAAACCCGTTCGTCTGAAACACTCGAGCAGCGGGAAGCAATACTGTAAACCAATCGAGTATGAAATGCTCTATCCAGACGATTGATTTAAAGCTTGGTGCATTCCGTTACGATGTTAATTATGATTACAGTCTTCATCGAAGTGTGGTTCTTGGAAAAAAGGATAAATTATGCGTGTAATGCAGTGTACTCAAAGTTATGAATGAAGCACCAGGAATATGCTGTTCGGGTGAAAAAATGTCTTTGTCAGTTTTGCTTCAGCGCCCGAACCATTATCAACGTTGAAATGTGAAATGGTTCGGTCGCATGGCCACCTCGCTCATGAGATTTAACAGTGTCAGATTTCCTTTTTATGGGGTTACGTTAAAGTCGTTGGATTTAGGATAATTTTCAAGGCAGGCACAAATTTTGGGGGGAGGCAACTTTTGCATGTCTTTAGTGAATTTATCCTCAGATACATGATTTTTTTGTACTAAGTTGGTTCTTCTTTTTTCGGGGGTTTCAAAGGTTCAAAACTACCCCTTAAGTGCGTCACTGGACCAGAACATTTACGAATGTGAATTCGTGTCTTTGGGAATATGAAATTCGTATAACATTATTAAGCGATTAGAATCAATGCGCCTTCAGAAGCATTCAAAAGCAGCTCAAAAGCATCAACATCAGCGGCCAACGAGTGAACGGACCCTCGTTATAAGCTCTTTCGGGCCATTAGCGTTTGAATCTGAGGCAATTACTTCGTGCCCAGTAATTGTTGTCTCAGTCGCAGTCCGTCGGCCGCATTTGTGTATTTGGCGTGCTCTTTAGGGCCCGTGTTCCCCTGTCAGAGCTGTCATATTTGACATTTTGCGCGCTAATGTTTTCCTTTAAAGCAGATAAATGATGCCGCATTCCGCAATCCGCTCGCTAAACTGGGCTGCATGGTGGCGCATACCTACAGCGAGGGGGACGCGGTATGAAAATACTTCGTTTAGGTAGCGCGGAGCTTGTCAGGGAAGTTAAAAAGGCCGCTGGCGTAATTTCTCAGCGCAGCGATTACCGAAGAGTCAGAAGAAGATAAATAACAAATAGAGAGATGATAATAAATAGGACGCAGTGAGGAGTCATTAATCTTTGCGTATGACTTTGGAGTAAAAGCTGCCAAGAAGAGTGAAACTGTTGTTTTCTTTTGTTGTTGTTTGTTTACTGGGCAACATCAGTGTCAGTGACTCAAAAGTTAGGTACCACAAATAGGTAAATGTGTACACTGAAGGCAGCAAAAGTAGCGGTGGAAAAACTCATTATGCAATTTTGTTAAGTCACGAAAAGAAAGAGATTGAACTGACCAAGAGAGAAATTCATCGGGCAAACTACGAAGAAAGTCTCTATGAACTGAGGAGGTGAAAATATGGAACAAAGCATTCGGAGGACTAAGAGATTTGGTTTTCGGATAAGGGATTTGTGGGGTTCAACAATCCCCATAACAATTTCTAATGAAGTACTCCATAAATAAATTTTCAATATGGCCGGGAAAATCTGAGACTCACGAAAAATTCCTTAAATGTACCTATCTTCAGCCTTCAGGGCAAATGCAGAAGCCGATTAACGGTGATTCCACATATAATGGTTTAATATGACCAACAGAATCTGAGACTGTTGAATGATTCCTGAAATATATGCAGAACCTGGAGAGTAAATGCAGAGACCGTTTAATGATTCCACACACAAATCTTCACTACGACCAACAAAATTTGAGACTGATGTACAATTCCTTAAATATATCTTCAACCTGGAGAGTAAATGCAGAGACCGATTAATGATGATTCCACAAATGAATCTTCAATATGACCAACAACATTTGAAACTCATGAACAATTCCTCAAATATATGTTCAACCTGGAGAGTAAATGCAGAAACCGATTAAAGATGATTCAACAAATGATTCTTCAATATGACCGACAACATCTGAGACTGATGAACAATTCCTGGAATATATCTTTAATCTATGGAGTGAATGAAGAGGCCGATTAATGATGATTCCACAAATGAATCTTCAATATGACCAACCAAATCTTATACTGGTGAACATTTCCTTGAATATATCTTTAATCTATGGAATGAAAAAAGAGGCCGATTAAAGACGATTCCACATATAAATCTTAAATATGACCAGCAAAATCAGAGACTCGTGAAAAGTTTCTAAAATATAGCTTCAAGCTAGGAAGTGAATGAGGAGCCCGATTAATAATACCACAAAGAAATTTTCTATATGAAGAGAAATTGGCGTAAGAAGAAAACTTCCAGATTTCCCCAACTGGTACCTATTTCATTAATTTCTTTCACCTAAGCTCAACTTATGAAGGATTGAGGACTAATTTGTAAATAAACAATTGTTCCATTTAATAAGAAGCTAAAAAGTTCTGAGTATGGCAGAAGAATCAAAAGATGTACAGGGAATCCTCTAGATAACTAGCTGGCTATCTTGAACCTGAGTTAGAGTAAGTATTTTATAGCATACGCTAAAATTAATGATAATAGGTCTGAACGTTGTGTAAGAAGTTTAGAAGTACTCATTACTCGTATACTCCCAACAAGTAAGTGGATAGATAAAATGAGAGACTGTCGACTGATGGTATCGAGATATCTTTGGGACTATACAAATATATATATAAGTTATGAGATATGAAGCAAAGAAGGTGGAAAGATACTTAAAGATGCTCAAAAATCTCCCCGAAATTTAACTAGCACAGAAATACACTTTAGGCATGATCGATATAAAATTGAAAGGTCAATATTATTCAAGATTCGATACATCTAGATCAAGGTGAAATGACGTCAGCAGAGACTTAAAAAACTGAATGTTACCAGCTGCAGGATTAAAATCGAATATAATAATAAGGTATAAGACTGAAAAAAGTGAATGTTACCTACTCCACGAATAAGACAGAATATAATAAGAAGGAATAAGACAGAAAGGAATAGAAAGTATAAGGAATAATGAAGAACTATCGTCACAGTAGCAATGGGTTGTCCAGTATTATAGACACATAAAGGCGAGCATTAAAAGCAATTGTGGCGGAATTCCAGATTATCAAGATGAGCATCGAGGTATATGTAAAAAGTAGGCAATGAGATTTTCGATATGAAGAACTATATTAATATAGAAGAAGGTCTGGATGAGTATTGTGTTGTATGTAGGAAGATCTTGCTAGGTATTATGGTAAAAGGAGGAAGATCATGTATACCTTATTATTTAAGAGAAATTCTTGAATTCTTCTATGAGAAAAGATCCTCAATTTAGCGAAAGATATGGATGGGTAGGACAAAGTTGCCGGCATATCAGATAATCCCGTAGGTACACATCCAGACAAAAGTTTCAGAGAAGGAATTCGATATCTTAATTGCATTTATGCTGTAATCAATTATTTCGTTCAAAGTTCAATGCTGATTCTTCCCTTTTTTGGTAGAAGACGAAGAGGGTTGGTTATTTAATTCCCCCACCGCTCTATACACCAGGATATACGTCAGCAATTGTGGCAAATACTGACAAAATGAAGCATTGTAATAATGATATACTAGCTGCGGGAGACCATAAAGTTTACATATTCAGATTATGTTCATTAATATTAAACTCAAAAGTCATTTTTGTAGTACATCAATGCCTCGCTCCAGATGATCTTCTTTCCTCACTAGGAATTCAAGTTCTTCAGAACAACAGATTATAATCTTGTTGTTCTATTGATAATTATCAATAGAACATAAACAGCACTCCCAGCAAAGCACTGGGAATTGTGTACACTGCCTTTCAGCAGCCATTACAGTACAAATATTGTTCTTCAAACACAACTTCATCATCTTTCTCCAAATAATATGTTCCGAAGCCACTTGAACCACATTTCCACTGAAGTGGACCACAATGACATGTGCAACCTGCTCCGTTTTCATGTTCATTGAGTTGCCCTATTTTATGTTTTGGTCTACAATAACAGACAACAACAACTGCATTGGTGACACCGCACGCACACAGTCACTTGTTAAACTAAGGCACAATGCGGAGTATTATTAATTGCACCCACATGGTCCCCCATGAGCATGCGTTCGGTTTGTTCGGTTTCGTGTACACTGGGCGGGTTAATTACCCGGTAGAATGTTATGTAAATACCACTTAACACAACGATTTGCCCTCTGACACATATATACGCATTTTGCCCCTGTGCACGCCCACAGTTTTTCGACACTCGCCGCTGCTGTGTCATGGATACGCAGCGTGTGCGTCATTGTGGCATGGATTGTCGTAATACTCATATCACCACATTTTGCCAGTTCATAGCCATTCCCCCTCTTAAGAGATATGCACATAGTGATGCCTCCTTGAAAACCCCTCTAATTATAATCAAGAAATAAGTTTCTTCAGGAATTTTATTGAGTGTGGGAGTATTTTTATAAGTATTTAGATGGAGCCTCAGATTGTCTGAGTTCTACCAGATAGGCAAGAGCATCAATATATGGATGGTGATGACCAGAAATGGAGAGTGAGAAGATGCTACTGTTAGAAAATGCCACTGTGAGACGATGGCGTTGAGAGTAAACAGTGTGATGAAGATACCAATGTTAGTTACAAATTCCGAGACCTTGACAGTGGTTGGACTTTGGGTCCGGGAATTACCACAACAAACGCTGTCTTAAATAGCGACCAGGGCCATATTATATAAATACTAATGAAAATTATCCTTCTTATATGATGCCATATGATGAAAATTGTAATAAAAATTATCCTTCTTCGAGCAGTTCTTATGTACTCATATCTTAACTACGAAAGGGTGTTCTAGCAGGCAGTCTCTCTTTATCACAAGACACAAAATTGTACAACATAAAATGTTGCTGGCTATTTCTAGCAGCAGGGTGAGTAAATATCCAGTCGGATGCGAATGACCTCTGCAATTATTATGTTCAGAGGCAGACATTCCATATCATTACTTATGGTTATTCCTTTGGTCGATGTTAGCTGAAGGATTTTTGTTGGCCTTTTATATTCTCATAAGTAGAAAAGAGTGAAGGAATTTCTAGTAAGCCTACTTCAGCTGCCTACTCAATGATCTCTACTTCCGTAAGTCCTAAATGGACACTCATCTGATATCGCTAGGGACCTAACAGCTCTATGCGTGGCCTATTCGTTCAGCCAGTCTAGCCTAAGCTAACCTATTTCGGCCCTCTTCTTATGACTCTAATGAGTTGCGCCCAGGCCTTCCAAGACGTTGTCGCCTTATTAGAATACCTCAAAGTGATTGTCCTTTCATCTCTTTTAATATTTATATAGCAATACATTACAGATAGGTACTTTGACTTGTCCTGCATCCTCGCTTGTTTATCAGGTACTTTTTCGTCGTATCTTGTTCGGTTTTGGCCTACCAGGATTCCGGTTTGGGCTACTATTGCAATTGTATTATTGGATGTATCTTCAATACATCCAATCACAGATATCGGGTTTTTCAATAAGAGCGCTACAAAAGTTTTTTTAAATAAAATAAAACCGGTTTTAGATATCAATGAAATTCTTTATTCCTGTGAAAGTACGTTCGATGCCATTATGTATGGAACTCGATTTCTTTTGCATGGCCACCACGGGCACGCTTGCAGAAGTCCAGACGCTGAACCCAATTTTTAGTACTCTTCATTAAAAGATCAGTATTTTATTGATGCACTCCTTATGCTACTTCTCTGAGAAACAGCTTCAGCCGATCCAAGTAGTGGTGAAAGATAATCTCAGCGGTTTTGCGGGGTCTAGAAGAAGCCATCTATATTTCAGCTGCCTATGCAATGATCTCTACTTCCGCCAGTCTTGAATGGACACTAAAATGGTATCGCTAAGGACCAAACAGGTCTATGTGTAGCCAATCGGACCTTAACTATTTCAGCCCTCTTCTTATGACTCTAATGAGTTCCGCCCTAGCCTTGCAATACGTTTTCGCTGTATCAGAATGTCTGTAAGTGAGTGTCCTTCATATCTCTTAACATATAGCAATACCTATCAGAAAGCTTTTTCGGTGTGTTGCGCATCTCCAGCTGTTTCCAGGTAATTTTTCGTCGTATCTTGATCAGTTTTGGCGTACCAGGATTCTCTTTTGACCAACCAGGATTCAGTTTTGGCTTACCAGGATTTAGTTTTGGCCTACTCTTGCAATTGGATCCAAAATATTCTTCAATACATCCAATCATAGAAGGCACGCTTCATTAAAAAATCGGTATTTTTTTTATGCACTCCTTAAGCTACTTCTCTAAGGAACAACTCGGGCCGATCCAAGTAGCATGGCAAGATAATCTCAACGGTTCTTCGGGGTTTATAATAGCCATTTATATTTCAGCTGCCTATTCTTTGATCTCCACTAGAAGCCATCTATTGGTATACTACTATGTTACGTCCAATGTATACATTTCTAATCCTGCCAAGCAAAGAAATGGATCTTTCGACAGAGAGACCTGTATTATTGGACGGCTATATTGAAGACTATCAATGGAAGAATTCCAGAAACTAAAACTACACACGAACCTTCTTATGGCCGGTCAGTTGTGTGTGTGTAAGCTACTTCAAGAAATATATATAAATATATATATATGTATATAAGTATATATATATATATATATATATATATATATATATATATATATATATATATATATATATATATATATATATAATATTTACAGACCTTTGGGTAGTCCTTTCGATACTCTTGTTAAGTTTTCCTCTATACTCGCAGCTGCACGACAATCCAGCGAAGAAACTTCGGAACAACTCCTGAATAATTTTGACCAATTCTTCTACATATACTCGTAGCTATCCCACAATCCAGTGATGAAACTTGCTCAAATATTCGTAGATGTCCCTGAAACTGATTATGTCCAGTGCGAGTCCGACTATTCTTCCTCTGCTTGAGACTAAGTTTCCAAACACTATCAACCACCTTCGTCCATAACTCACGACGTTCATAGTAAAAGTGCAATCATTTCTAAAATACCCTCCAACGAAATAGCCAATTATCATGCAATCGAAATTGAAATTTACGGGCAAGCACGAGAATCCTGCTGCGTTACCTCGAATTCATTTTCACTACTTCCCCATTAAATTAGCTTTAAAATTTTATTGGCGCCTTAAACATTTATTTGCAGTTTGTTGTTGGCAACGAAACGCTCTGCCAAATATGCTCATATATTTTTACGGCAATTTTCAAAGTTTCCGCCATAACGCTTTAAACCGCTACGCTCGCTACTGATGCTTATCACCGGCAAGGTAAAAAGGGAGTGCATTCCGCCTTGCTGTTGTTAATGTTTTCGAATTTTCCCGTGCTCGTTTTGTCTGCGCCCCGCTTTGTCATCTCATTGTCACTCCACATGTTTGCCATTAACTTTTATACGCTTACAGTATTTTCTTTTTGTCCTACTTCTAGCATCGCACTTCCATGCGATGTCCTGCATCCTGCAGTAGCTAGTCTCTCCGTTGTTTTGTCCATTTGTGTTCGCAGTGCCACCGCTCTGGAGATTTAGTTTGCTCCAGTTTTAAACTGCTGAACTTCACTGAACCATTTCGGTGTGTTACCGTTGGCAGTGCCGGCACTGTTGGCTTTTATCGTCTTATAACAATCTTAATCTTCATCTACGATACGACTTGCCGTTTCTATTCCAACAATCGTAATTCTTAACAGTCCCTTTCGGTGTCCTTGGCGCCAGGCACGCTCTCTCGCCGCGCTCTGCTTGAGCTGAACTTATTAGCAATTTAAATTTTATTTATTGCAAATTGTAAAGTGAGCCAAACTGCGAACCGGAAATCGCCGAAAGTGAACAGTTTTTAAAATAGGTTTTAATTTTAGTTATTAACCTTCGTTAGGTATATAGGAAAATTAATAAGGGGAGGAGGGAGGTTCAGTCACAACAGGTGAACAAATCCGTGTAAAACAGAAGGAGAACAAAAGTTGACTTAGGTTAAATTCTTATTTGGTTCTTTAAGGGAACTAAATAGGGTTCGAAATCCAACAACTATTGAACGATATTTGAACGAGTTACCATAGTTGAGGAAAAATCAATAAGGTGAGGGGGGCAGCTCAGTCACAACAGGTGACGAAAGCAACATTTCAAGGGTACAAGAGAAGGAGTAGAAAGGTTAATCATGTTTACATTTGGTTCTTTAAGAGAACTAAATAGGGAACCAATAATAAAGCGATATGTCCACGGGTCACCATAGCTGAGGAAAAATTAATAAGGGGAGGAATGTGGTTCAGTCACAACAGGTGAGGAAATCAACATTTCAAGGGCACAAGAGAAGGAGTACAAAGGTTGATCATGTTCACATTTCCATTTGGTTCTTTAAAGGAACTAAATAAAGTTTGAAGTAATGATCGATATTCCTACGAGTCAGCATAGCTGAGGAAAGATCAATTGGGTGGGGGGATGGTTCAGTCTCAACAGGGTACGACATCAACATTTCAAGCGTTCCAGAGAAGAAGTACAAAAGTTGATCATCATTAATTTTATATTTGGTTCTTTAATGGACTAGTTGGGTATCGAACCCTATTTAGTTCCCTAAATAGGGTTCGGTACCCAACTAGTAATGAAACCACAATTCGATGAAATAGAAGAATTGAGTATTTCAACCATCATATAAAGGGAATATGAATATGATTCAGTGTTCACACTTGCACAACATATTCCAATGGTAAAACTAGTTAAGATCTCGAATGCAAGTTTTTATGGACTAGGACAAGTTTCCCAAACAAGTAAAAAATGATATTAATGAAGTAAATTAATCAAGTTCTGAAATTACGAGTATAATCACCTTCATTCAGGAGATTCCTGAATAGCGATCAACAAAGAAAACAGCAATGAGCACTACAAAGTAATCTGGAAAACCTGAGCCCTAGTTTACAAACCAAGATTACATTCAAATTAACTTCTGGAATCCACATTTTGAAAACTCGATGAGGCAATAAACGCCCTTTACTTAGTAACAAAATGTATAATTGCAAGCTCGATGAGCAAGTAAAGGACCTTACAATACCCCTTACTTAGTAGTTGGTTGGTTGGTTGGTTGGTAGCAGTGGCTGATCCAAGTCAGTCCTCACATGGATCACAATTATCGACTTAGCGACGTTTTGATACCACAACCTCTCCTAACGCCGGAGAAAACGATGGATTGTTCACTAAATCCACTTTGTGGAATTTAGGTATCTTAAAAGATCTTCCGGTTTTACACCCGAGAGATCGGATAAATTCGCTAGGAAATAGTTTCCTAGTGTTCTATTCTTGCGGCCGCCAGAGCTGGGCATTCGCAAAGAAAATGGATTAAGGTTTCCTTCTCTTCTGAGTTTCCACAACTTCTACAATGGGTATTGTACGGTCTCTGCAATTTCTTTGCATGAGTACCAACGAGCCAGTGACCCGTAAAGGCCGCCGTGAGGCGGCTGGTGTCCCTGCGGTCCATGTTTATGAGATCCCTAGATCTCGCTGTGTTAAAGACTGGCCAGGACGCCCGGGATGCATTACATGTTGTAAGTGTCCTCCATCTATTGCCCGCTAAGGTAAGACAGTGCATGTAGATGCCCCTCTTAATCGCACCCATGGAAACAGGTACTAGTTCATTTTACTACTACTTAGTAGTAATAAAATGAAAAATTGTCCAGTAAAAACTGGTTAGTGAAGTGAGGTCCTGCTTTAAGCAGTAGTAGTTATGCAGCAAATCCACTCCAGAGAACTCTGTAATAATAGTTTTCTTTCGGTAAGAAGACCTATTCATATGGATGCTACAGTTTCATTTAATTTCAGGACCATGGTAATAGCGATATCACAGGTGGTACCGATATGAGCAGAGTTCCACTAAATTGATTGCAAATTAATCATTCTATGGAATAGTTTGGAAGATGCTGGGAGCATGGAATATATTTACATAATATTCACAGCTGGCGTGGTGCCTCGAATGAAATTGCTTAGTAATGATTGTTATGATTTCTTTAGTCTAAGAGTTGACTCTATCAAACCGCCCCTCATGTTCTCTTTTTTTCTCTTTTCCGCTTCATCTCTTTTCTTCTTCTTCTGTTATCCTCTTCTTCTGTTTTCCTTTTCTTCCCTTTTCCTATTTTTTTCTCTTCTTCTTTATTCCTCTGCTTCTCTTTTTCTCTTCTCCTCTTCTCCTCTGCTTCTCTTTTCTCTTTCTTCTCTTTACCATTTCTTCTCTTTTCCTCTTCTTTTCTTAATCTGTTCTCTTTTCAATTCTTCTCTTTTTCTCTTTTACTCTTCTTCTCTTCTTCTCTTTTCCTCTTCATATCTTTTTCTGTTCATATCTTTTCCTCCTCTTCTTCTCCTCTCTTCTTCTCTTTTTTCTTCTATTTTCCTCTTCATCTCAGTTTCTATTCTTCCTTCTTCCTCTTCTTTGGTTTTACTCTTCTTTTCTTCTCCTCTTCTTCTCATTTCCTCTTCTTCTCTTTTCCTCTCCTTTTCTTTTCCTCTTCTACTATTTTTCTTTTCTTCGTATTTCCACTTCTTCTCGTTTCCTCTTCGACTCTTATCCACTTCTCTTTTTTCTTCTCTTTTCCTATTCTTCTCTTTTCATCTTCCTCTCTTTTCCTCCTCGTCTCTTTCCTCTTCTTCTCTCTTTCTCTTCTTTCCATTTCCTCTTTTTCTCTTTTTTTCTTCTTCGGTTTCCCGCTCCTTGTCTTTCCCTCTAATTCTCTTTTCGCCTTCATCTCATTACCTCTTCTTCCCTTTTCCGCTTCTTGTCTTTTCCTCTTCTACTCTTTTCCACTTCTTCTCTTTTTTTCTTCTCTTTTGCTCTACTTTTGGTTTTCCTTTGCTTTTCATTCCACTTCCTCTCTTTTTTTCTTCTCTTTTCCTCTACTTGGGTTTTCGTTTCCTTTTCATTCGTCTTCTTCTCTTTTCCTCTTCTTCTCGTTTTCTCTTCGATTCTTTTCCGCTTAACTTTTTTGCTTCTCTTTTCCTCTTCTTCTCTTATCATCTTCTTTTTTCCTCTTCTTCTCTTGCCCCTCTCCTTCTCTTTTCCTGTTCTCATCTTTTTCTCTTCTTCTCTTGTTCTCTTCTTCTTCTTCTTCTTATTTTCTCATCTTCTTGTTTCCTCTTCTTCTTTAACTATGAATTAGGTATGAGGACAATTTTTCCACAGCGCCATCTCGTGACTAAATTCGTATTTAAATCGTGTCCGCTGCGTTCCTTTCATGCTAAACTGATGTGGCACGATAACAGTTCCATTTATTTCGGTTTATTCATTTATAATTATTTTTGAAATAAAATTTATTATGGACGAATGAGCAATTCCGATTTAAGGAAGCAGCACAAAGAGGACCCACATTCCCAGATACGAGTATCTTAACTGATGTTATCGAAGCGTTCCCCATTTATAAGAGCGCACAATAAAATAGTAGCTAAGACGTCGCCTGGCACTACATTTGCTGCTTGTGCGGGGCATCAATGCACACTGGAACTATGCGCAAGCAGCAGCCAAGAGGCGACTGCAAGGCCAGTCCGTATGCAATGCCAAAAAAGTGCTTTGCAACTGGCGAGGAATCGACTCCAGTAGAAATCTGCTTTGGAAATCTATGAACATTTCCCATTTTTATGTTACTTCTTTGCTGAACTTATCAGGGCAAATCTTTTGAATTTCAGAGCTGTGCATTTTTTAATAGAGAAAAGAAGACAAAATGAAATGAAGCGAGCGGAGCCACTGCCACAGTGGAGATGCGAGCACCAAACCATGCCCGAGCAGCGGTTCACCCGTACACGGCTGCCGAATGGTGAATATGATTGTTTAAACATTTTTGACCATCCTCATGGCCGGCAGACAAAAAATGAGCCGAGGCAAATCTTTTGAATTGCAACTAGTATCGAAAAATCGGCTGCTGCAGCAGAAGACGTTGACCACGGCGTTAAGCATCAGCGCAGTCGAGGAAATTGATGATGCGGCTGAATGAATGCACAAGGCACAAAGTGATTAAAATAACTGCAGGACATGCAGCAGTGTAGCCATAATCGTAGCAGGCATATCGAATGAAAGTGCATGGGGCTACTGCCTCGAAAGGCAAGAAAGGGTGCCTCGAAAGGCAAGCAATCTCAAGGAAATTGGCAAAATGAATGGGAGCAGATGAAGATTGTGGGCATGCTTACTAGAAACATTCTAAAGAGGTTGAAAAGGATAAGATATACAAAGAGATCAACAACAATTGTTTCACTGTTAACACTTGCAGATAATCGGTGATATATAAAAGGACTCCTGATGCTGAATAGATGCTCATTAGATCTAAACTATCCGCATTTGGAAGATCATCAGCTTTGGTCACCTCACGAATAATCATCCACAGTGGCTCGACATATGAGTAGGAAAAAGCAAGCTGTTCAACCAGCTTAGGATTGATTAGGCACACCTTAGGCACAAACACTGGGTTAACATACGAGGCCTAAAGGTATCAAAGAGTCTAGTAGAGATATACCACCTAAAAAGAATCACTCATCAATCTCTCTAAGAATAATCTTAGGATGTTGTCAGGCCTACTCACAGGACACTGTAAATTGATCTCACATATGGTGAGGATTGGGGTCACCTCGGTCGGATCCTGCAGATTATGTATGGAGGAAGAGGAGACGTCCTTGCATGTTCTGGCACAATGCCCGGCTCTCATGCACACCCGCAGGAAATACTTGGGATTCTCCTAAAGCTCTGCTAGTGTTGTGAAACCACTGTAGCCGAAACTTGTTATCACGTTCATCTAGAGATTGGGGCACAAAAGATTGTAAGGTCGCGGTGCTTTAAATCCCCTAAACAGTAATCATTATTCAGAATATAGGACTCAAAGATGTACTTTGAACTTCTGATGGGGCACAGTACGAGTATCTCCTAAGGTCACGGTGCATTTACACGTTTGAGTACTACCTCAGCTTCCCAGGAGGATGGTCAAAATATGGCGTAGGAGGATGGTCAAAATAACGCGTTCAGGACATTCAAGAGACCCCTGAATAGCCCTGATGCGACGCTGATGAATAAATACCAGAGGGTAAATCACGTGATGGTTCCAGAAGAACCGGACCCAGAGGCCGAGGTGATGGCAATGCAAGGGCTCCTGCGTCGTCGCAATAGGCGAAATAGGCCTCATCGACCACAAGCCAGAATGAATGACTCTAGATCAGAGGTAGATTGACACCGAGTCTGCCAATAACTACATTAAGGACCTTGATATGCTTCAGGGGGTGAAGCCGGTAAACCGCCCAATCAGGGTAAAGTCTGCAGGGGGAGTTAGTTTAGTTAGATCAAAGTTTGAGAAAGGAGGTGCTACACGAGAAATCCATATTTTTTGTTCTTCCCGGCCTTGCCACATTCGATGCTATCCTAGGTTTCGATTTCCTTACGGATATTGAAACCTCTCTTGATCTCAGTAAGGGACTCTTCCTCCACTATAGGGGCATCGAAGTCATTAAAGAATTCCCATGCCAGGAAATATATGCCATGCATGAGGACGTCAAAGGGACTCCGGCAGAAAGGGACGATCGGGAACAGCGTTTAGATGGTATATCCAAGAGGAACACTGAGGACAGTAAAAACAGTGTAAATAATGGAACATGAAATTGAATGTCTTCATCATCTTCAAAGAAAAATGCATTACATGACTATCTTAGAACCAAGAGCACTGAAATGCAGCCTGGACTACATAGATTGCTAGAGATCCATACATTTATTTTAATTCAACCAAAACTACTATGACTAAATAGTCCTTTAGAAGCATGACTAAATATGAATTCCCGCAAAGTACTATAAGCCAATTATGATGAGCCATTTGAGAAAGGTCGGTAGTGAGAAAGTCAGCAGTGAAACAGACATAAATGATGTTGCATTTATGCAAAGTTCCCAAACAGTCGCGATATGGATCATGGAAACTCACTGAAAAGAGCGCTGAAAGATGAAGTAGTGTGGGAGGTCTTCTAGATGTGTTTTGACTCTACTAGGAGATATGTACTGAGACAATTTTGAAGGAATGACCATGGAATTATGAAATTTTAACTCTATAATTAAAATTGTCCCAGTGACAATGAAGATGTCGGTCCATTACTGGGGACAAGGAAAATTAGTTTTATATCCCATAAGTCAAGCTTGGTAAAATGACACCCAATGAAAAATTGCGTGAGTATTAATAAATTAGGATATTGTTCAAACAGGGAAGTGGGTATACTCAGAAATATAACCTGAGTCTACCAAGTAATTGTAATATATTATCCCAATTATCGAAATAGTCGCGAATTTTATCACGGAGCAGTACTGGAGACAGGAGTAAAATATCAGACAGAATAATCATGGAAAGACATATTCTGATAGATTCGTTCTAAGCCAAGCCAAGAGAAGTCAGGAAATAGTCTATAAACTAATTTTGTAGACTTCATTTTTAGGACCAGGAAAGAAATGTACTGAGAGATATGATCTGAACCAACCTTGAGTGCATATCATTGCCAAATTTTTCCGTAGTTGTCGAAATAGTTGAGAAATTGTAGTATTATTGGAGTAACTGGAATAACTGGCGTCAGCGAGCGTTCAGCAGAAACGACTGACGAAGACCCACTACGAGTATGTGGCATTGACTAGGGTTGTCCGCCAACTAAGAAGAATAGAAGAGTAATACTGGGGACATCAGTTAAAGATGCAATAGTGCAGTCACGGAAGACAACTACTTAGAGGCTTACACTGAGACAACCTGAACAAAAAAATCCCCAATTAATTACAAGAGATTACCCCAATTATCAAAACAATACGGAGCAATATTAGAAACTTCAGTTAAACATTATACAATATATAATTCGGATATATGTAATATATATAATATTATTAATATATACTCGTAATACTAATAAAGAGATATTTAGAGATATGTCATAAGCCATCCTCGAATAGAGAATATTCCAATCATGAGAAGTGTAGTCAATTGATCGAATAATTTACTCTCTTTTCAGCGGGACTAATTGAGAATTTGGTGGAACTTTCAAGGGCCGGATTTGATAAATATCTCCGCAAATAACATTATAGCTTCATATGGAAGGTAGGGATAGTCTCTCTAGCTTCATATGGAAGGTAGGGATAGTCTCTCTAGCTTCATATGGAAAGTAGGGATAGTCTCTCTAGCTTCATATGGAAGATGGGGATAGTATTTCTAGCTGCATCTAGAAGATCTGCATAGTCTTTTATCTGAGGTGTTGGCAACATAATAAAGAACTCGCTGGTCAATAGAACTTTAATTTACCAGGGTCCTCGAAAATGTTCGGTTACAGCAGAACATTAATTTGAATATTAATGCTGGCTACAAAATAACTGTATCGTGGCTGCAAAATGATCATATGTTTTCTATCTGCTTCTTCTAATGAGACAACTGTGCACTATAAATTCGTTGGGTTCCCTATAACAGAAAAGAACCACCTTTCTGTTCGAATAAAGTGATCATCACCACAATTTTTGTTCAAATCAAGACTTGAAAAAAATCGATTAATCTTTTTCCTTCAATAGTTTCAAAAGTATGTTTAACCTCTTTTCAACGAAAATGCAACTTCTGTTTTGAACTTCGGTTCATGAACCTAATCATCCATTCTAATCATCCATTCTAATCATCCATCCGTCCATCCTTCATTGAACCTTAAATAATTTTTAATTGAATTCTCCTCTCGTACACAAACAATATCGAATTAAATCAGCCAAACAAGCCGTGCAGCCCTATCGCTGGCAAAGCGTCACTCCAGGAACAAATGCTGTTCGGAGTCAGCAGAGGTTGGCGCGTGCTCGCCGCTGTGCCATGCCATTGGAGAAGGGGGAAAGGCACTCACCTCAGTGCGTGGCGCACAATTACCGTAATTACGATCACTCACAAAAGATAGTCCAAATACTCGTACTCGCAGTGCAGCATGCTGTGGGCTCTTGGAGAGAAACTGAATAGCGACACGCTTGCCTCGTTGTTGAGGTTATCAAGCGTTCCTAGGCAGATGGGTGTGGGATGTTAAATTGCCGCACGAAATGCTGATGCAGCCTACGGAGATCATTAGTACCTACTACGATCAAATTAGGTTTAGGAGAAATAAGAACAGTTTGGCATAGTTAAGCGTTCTAGAGGTGCAGATTTTGGGGCTAATTTGTGATCGAAATAACGTACCAGGAATGAGGTACCAGAAATAAGTTTACAGGAGTAGTGCACCGGAAATTATTTTGTAGTATACCGGGGATTCACATACCAGAAATAAACCATAAGGATTCATATACTAGAAATAAACTCTCAGTAACACACTACCACGAATAATTTACCAGGAATAATAGAACAGGATTAACTTACATGGAATAATCACGAATAATTTACAAGGTATAATCTATTAAGAATTACTTCCGATAAATAGCTACCACGAATAATCAATCTGCCAGAAATGATATACCTGGAATAATATACCATGAACGACATATCCGAAAGTTAATGTTCCAGGAATAATTTACCACAAATATCACCAGGAAAACTCACCAAGAACTGCTTACTACCAGTAATAACTTACCAGGAATAACCTACCACGAATCACCTACCAGATATAATATACCACGGATGCTTTACCGCGAATAATCTACCAGAAAAAACCTACCAGAAATAACCTAACAGGAAGAACCCACCAAGAATAACTTATCATGAATAATCCACCAGGAATAACTACCACGAATAACCCACCAGATATCACCTACCAAGGGTGCCTTACCACGAATAATCTACCAGTAACAATCTACCATTAATAATCTACCAAGAATAACCTTTCACGGTAAACCAAGAGAAATTGCCTTCCACAGATAATGAACCGCGAACAATCTACCACAATTAATTTAACAGGAATAGCCTACCAGGAAAAGAATAACTTACCAATAATAATATACTAGGAATAACCTTCCCGAAACAACATTCCACGGAAAATCGTTCAGGAATAACTTACCACGAATAACATACTAGGATAAACCTAACAGTGATAATCTACCAGAAAAAAGTTACAAGAAATAACCTCCCACGAATAATTTGCCAAGAATAACCTTCCAGTAGTAATATATCAGGAATAATTCACCAGAAATAATATGAGAGGCCAACAAAGATTGATAAATTAATTAAGTAAACCACCAAAGAATCAAGCAGAGAACTCCCCAGTTTTTCATCATCAAATAAGTTCTATAGTAGTCACACAAAAGTTACAGTAAACTTGTCCTCTCAAAGTTGTGAGAGTAGAAGACGAATATGTGCAACTAAACAAGAGGAACTAAACTTTAAGGAACTGAACTTCCTCACTGAACTAACCTATTCAATATTTATTTCGTAGACTCTCCAGCGAAAGTAGAAAATCATTGTCAGACAATATTCCAGGTAAGAATATCAAAAAGGAGAAACTCTTTCCTATAAATCAGTGTTACTTGAAATCACCGAAACAAATCTTTCAGACTGTGAATCTCTACAGAAGAATCTTCAGTGAAGAAGATAGTTTACAAATAATCAGCCTATTAGTATAATAGAATCTGGGACTTTATAGCGATGGTGAGAGAAAAACTTTTTAAACTTACGGATATTATGGTCTCGGCAATTGTATTTAAAGATATGATAATGTCAATAAATATCGTATTCGTGAGAGAAACTCACTACAGGGACTAATATAGACTATAGGAATCTAAGAGTCATCAGATATGCAAGACTAGACTAAGATATAGTGCAAGAAGGGACTAAGATATACTGTGAGACATTAAGATCCATCACAGATGCCAAAAGTGCCTTACTCCAGATACTAAGATAAACTGTGCGCCAATAAGAGCCATCAGATATGCCAAAAGAGCCTCACTTCAGGAACTAAGATAAACTGTGAGCCACTAAGATCCATCACAGATGCCAAAAAAACCTCACTCTAGGAACTAAGAGAAGCTATGAGCTACTAAGAGCCATCAGATATGCCAAAAGAACCTTACTTCAGGGACTAAGATAAACTGTGAGCCACTAAGAGCCATCACAGATGCCAAAAGTGCCTTACTCCAGGAACTAAGATACACTGTGCGCCAATAAGAGCCATCAGATATGCAAAGAGAGACTCACTCCAGGAACTTGGATAAACTGTGAGCCATTAAGATCCATCACAGATGCCAAAAAAGCCTCACTCTAGGAACTAAGAGAAACTATGAGCCACTAAGAGCCATCAGATATGCCAAAAGAACCTCACTTCAGATTAGATAGGATTCTCTAAAAGCTTTAAGAAAGTCAAACTTACCAAGAAATGATCAGTATCTGAACAAAAATACTTCGGTAGGGCAAAGAATGATGATACAAGTATCATAACTCACATATTATTCGAGAGATAATGAACAATCTAAGCAAAAATTGCTCGGTATAAAAAGCTTCTAAGCTTCACGAGAATCATAGCACAAGTTTCGTGCGATGGAGAATGGTTTTATAATATATTTTTACATTGTTCCAGGACTTGTAAGGATGCATTCTTCATTGCATTTCAGAGAGAATGATTATCATGAAAGATCGTAAGGTTCTAATCGAGTCCGTGTCAGAGATACTGAAAGACCCACAGTGTTATGTTTATGTTTAGTACTAATAATTCAGTATTCTTCAGGGAAGAACCGCCGTAAAGTGTTTAACAAAGCAGAGGAGATGTCAAACATCTTCCTATATCGAATATATAGAAGGGAATATATCTAACTGAATTATTGTCTGCTATGGAATAACGTTAAGTCTGTGCTATAAACATTCTCAGCTTCACAATTCAATAGTCCATAAAACCAAACTGTCGAACAATGTTTATTGAAGAGGAGATATTCGATAAGAATGTTTAGACGGGAATATGTTTGTATGAATACTTTACTAAACGGTCTCGGTATATATATACGAGTATAGGGTGTAGTAAAAAGAAATCCATTATTTTTGCAAGAAAATTGAAGACTTTACTTAGCATAGTTAGAATGATCCGATTTAGGTCAAATATGTACCGTTTAGTTCTGTAACTTGTTGCCATTTTGAAGGTAATTTCATTATGCCTCTCTCATAGAAACCCTCCTCCTTATTTGCAAAAAACTGAGACAGTCCATTTTCATAAGATTCTCTCGAGCCGAATGTTTCATCAGCAAAATTATTCGCCATAGAAAGCAACAGGTGGTAATTACTTGGTGTCAGGTCCGGACTATAAGATGGATGCATAATAATCTCCCCACCAAGCTCACTGACCTTCTGGCGAGTCACTATCGATGTGTGTGGCTTGGCGTTGTCCTGATGGAACACTAGTCTACTCCTATTGGCAGAAAATAGCCTCACGATGGCTTCCTTCAGACGGTCCAATGGTTGTCGGTACAGGCCCGAATTAAGAACCGGAGCGGAGGAGTTCATAGTAGATGATTCCGTGCCAATCGCACCAAACACACAACAAAACCTTCCTCACCTTCAATCCTGGCGTGCCCACCGTTTGTGCCGACTTACCCTGAATCGACCACGACAGTTTTCACTTGTCGTAAGTAACCCACTTTTCATCACCAGTCATCATGCGCCTCAGAAATAGGTCGATTTTCTTGCGATTCAGCAGATGGAAATTCGGTCCATGAGGTCTTTTTACCTTAACTCGTGTGGCACCCATCCATCGAGCTTCTTTTTGTATCTAGCCTTATTCAAGTGGTTCCAAACGATTTCTTGTGCAATGTTTAGCTCCTGGGCAATCGAAATAGTGCTTACATGACGGTCGGTCTTGACGACTTCTATGATTTTATCGACATTTTCGACAATTGGCCTTCCATTGCCTGGTGCACATTTGACATCAAAATTACAGGAACGGAATCGACGACACCAAAATTGAGCGTGATTGGCGCGTGACAGTATTAGGACCATTAACACTATTCATGTTTTACGCAGCCTGCCTTGTGTTTTCGCCTTTGCCGAAGAAAAACCGTAAGATATGGGGAATTTTCTCTTTGCTGGTATCCATCTTTGACGCGCGCACAAGAAACTAAGTCAAGAAATCACAAATCTAGGTCAGCAGAATTTTTAGTTTGAAACATTTTTTTTTCTAACGCCATCTAGTGGAAACCGATCGCACTTATACAACGTGAGATACAGACTACGAAAGCCATCTATTGGAAAAACAATGGATTTCTTTGTATTCTTCAACGAATTTGTGGACTGAAAAGTTCACTCTGTAGTTCCAAATGTGGTTATGCCAACGTACTAATTCTCAAATGCAGTAGTATTGAAAAAATTTTGGCAGATCATAGAGCTGTTTCGGACACACCATCAGCGATCCTTCCTCATCAGAGATCTTTGGATGAAAGATAATTTTTCACCAAGTAGATAAGCAATTGAACCCAAATAGAATTAGAACTTATCTATTCGTTAAGTTATCATCAGAAAGCTCTCCAAGCAGATATTATGTCTCAGAAAGCAACAGCAGAGTCAACTTGGAACCCTCCCAGGAATCGAACCGGGGCCTTCAGCTATTACATATGTCCATCCAAACCCCTACGATAATTGCATTTTATTTCATGAGAAAATTGAATTTTATCCTCCCTGAGAGTGAGTGAGTGAAATATGCTTCAAGCTACGAGTATAGGAAGTCCTTTATAAAGAATACAGTGCAAATTTCCAAAAGAATACTCGGTGTTACTCAGTATGAACTGGAAGAAGTACCGATAAACTGAATGAAATATAAAAAAATTAACACATTTCCTTGAAACAATGAATTAAGTTGATCCTTCTTCAATTTATTTATCTCGTTAACCATTCTACTCTTTTTCGTGAATGCACCTTATACCACATTACTTAAATTTACCCTAAAATACTCTGGGGTTATTACCTGAAAGACTCACTGATTAACTGAGTAAAATATAGAAAGTTATTTAAGGAATTCCTTGAAACAATGAATTAAGTTCACATTTGTGTTGTTGTCCTTTTTCAATTTCTGTACCTCGTTAACCATTCTACACTCTTTCCTGAACCCACCCAACATAATAAAAATTTAATCAACTTTGTAAGTGAACAAACAAAAGCATCTCCCACTCTGAGTGTAGCAGAATTTGAGTGCTCCATTCGCCAAGATTGCATCGCAAAGACCTTTAACATTATACGCCATGGAAATATTCTCAAACAGGAAGGAGCACCATATCTAATAGAATATTAATAAAAGGTTTATTATTGCTTCTGAGTGGTATTTAAACTCCGCTATTGACCCAACTAATCAGCATAGAATTATCTGAAAAGCTACGTTCGCATTGCCCAGAAACGGAAGGTTGGCCCAACAGAGTATTCATTGTTTCACAAAATAGTTCATTAGCTGGAAAGACGGCAGCGAACAACAACAACCACAACAACCACAACAACCAAACCAACAATAACAAAGAACAACAAGAAGAAGAAAATAAGGCTTGGCTTAGCCACAAACAACTCTTGCCACAGTGGTGCCTCCACGTATTTACCGTAGATTAATTCGCCATGGAGCACACTCGTACTCTGCTGCAGAGCATGCCCGCATGAAAGTGGCCCTCACCAAGGAACGAGGTAAAGGTACGCTCGCTGGCAACAATGCCCCGAACACTTCTTTGAAGTTGTGAGGCGGTACAAAGAGCACAGCAGCCCAGCAATTGTAGATTATTACCGCTGCTGCTGCTGCTGTTGTTGTTGATGCTGTTGTTGTTGATGTTGCTGCTGTTGTTGATGCTGCTGCCGTTGCTGGCTGCTTTAAAGACCTCCAGAAATAAGCATTGTCTACTCCTTAGCCTCAGCTCAGCCACAGCAGCTTCCTTATAAATATTTTTGTATTGTGCTTTTCCCGCCTACTCCGCCTGCTACGCCTCCTCCGCCTCCTCTTTATGGAATACTTGTAAATAGTGGTACATTCATTTACAATATTTATTAATTTGACTTTGTACGCCAGTCTATCAGCATGTGAATGGAATATATATATATATATATATATATATATATGTGTGTGTGTGTTTATACAACAGTTTGTGTGTGCCTTTGTGTTCCATTCTTTATTTGGCCATAACAGAAGCCACGAATTGCTGCCGGGTAGTGAGAGATTTTTGTGGATAGTGCTGGGCAGTGGCATGGAAATAAACACGGCCATAGAAATGCTTTGGCTCTGAGCTACGCAAATGCTTCCTTCCCATAGATATCGATTATTTTTATTATCATTATTATTACTACGAGCATTACCATTATTATTGGTACTCGTATATGGCTTTGGCATTTGCTGTAATATCTGTAGGTGGAATAAATGAAGCTGTTCGGGTATATGAAAAATGTGAGATTATTAAAGCTGCGGGCACGTTCCGGAATTCGGGTGTGAACTGAACTGAACTGAATTGAGTGCTGCTTTTAATGTATTCATGCTGTTTTATTTACACATTAAACGAATGGAGTTCAATTTTTATGTGTTTTATTCTTGTGAAATTAATTAAAGTTGTGGAGAAGTTTTTTCCCTGATATTATTCATTAAAGAATCTCTATTCAGGGGAATCTGTTGATTGACAAGTGCACAATTTAGGTGCAAATGTGGTTATGCCATCGTAATAATTGTGAGAAGGAGCATTCTTGAAAAAATTTTGGCAGGTCTTATAGTTATCTCGGCAATGCCACTGTCCTCAACTTTCAGAGGGAAGACAATTTTTCCCCCAAGTAGATAAACAATTCAACCCAAATAGATTTAGACCTATCTATTCGACTAGCTCTCATCAGAAAGCTCTCCAAGTAGATATTATGTCTCGGAAAGCAGCAGCAGAGCCAACTATGAATCCTCACAAGAATCGAACCTGGGCCTTCAGCTATTACATCTGTCCATCTTTCAACTATTTATTCTATTTTCTATTTCATTGAAAGGCACTCAGGAGCATTGGAAAATAAGGTCCTGAAACTGGAATTTGTTGAGCGAATTGAACGCTGTGAAGAACTATGGTGGAGTTCTCTGGTAAACATAATTTTAATAGAAGCAATTGAAGAGCGACTCTAAGGTAGTTCGTCAAGCAGATTACAGCATTGTAACATCACATTTCTATGAATTTTTCTTCAAAGAACTGCAGCAAATCATATTGTGACAAGATAGGCTTTTCGTCAATTATAAACAACCAAGTCCCAATGGTATAGATCTAATATAAAGTGTTTAATGATTCGTGATGAATAAGTAGTGAACGAATATAAACAAATTACAAAGAACGAGTCACAAGCAACCAGTCACAAACAACAAGTCACAAACATCAAGTCACAAACAAAAAGTCCCAAACAACGAGTCAAATATAATTACTCTGAGACAGGAAGTAACAAGAAAAAATGCACATCAGTTGACAAAGAGTAAATAACAAAAACCAATCCACCAAAAATAAGCCACAAAAAGTCACAAGCAAGTCAGAAACAAATCACAAACCACAAGTCACAAAGAACCAGTTACAAACAACAAATCATATACAATATCTCACAAACATCACGAGTCAAACGGGGCACAAACAAATCAATAACCAGTCACAAAGCTTAATTGACAAATAATAAGTCTCAAATTAAAATTGACAAACAACAAGCTCAAACATGACATAGGCAGGTCTGAAACAAGTCACAAACAAATCAAATTCAAGTCACAAACCTTCATTGACAAAGAACACCTCACAAATAATAAGACTCAAATTAAAAGTCACAAATAAGAAGCCACAAACATGTCAAAATTAGATAAAAAACAAGTCACAAACAAATGCAAGTCAGACACCTTAATTGACAAAAATCTGTAGCAAAAAAAGGTTTCAAATTAAAATTGACAAACAACAAGACACAAACATGACAACAACAGGTCTAAAACAAGTCACAAACAAGTCAAAAAGAAATCACAACCCTTAATTGGCAAAGAACATGTCACAAATAATAAGTCTCAAATTATATGTGACAAACAACAAGCCACAAACATGACAAAAGCAGGTCTAAAACAAGTCACAAACAAGTCAAAAACAAGTCACAAACTTTAATTGACAAAAACGTGTCACAAATAATAAGTCTCAAATTAAATGTGACAAACAACAAGCCACAAACATGACAAAAGCAGGTCTAAAACAAGTCACAAACAAGTCAAAAACAAGTCACAAACTTTAATTGACAAAAACGTGTCACAAATAATAAGTCTCAAATTAAAAGTCACAAATAAGAAGCCACAAACATAACAAAAACAGGTGAAAGACAAGTCACAAAAAGTCAAATACAAGTCAGAGTGTCAGAAATTAACAAAAAACAAGTCATAAGTCTCAAATTAAAAGTGACAAACAACAAGCCACAAATATGACAACAACTGGCCAAAAAAGAGTCCAAACAACAATTCGCAAACGTCTATCGAAAAACAACAAGTGACAAACTACAAGTCACAAACAACAAGTCACCAATAACGAGTTGTATATAATAACTCACAGGTAGCAAGTAACAAAAAACAGTCCACAAACAACAAGCCACAAACAAGTCACAAACCACAAGTCGCAAAAAACAATAATTCACAAACGTCAACTGAAAAACAGGAAGAGTCACAAACAACAAGAGCCAAACAAAAAAAGAACAGGCCACATTTATCTTGGATGGGCCCTTTGGGACACCGCATGTGATACAAGTTCCATTCCCTTTAAATAGTCCAACCATTGGAACTTTTAATAAAGCCATTAATGGAGCCTGTTCTTTTAATCGAAATGTCCCCCAGAGAGTCCAGGAAGAGGTCGTCCAGGAAAGTTTTTCTCTTTTTGAACAGAGCTGGACACGTGCAGATCAGGTGTTCGATAGACTCCTGCTCCTCCTCATCTATGCAACTCCTGCTAAAATCAATTGAGATGATTCCAAATCTCCTGTCATGGGTATCCAAGATCCAGTGTCCCATTAGGACGCTTATGACGGTACCTATATTTGGTCACAAACAACAACACAAAAATGTTTGTCTTACTTTTGCAGTAATGGATTTAATTGTGGACCTGGCGAGATTAATTACTTTTAATGGATGCAGAAATGGTGACGTTGTTATGTGTCAGTGCCGCAGGACTTGTGTAAAAGTGACATGTTTGCTTTCGGTTTCGTTAACTCTTATGCGACAGTTACAGATCCAGGTTTTAATTTTTCGAAAATATCGATTTAGCCTCACTTATGTAGCGTCCTCTTTAGAGTGAGAGCCTTAATGGGGCTAAAGAAAACATGCCCGGCAATGCTATAGGTGCTATTAGGAATACCTTCACTAAGCTTAACCGTGAATAGAGAGGCTTTTTCCCAGGCTCTGAGACTAAGTTGCTCTTATGAACTCAACAGTGGAGACTTAATGGGTTACATGAAATTACTTAAAATGGTAGAAAATGTTCCAATCCTCAAAGTACCCGACAAAATCCCCCCCACCTCCACAGTGGAATCCTAAAAGAAATACAACATTTGTATCACAGATAGAGAACCTTGTCGAGCGCTTATATTCATTCCTGAACCAGGCTCCCAAGTATGGTACACGAATGCATCCAAACTAGAAGACAAAAGTTTATATGCCGGCATTTATGTCCCTAGATCTCGAGAAGCATCGGGATGGGGTGACTAGAAACAGTCTTCCAGTCGGAGACCTGTGACATATAAGGCATGCTCCAGGAAATGCTTACGCAGGAATTTCTCTGGAGTACATATATACATACTATATAAATATATATACTATCAAACAGTCAGGCTAGCCCTAAAAGCGCTACAAGCCTTTTTGGACACATCAAAACTAGTCGAGGAATGCCGACACATTTTAAATGAACTGAGGCATCATAGTACAATAGAACTATATTGAATCCCAGAGCATGAATAATATACTTAACGCAACGAACAAGCCTAGCAACTAACTAAAAAAGGAGGAATGCCCCCTTTAGTGATTGTAGTCCCTGCATCATTCTGTGGACTATCAAGAGGCCACATCCAAGAAATATTGAGGGAATGGGTAGATCGGAAATTTGCCGGGCTATGGACTAATATCTTAGGACTAGGGCTATGGACTAATAATTCAGGAAAACGATATTTGGTCCCAGATAGAGCAGAATCTACAAAATTCCTTATGCTAAGCAGGGTGGTCCTGCGAATACTCAGCTGATACCTGACGGGCCACTGTTTATCTTAAAAAGCTGGGCATTTCCTCCACGGATATATGCAGATGTTGCAACCAGGCACCGGAAATCTTTATGCACATTCTCTGTGAATGTCCTGCAGTAGACAGAAAGCAATTTCTCCAGATGGGCTGCTAATATCGCCCCCGAAACCGTCATGAACATGGAACCCCATATAGTGTAGACTTTGTCAAGAGCCTCAATATGAACGATTAAATTAAGGCTTCTCTGAAAAGATCAAATTGGCCCAAGTGGACTTAGTCAATGATAAAAATAATAGCCTATAACTATATTATTTTCTGAGTTTAATATGAAGGGATCTACTGCGATAAAGGGAGTGTTTTTATTTGCAAATAATTTGTTAAAGATATGCTATGAAAAGTTGACTATTAAGCATGTCATTACCCAAAACTTTTGAGTAAACTATCCTTCCCGATGAATCTGTTACATCGCTAAATGATTACCAAGCATAAGTCTAAAATAAAGTTGAGCTTGTTAAATGCCAGGTTATTAACTAATCAGCTTCAAAACATATTCCAATATAAGTTTTCCAAATAGATTGCTTTTTTGAAGGTGTCATTAGCAATCCTCAAAGATTTGCAAGCATAAAAACCCATTTACAGCCCCCCTACCCCAAGCTATTTAAAACTTCCTTTACGTACCCAAGGTATTTGAAACCTCCTTTACGTACCCAAGCTATTTGAAGCCTCCTTTACGTACCTCATTTCCACTCGTATTCTTCAAATAACCCGTCAACTCAACGCACATGCAATAGACACATTTTCTTAGTATAGTCTTTATATCCCTCTCGATTAATGGCTTGAATATAAATTGAACTTAACCTTGTTTCATGAGGCCTTAATCTGCATGGTTACTGAAGCATGCCACACATTTGCAGTGTATTTATAAAGCCTTAATGCAGTTAACTGTTTGATAGGCATGTAAACGGCAACATCCGCGCTTCTACTCAAGATGCTCGTACCTATTCCTCCAAAAAGTGCCTTCCATCAAAATTAAAATTACTTTAATATCCATAATCAGTGAAGTGCCTCTACGCTCGTCTGGCGGTGCTGCATGTTTGAAGCGTCCCTGCAGCCGAGCAGCATAGTTCCAACTCTTTAATACGAACTGCATAGAGTGGCAGCAATATGGCAACTTAACAGTTATAAGCCCTGCCAGTAGTGCTGAGGGACGCATCGGAGCGACTGAGGAGGAACAAAGGCCCTGGCAGCCCTGAAACCGTAGGACGTGCATTGCTCGTATGCCGCGGCAGTCGGCGCTGCTTGCTAATGAGTTTCTAATTTAAATAAATTCAGCTCATAAATTAGAGGCCAGACGCGAGAAAAGCATGTAAAGAGGCTGTAATGGGGCAGCGCTAAAATGCAAAGCAAATTGTGTACCGCTGCGCATATTTGTGCGCTTTTCATGACGCCCACAAATTCCGTTTTTGTTTTGTGCACCCTACATGGGCTTAGATAGGGCATATTGGATTTGGGTATGTTGGTGAAGTTCAAAATGAGGTGTGGTAGGTAGGGGTATACTGTTGTATCCTCAGCTGCCTGTAGTCTCTTCTGGTGAATAGCCTGCGAGATACAGATCCAGAACAAACAGAGATATAGAGGTGAAGTTTTAGATTGGAGACGAGATGTTGTTCAGCTACATAAATCGGTCCAGAATTGCACTCACTTCCCGTAAGGCCTATGATATTCTCGATAAGACTATGGAAACCAAAAGATATATATGCCCAACATGTTTTATAAAATCAAGTTGGTTGCAGTTGAACCCCCGACAAACCCTATTTCCATATGCTTATATTCTTCGGCAGAGCATATCTTGAGAATGTATTATTACCTTGGAGATCTATTGACCTTAGAAATCTATTGACCTTATATATCTATTGATCTTATAGATCTATTAAACTTAGATATCTATTGACCTTACCGATCTATTGACCTTATATATCTATTGACCTTAGAGATCTATTGTCCTTAGAGATCTATTGACCTTAGAGATCTATTGACCTTAGAGATCTATTGACCTTAGAGATCTTTTGACTTTAGAGATCTATTGACCATAGAGATCTATTGACCTTACAGATATAATGACCTTAAATATCTCTTTTAGCTTATTCATAGATTCAGGGTATATCTCTGAGTCCACTCTCCTCGATTAATTTTCGTATTATGTCTATTTTGCTGAGTTTTATTTCTTCATCCGGTATTAGATAATACCCAAATCTTATATCGCTTGTGTATTAGTGCTGGGCAGGATCCCATCTTCTTCCCTGCGAAACCTACAAACTCCATTAGAGTAGATTCCCAATTTTGTTAGGAGATAATTTAATATTCCGTGCCCTGTTAGAATTCCCATAATGATTCTTAGATTATTCTTATTTAATTCCATACAATCTTTGAAACGATTTATGTTAGGATTTAGGTCCCTATAAGAGATTTTGATTGTGATATTCGTAGCCCCGGTAATATTTCCCAGTATTATCTTCTTTATTTGTCTTCTACTTCCTGAATGAATGAGAGAAGTTGCCTTCCATAAAACAGAAAATGGTTTCGTGCCTACAAGCGGAGAAGCTGCTCCTATCCTGGGTAGTTTGTCTCCCATGTCATTACCCGAAATTCTCACGTGACCTGGAACCTATAGGATCCAGAAGTGGTATATAACAGGGCATATCTCAAGAACCAATAAAGATATCAAGAAATATATTTGGTTTAATTGTGAATGAAATCGATCGAATACCCATGTGAGTTGAGTCCAATTTCATTGAAATTGCACCTCTCACACACCCACTTCCTGTAGTTCTATATTCTTCAAGAGACCATATCTCCAGAACCGATAGAGAGATTTAGAAAGATATTCGGCTAAAATTGTATATGAGACCGAGCTTCAATACCCATGTGAGCTAAAACAAATTTAAAGAGATTTGGACCTCTCACACGCCCACTTCCTGTGTTTCTATATTATTCAAGATAAGAACCAAAGGAGATATTTGGCTTAAATTAGATATGAAATCGAGCTGCAATGCCCCTGTGAGCCGAGTCAAATTTGATCAAAATTGAACTTCTCACACGGCCACTTCCTCTATTGATATATTTTTAAACAGAACATATCTTGAAAACCAGAAATAATTGGCTGAAATTTCACCTGTTATCGAGTTTAAACACACACTGTCTGTTGTATGATGAAAATAGGAACACTACCAAGCCCACTCCCATATACCTATGTTTTTTTTAAAGTTATGTATTACTAGACTCTTATGTGTAGCGCACTTGTAACAGTCTGTACAATCGACTTTAAACATGTTTTATGATCGGCCGTTTATTTAAATACACGTTGAAAAATTAGGTACCCTTTTCGATTCGAGATTTTGTCTTACTCAGTGAGTAATAATCCCAGAAGTAGATAGAAGGGAGCCAGAAAATTTGTGAAAGTGAAGTTACGCCTTTTCGAACTGTCTTGATCTCTTCTGAATCTCAGAAGTCTGCTAAAATATACTAAACTATTAGTCAAGATTTGAATAGTTCTTACAATTCAGTGATTGAACTAATATTCAAATTAGTGTTCGTGACAATATCTCAGCCTGTCTGTTTCATACTAATTCATTTTGTATGCATATGTCAAATTAGTACAATTTTTAGTACTAAATTTTGTTATTTTAGTTGCTTTTTTAATATTATTAATGTTTAGGTGGTCTTTCTTCAAGTCTTTTATTAAGTCACTGAAGCATTGGGGCTATTTAAGGACCGGTTTTTGAATAATTATCCCGATGTCTCTCAAGCTACTTAACATCTTTAAACTCTTTGTATAAGTCCATGGGAATAATGACTCTGGATGATGATTAACCAGTCGAAACTTTGAAGTGAGTACTTTTAGTTTTTCATTCATGGAGGGTCGTAATTCAACTGAGAACACTTCGGGCCTTCCTAAGGGCCTTTTACTCAACTCCATCTCAAGCTACATCTCTCGTATTGAGTTGACCTGTAATTAACCATGGTCTGGGAAATCTAGCATAGTGCTGGGTTTCATGTTCTGTATCATAAGAAGGGACGACAACAAGTATCTTAGATATACAGGGTGGCCCAAATAAGACCAGCTGATGTGAAACAAAAATAACTTTTTTATTTTTTACACATCATTTATTTTTTCTTTTTGCAGATTATAACTGAACTCTTGGAAATTTAAAATGAATACGTACAGTCCACAACAACACATTAAAATTATCGAATTTTATTATTCTTCTCAACGATCAATTGTTCTGACGCAGCGAACTTATCGCCGTTTTTTTAACGTAAGATTTCCATTTAAGTGGTTATGTGAAAAAACAAAACTGTAGGTTGTGGGGCTCCGAAAATCCAAGGGCAATACATCAGCATCAGTCACACCCAATCAGATGCACTGTTTGGTGCGGTGTTATGGCCACAAAAATCATCGGCCCATATTTCTTTGAGGATGAGGATGAAACGCCAGAAACGGTCTCCGGGGCTTCTTACAGAACAATGATCGACAACTTTTTGCGGCTAATGGTGGAGCAACATCCTAATTTGTGGTTTCAACAAGATGGAGCCACTGCGCATACTGCTAGGCAAACTATTGACATGCTGCGTGAAATTTTTGGTGAACGCATAATTTCAAGAAATTCAGATTTCCCTTGGCCTCCTCGTTCACCAGATTTAACTGCGCCCGATTTTTTTTTATGGGGATATTTAAAAGACAAAGTGTATGTTAACAAACCACAGACACTTGGACAGCTCAAGCAGAATATTCGAGACGAAATACGGCGCCTGCAACCAGAAACATTACGCCGTGTAATGCAAAATGCGCTAAAAAGAGCCAATGCCTGTATCGAGCAAAATGGTGGTCATTTGTCTGATGTCATATTTCACACATAGTCACGTTAAATTTCCATAAAATGTATTTAACATATTAAAATAAATCATTTAAAAAAACCCGTTATTACAAGAGTTACACGTGTTTAACATCACTAGGTCTCATTTGGGCCACCCTGTACTTCTGATCTTCAATAACAAATGTTCTGATGGTTTCACTGGGCATGTCACACAGTTGGAGATATCAGAGTCATCGAACTCAAACTTGATTATCTCGTTTCCAAGACGTTGTCTTGTAAGATATGTTATGATACATGATTCTGTTAGACATCTTCTGATAAGTGATCCTGTAAATCGTCTTATGATAAATGATCATCCTTATTTAGTATTAAGAAATGTTGTGTTATGGCTCTCGCCAGGATAAGGAAATAGTTCACCTGCATTCGCTACTACTCCAGTAGAAAGTGAACTTTGATGTTAACCAGTTTTCTTAGCATTTGACCTTTGTGTTGGGTAAAACGAAGAAATTCAATGAACTAAATCGATCGGTTCTATATGTGATTATGATCGGTTCTATATGTGATTATTTTCGGTTCGATATGTGATTATGATTGATACGATATGTGATTATGATCGGATCTATATAAGACTATGATCCATTCTATATGTGACTATGTTCGGTTGTATAATTCTATAGTCTTCAAGAGACCATATCTCCAGAACCAATAGAGATATTTAGAAAGATATTCGGCTAAAATTGTATATGAGACCGAGCTTCAATACCCTTGTGAGCTAAGGCAAATCTGAAGAAATTTGGACATCTCACGCGCCCACTTTCTGTACTTCTATATTATTCAAGACAAGATATTCCAAGAACCTAAGGAGATATTTGGCTTAAATTAGATATGAAATTGAGATTCACTACCCATGTGACTCGACTCAAGTTTGATAGAATTTATACTTCTCACACGCCCACTTCATGTACTGATATATTCTTCAAGAGAGCTTATCTCCAGAACCAATAGAGATATTTAGAAAGATATTCGGCTAAAATTGTATGTGAAATCGAGCTTCAATACCCCTGTGAGCTCAGTGAAATTTGATAAGAATTGAACTTCTCACACGCCCACTTCCTTTACTGATATATTCTTAAACTTCTATATCTGATTATGGTCGGTTCAATATGTGATTATGATCGGTTCTATATGGGACTATTGTCGGTTCTATATGTGATTTTGATCGGTTCAATATGTGACTATGACTCATTCTATATGTGACTATGTTTGGTTGTATATCTGATTATGATTGATTCTATACGTGATTATATTCGGTTCTATATGTGATTATGTAGGGTTCTATATGTGATATTCTAGATGTGAATGATTAGTTCAAACCATTCTTTCAAAGACTCCTTTCCTCTCCTTTCAGGATAGTATACAGAACACTCTTGTCTCCGTCAAAAACGAAATGGAGAAATTGAAATTGGACCAATTCAGTCGACTCGGTGAGATTGAACCGCTTTGCTAGTTTTCCGTCAGAATATCAGTGAAATGGAAATATCCCCATATATATAATATAATCTTATTTTTCCACATATTTTCCATTTCCTATTTCCATATTGTATGTAAATTCCTCTTAATCTGAGAATTTATGCCCAGATTTTAACCGTGTACACAACACTGAACTGCATGCGCTCGTCACACAGCCTCCAAGCAGAAAAAGTTCTCAGTATTGTAGTAATAGAGATGTCAGAAAAGTAACGCTTCGTTACACAAGTATTGGTTTAATATCAACATATATGTAACGAATACAGCAGTGTGAAGGTATTCGTTACTTTTGTTAGGTACTTAATAATGGAACGTTACTCAGTAAAGTTGTTGACCCAGACAAGGCTTGGATCACCTACTTCTCCTTATACGTATTTAGCAAGGCAAATAGTTTTGTAGGTTTGTGCATAGAATAGGGACTTTTCCTAATTAGGGACTTTTCCTAATTAGCAATTGTGATAGGAAATGGTTTGTGCATAGCATAAGCACTTTTCCATATAAAAATAGCAATCTTGCTGGAAAGTGCTTTGTGCATAAAAACGGAGTTTTCCTCAAATAAAATTATCACTGATATCAATAAACTTTTTAGCCGTGTTGCTTATATAGCAATAATTTGTAGCAAACATGGACCTATGCTTTCTAATTTAGTTCCAATGGCTAGGGTCGGTCTGCAATTGTACAGTACTAATATTGCTTTGATCCAGTAAAAACATAAAATTTTATATATTCATGGTAAGCATGCCAGATCCACACCTCGTGGGTCGCAAGTTCAAATGCTGGCACGGGCTTGGTCTCCAAAGAGCTTCTTTCTAAAAAATCCTTTCTTCTTCGAGTTGAAGGACTCTGTAGCTAGCCCTCATTCCCCCAACACCTTGCACCCTCGCTTACAGGCGAGAGAATAATGCTTAATACACTTTTAGGACCCCATTTTTGCTGTTGCTATTCTTGGAGATGGTATGCTACAATACTATCGTGGAGTCAGGCTGCTTCTGATTAGCCCAGCCAATGGCCCGATTACTGCATCCCAGCTCTCAAAGAACCATCACCCTAACGCTTGCAGCGCTCTACTTACAGTAACTGAAATTGCCAATTACAAACAAGTACCAATGCGAGTACTCAACAATATCTGTGAAACACTCTGGCACGGCATGAATGAAAGATTATGTTGCAGCCTGCCTCATACCACAGAGAAACGCAGGGATATATTCGTGTAGTCGTGTACTTAAAGATGTGCTCATAGAGCGGAATTTTTCCAATACGCATATTTAAGGTTGCGAGACACGTTTTTTTGTCATACAACAATTTCCCCCTATGTCGGTGTGCCTGCCACGTATCCTTGCCTTTATGTGTGCCACATATTTCGGCAGGATTATGGAAATTGTTTACCGCAAAGCGTTGATAGTGTGTTGTGTGTTGTTCGGTGCTCTGTGCTGTGTTTACTGTGCAGTATGCCCCCACCGCCAACCCATCAACCTTTTATATTTTCAGGCGCATATGGTGTTGTGTGTTCGTTTGCTTGTTATTCCATATTTTGCGCACACATTCGGGGCCGGAGTTGGCCACGTTCGGGGAAATGAAAGTCTGTCAAATTAATTGGCATTAATTTATTCAAAGAGATTACATGCGAGTGAGTGTATGCAAAATTTGCGGTTGCCAAAAATGTTTCAGCGCTGCCATAGAACAGCTGTTGTGGCATTGTTCAGCTGCATGAACAGAAGCTTTCAAATAATGTTGGCTTTGGCGGTTTATTCTGGGGCATATTAGAGATTCGAATTGATTTAAACCGCACAAAAATTCGGTTGCTAGCATGTGAAGCCACAAGCAAAGTTAAATTCGTAATCAAATATTTTGTTGCAGCTTCTTTCAGGGCAGTTACCTTGACTAATATGCCACATTTACGGTCACTTTGTCCACTGTAAGGCAACCCAAAAAGTTCGACCCTTTGGGCAATGTTGACTTTGCGTCCCTTTTCTCAGCTGCATAAATTCTATCAATCAAGCTAAAGGTATCCCTTAAGTTGACCGCAGTCGACAAACTAATCAATAAGCGTTGCATTCAAGGCGGAAACGGACGTTTCTGTGGTCCTTTAAGAGCCAAAAAGTTAGTTTTGTGGCTTCAAAATTAATTTAAATGTTTCTATTGAATTAAATAGTTATTTCTTTCCATATTTAAGAGGATGAAATTTTCCAACCATGCCTACAGAAATTCACTGGCATGGAGTGTCTGCCAGCATCTGGGACATGTGTACTCTGATTAGTCCGTACCGCTGGTTTATTATCAATATAACTTGGAGGATTGCACGAGTAGTATAGTAAAGTAAGAGATGTTCATCTCCTCAAAATTTGTAGAATGTCAATCTTTAACATGGTCCAAATGAAGTTGCTTGATCTTATAGTTACGATTCTATAAGAATGGACCCAGACATGAATCGACACAGTAGAATATTTCGTCGGTACAGAAGTTCGTCACCAGATTTGCTTTAAAAATACGCGTAATCACCTCTTTGGTGGTCTCAATATTGTCCTGGCGAATGATCGATGAGATTGTAGTTTTGTAAAAATATGAATTATATTCCATTTCTTCTTTGGTAGAGTAAATCGAGAAGAAGAAACACAGAGAAACGGTTAAAGAATATATTCCAATCCTTCATTGATCGAGTAAATCATGAAGAAGAGGCACAGAAAAAATTCAGTATAAAAATCATACCAAGCTCTTTCGTATAGGATCATGGATAACGGTACATACGAGGTGTGATAAAAAAAGAACCGTTATTGTGTGATCAAAAAATAAAGTATTTATTGATTCATCAACAACTATCTTGTCCCCTTTAAAGTAATTCCCCTCAGATTTAATACACTTATGCCAGCATTTTTTTCAATCCTCGAAACACTTCTGAAACGCTTTCTTTGGTATCGCCTACAGCTCCTGTTTCGATTTTTCTTTTATCTCCTCAATCGTAGCCAAACGCTTTCCTTTCATCGGTGTCTTCAGTTTTGGAAAGAGGAAAAAGTCAGCGGGGGCCAAGTCCGTGGAATACGGTGGTTGAGGCATGATAACGGTTTTGTTTTTGGCCAAAAACTGCTCCTGAGCGATGTCCATGCGACGTCGTTTTTGCTCAAAATTTAGCAATTTTTGGAACAATCTTCGCTGCCGCACGTTTCATGCCTAAAACATCCGTAAAAATTGCTTGGCATGAGCCGAACGATATGCCAACATCATCAGCAACCTCTCAACGATGATCCAAAATCATTTTCTTCACTGCGTCAATGTTTTCATCGGTTGTTGACGTGCTCGGGCGACCAGGACGAGCATCGTCATTGACATCTTCTCGGCCTTCCTTAAACCGGTTATACCACAATTGAACTTGTGTTCTGCTCATAGTAGACTCGCCAAAGGCCACAGTCAACATTTCAAATGTCCTTGCGCATTTAATTTCATTTTTTACACAAAACTGAATACAGTTTCTTTGATCCATTTTTTTCGAATAGTACAAAGTCGAAGAGCACACCAAAACACGACTAACCTTTTTATCTGTCAAAAACAAACAGACTATCCAAAATGGTTGGTATTGCCAACATATATAACAGACATGTGTACCAACATAAAAAAAAAAAAATACGAACATCGAGCATACGTAACTCACGAAAAGATGAAAATAACGGTTATCTTTTGATCTCACCTCGTACCGCACAATAATAGCCATCTAGCGTTCAATTTACTAGGCTTCACGTTAATAATAAACGAGTATATGTCTCTATTTTCCCTTAACGATTCACAATACTATGTATTATTTATATTGTATCTGATACCACAACTAACGGACACTAAAATGAGGGGTCAGTGCCTTTTCGATTATTTGCTTGGAACTAACCTGCAAATCCGTAATAGGGGTGTTAAACCTACTTTTGTCATAAGCAATTGGCTGGAGGTAATAGACGCCACCTTTGTCTCTGACTCAGTTGTAGGAAGAATAAGGGAGTGGGTGGTGTTAGAAGAACACTCCTTCTCTGACTACAGATACATCTCGTTTGAGATTAAGAAAACTCTACCTAAACCTAAGCCTGGTAGAAATATCTTGAAAACAGACTGGGATATATATGTAGATCTAGTTAAGAATACCTTAACTATCTGTCCATCTAGCGAACCAGGAAGTATAGAAGGGATAGAAAAAATGGTTGGCTCTGTTACTGGCAGCCTCAACACGGCGTTGGCAAGCTTCGGGTAAACAGTAGGACAGCTTTTAATGAGGCGAAGTATACATGTCTTGAAAATTACTGGAAAGGGTACAGAGAGGCTCTTAAGGTTTGTAAGAAGAAGGTTAGAACTGCTCAAAGGCAATCCTGGAAATCCTTTTGTGAAGAAGTAGAGGGAGCGACTGAGGCTTCTAGGATTCGGAAAATATTGGCGGAAAGTTCTTAGAACTGGGAGCTTTTACAGAAGGTGGATGGAACATTCACTACAACTAGTAAGGAGTCTCTAGAGTTTCTACTCAGCACGCATTTCTCAGGCTGCTCAGATATTACTGAGCACGAGAGGGAAGATACGTCAAATAGTCGGGAAGTTTGGAAAGGCGCTCTATCTGAGGATCGACTCTTATGGGCTATTGCAAGTTTTAAGCCTTCTAAGTCCCCTGGTCCTGTTGGTATTTATCCAGTGGAATTACATAAAACCGGTGGATACCTGAAAGGCTGGCTGTTAGCAATCTTTGAAAGATGCTTTAAGTTTGGGTATATACTGCTTCAGTGGAGACAGGCCAGAGTGGTCTTTATTCCAAAAGCCGGAAAAAGCTCATCCAAGGGACTGAAGACCGATATCTCTCTCATCTTTTCTTTTGAAGACTTTAGAGAGAGTGAGAGAAATCCACTTAAGCTTAAGTTTAGACAAGAATCTCATCGGCTCAACATGCCTATACAAAGGGGACATTTGTAGAGACAGCTGATTAACCAGACATGCTTCACCTGAACATGTCCCTGTCGGTTGGGAAATAAACCGGAAGGATGTCTTGTACTTGTAGTATTTTGTGGTGAAGAACATTCGTGAGTTTGTTGGTAAAAGTAGGGATAAGCTTAGCAGCTACTTTTCGGTCACTTACAAGTGACCTGCAATTATAAAGCTGGTGAAAGTTATTTGTGTAAGGAATGTGAGGAGCAGGGTGCAAGGGGCATATCCTCTGCCTCTGAGGTGTCCCCTTTGAAGAACTAGACTAGGTTGCAGCACTATGAATAGATTCGCTCTTACAATTCGCTGACAGCGTCTCTCTTTTCACCTTTGGAGCATATCCTCTCTCTCTGAGGTATCTGCTTGGAAGAACTAGTCTAGGTTGCAGCACTATGAATAGATTCGCTCTTACAATTCGTTTACAGCGCCTCTCTTTTGAACTTTGATGCATATCCTCTGCCTCTGATTGGTCCCTTTGAAGAACTGGACTAGGTTGCAGCACTATGAATAGATTCGCTCTTACAATTCGCATGCAGCGTCTCGCTTTTGAACTTTGAAGCATATCCACTGCCTCTGAGGGGTCCCCTTTGAAGAACTAGACTCGGTTGCAGCACTATGAATAGATTCGCTCTTACAATTAGCATACAGCGTCTCTCTTTTCAATAACATATACTACAACTCTTAAATGAATCTCCATCTGGTACCGGAAAGAACTTCTATAGGAGGACTTCTATGGTCTCTGTGTGGCCTTCAAGCTATCACAAGTTATATTCAATAACATTTCCAATGATATCAGAGTCGTTACAACCAGGTGAAGTTAAATGGATGCATCAATAGTACCGATTATTTAGGATCAGTCGTCAGTAAATTTGTTAAATCTTGGATTCTGTTGAAAGAAAAAAGTCAATGGAAAGGTTTGAAGGTTCTATGAGTAGTTCCGTTAGGGTTACTTAAGGAGTTTTTCGAAGAGGCTTGTTCTACTGGAGTCTTGTGTAGTCCACTGTAATACCACTGTAGTTTCAGTGGAGAATACAACATAAGGGAGTGATTTGAAAAGTCTCTTATATCAGATATGTTCCTGAGGAGGAAAGAGACAAATATATCCTCATATGTTATATATTTAAATATAAGGATTTAAAAAATATGAGAATATATTAAGCATGAGGACATATGAAATATATCTTTCACTATATCAAACATCAATTTCCTCCTTGTTTTTCTGTCATTTAGTTCTGCAGAAAGCTGTCCAAATGAGTAAGTTACTCGGAAGTCTTGAAAAAATGGTTAATTTAGAATTTGTGGAGTGATTCCATCCTAATAACTGGACACATAGAACGGATATCCGTCTGGAACAAAAACTTCCTATATTGAGGCGTTTCTAAGACACCATTCATCAGTGCGAAGGGTGTATGATAAGTACCCAGACTGACGCAAAATGTGTATGCCATCATTTATTGCCATCTTTAAGCCGATGACTCCTAAAATTTGAGATAAATTTATCGATTAGTTTTGTTTCGACTTCTGTTGAACGTAGGTAGTTAAGATCGTGTTTGTGTGCAACCATGGAGAACGAGCAATATCGACCAGGGATTAGATCAGATTTTTTTTGGATGGGAAGACGTGTGAGGACATCAAAGTGAAGTCGCATACCGCTTATAAGGACCATGCCCTTTCGATGACTACTCGTACCATCAGATATTGGTTTAATGACTTTAACCTTGGTCGAACATTCCTGTTTGATGAAGAGCGCACAGGCCGGGTGACTACGGAGGATAACGTTAGCAAAATCGAAATTAGTAGATCGCCGGATGAAGCTCAGAGAGATTGCTGACATTGTACACATCCTAATTGAATGCATGCAAAATATCCCATGCGAAAATTTGGATATGAGAATGCTTTCGTCGAGTTGGGTGCCGCGTTTGCTCTCAGTGGAGCAAAAACGGAATCGCATGACAATTTCGGAGCACTGTTTGGACATGTTTAAGCGCAATCCGAAAGAATTTCTAGGACATTTCGTGATATTTCGTGACGAAACATGAAATGAAAGAACAGTAGAACAGTGGACTTCACCCGGCCAACCCGCTCTAAAGACGGCGAAAAGGGTTCAATAGACCGGAAAAGTCATGGCCACCGTTTTTGCGAATCGCAAGACAACATCGTTACCAACTGTTTGGACAATCACTGGGCAGTACTATGCTGATTTATTAGGCAGATTCGATGCTGAATTGATTAAAAAACAGCCCCATTTGGCGAAGAAAAAGTGGTATTTCACCATCCCAACGCACCAGCTCACTCATCCGCAAACTATGAGGGCCCACAATGATTATAATCACTCACTCCTAATTTCTGCAGAACAACTTTTTGGACCAAAAGTTGCATGAATTGAAGCTGAGTGAACACTGGAATTATTTTCTACCATATTCTGGAGGGCATTAAAAGCATGTGGAGAACAGTCCTGTAATATTCGAAGGGATTTATTTGAAACAAACCCATAATCTCACAAATTTGCATGGGCAAATTTTGTTTCATAAATGTGCCAGTAAACATCACACAAGGGAATATTTAACTCCATCATAAAACGAAAATAAAGTTAGGGCGTGTCACATTTGGGAAATGCGAAACGCTTAAATCCGCGATTTTGTTTTGCTGTGGAAAACTCAATTAAAACATTTTTTCCTCGTCCGCGCAACAATTCGAAATATTTCAATAAAAAAAAATGCAGTCGTTTTCCGTCATACACTCTGTGGGCCGTACTCCCATAGGGCAGGGGCTGTTTCACAGGATATGAATGTTTTATTACAGTGTAATTGACAGTCATTTATATTTAAAGCAGGTGGAAGCAGATACACCGAGAGTGAGGATGTGTGACAGGACTGTGATGTCGCCTCAAATATGAAATTTGAAGGGAATCAAGTGAGACTCTGTCAGAGCATCTATATAATCCTGAGTATGAAATTTGGACTTAGGAGTGAACTGAACAAAGTATCTATAAAAGAATCCTGAGTATACAATTTAGACTTAGGAGTGAACTGAACAAATACAAAGCTCACACTTTTCTGAGGATGAGTCTCAGTGTTCTTTTTAGACTACTTCAGCATACTTCGTAGGACTCCATAAAATGCTGTCATTCCGATTGGCTGAGCTTCTGGAGCCAACCTACTACATATAGAACTATGTCTGAAGATATGGAGAAGGAAATCATTTGCCATGAAATCTTTTAGCTGACAAATCCATCTTGGCTCACCCTCCATCGATGCATCGACAGTCTTAGATCTGTGAAAAGGAGTGATTTTGGTGTATGGAACTATCCACGCTGATCTTCTTATACTTCTGTCCTTCCGGTGGGCTGAGCTTCTGTAGCCATCTTGTTATGAAACCTTGTTTGAGGAATGGTATTTTTCATTTGCAAGAACATCTTTTCGTTGACAACTTCATCTTGGCTCACCTGCCATCGACAATGTTAGATCTGAGAAAGGGAGTGATTTTGCTGGTATGGAACTATCCACGCTGATCTTCTTATACTTGACATTGAATTAACGGGTGTTTTTTTAAAAAAGGTCGAACTTTAAATATAAAAACACGGTAAATTAAATGTTCTTCAAAACTTCTTCTTTATTAGAATGATGAATTTATGTATTTGAAGAAGAATTCACCCACTTGGTCATGGTGTATATATCCAACGGACTTATTCTCAAATACCCACTTACTTAAAGTCTATTGAATATTTTTGTTGAATATGTTATTTGTGACTTCTCCTGGCTAGAACTCACAAATAACTCTAAAAATATTGGCAATAATTGTTGCTGGTTTAAAAGGATGAATCTATGAGTACTTGCAGACCATCAGTTAAGGGCCAATGAGTAGGTCTACTACTCCAAACTGTTATATACCAATTCCAATTACTCGTCTGTTGGAGTCGCTTTAAGAAACCTCTTCGCGTTCCGATCGATGTCTTTCATATTTTGCAAAAAGTTTCATTGATCATGCTCCGATAACGATCTCTGGTAACAATGTCCACGGTCCGCAAGGTGACCCTCGATATATAGATTTAAACATAGATGCTCCTTTCTTATCCCACTGAGCCAGGATATTCGAGTAATAGGGACACTACAGTTTCCTATTACTCGATGCCCATCAAGTTTCAAGTAAATTCATGATGAACTCCAATATTTTCCCCACAAGTTCCTATGAAATACTCCCCAGTTACTCATATATTATGACTACTGTTGCTTATATATATCCTCTTGAATATGGTCGAGGAGTTTCTTCGTTTAAGATACCACATATACCAACTCTATTTGATATTTCTCACTAACTGCTAACTGGATTTGGGTGGTATCATTGCCCAAGTATAAGAATGTCAATAACAGCGTATCTATGTATCAGAAAATCCCTCCACCGTTACTATATAGTATTACTATATACAGCAAATTTCATTATTATTAATCACATTAATCTCAAAGAAAGGTATTGTATTAAAACTGGTTTAGGAGGTTTATGTTTTAATAGAACAAATTTAAGTTGTGCCTGTGCTTGTCCGCAATGAACCATAATCTGTGGGATCGGAAAAATATAAACAAGGGATTCTTCCAAGTTTGGATTTTTACTAATGTTCCATTATGATTTTCCTCCTTCAAAGTCCTGCTACTACATAGTCCTTCCTTCTCTTGCAAATTTTCATAACACAGCCCAGAAGATTTCCCTCTTTTCCGTTGCTAGGCAACTTGGGATATTTAGTTGCTCTGCCATCTATTGAAGATACGAGTATGTAAAATAGTTGATGACCTTCTTATATGACCATAATGAGAGAGTGACCAGGCAGTTCATAGGGGATAAAATCTTCCTGAGAGGAAATTTTGTGGCATCGATTTCCCTTTCAAGTTGGTAACTCATTGAAAGCGACATCATTTTCTTCACAAGCGAACACTTTAAAAGGAAGAAAGAAACACACAGACATTCATTCTCTCAACATAATGACAACGAATCTTCATCCACTCAACATAATGACAGCGAATAACTATCATGGACAACATAATAAGTACATTCTTTTTCCTTTATTTTCATATAAAAGTTTTATCTTACTTCATCCTCCTTTGGCGTCGAAGTGACCGACATAGCTGGCTGCTCACTCCACATTTTTAGTCCCACTTGTATCCACAAATCCAATCAAAAAGATACGAATTTGAGAATTCTTAAAATTATTGACCTTCAATTCGCAGGTCAAGGTGAGCGTCATTCAACCCATTGCGACTAAGTGGGCACCAACAAATCTCCACAAATATTTCAAATTTCCTTGTGGCAAATGTCAAAACACACCGTTAGAGCCTGGCGGGGCCCGCGCCAACTTATTTAAGATATCACTTCTTCCACGTGACTTGTGGCGATTGCCAATTGAATTAAGATTCGGCCGCACTTAAGCGCCAAAATGGATTTGTGAGTGCGATATGCGCAAATGCAGTTGCACGAGTTTATCGAGGCAACTGGCAACTGGCAACACGACGACACACAAACCAACAGAAAAGAGGAATCAAAGCTGCAACTTAGCAAAGTAACTTTCGAGGTACTCACTCGTTGACTCCTTTAAGGCAAACTCCACTTTCCTCCGTGCCATTGCGGGCCTGGTCTGTTTAACTGCGCTGAACAGCGGCTGCGACTGCGGCTGTGGCTGTGGCTGAGCTGTGTGGTAATTTATTACACGCCCGCATTGTGCTTCGGAGCGCCAGCGGGGAGGTTCAGGCGCTGCACGACTTCGCTCAGGTATACGCGAGTATGAAGCATGGGCAAAAGCCCATTGAAAGTGTTGAAAATCGAGCGGAAATTGGGTTAGGCGCCTCGAGTGAGAAATTTTGTGGCGGGCGAAGTCGGAAAACACATTAAGGCAGAAATTTGTGCGAATTATTTGTGTCGGTACGAAATGAATTTGTCAGTGACCCAACCCAATTCCAATTCCAATTCAAATGCAGGCAGCATATTTTGTTATTATTTTGTCTCTATTTGGGAATACGTTGTTACTGGAGGTGAAATATTGCACACTCATTTGGGTGGGTAGCTCCGTTTCCAATGCAATTGCGTCCAACCAAATCACGTGTGGATATAAAGAGGCTGAGATATTGCAGTACAAATGAATCAGTACAAAAAAAAAGAGTTGATCAATTGGGAATTGAGTACAGTATGACGAAATGGAACTTTTGCCATTCATAATTAAACATGAATAAACGTAAAATGCTATTGAAGTTATTAATGGAAAGTTATAACTTATGAAATCATAAAAAGGAAGTCAAATATAACTAGTCATAAGGAGCAATTCATAAACAATAAAGTTATAAACAACTAGTCATAACAAACAAGTCACGACAACAAGTCATAAACAACAATTTTAAACAGCAGTCATAAACAGTCATAAGCAACAATTATAAACAGCAGTCATAAACAGCAGTAAAATCAACAAGTCATAAATAACAAGTCATAAACAACAATTAAAAACAGGAGTCATAAACAACAAGTCTTAAACAACAATTATAAACAGAAGTCATAAAGAACAGGTCATAAAAAAGTCACAAACAAGAAATTATAAACGAGAGGCCCGAAACAATCATTATAAAGAGCAAGTCACAAATATAAAGACATGAAAAACCAGTCATTGATAACAATACCTCAAAAACAAGTTAGTATTAACAGCGAAACTTAAATAACAAGTCATGACCAAAAAATCATAAAAAATAATTCATAAAAACAAGTCATAAACAACAATTATAAACAGTAGTCATAAGCAACAAGCCATAAAAAAACAAGTCACAAACAACAAATCATAAACAACAAGTCATAAACAACCGTTATAAAGAGCACGTGATAAACAACAAAACATAAAAAACAAGTCATTAATAACAATATCTAAGAACAAAGTTGGTAACAACGAAGCATAAATAACAAGTCATAACGAATAAATCATAAACAGGAAGTCATAACAAACAAATCATAAAAAACAATTTTAAATAGCAAGTCATAAATAACAAGTCATACACAAGAAGTCGTAAACAAGAAACCATAAAAAACAGGTCGTAAACAACTAAGGCATAAACAAGAAGTCAGAGAAACCTAGTCATAAACAAGAAGTCATAAATAGCGAGACAAGAACAACAATGAAAACAGCAATCATAAACAACAAATAATAAATAGGAAGTTAAAGACAAGAAGTCACAAAAACAAGTCATAAACAAGATGTCAGAAATAACTAATCGTACACAAGAGGTCATAAGCAAAAAGTCATGAACAACAATTGTAAACCAGAAGTCATAAAGACAAATTTATATACAATAAGTCATAAACAACAAGTACGCAACAAGTCATTAACAACAACACATAAATACATGTTATTATAAACGATTCATAAATAACAAATCATTAACAACAAGACATAAAAAACAAGCCTTAAACAGCAATTATAAACAACAAGTCATAAACAACTCTTATAAACAACAAGTCATAATTAACAAATCACAAGCAATAAGTAATAAACAACAAGTCATACATAAGAAGTCGTAAACAAGAAGCCATAAAAGACAAGTCATAACCAACAACTCATAATCAAGAAACCACAAAGAGCTGGTCATTAGCAACAAGTCGTAAAAATCAAGTCATAATCAACTAGTCACAAACTACAAATCATATCCAATAAGTCATAAACAAAAAACCATAAACAGCAAGTCATAAACAACAAGTCTTAAGCAACAAATAACAAACAACAAGTCATACATGAGAAGTTTTTAAACAAGAATCCATAAAAAACAAGTCATAACCAACTAGTCCCAAACAACAAATGATAAACAAACAATTCATAAAAAACAAGTCATAAAAACTAAGTCATATATAACAAATTATAAACATCAAGTCACAAACAACAAGTCATAAACACCAAGCAATAAAGTGGGAGGTAACAACAAGGGCCATACATGTTGTAATGTCCCCTTTTATTGTTCCAGAATCCGTTAGAATGGACTCAACAGGAGCTGATATGGATAAAATGGAATGCTTTTATAAGCAATAGTGACTTGGAAGTAGGACTGATAGAAATAGAGGTAGCAGTGATAAAATTGTTATAGAACTAGAACCAGAATGAAGCTACTTAAACTACTGTAACAGTGATAAGATTATTATAGATGTATAATGAAGATGGTTAATCTACTGTAGCAATTATAATACTGTCATAGATGTACAATGAATGGTCTTAAACTAATGTAGCAGTGATAATGTTGCTATAGACGTACAATGAAGCCTTTTAAACTACTGTAGCTGTGATAATATTGTTGTAGAAACAGGTTAAATTGCTGTAGCAGTGTTAAGACTCTTATAGATGTATAATGAGCTGGTTAAATTGCTGTAACTGCGCTAAGAATGTTATAGATGTATAATAAAACCTTTTATACTACTGTAGCTGTGATAATGTTATTATAGATGTATACTGAAGCTGGTTAAACTGCTGTACCAGTGATAACACTGTTATAGATGTACTCGTATAATGAAGCCTGTTAAACTACTGTTAAAATATGTAGTAAATAAATTTTGTTAACTATTGCTTAAGAGTGAATTGTTGTTAATTTTAATAGACTGGAATTGAGTTATCAAATAAGTGTCTTTGATATAGTTAACACAATCCATTGATCGAACAATTAACAGAACTAATTTTCGGAGCAGCAGTATAAACAAAGGGTAATCACTGAATAAGTGCTTCTTTGAGCCTTTCTAACGTTTTTTGAATATTAAGGGGCACTTTGCTAGCCTCGAGTTACCATGATGTTATCCAGAGAACTGTTCATAAATGTGATAATATGTTGTAGAATAATCACCTTCCGTTTATGCAGAATTCATTTTCTCATCTGAGGCAGAATTGATCAATCATTCTTCCATTTGTCGTGAAGAATTTCAGTATCTGATCATCTCGAAGTGTCTCCAGTTCACCACATAATTGCGAAACTATGGGGAACTTACTGAACGAAAATCTCTCTTACTTCGGCAGGAATGGACGCAGAAATGATGTACAAAGACACATCGAGTCAGGTGTCATTGTTCATGACAAGGCAGAGTCCGGTATCATTGTTCATGACAAGAAAATATTTGTTGTAGGAAAGTGTTCCACAAGATGTTGTTGATTTCATCTCTAGGGTATATGGAAGTTTGGAATACGAGTCTACCACTATTAGCCACAGGCTTCCTAGAAATGGGTCCGTAAAATCAAGATGAATACGTTCCCAAGGTTGCTTAGGGTCAAGTCATGGTGAAAATTTGCGTTTCGGCCATTGATAAGCAAATTCCACAGGACTTCCATATAGGCTCTATAGCTTCATCAATATTTGGAAACCAAACATAACGTCTGGCCAACTGATTCATACGACTTTTGCCTCAATGAGCCTCTTGTAGCATAATCAGAACCCTCTGTTGGAGAGATATTGGAACAATCACTCTTTCCTATAATCTGTATGCAAGGAGTATCACTCCGCTCTGTAAAGGTACAGAGAACCTTGTGACTTTGGCAACCCCTCAGGCCAACCATCTTCAATCATTTCCTTTATAACTTTAAGATCACTATTTTTGTCGTCTCTTCTGCAATTACCACTGCACTGGTAGGAAAACAGTTGAGAGTGGCTTCATAAAAATTGACATTGACATTGAGCAAAGAACTCTCTGCACGATCAAATTCTAAGTTCTCACCAACTGGAAGTCGCGATAGCGTATTGGCATTCGAATGTAGTGATGTTATTTTATAACGTATGGTGTGGTCGTAGGCTTGTAACAAAATAGCGCATCTCTGAAGTCTATGCAACGACAGCACTAGCAACACCAAAGGGTAGTCTTTGAAGTTCGAAAAACCCAAAACGGTGATGAATTTCCTAGGCTCGTCAGATAATTCCTTCCTACAGTTCAGAATATTGGTAATTTTGAAAGATCATTAAGACACACTCTGAGATTATGGGCAAAATGAACTCCGAGTCCCTTCTCATTGGTCAGAGTATGAGACATTATGAAAGATCGTTCGGAAAGACTCTGAAATTATGAGCAAAATTAACTCTGAGTCCCTTCTCTTTCGTCCAAATATGAGAAATTATGAAAGATCATTCTGTTCATTATCAATTATGAAGCAGACACTCCGAAATTTTGAGCAAAAAACCCCGAGTGAGGTATCATTGTTCGGACTAGGACTATGAGAACTTTTGAAAGATCATTGAGACGCACTCTGAGATTATGGGCAAATTGAACTCCGAGTCCCTTCTCATTGATTAGGTTATGAAAAATTATGAAAGATCATTCATTCACACTCAGAAATAATGGGCAAAGAAACCTCGAGTCAGGTATCATTATTTGCACTACGAGTATGAGAACTATTGAAAGATCATTCAGACACTCTCGGAAATTATGAGCCAAATTAAACGCCGAGGCACTTCTCATTGAAATTTTAAGAAATTTTAAATTCTTTATAAGAAATTTTAAAATATTCCTCTGATACTCTTAGAAATTATGGGCAAGGATTTCCGAGTCCGGTATCATTGTTCAACCTATTTGAAATTATGAAACATCTTTCAGAAACGCTTCGAAATTGTGAGCTCAGAAACTTCCAGCCACTACTCATTGTTCACATTATGATAAATTTTGAAAGATAATTCCGATATACTCAGAAACTTTGAGAAAATATAGATGGCTGACAAATTTTACCTTGGGTAATAGTACAGGGACACTATGATTGGAAATCTATCACACTTTTCTCCTATCCTGATATCAAAGGTGTTATAAAGGGGCTGTGCTGTTATCTTATTAACTCCTTATCATTGCATTTTAGATCCCTCCCCCATTTTACGAGTGTGTGGGAAGTATTTCAACATACCCTCATCATCATTCATCTTTCTTTAATGCTCTTTCTTTATAAATATTCATAAACGGATGAAGAAACTTTCTGATTCCCGAAGAAAATTTCAAGTTACTAAAGTTGTGAAAAGATTACATTGAAAAGCAATTTCAAAATATATGTTCTGGAACGTCTTGCAACATCCCAGTTGGTAAACGATATTATCCACCAAAAAAAAAAAACAAATTATCATACTACCTTTTCTGTTCTTTACACTCCCCGATCATTGCAGCGTATTTCAAACTGAGGTCGCGGCTATAGAGTAGCATAGTCTTGGCTCAAAAAAAGGATATATCTGAGCAAGATATTCGCATGTTGTCGGACAGCCAAGATGCCTTGAGGTCTCTAGATATGGCATGGCTTGAATTTTTCCAAAAGCCGCTTAGAGCTGCCTCAAATCTGTATATGAGATAACTGAGTAGACTCATTGGAATCTGAGCAGGGTTCCCGGACATATACAGATATTCCTGGGATCTGCAAACCAAATGAACTCACCCGGGAGGGCACTATGATACTGATTCAACCAGTAAAGTCTCACCTGGTAATTCGCTTAGGTACAAAAAAAAGCTTCAAATAAACGCTACATCCTTAGACACAGCGAGCAGTTGTCAAAAATGACATAAACTCTCCTGGACGACTACTTCCAGGATCCCTAGGGGACTTTTCGAATAAAAAAGTAGGCTCCATCAATAGCATTATTAACGGCTCCAAATAACAGGACTTTTGAGAAGGAATGGGACTTGTTAGTTACAGTAAAGTTTGGCTATTTATTTAATACAATATTTTTCGGGCGATTCCCAGAAATTGGGTGCAATTCCTGCTACATTCACCCCATAACTTGTGCCCTGTGTTTCTTGTGGCATAGAACCAATTTAAACGCAGTCTCGCAATCCGTATCGCCCTTCATCTTTTTGCAATCTTCGACCGCTTCCTCGGCCTCAGCTGAGTGGTCCTTGTATATGACTAAGCCTTTCATACGCTTCGATAGGACTTCTTCATTCACTGCACCTGCTTTCAAGATACCTTCCTTTTCCAGGACGCACTTCGCCAGGCATTTCATGTCTTCACTTACATTATCTATGTTTTCATCATGCCTAAAGCTTTTGAACTTCTTCACTATGTCCGCATCCATGTGGTACTCCTCGAGGCATTCTTTCAACTGATCATCCATCTCGGCACAATCGCTCTGAAAGCAGTTGTCTGATTGATTTTCAATAGATTATAGTCTAGACTCACCAAAGCCACTGTGGCAAATGCGATCAGCAACGTTCCACACAGCAGATTCCTCATCACGTCTTATTCCCGCAGCGGTTGCAGACTGCCAGAGTAGTTTGTCATGCTTTTATAGTCCGCGAATTGCATTGGCGTTGCTGAATTTCATACCAGGGCGAAATTAATCTGTTAATTATTTTAATACTTTGATTACTGATTATTTATAATTTTAGTCTGAATTCCTCCCTTCCGCCTCGCGTGCATTTTCACATGATTTTAATTACCAAGTTGATAATTAATTTTAATTTGTCTTTGTTTTCAACAGTTGACAATTTCAGTTCGTCGATTGAACGCGTATAAAGTGCGGAAATTAACGGAAGATAACCATCGAGAGTGGACTCATGTGATTGGATGGGATTGTTGGATTAAATAATTTCTTCCGGCACTTTAATTTCAGAGTAATTCCCGAAATATTTTTAGAGGGAGCTCGCTAAGGTCTGCAGTGGTGAAGCTACACGGGGAGAAGGCAACAAGTTACTAGTATCAGAGTTGTTCTGAGAAGAAAAGAGACCATATTTCAGTATGCTGACTCCAATTTGGAAGTAATCCCATAATATTAAAAAAAAGGTAAATATTACTATTAATTTTGGCTAAGATTATAGTTCGGAATGTGATCCAATTCTTTTCATTTACAACAGAATACATCGATCATATATTGAAGTGAATATATACAAAACAGAATATTTACATTACTTGCATCTGCATCACACAGAGAAGAGGAAACACTTCAACGGTCCCTGCCTTCAATGCCATCCATGCCCTTCTTCTTGAAGATACCTGATTCCATATAAAGTCGTCTGCCTGATACTGGTTGATTGGTTGGTTGGTTGCAGCGGCGATGGTCCCTCATCCAATTAGCACAGGAGCGCCGCTTTGATACCGCTTTGCTGGTTTGTATTGTAGTTGGAATATTGATGTGTGCCGGCCCTTAAAACCAGTTGGAGAGGTTTATGAATGCGAGAATTTTCTTATCCTGCAGCTCGCGATCCCTTCAATGTTTTGGAAAATTATTCTGGCCAGGGCCGGGCAGGCATATAGGAAGTGTTCCACGGTTTCGCTTTCTACATGGTTTTCACAGCTCCGACATCTGGTATGGAACATTATTCCTATTTTTGTCGCACGTTCCCCAATGGGCCAGTGGCCTGTGATGACTACGGTATGCATTGCTGCATCACGACGATATCTCTTTAATAACTTCAATCATGTTGATTTGTTTTTGTTGTCGTCTGTCCAGAGTACTCTACTGATCTCTCAGGTTTCCTACCTCCTCCATTGACTGTTTGCATTCACCAAGAATTCTTTGGCTAACTTACTCTTGATTGAAGCAACCGGAGTCGCTTCATATTCTTCAAGAAGGGATCCCCTTCGAGCCAGCTCATCTGCTCTCTCGTTTCCCTCAATATCCCTGTACCTCTGTACCCATATCAAAGTTATGCGTTGAACTGACGAGCTAGTGCGGCTCAGACCTCCCTGCATTCCCATGCTAGTTTCGAGGTTATTATCGCCTATCCCAGTGCTATCTATAGTCTTAATAGATATTTATAGTCTTAATAGCTTATGTCTTCTCCTGCCAATCTACAGACCTCCCTCATTGCAAGCAATTCCCCCTAGAATACACTTGATATGTTCAGGAATCGGAATGATTTGGTAATCCTTAGCTCTGCTGAGAAGACACCTGCTCCTACCCCACAATCCATCTTTGAGCCATCAGTGTAGATTGTGGTATCTGTCTTATCCGTAATTCCACTGCTCTTCCAATCCAGGCGTGAGGGGGTGCGAATGCTATAATTTTCCAAAAACCATAGTAAGTACTTTGTAGACTGTTTCTGTCGCGTATACTACTTGAGTTAATAGTAGTATACTTTCGTGGCCCTACGGTGTATCTTTCTAGCAGTCCTAAGAGCGCTCAATTGGGAACAGTTGTACCAATACATTTAGAGCCTGCAGGGAAAGATCTAATTGCTCCAGCTGTTACAGCACACGCTATTCTGTGTATTTTATTTAGTTTTATGACCCTGTATTCCCTTCCGAGGGCTTTCCCCCAGGCCAAGGCTCCGTATAACAACAAAATTGGACGCACAATCATTTTGTACATCCATAGCATTAACTCTGGTCGAAGACCCCACTTCCTACCAATCATCTTTTTGCATGAGTAAAGTGCTGCTTTGTATATCCTTTACTCCGTGTTTAATTTCTAGTTCAGTTTCGAGTCCAGGATTACACCTAGGTACCTGCCACTCCAGGATAGAGGTAGTGTAGTTTTATTTAAATGAGGTAACTTAAAAGTCGGTATTTGATACGCGTGGTAAATAGCATCAGTTCCAATTTGCTGGGATTAATGCGTAGTCCACGTCCCGTGTGCCATGCAATTAATATGTTCAGTAAGCTCTGGAAGATTCCGCTAATCACATGTGGTCACATCCCTGATGCTACGTATTACCACGTCATCCGTATATGCCACCATTTTAGTACCTCCCTCGTTTAGTTCTTTGAGGACGCTGTCCATGTCACATATCCACATTAAGGGAGATAGTACCCCTCCCTGTGGGATACCTCTTTTCACATAATTATTTTGGAGGCTACTTCTACTGCCTGATACTAAACTAATGATTTCTTAGAAAAATCTTCTCCATATTCTCCGAATTTGTTCCATCACTTGGTTGGTCCATATTATATTTCCCCTTGACTCATTCTAGTTTCGAACCGGAGTGGGTTTCTTCAGCAGATTCTAGCGAATGCCAGCAACTGCAGATTGTGTGTTGGATAATGAAGTATGTAATAATGTAGTATCTATGGAATAACGAAATATGTATGGAATAATGAAGTATGTATGGAATATATCTTGGATTATATATTAGATACTGAAGAGAATTCTGTCCCTTTTTTTGGTTTAAGATATCGGTACCGTACCAAATGCCTCGGAGTAATTTTCGAACATATGCTATGTTGGAAACCTCCCCTAGAAACAACTATCAAAGAAGCTAAAACATCCTCAATGGTATGCAGAAGTCTTCCCAGTAAGTCAAGCGGATGACCCTAAAATCGCACGCTTGATGGAGAGACCTGTCATCACTTAAGGTACTTTCGCCTAGCCAATAGAATCAGACTTAAGTGCCGGTATAAGATACCGATACAGTACCAAATACCTCGGAGTAATTTTTGACAAGATGCTATGTTGGAAACCTCCCGTAGGAACAACTACCAAGGAAGCTAAAACTTCCTCAATGGTATGCAGAAGTTTTGCCAATATATCATGCGGACTCTAAAAATGTTCACTAAAAGTATACCATGATGGAGTGACCTATCATCACTTAGGCTTCTGTAGCCTGGTCCAATAGGGTCGGACTTAAGACAGCGAAATCTATCTTAAGTAAAGTACCACATCTTGATTTCCTATCATGTAAGACTAAGCTAGGAAATGGGTTATTAGAGTACAAGAAAGTATTCAGAAGGAATCAAACTAAACCCAACATTCGAGCATATTGGACAAAAATTCATCTCCAGAATACATAGCACTAAAGATAAAGGCACTCATAATGATTTCATGCCAAGGAAATTCAACTCGCTCCGCAAAGAAAGCAAAAAGTTATGGAAAGGTGTGTCTGGAATTAGATAAAGCTCTCTCTCTAATGGTATACAGACGGTTCCAAGACTATCCACCGAATTGGTGAGGATAGTTTGGCGCTAGAACCAATTACTGGGAGTCATTGGATAACTTTCCAAGCGTTTTTCAAGCGGAAATTCATGTTAATATTGAAAGATGGGCCCAGATAAGGACATGAGGTGTCGTGGGTTAAAAAAAATGTGGGTACTATCTGAAAAGTTTGAACTCATCTCTGGTGAGGTCTAAACTAGTAAGAGTATATACAGGTAATTGAACTGCCTAGGCAGTGTCATTAATCGATCTCTAATGTGAGTAAAAGACTTCTCAGGAATATAAGGATATAAGAACGCTGATAGCTTCGCCAGAAAAGATGCATCTTCTCATTTTTTATCCTGAACCCTTTTCTGGACTGTCATCCAATACTATTTGAGGTCGGAAAGAACTGACGAAATCCACCATTGAAAAAAGAAGTCACACCTGAAGAATCTTATGTCACTCAGGAGTAGAAGGAAGTGAGAAGGCTGATAGCTTTAGCCAGGAAAAATGCGCCTTCTTATTTTTTATCCTGATCCCTTTTCTGGACTGTCATCCAATACTATTGGAGGTCGAAAAGAACTGACGAAATCCACCATTGAAAAAAGAAGTCAAACCTGAAAGATTCTTCTTGGATTAAGAAAAACCAAAGACGTTCCCGAATTCAACAAGCAAATAGAAGTCAATTGTGGAAAAGTCTTGCTAGATTTAGACAAGCCGAATCTCTTCTTGAAGACTTTCAACCTAAAAAAGCTAAAGAGCTCATAAGCATTCCCCGGAGCTCATTCAGAAGCGGCGGAGAGACTTTGCTTTTTGAGTTATGTCAACTAACATTTGAATCAGTTGTGTCTAGCATCATATGGAATTTGGAGATTCTGTGAGAAAATTATGAATCCTCAGTGGCGAAAGTGATGAAACCTCATTACACTGGACTACATAGGCAGCTGAGCTCTTGTACACAGAAGACAAAGGTTTTTTGGATAATATGTCTGGGATATGAGTAAAATTCTTCAACTCGATCCCTCCAAATTACATAGATTGCTGTCTGAAATAAACCTGAAGAGAAATAGATGACACTATCCTGTACATTTATATAAACAGGGCTATCACAACAGTAACATGTACCATGTATATTATATAAAGAAAATCTAATCTAATTCATAGATACCGTCGACTCAGGGAAATTTAAAGCTCCTCAGATAAGCAAGTTACTAGTCTCCGATCATTGGTTGGGCTAAGCTCCACAGGTAGCATTGAGGGTGCCAATTGCGTCTCCTATCTGGAAGAAGAACAGGATGGCATAGGGCATGTTATATGTACTTTAAGGCTAATAGTATAATAACTTGCTTGATCCTCCTGATCCGTCGGTTTTTCAGTCTCCTACAATTCTATCTATTATATCTATATATCTGATGTACCATAGTACATCCCTCAATATCACAAAGAGCCTTGAGTGCTTCAGTGAGCTTTCCCGAAGAAGGTTGCCATTCTAACCTACTATCAATGCTAAATTATGATGAAAGGATCTCCACAAGTTGGCTCTAGAGTAAAGATGATGGCAAATATAGTTAAATTTAGAAAAGTATTGTCCATTCATATAACAGTATCTTGTCATGTAAAACAGGTTTGCCTTCAGATTATGTCTTCTACTGCCAAACCGGGTTGTGGAGCAATGTTCATTGTAGGGAATTGGCTGGTAAATTTGATGCTATTGAAACTACTTACTTTATTTATTAAAAAAGTATCTCACCCTAAAGAATAAAGATTACTATTCATGTAACATAAGTTGAATTAAACCTCCCTCCAGGAACTGGGAAAAAATCCTATACACGAAAAGTTTGGTTTTCCATATCAAATTTGACAAAAAAACAATGATTTTTAAATTCTTTCAACATTGTTCAATCGAAGTCACTCTTAAGACAAACAAGGAACACATTCAACGAGTGGGGATGGTGCCCTTTTATAAATAGTTCCTTTTAAGTTGAACACTTTCTCCATTGCCGATCCGGATATCGCAAACATCTTCAAAGGAAATAGCGGTGCGTGATTTTGATATATTGCCTGTGAGTCGCATCTGCCATGGCAAACATGCTAATTAGGCACACCAGCCTATTCCTGTTTGTTGGCAAACAGTGTCTTAGCCGCGCGGCGTTGCCGAGTTGCCGTTATTTTACCACTCCACTAATTATGCGCATAGGCTGACCCAACTACCCCCTTCGCCCAGCGCCTTGTTTATTTATAATTAACACAAACTCTGTGTCGACGCAGGCAAACTGCGACTACAACAATCTCGCCCGCTGGCAGAAATCAAGGTTATTTTGAAACCCACTCTAGAGCTCAACAAAGCGTTAACACTGCGCCGAGATTCATTAACAAGAAAAAATCCGAAAAGAGAGAAATTTCCAGCTGTGTAAACAAAAGCTAAAATAACCAATGCAAAGGCGAATATAAAAACAAACCTCCAAAGGTCACACTGTTTGTGTTTCTCTTTCGGTTTGTTCACTTTAAAGTGGCATTTTTAATAAGCCATTAGGTCAAAGTAACCAGGGCTCAACTCCCCAGCGTGCGCCCATTACCCTGGAAACGGCAACTTTAAAATGGTATCGTGAACGGTACAAAACTGTTGAGTAACACAATATTTGGGGACCTTGGATTGACAACGAGCACTCTCAAAAACTGTGCCAATTGCTTACGCCTCTACGAATTGATAAACAGTGGCTCGCAAACAAATTGGGACATTGTTCGCGGTGCACTGGTTTCGAGTACTTTAATGAACAATATCGTGAATGAAAGTTTGTAGGAACGTCCTTGCCAAAACTGGAGTCAATATTTTCAAATACTAAATCCGTTGTCATACCTTAATCACCTCCTGTTTTAATGAGGGAAATCTATAAAAGCCTTCTTTAATGATGAGAATCTGTAAAGATCTTCTTCTAATGAAGGGAATCAGTAAGGATCTTCTTTGAATGATGTAAATCTGTAAAGATCTTCTTTTAATGATGGGAATCTGTAAAGATATTCATTGAATGATGGGAATCTGTAAATATCTTCTTTGAATGATGTGAATCTGTAAAGATCTTCTTCTAATGAAGGGAATCAGTAAGGATCTTCTTTGAATGATGGGAATCTGTAAAGATCTTCTTTGAATGATGAGAATCTGTAAGGATATTCATTGAATGATGGGAATCTGTAAATATCTTCTTTGAATGATGGGAATCTGTAAAGATCTTCTTTTAATGATGGGAATCAGTAAGGATCTTCTTTGAATGATGGGAATCTGTAAATATCTTCTTTGAATGATGGGAATCTGTAAAGATCTTCTTTGAATGATGGGAATCTGTAAATATCTTCTTTGAATGATGGGAATCTGTAAATATCTTCTTTTAATGATGAGAATCTGTAAGGATCTTCATTGAATGATGGGAATCCGTAAATATCTTCTTTGAATGATGGGAATCTGTAAAGATCTTCTTTTAATGATGGGAATCAGTAAGGATCTTCTTTGAATGATGGAAATCTGTAAAGATCTTCTTTTAATGATGGGAATCTGTAAAGATCTTCTTTGAATGATGGGAATCTGTAAAGATCTTCTTTGAATGATGGGAATCTGTAAAGATCTTCTTTGAATGATGGGAATCTGTAAATATCTTCTTTTAATGATGAGAATCTGTAAGGATCTTCATTGAATGATGGGAATCAGTAAAGATCTTCTCTTAATGATGGGAACCTGTAAAGATCTTCTTCTAATGATGGGAATCAGTAAGGATCTTCTTTGAATGATGGAAATCTGTAAAGATCTTCTTTTAATGATATGAATCTGTAAAGATATTCTTTTAATAGTGGGAATATATTAAGATCTTCTTTTGATGATTGGCATATGTAAAGATCTTTCCTCCAGACAATAATTGACCCTCTTTAGTTTCCAGACCAATCAATTGATTAAAAGTGACGAAATGAGTGATATCTCGTAGTTCAACATTGATTGGTGTGGATCGTCCATACTTATTTTTTTTTTGTACTTACCTCAATATCACAATGAGCCTTGAACTGCTTCAACTACGATCTACCCATTTATACAGACGCGTCCAAAATGGATCTGAGCGTAGGCGCTGGGGTATTTTAACCATACGCTAACATCAAGCATTGCACACGCCTACCTGATGCGAGTACAGTTTTTCCGAGCACTTCTGCCTGAGTGATTGCGAGTATTTCCGCCTACTCGCAATCAGGTAGGCGTGTTGACAAATTACCCAACAAATTAGAGAAGAGCATAAATGCAGGGATGCCATTTTTGTGGGCAGCCAGGCTCAACTCCAGGTTGGCCGAACAGTGTAGAGAGGAACTTAGGACATTAGGTCTCCATGCTCACATCACAATAATCTGGGTTCCAGCCCATAGAAATATCGATGGAAATGAGAAAGCTGATGAATTGGCGTGCAGGAGGCCCTCTCTCGATCTAACCCTTGCAAAACCAGTACCTGTTTCTCTGGATGCGATCAAGAGGGGCATTTATCTCCCCTTGGCGGGTAGTACATCCACAACATTATAACATACAATACATCCCGGGCGAGCTGGCAAGTCTACAATCTAGCTAGGTCAAGGGACCTTTTAAAAAGGACTGTAGAGACATCAGCCGACTCACGGCAGCCTTTACAGGTCACTGGCTAGTAGAGACTCATGCAGAAACCTTTCAATACTCATTGTAGAAGTTGTAAAAACTCGGCCGAGAGGGAAACAATAACTCACTTTCTTTGTAAATGTCCAGCTCTGGCGGCCGAAGGAAATAGAGACCCAAGAAGCTATTTTCTAGTGACTATCCGACCTCACGGCTGTAAAGCCGAAATACATTTTAAAACACCAAAATCAGCTTCCGAATATCTAAAGATATTTTTTAACTATGATCTCTGTAAAGATCTGAGTACCAGATGGAAACTTTGGATCAGCCTAGTAAGAAGAATTGTATAGGCCTCTGAAATAATCACTAATGCAGAAGCTTCGATGGCGATAAGCTGGAGGGATCAATAATTCACTTACTGGAGGCTTGCTGGAGACTTCCGGGACACTTGATCAACACTTTATGCTCAATTGCTGAGCACTTCTTGGACACTTGCTCAACACTTTTCGGCACTTGTTGAAGACTTGATCAACACTTCTAGATACTTGCCGAGCACTTCATGGATACTTTTTCAGCACATTCTGGGCACTTTCTGGGCACTCTCTAGGCACTTTCTGGGTAGTTTCTAGGCACTTTCTAAGCCTTACTTGGTACTCTCAGCACTTTCTGGGTACTTGCTCGAAACTTTCTTGTCACTTCCTCAGCTCTTCCTCTGTCCTTGTTGAACAGTTGATCAACGCTTTCTGCTCGCTTGCTAGCATTTCATGGACACTTGCTGAACACTTACTTGGCACTTTCTCGGTAGTTTCTCAAGAGTGAACAGAGAACATTTAGAGTTCTACCGGGTTCTAGAGGGACCTGTTATCTTGTCCCGGCATGATCTCAAAAAAGCTCCTTTCTAAATCTTTTTCTCTTCGAATCGATTGCTCGGGAGTCCCGGGTTCGAATCCTGCCCCAAACTATGATTTCAACAATGCTTATTTCTAAATCGTTTAGTTGCTAGTTCTCATTCCCCGACTCCTTCCAGTCATAATCAATTATGTGGTAAGGTTTAATCATAATAATAAATAATAATATTTATCCCTCCCATGATCTTTCTCTTAAGCATTATCTTTTTGAATTCTTCATCACTAATTTTAATGAGTGACATATCTCCATCATATGTATTTGTTCCTAAATTCTTGAGCAAGTACTCGTATCCTGTCAATAAGTCCTTCAACATTTAAGAAATACCATTCGACGTCCCATCACTACTATCAGCAGTGATGATTGACAGACTATGATTAATGAAGTCTTCGGACGATATTGCCTCGCCAGTTTCTTCACCCATATTTTGAAAATGTGAGGACTAGGAATGAGAGACATTCCTTGACGACTCCACACCCCTCGTTTCTAGTAGTCATTTTTCCAAAGTTTATAACAATTCTGCTATAAAGCTTCACTGCTTCCCACTGAGTTCAATATTTTAATTCCTTGTTTCGAACAGCAATGCTCGCCTCCTTTGCCACTACCACAACTATATTTAGAACATAATTTGTGCCATAATAATTGACACAACTTCATCAAAAATTATCAACACCAATGCAGATAATCACAGTAAGAGCAGATTATCTAATGTCTAAGTGAGCATACCAAGGAATCGTCGAATCGAAGGAGCCTTACTTGAATTATGGCTCTTGAAATTACTGCAAGTGGTTGTCCCTTTTGTTGTTTAGTGGTAAGTTGCTCATTTTGGATCCGAGTGCCATTAGACGGGAGTGTCATTGCTGTCAATAGGAGCTCGTAAATGTACATAAACACTCAATGTGCACAACGGATTGGTTCCACTTTCTATGAAGATTGGGCCTTCTGTACTGCACTACTTAATAGAAGCATCTTAATGACAATTTACCTCACTGCCAAATACTTCACTGACACTGCTCCCTTCTTGGAAAATTGGTGGTTCCATAGTGCACTACTTACTACTTACCTCTCAGCCATAAACTTCATTCACACTTCCCCTTCTCCTGTATTGAAAGTGTTTCACTTAGTAAAAGTAGGAAATTGGAACACATCCCAGCGACACTTACACTCACTTTCACTTAAATGTGAATCGAAGCGTTCTCCCAGCGGTGTTCACCCCTGCAATTAGCCGACTTATCGAAACATTTACTGCACACTTCACTTGTGACATGACAACTACATTGAATTGTCATTAAACAAACGATTTGATATTATTTCAATAAATGGAATCCGGTAATTAACACTTTATGTGTGCTCATTTGTGGGCGGGTGCGTCCGTGTTTATGTCCACATTTGTTCACATGGCAGCTGGTAATTTGTTGTAATAATTATCGCTGTTGACATGTTTAATTAGGACGGGTCGAAATCGACAAATTGAAATTAGCTGCCGAGGTTGCTGCCGAGGTCGGTGCTGGGCGCCAGTGATGCAGAAACCCACAAATTATGAAATTCTTGTTTACAAAATCATTTTCAATTTTATATTCGTCTGTTTTAGTCTCGTCAGAAATAATGGCAAATTGTAAAGGAAATAAGCTTAAATGCTCTATAAAGGCTTTAAAGCAATATTACAAAAACTTTGTAGTTATAGGCAGAATCTTTTTGTAATAAAATTACAAAGTTTTTGAAGCAACTTTACAATTATGGGCAGAATCCTTAATTTATAATGGTTTAAAGGCCTTAAAGAAATATTACAGTAATTTTAGAATTATAGTTCAGAACTCAAATAATAAAGGTATAAAGGCTTTAAAGCAATATTATAGCAACTTTATAATTATGGGCAGAGTCCTTATTTAATAAAAATACAAAGGTTTCGAAGCAACTTTATAGCAACATTACAATTATGGTGAGAACCCATAACAAAAGATAACAAAGATATAAAGGTCTTAAGCAATATTATATATACTTTATAATTATAGTTCAGAACACTTAACTAATAAAGGTATAAAGGCTTTAAAGTAACTTTACAGCTACTTTAGAATAATTGTTGATAATTCAGAGAATAAAGGAATAAAGGCTATAAAGCATTATTACAGACACTTTATAATCAAAATACTTTAATAATGATCTATAAGTCTTAATTAAGCTAATATTATAGACTCTTAATAAATAGGAGTATTATATAGTTGTTCACTTGCATGCATGTCACTGGAGTTCCACGCCCATTTTTGTTAAGTGTTTTATAGTCTAAATTTGGTCCATTATGTAAAGTTTCATTAATAACTCCAGTCCAATCATGACACTGTACTAATTCTGTAGGCAATTGGATCCAGTCCTATATCCAACACAAGGACATTGCTGTCAACTTTTATCACTATATCCTCATCCTAATATTGCTGGGTTTATTTTAAATTAGGTCTCGAGGAGTTATTCATAGGGAAGTAGTCCCGTCACGGTTTTTTTTCATATGAATTATTTTCTTCACAGCATATTTCATGCATATCTCTTGTATAAGTTTTGAATGTGTCTGAATAGTGGGTGTGGAAATCTATGTACGAGTATACCCCTGTCATGTTAAGTAGATTTTAGTACGTCCCACCTTGTATAAATTATAAATGATATACCGTCCATGTCGGTCGTACTATACTATATTTACTATCAGCCTGGTAAATATAGATTTCCACGCTAACTTAACTTAAAGGTTTATAAGTATAAATTATATATGTTTGTGAATAGTGGGCGTGGAAATATATTCATACTCATTCTTCCTATACATCCTCATTTCTCCTATATATCCACATTCCTCATTGTTTGGTACGACCGACATGGACGGTACCAAGTTTTGCCATTGTATTATCAAATGAAATAGAATCAAATTATTTCTGATCGTTTTAGGTAAACTGTCGACATTATATATATAGCATAGTTTATAGTTTAACAATTGGCAAACTATGCTCTATAAAGTTTTCAACTATACCATAACTTACAATGTCGTTGGAAACACTGTCAAGATACACTTTAAACCCTTGGAAGAACTTTGTATGGAATAATACAATACTACTAGAAACACTGTACAGGAACACTGTAAAACCATAAAGCCAATTTTTTGAATACTAATACAATATTGTTGCAAACACTGTAAAGAAAGAGTGTAACATTATAAGCCTCTAAAACAACTTTATTTACAAAAAACGAATATAGGTGCAAACACTGTACACAATATCAATGCAAACACTGTAAAAAACACTATAAAATCTTAAAAAAATTTTGTTGTTGACAGTTACAAAATATATTTGGAAATACAGTAAATAAACACTACAAGACTAAAATAGGATTGTTCATACTAGTTATATAATATAAAGGGAAACACTGTAATACTAGTCAGATAATATCAATGTAAACACTGTAAAAAACACTATAAAATTTAAAACAATATTGTTGGCAGTTTTGCAATATATATGGAAATACTGTAAAAAATCACTATAGACCTTAAAACAATTTTTCACATAATATAAGTGGAAACACTGTAAAAAACACTATAAAACTTTAAAACAATTTAATAAACACTGTAAACCCTTTAAAATGACTTTTCTCATAATAATATAGAAGAAATACTACAAAATGATAGAAACACTGCAATGCGACACTATAAAGAAACACTGTAATGAGACACTATAATGTAAAACTGGATTGAAACACTGTAATTTGAAACTGTAATGAAACACTGTAGTGAGACACTGTTATGAAGTACTGTAATGAAACATTGTAATTTGACAATGTAATGTAACACTGTAATGATACATTGTTATGAAGCAAGGCAATGAAACACTGAAGTGAGACACAGCTATGAAACACTGTAATGAAGCACTATAATGAATCGCTGTAGTGAGACACTTAAATGAGATGCTGTAATGAAGCACTGCAATGAAATACTGTAATGAAATACTGTAATGAGACACTGTAATGAGGCACTGTCTGAAACACTGTAATGAAACACTGTAATTTGACAATGTAATGTAACACTGTAATGAGACATTGTTATGATGCACGGCAAAATAAACCACTGTAATGAGACACTGTAATGAAGTACTGTAATGAAACACTGCAATGAAACACTGTAATGAAGCACTATAATGAAACACTGCAGTGATTCACTGTAATGAGATGCTGTAATGACGCACTGCAATGAAATACTGTAATCAAATACTGTAATAAAGCATTGCAATGATAACACTGTAATTCAAATATTGTGTTGAAACACTGTAATGAAATCCTGTAATGAGACAATGTAATGAAACACTGAATTGAGACACTGTAATGAAGCACTGTAATGCGACAATGTACTCAGACACTGAAATAAAAACTGTAATGAAACACTGTAATTTGACACTGAAATGAAACAATATAATGAGACACTGTAATGAAACACTGTAATGAAGCACTATAATGAAACACTGTAGTGATTCACTGTAATGAGATGCTGTAATGACGCACTGCAATGCAATACTGTAATGAAATACTGTAATAAAGCTTTGCAACGAAGCACCGTAATTGAAATATTGTGTTGAAACACTGAATTGAGACACTGTAATGAACCATTGTAATAAATCATTGTAATGAAACACTGCAATGAAACACTGTAATTAAGTACTATAATGAAACGCTGTAATGAGGCACTGTAATGAGCCACTGTAATTAAGTACTATAATGAAACGCTGTAATGAGGCACTTTAATGAGATGCTGTAATGAAGCACTGTAATGAAATACTGTAATAAAGCATTGCAATGAATCACTGTAATTGCAACATTGTGTTGAAACACTGTGATGAAATTCTGTAATGAGACAATGTAATGAACCATTGCAATGAAACGCTGTAATGAACCATTGTAATAAATCACTGTAATGAAACACTGCAATGAAACACTGTAATGAGACACTGTAATAAAGTACTGCAATGAAACAGTGCAATGAAGCACTGTAATGAGACACTGGAATGAAGCATGGCAATTAAATACTGTAATGAAAAACTGTAATAAATCACTGCAATGAGACACTGTAATGAAGCATGGGATTTAAACACTGAAATGAGATACTGTAATAAGCCACTGAAATAAAGTACTGCCCCGAAACACTGTAATGAAACACTATAAAGCCTCAAAACAGTTATAACTATAATATTATAATACACGTATAATGCTTGCCAGTTAACAAGTTTGATTTTGATACAGATTTATAGTGATATTTTACAGTACTTTGAACTCTGAAGGAACACATGAGATGTTCTGCGCTATAATCGAATACTCCCAACTCTTGCATGGAGTGAAATTTGCATGGAAATACATGGTGCAAGTATGGCTCCATGTTATAATTGTTAAATGCGTTTACGTAAAAAGTCAACATACGAACTGAAATGGACGCATTTTAGGCACTGGACTCAATGAGCGAGTAAACTCGAACACCTCTGGAAGGCATGGTGGACTGATTGCAAGTCCAGTAAAAAGTTCCAAAAACATTTATTTGAATACAAACTAAAATTTCCCATGAGGGCATAAGAGAGACCACACTATTTTAGTAAACTCTTTTTCTGTACAGTTTTCCATTCCAATTTTGTGGTCAAAAATTTTTCCAAATATGAAGAGGTGGGAGAAAAGTGTCCAAATACTGTGATAATTGGTCCATGGTCCTATTTTAGTGCACTCTTTTTGCTAGATATATTTTCCACAATAATGAGGGTTCATTTGTCCATTTGAAAAATATATCTAGTAAAAAGGGTGTATTAAAATAGGACCATGGACCAATCTTCACAGTCTTTGGACACTTTTCTCCCAACTCTTCAAATAAATCTTTCAAACCCCTTATAGCGAAGTAGTTAAAACGCCACATAAAGACACACTCATCAGAAAAAGAGTGAACATTTCAAAGTGAATAGTGAGTGGAGGAGAGGATGCCTGGTCAGTGACCTCAATTTTTCCTTTGAATCTATTCTCATGTCTTCCTGGCAGTAATATTGACCCACCATCTTGTTAAAACAAACGTTTCAGAGCAATGAAAAATAGAATAGCATTCCAAAATAAAATCGATAGCGCCACGTCAATTACAATTAAGTAACATACAAGCAATAAACTTGACCATGACCTTGACATTAATATACTTAATTTATTATGAAAATGTTGTGTCAGTGATTGGTAATATGTGACAACACTCAGTTGTAACACTCGATTGACTGTCCATCAAAAATTATTATAATTAATCAATGAAAGGATGCGTGTCAACATTTCCACGAGCTTCATTACAAAATCCTAATGCGGTCAAACCAAATCCAATCGCCACGTACTCACTCAGAGACACAAACATGCTAAGAGGGGGTGCTTGTAGGATTTCAATAAAAATTAAATGAAGTGGTCCGACGGATTGGCTTCGCTTGAAATAATGAGTCACGTTCCTCCCAATTGACAAACCAGTGTGGTCCTTCTGACCAGAGCAAGAATCACAGAGCAGCGTACGAGTCTTTGTATGCAGGATGCATGCCAATTGACTCAAATCCACTGCAAATGCACCACAAAATTAACGCAGCCAAATGGCACCATCTCCAAACTAAAGACTACGTGCGAATGTGGTCAAGATTTCAATAACTACGGCATTGCTCAAATGTCATTACCAAATCTAAACTGGTGGGGGTGGGTTGCAATTCTTTGGAAGGGGGGTTAAATCAGAGTATACAGAATAAAAAACGGCAAAGCAGCGAAATAAAGCAGACGCACGTTGTACATGAATCCACTGAAAATCGTGTTGAGTCCACTCAGAATCGTGGGGAATCCACTCAAAATCGTGGTGTGTCCGCTACGGACGCTGGCAGCGAAAAAGAGTTTATTTTCTCTGTGCTCTCTGGTTTAAATTCACTCGTTTCCCAGTGGAACTAGTAAGAAGTAATGTAATGTATCGTAATGTAATGTAATGTAATGTATCATAATGTAATGTAATGTACCGTAATGTAATGTAATGTAATGTAATGGTAAGGGTTGGGCCATCTCCCTTAGGCACTGCGACCACAGAGATCTATTGTGGCACCCCATTCATAGTGAGAAAGAACTGACATATTCGAGCATCTTTTTGTTCCCAACTTTTGTGAGACTAGGAACTACTTTAGTTAACATTTTATTTAGCATATAAATTGACACTATTCAGTGTTTGCACTACCAACTAATTTTCATAGAAAAGACAATATTGACTCAAATGACCAGAGACAGAAATTGGTTCCAAAGAATTTTGTTTGCGGGGTAAGAAAAGTACTGAACATTCGCTTGAGAAGTGAAAGCAGGGAATATGGTTAGGAAGCCACTTGGTTCGTTAGCTTAGGATGTCCTCAGGCAATGATGTAGATTATTCCACAATATTAAACTTCCCAACAATCAATTTACCCATTTTTAGTGGTTAATCCGAAGAATGGACAACATTTTGGAAGATGTTTGACCGGCTGTTAACCAAAATGAGCGGTTAATATAGTAAAGATCCAATACCTGGAGAGTAGCCTGAAAGGAAAGGTTACCAGAATCATCAATCATTTCACTACTTGTACGACGTCTGCCAACTATGGGACAGCAATACAACTTTTAACTAAGGTATATCAAAATCATGCAGCTCTTATCAACAATTACTCTCCAACAATGTAAAGTTGGAGATCGATTCGTGCTGACAATTCCTTGCATCTCAATCATAACGTTAGTTTGATTTGGTGAAGAATTGATGATCTTCTTTCCAAAATCCCTTTTTGATGTAGTTCTACATCAAACGTAACGTTTGTTTGGTTTGGTGAAGAATTGATGATCTTCTTTCCAAAATCCCTTTTTGATGTAGTTCTACATCAAACGTAACGTTTCTTTGGTTTGTTGAGGAATTGATGATCTTTCGAAAAGTACTTTTTGAGGTAGTATTGTACCACATAGTGTTTATGGTCCTGATAAGTGGGATGGCTAAAAATTCCTTGGTTTTCCCGCAAAAAACTCTGTGACCTCTGAAGGGACCATAAAGAGGGTCTGTTGAAGATTATTGTAGAGAACGCTACTGAGCGGCTTTTAGAAAAGTAGAAGTAGTGCTGTATAGACACAAATCCCCTCACAAGGATAGCTAAGAAGCTTCTGCTTACGACTACAATCTCGAATATAGTTTGGTCGGCCTTATGAGACCACCTTCGATGAGTTGCTGATAATTCAATTGATTTGGGACACCGCGTCAAGCTGTAAAGATGTGGATCAGAATAAAACTATTTCGCACCACTTCCTTACTTAGCGTAATCTAAATGTATACCAAAGTACTCATATAGCAAGGCAAATTTTAGAACTACCAGAGACCGCTGCATAGTCAAACACAACCAACTCAACTTAATGTAATCCTCCAACATATATCGCTATACCAAAATACACAACTTATGCCGTCATTCAGATTCTTAGAAGCCACGGTATCAAAAAGACTTAATTGGGTTTCTTTTCTCTAGACTATACACTGCGGTTGTAAGCTGGTATCCTGAGAAATTACTTCTTCAAAGTCCTGTTGGATCAACATTGACTTTCTCATCCACTTCAGTTATACCACAAAATATCTCGGTGTGTGAACGAGTTATTTGAGATCTTGTGATGACATAAGAAACCTTTCTAGTGTTGTTGAGCTTTCTTCCCGAATGTCGCTGCAACCTTAGCAGACGCAACTGTTACAGAGGCATCCCAAGTTAACATGAGGTACGAGTTATAGGAGCAGGGCGACGTGATGCTTAAGCTTCTTATTAAAAGAGGGCACAGAGTATTCCATGGTAGTATTACATAAGCACTATTAGAGACATCCCATGTCCATATTACATTGGAATTTTAGAAGCAGATCGACGAGAATATTAAGTTCCTTACTGATATCGGGCACTCAGTATTCCATGGGAGTGCACTAACTACGATGTAAGCACTGCTAGAGACATCCCAGATTCATATCAGGTAGCAATATAAGAAGCAGGTGGACGAGAATATTGAGTTTCATAATCAAAGAGGGCACTCAGTAGTCTATGGGAGTACGAATCATATTAGATAAGCACTGCAAGAGAATTCCCAGGTTCATATCAGGTAGAAATTTTAGGAACAGGTCAATGTGATGCTGAAAAAAGAGGACACTCAATATTCTATGGGAGTGAGCTAAGTACGATGTAAGCATTGTTGGAGACATCCCGAGTTGACATCAGATAGGAATTATAGGAGCAGACTTACGAGAATATTGAGTTTCTTACACAAAGAGGAATTATAGGAGCAAGTCGACGGGCTTCTTATTAAAAGATGGCATAGAGTATTTCCTGGGAATATTACGTAAGCACTATCATAGACATCCCAAGTTCAGATCAGATTGGAATTATAGGATCAGATCGATTGAGAAGATTGAGCTTCTTACTGAAGAAGGGCACTCAGTAGTCTATGGGAGTGCGCTAACTATTACGTACGGAGTGCTAGAGACATCCCAAGTTCATATCAGGTAGCAATATAAAAAGGAGGTCGACGTGATAATTAAGCTTCCTATTAAAAGAAGGCATACACTATTCTATGGGAGTGCGCTAACTACTGCTAAAGCTCTGTTAGAGACATCCCAGGTTCATATCAGTTGGGTATTTTATGAACATGTCGACGAAATGCTTAAGGTCCTTATTAAAAGGAAGGCACACAGCATTCTATGGGACCGCGCTCACTACTGCTAAAGCACTGTTAGAGACATTCCCGCTACATATCAGGGATGAATTTGAGGACTTACGCGAATATAGAGTTCCTCATCAAAAGAAGGCACAAAGTATTCCATGGTAGTAAGCTGATTACTACATACGCAGTCTTCTTCACAAAATTGTGTGATCTCTTTTCACATTCCGCTTTCTCATCGACTTACTCGCTATGTGGTCACCTTTGAATTTGACTCATCGCTGTCATGATTTGTTAACATACAAAAAGTCACATCAAACTCACTGTGTGGGAATAAAAATATCTGGCCATAAAAATTATCTCCCACCATTCTGAACAGCGCCACCAGGGCTGAGTTAACCGCAGCTGAGCAGCAGGTGTCCACACACATTGAAAAGGTAATATGAGCGTTCAGCATTGCCCCAGGTACTTCACAAGCACGTGACTGGTCTGAAAGCGAATCATCACGGCAGATTGTGTTGGGCCCAAACCACGCAATTCGTATGCAAATCAGAGCTCTACAAGTCGAAGAAAATGAATCAAATATACACAACAACAGCAACAACAAACAGCAACAACAACAACACAATGAAGTAACAACCACAGTGAAAACGACAACGAACATTAAATGACAAATCAATTCGTTATGTTAACATGTCAAATGACAATGCGCTCAATTGAGACTCTGACTGTGTCAATAAATGTTAAAAATATTCCGTCTCTGGTTATTTTTAAATATTTATACGACAGTTGTTGTTGTTCTTTTTGTTGTTGTTGTTATTGTTGACTTTTTTTCTTTTCATTGCTGCCATTTCCACTGAAATTTGTTTCACTCTGCCATTGCCATTTCATGCTGGGTTTGACAATGCACAAGTACCCATTTTCACCCAACCAAATTCTCTCATTTCGACTCATTGCAGGAAATGCGGGAATGCGGGAATGGGGGATAAAAATCGACCACTGTCAACAGCAAATCACGTGCACATTTCATCGTAAATTTAACCGCTCGCATCTGACAGTTTTGTTCATTATTAATAGCAAACAGCGAAAGCGTCACAAATTGTCATCGGTGTGTGTCCTGATTCCGATATTTCCTGCGAGATTAAACCCAGCAAATTAAATATTCATGTAAATACTGTTCAAAAACTCATTTCTCTCCACGCTCGCGGACAGTTGTTCTGGCGTTTCATATCCTATTTTGACAAACTGATACGTGCGTTACGTGATGCTCGGTTTGTGTATTTACCTAAGAGTGTCCCGCATTTATGACTTTGTACGCGTTAAATTGTGTACTGTTTAAAAGTTATCAGCTTTTTGGAGATTACTGAAACTACGCATTATTCAGTCACAGCATAATTTTTATAGGACACATTTCAACGCATTCCACAAGAGCAATACAGTGATACTATTTCTTATATATAATCATATATCATTTAATGGGCATAAATGTCGGAGTGCTTGGAGACCTTTTTCTTCAGAGGTTCTCTGGTCCACCCCACTTCTATATATCAACCAGTGTTGGGGTAGATAGATAGAAGTGAGTAGGCCGTAGAACCGTTAAAGAAAGAGTTCCTCCAAAACTCAGGCAATTGATGTCAAATGTACTCTAAGTCTGAGGATAAGGAAGAGGAGATGTAGTGAAAAAGAACCGAGATAGAATGAGTTGAGTTGAGAATGATGTCAAATGTACTCTAAGCTTGCCGATAGGTGAAGACGAGACGGCGAAAGGGAGAACCGCCATAGAAAGAGTTCTCAGAGCATTCAGGCAAGTGATGTCAAATATACACTAAATCTGAGGATAAGGAAGAGGAAAAGTAGCGAAGTAGAACTGACAGGAAAGAGTTCTTCCAGCACTCTGGCAAGTGATGTCTATTATACTCTAAGCCTGACTATTTGTGAAGAGGAGAAGTAGAAAAGGAGAACCGTCATAGAAAAAGTTGTCCAAGCTCTCAGGCAATCAAATTTTATTCTAAGTACGGTGGGGGAAGAGGAGAAGTAGATACGGAGAACCGCCATAGAAAGAGTTCTCCAAGTTCTCAGGCAAGTGATGCCCTATTGTACTCTAAGCCTGACAATAGATTAAGAATAGAAGGAAATCCGTGTTAGAAAGAGTTTTCGCAGCACTCATGCAAGTAACACCCACTGTACACTAAACCTGACAATAGGGGAAGCGGAAAAGGAGAGAGAGGATGGAGAACGACTATGGAAAAAGTTCTCCCAGGCAAGTGATGCCCTTTGTACACTAAACCTGCCGATAGGAGAAGAGGAGAAGGAAGAGGTAGAACCGCCACAGAAAGAGTTCTAATAACACTCTGGCAAGTGATGCCCATTGTACACTAACCTTAGAGTACATGAAGAGGAGAACTAGAGAGGGAGACCCGCAATAGAAAGAGTTCAAACAAGTGATGTCAAATGTACTTTAACCCTAACGGTATGGGAAGAGAAGAAGTAGAGAGGGAGACATGCAATTGAACCCTAAGCCCGCCGATAGGGGAAGTTCTCCCATCACTCAGTGATGTCAAAAGTACGCTAAGTCTTAGGATAAGGAAGAGGAGAAGAAGAAAGGGAGAGCCGCCATAAAAAGAGTTCTCCAATCAATCAGGCATGTGATGCCCTACTTTACTCTAAGCCTGACGATAGGGGAAGAGGAGAAGAAAAAAGGGAAAACCGCTTTTGAAAGCACTTCAAGCACTCTGGCAAGTGATGTTTATTGTTCTCTAAGCCGGACTATAGGGAAAAGGGGAAGTAGTAAAGGAGAACTGTAATAAAAAGAGTTCTCCAATCAATCAGGAAAGTGATGCCCTATTTTACTCTAAGCCTAACGATAGGGGAAAAGGAGAAAGACATAGAGAGGTGTTATGAAAATGGGAAGTTACACCTTTTCAAAATCGATCTTGTATGCATCTCAGAGGTCGTGTTAATCGAAAAGTCAAAGTGGTTTAAATACTGAAACTCTCATCAGAGGTCCAAAGAGAAGTTATGCCACCACCAAGAGAAAGTGAACGAGATAAAATCTGGATGTGAACAGTGAACTACTCCAGAATCTGCAAAAAATAAACATGTGAGAAGTCGATCTAAAATATTACTTGTGTGGTAACTTCACTATAAAGTCACTGACACTATAAAGACTGAACTATAAAGTACCCCAGATCGGGCACGAAGTCCGCTGAACCACACCAGAATGAAACTAGCTGAAAGAGGAATAGGTCTGGCCTTATCCCAAAGCAATACAAACTGAATGTCTAGTGGCTCGCTTCACCTTGTATAAACAGCTCTAACAGATTCGCTTCTCTAGAGCAAGAAGAGGGGCATCAAGATGTAACAACCGAATTTCAGAGAGAACTCAACATTACGGATACATCCAGCGATACTGCAATCGTAGCCCACGATGCGTAAAATGCACAAGAAACTATCTTACATCCCGAATGTGCCCGCAAGCTTGTCGCATGAGAGGTTCAATGTGTGCTCTGTGAAGGATTGTATAAGGATTGCACTGTAAGGAACTGTAACAAAAGTCATTTTCAGCACTCAAAAAAGAGTAGCGGAGAATATTACTTTGAAATCGCCATAAAGATCCGTCGCATGAACAACAACACCGCATGGAAATATAGTACGAAACAATATTCCAGTAGAAGCCCATACTAATCACAACATTCCAGTTAACAATCCAAATGTTAAACTCAAGGAGTATATGACCGAGCTAAAATGAATGCTTGAAACACTGATGGGGCAAGTGAGTACATTACTCTACTTATTAGCCGCAGTCGTTGCAAACAGAAGACGCATTTCTCGATTATGGCTATAATGATAGCTTATAATGTGTGCATGCCCCTATAAAAACCTGCCTGTATAACAACAAGACCCCTCTCCTCTCAAGGGAAGTATTTTTTAATACGCAGACTGTGAGAGAGAGAGATTAACTATATAGATTTATGCCTGCTGGCTACCTGTGTTTGCTTTGACGGTGCTCATTTGCTGATTATGTAGGAAACCCAACACTTCCACATATACCAGAAGAGATTGTGGTGTTGTTGTATATATGTTTGTTCTTGATCTCCAGAACTTGATGGTTGCGGCTATCTCCGGTTTAGATTTCTATTGTAATTAAATACCAAATCTTGCCTCTATTTTGCTACCTGAGTTTGCTTTGACGGTGCTTACACACATCCAAAGGGATTGTGGTGTTGTTTTATTTGTGGTTGTCTTGCATCTCCTGAACTTGAATGTTTCGGTTTATATTTCTCACTCATTGTAGACAAAATTTTGCCTGTATTTTGGTCCAGTTCTCTGAAGGAGTTAAATATTTACTACTTACACAAATCTTTAGAAAGCAGTTTTATAGATCTAGAGAAACATTATACTTCTATAAATGCAAAAAGATCCCTAATATTGAAACAGCTGGCATAGTCTTTCAACTTGGAACAAACTTAACACTGCTTCAATTCTCCACAATATGTCATTGAAAAATTATGTGGTCAATTATGACGAAAGATTTCACTAATGACTTCTCACTGTTAAGTTATATCATTTCACCCTTATTCATAAATAGTCATGAATATTGAAAATAATATTTCCTAACAACCTGTCTACAAATCGCTCACTTATTCGTATTTATTAGTGACCATTTCTCGCTGCTGATTACAATTATCACCACAAATATTTGTGTGGCTTATTAGCAAACAAGTTATTCCATTTCCTTGTTGTCGTTGTTGTTGTGTTTCCTGTCCTCTAAATGAATACAATACATATCCAATTAGTGCAGGACATGCATGCATCACCTTTGAATTGCTTACACGCTTCATCAGATGCCAGTAATTAGTTGCCAATCGGTTGAGTGAATTTAAATCAAATGAAATCACAAATTCATTTCATTCGACCCGTCACCTTCCACTTCCATCACACGATATGTTGGCAGCACATCCTGCTCTGACATTTTGGTTCAATTTGGGACGCTGGCTAAGCGTTATTTCTTGCAGTATCACTTCATCAGTTGCGGTCCCTAATAGAATCAATTAATTACAGAAATATGTCAAATAAGTCTGATTGTGATTTTGTGGATTAATTGGACTTTAAATAATTTTCAACTCATCATAAATACTTGTATAGAGTGAGAGTAGAGAAAGACGAAACCACGTAATGGACAGTTGAGGATATGCACAGAAATACAGACAAACATGTACGAGTGTGATGGCAGGTAAGTCATTATATGGGAAGTCGGTACTAGGTGCTTCTAACAAGGACAATCTTCCTTGGATCATTGAAAGCAGCCAAGCGAAGATGTCTTACACAAAAATGTGAAGAAGTATAAAACAATTTTAGAAGAGCTATAGAAAAACACTTCATAGATACTTGTGACCAGAGACAACACTCTTACAGGCAAAAGAATTGACTAAGTTATCGGTACAATGAATCAAACTCAACCAACCATTCTGATTGCCATAATAGTCAACAGGACTTCCAATGCCGACCAAATTAACAGCTGCTTCTTGTTGTATTTTTGTTTTCGCTCTTCAAGTCCTTGAAGTTGCCTGTTCAGGGTGAATATTACATGCATACTGTTCATTCAGTTTGATACCTCCTTATATCAAAGGATCCAGTACATTTTCCCAAGGGTATATATAGCAGATCAAATCCAAACGAAGCAACCTTTATGTTTATTCCCTTTAGGTAAAAAGGGGTTTACTAAGTTTGTAGGGTTGAGCGATTTTTCAACTAACAGAAAGAGGCGTGACAGATATGAACATATATATACAGATAGGATCAGAATTACTTTCCGAGCAATTTCGATTTTGTTCATTCGTTCGTCTTTGACCATTTTTTCCAGACCTTTAGAGCTATGTTAATGGAACTTTGCAAAAATATACTCTGGACACAGATACAGATTGCTATATGAGCCAATTTGGACAAAGACCACGCCTACCTCCCATATAAGGAACTTTGTTCTCCTCTTTTAAAATTACTGATATGATAACGTCAGTCCATTTGATGAAATAGTGAAGCAATATGGTAGTTCTGTAGATGTGCCTCCTACTAAAGCCTATGAAAAATGTGGGCGATATATATCAACTGCCATGCCCACTATTAACAAATATTCATAACTTAAGATAAGTTAAAGATATATGGACGAAAGTGAGAATATGAGAAGTAACAAGTGGACATTCTAACTGCAAGAAATGGAGTTGATCAGAAAAAGGACACACCCACTTCCTACATATGGAACTTTTGGGACTAAAATTTAAACTAGCCTTTCTATGCTCGTATTGATGTTATGGGAATGAAAAGCAGTAATGTAAATTGGGTCCATAATACTGTGTGTGCCCAATATGGGGAGCATACAACCACAGCCACGCCCATAATTAACCAAAACAGCATGCCTAGAAATTTAACAGGAAAGTTCCGAGTACTAACATTAAGCACCATATAAAAAAGGGCGGGTTTGTCAAGAGCAAACTGTTGCAACAACAAAACAGGAGGATTTGTTCAGCGATATTGAAGGTCATCTAAGGTCGAGCTGTTCCAACAACAACAACAACACCATGGCCTTAGTTACAAGAATCGGGTGTAGAAGAAACGGCTAACGGGACTCGCACAATAACAACAAGCGGAGGATATTATGTATAAAAGCGGCCACAACCGAACTAAACCTCTCTTATCCTGCTCCAAATCATCCGAGGCAGACGATGAGAAACCCAGAGGGAAAGGTATCTTATCCTGCTGCAAATCATCCAAGACAGACGAAGAGAAATTCAGACTTTCTCAGGCTCTCATATCCTACTACAAATCACCCGAAACAGACAAAGAGAAATTCAAAGTAAAATCTCACTTATCCTGCTAAAAATCATAAGACAGATGACGAGAAATTCGGAGGAAAGGCTCTCGAAAGAAACTCAGACTCTCTCAGGCTCTCTTATCCTGCTGCAAATCACCCGAAACATATGACGAGAAACCAAGAGGGAAAGCTATCTTATCCTGCTGCAAAGCATCCAAGACAGAAGAAGAGAAAGTCAAAGGAAACCTCTCTTATCCTGCTGCAAATCATCCAAGACAGACGAAGAGAAACACAGACTTTCTCAGGCTCTCGTATTCTGCTGCCAATCATCTGAGACAGACGACGAGAAACTTAAAGGAAACGCCCGCTTCATATCATTAGACGCCTCCGATCCACCAGAGCCAACGTTGACAGACATACGAGTAGACAGCAAAGCTTCTGTTTTCATTAGGGAGGTTTGCTTTTTGAGTCCATTTTCATAGCAGACCTGAGCACTTCTAATTTGAAACGGAGGAAAAAGGTTTTCAATCCACTGCTATTGAGACTGGAGACCTCGGATACACAGATATAGACACCGATATTTCAGCATTTATTACGGAGGTTGGGTTTTTGAATCCACTTAAAGCAGACCTGTGCACGTCTAAGTTCAAACGAGGAAGGGTTTTTGAAACCACTATCGTTGAAACTAGACATCCAAAGCTTCAGCGTTCATTACGGAAGTTGGAATGTTGAAACCACTTTCATAGTAAAACAGAGCTGTGCACGTCTAAGTTGAAATGGAGGAAAGGGGTTTGAATTCACTGCCAATGAAACTGGAGACCTCGGACACACTGACATAGACACCAAAGCTTCAGCTTTTGTTACGGAGGTTGGATTTTTCAATCCACTTTCATAGTAAAACAGAGGTGTGCACGTCTAAGTTGAAGCAGGGGAAGGATGTTTGAATACACTGGAATTGAAACTAAACACCTTGATAGCACTGCTCCAGAGAAGAGTGGATTTGAAGTGGGTTCTGAATAGTTCATATTAATAGTTCTGCACGCGACCCTTGGTAATTCATGAGCTTACCGCAGCAATAAGAATCATCAGAAAACTTTCCTATCTGCAATCGGAAGTTAGGACCTACTGACAAACAATTCATCCAAACATACCTGATTTACTGGATGCATCAGCAGCATTGAATTTAACAAGAACACGCTTAAAATTCATTGGAGGCGCTACAATTTTGGAAGCTGAAATACTACAGTTCAGCAATGGAACTATAAACATTCCTGAGAAACGCTAAAAGAGAGATTCGTTAAAAGCCCTATACTACAGGATGCCTACTGCACATTTCCTTAGACGTCTAGCTCCATCAGGTACTCCGCAGGACCAGTAGGTCTATGTGTGGCTGACAGATAGGTAGATCAACCTAACCTAGGTAGGTAGGAAGGTTAAGCAGCCGCATCACGTATAAAACAGTGAGGCCACTTAAACCACCAGTTGGGCCGTTGTGAGCCGCTGGTGCGGGGTGTGGCTACACTTATCCTTCCAGATTGAACCAGCCTTTAATGAAGCATAGAAGGTTATTAGCACCTGACTGGCATAGATTATCTATACTTGTTAAGATGTGGATAACTAGTATTATTATTATTATTATATCTTATACCATAATTTATTATGAGTGCAAGTTGTTGGGGAATGAGTACTAGCTACAGGGGCCTTCGATTCGATAAGGATTTTATAGAAAGATGCATTTTGAAGACCAAGCCCGTGGCAGGATTTGAATGGATAACCAGCAAAAGCTACACGTGTACCGAAGAGATGCTGGATCGTTTCCAGTTCCTCCTTGCTCCTGCAGCTGCGACAGCAATCGGACAGCAATCGTGGATATAAACTCCCATTCTTCTTGCTTACTTGATTTGCTATTAGACATTGTCCCATCAGGGCTCCTATTAGAGTCCTAATTTGAGACTAATGATATTCTTGGATAGACGTAAGTGATATTCTTGGATAGATTTAGCCTCGGCCATGTTTGCCCGGCGATTTCGCAGGTATTGGCATAGATACACCTTTGATTGGTAGAGTTAATCAGTGTCTCCCTTATGAGGAGCTTAAAAGTTGCGAGAGGTATACCCATATGCCAATTGACATTTGGCATCAAGTGCCGTCTCTCGCATGTTGATCAGTCTAAGCTAAGCCCATTAAACATTTCTAGATTCTGTTGAATATGGAAAGGAAGCTAATGATTTCTTTAAGGATGCTAATGATTACAGTAAGGACAAAGGCATATGCCTACTAACATTTGGTGTCTCGCATGTTGTTCAGTCTTGCAGTTACACGAAGCTAAGGTCATTAATCTTTTCAAGATTCTGTTGAATATGAGTAGAAAGCTAATGATTGCGTTAAGGATGCTAATGATTACGTTAAGGATGCTAATGATTACAGTAAGAATTAAGGAAGTATAGCATATTGAACTCTAATTCAGAGGAGTTCTTTCTTTATTGTCATATTTATGAGCCAACTCCCGACGTGTTGTTATGTTTCTATTTAGTGTGGCAGATTTTCTGTGCTGCTTAAGTGTTGAGTTGTTGTTGAGTTATATTGAGTTGTTGTTGAGTTGAGAATGTTGTTGTGATCTGTCAGCGGATTTATTAATAAAGACATTTCACAATTACTAAAATATGCGGCATAATTTTCACCACATAATTTCCTCTTTTGCGCTCATTTCGAACATGTTTTCGGGGAAGTTTACGATGTTTCCACACTTGGCACGAGAAATTATGAATTTTCACATTGCTGTCATAATTTTATAGGAAATTCCTTGGTTGACAGCCAACATGAATGTCAAATTAATTCCTGCCATTCCGGCGATATTAACGATGCGATAAAAATGAATTAACTGCGCGTCGAGAGCCCGCCCGCGTTCTCATGTGTCCGCAGCAAGTGGGGCATGTTCTCCAAAGAGGAGCCGCGCGCAGGACAGATGCTATTTCGGTGGTTTCGCTGCGCTGCGTGAATAGTGAACATAAAACACTCGTGTATTGTGCAATAATATTCCAAATTTATCGGCAGCTTAGTTTGATCGACCATAAAAACGAAATTGAGAAATAAAAATTGTTTTTAGCATTCAATATTTGTAATTCAATTATTGTGGGGGGCATGTTGACATGGCATATTTGTAGACCGCAGAGGGATTACGGACAATCTGCACCTGGATAGCATATTTGTATTAGGATGGAAGCATGTTTTGTAATCCATGCTCTGCCGAAATTTTCGTTATAATTGTAGCCAAATCTGACCACTTTTGAGATTATATTCAGCTGTACTCGTATACTGCCCACCCCGTTTTACAGTAGCAGAAACTCAATTTAAAGAACTTTTTGATTCGCTTGGTGATAGATTTCTAGCTGGCGGTGATTATAATGCGAAACATAAGCACTGGGGCTCTGGCCTAATTAATCCAAAAGGCCGACAATTGTACAATGCAATAACTAACAGACATAGTAAATACGATTTTGTCTCACCAGGACAGCCCACTTATTGGCCAACAGACCCGAAGAAAATTCCTGATCTTATTGATTTTGCTATTTCTAAAAATATAGATAGGTCTTTAGTATCAGCGGACACCTGTGTCGATTTGTAATCTGATCACTCGCTTGTAATAATCAACCTTTATGAACAGCCAGAATATACAAGCCCACAGTTTCGCCTAGGGACCAACCAAACCGATTGGTTAAAATACAAAAAGTATATTAGTAGTCATATCTCTACAAGAGTTGAGGTAAAACATGCAGATGATATAGATAATAATATTGATATTTTCAACTCCATGCTAGCGACTGCAGCCGTAGTTGCAACGCCAAAAAATACTTCTAGAAAGTGCAAGTATGCCTGTACAAATAGTCAAATTGAAAAACTTGTAGCCCAGAAACGATGGCTGCGCCGAGAATGGGAGGCCCATCGCTCACCCATCTCTAAATACAATCTTAAAGCAGCCGAAAGGGCTCTTCAAGATGCTCTTACTAAGGAGTAGGATGAAAACCTAAAAGTGTACCTGAAGAAGGGAACCTCAAATTCTACCGAAAGGTATTCCCTTTGGAAGGCAACGAAAAACTTTAAGCCTCCAATGGAAGGTGTTAAACCTCTAAGAAACCCGTACGACGCGTGGGCTCAAAGCGATCAAGAAAAAGCACTCTGCTTTGCACAACATCTATGCAACGTGTTCCAGCCGAATATGGCTACACACTCCTTTGCACTGCCTGCCTTACCTTGCAGTACTGAGATTGCTCAGCCTATTAAAATTTCCCTTCCTGAAATAGCCAAACAAATTAAACAACTGAATCCAAAAAAATCACCTGGATTCGATAATATTACCCCGAAAATGCTAAAACAGTTATCAGATTTTGCATCTGCAGTTACCAGATTCTACATCTGGACGTCGGTTACTATCCGAATGCATGGAAGAAGTCTCAGATATATATGATAGCTAATCCTGGAAAAGACGCAACGCTACCGTCATCATATAGACCTATCAGCCTGTTGCCTTGCCTTTCCAAATTGTTTGAGAAACTACTATTAAATAAGCTATCTGCTTTTCTTCATGAACTTAGCGTAGTACCGCAACACCAATTCGGTTTTCGCGAAAAGCACAGCACTATTGAGCAAGTCAATCGAATTACAAATGCAATTAGAAAAACATTTGAACTTTGGGAGTATTCCTTGACGTGGCTCAAGCATTTGATAAGGTACGGCATTAGGGACTGATGTTCAAAAAGTCAAAAAGTTTCTTCCAAAAAGCTATCATAAAATTCTTCACTTATCCAACGTTTCAGTGTAAAAGTAAACGCATTCATTTCCGAAGATTTTCCAATTTTAGCCGGTGTGCCCCAAGGTAGCGTTCTAGGCCCTACATTATATGTAATATTCACATTTGATACTCCTATAAGTAAAGCACGCTAATTGCCACATTTGTAGATGATACCGCCTTACTTAGTTGCAATAAATGTTCCATAAAGGAGTCGAGGGTTCTACAAGAGCACTTATTTAGGGTAGAAGAAAGGCTAGGAATGTGGCGTATAAAGGTCAATGAGCAAAAATTAAGCACGAACTTTAGTATCACTTGGAGTTATACTGGGTTTTGAGATTTAATATTTCAGGGAGTATCAGCACCATGGCCCTTAAGGAGCTCTTGTGCTAACCACTATGATTAACTCTAACTTCTTTTTAGGCTTTTTATGAATTGGAGCACTTTGGAAGGTTGGAGTTTCCAAATTCTGGGAGTGTCTGTGAAGAACTCCCCTAGAAATTTTAATATCTTACTTTTGATCGCAGGACACTCACAGAGAAAGTGTTCTGATGTTTCAGAGTTGTGTCCACAGAATCTGCAGTAAGAAATTTCTGACAGACCTATCTTGTTAAGGTGACACCTTACGCAGGTCCTGTCAAATACCCCACTAGAGTTCTAAGACTTTCGCAGTTCATACCTTTAGAGATACTTCTGTAATCCTTTTAGAAATACTTCTGTTACCCTTTATAGATACGAAATCTATTTGCCTGTCTTTGGCTTGAAGCGTGCTGGCATTCAATAGCTATCTGAGTTTCTTCCCATTTCTTAAGTGGGTCTGCAGAGTGGCATGTAGCCACTTCGCAGATAGGTTCAGGACCAATCAATAGATGAAGCGCCACCCTTCTTTCGAGCTAGTCCTCCCGTTCATTCCTAGCGCATCCTTCATGTCCAGGCTCCCAACAAAGTGTGACATTGTTGTCTTTGCCTGGTTCATTTAGGATTTTATGATATTTTTCAGCCATTCGAGACGTTCAGTAGTACGATCCAAGTGCCTTAAGGGCATCCTGGCTGTCTGACATAATGTATATAAACTTTCCTTTTAGTCTTCTAAGAATACATTCTCGAATATATGCTTCGATAGCAAAGACTTTCGCTTGAAATATCGTGGGAGTCTTACGCATAGGGAGCGCTTTCTGGAACAATGGCCCCATTATACCTGCTCCTGTAATACCGTTTTCCAAAGTGGACCCATCAGTGTACCATACCTGGACACCTTGTGGAATATCGTAACGTATTCCTCAAACCCATCTCTTGCAGGGATGTGAACCTTACAAAGTGTAGTGAATGATATTTTTCTCAACATAAGGAGGTCATTCAGAAAGGGATCAAGTACCCTTATATGACCCCAAAGGTCGCCGCTTTTTATGTTGGAGATGTCCTGAAGGCGTAAGACTTCACCACAGCCCTCCTTTTCAAAGGTTATGCTTATTGTAGCGATGCCCGTGATGACTCTCAGAGCACCTGTGGGGCTGCCACGCATCGCTCCTCTTACTCCTACGTATACAAGACGATGTAGTTTATTTAGTTGCATTCTGGTCATCTTTTGTCGTACCCGGGGCCACCAAGCCAAAGCTTAATAAGTGACTATTGGTCCGTACTATGGTGTTATATGACCTCTTTGTTAGTTTTGGGGAGATTCTCCTGGTTTTACCAAAAAGCTGTTGGCATGCAAAGAAAGCTCTTGTTGCTTTGTTGATTATGAAATTTAAATATGTGCTCCATGTAAGCTTTTTCTCCAGGACACCTCCAAGATATTTCGCCTCTTTGGAATATTTTAAAATTGCTCCATCTAATGAAAGTTAAGTCAGCTTGACTTTTCTTCGATTGGTGAATGGAACAATTGTAGGTTTCACTGGATTTAAGGTTAGTCATTTTTCCTTGCACCAGCTGCTGTTTATGCTTAGGACCTGTTGTAGAAGAGAGCAGATGGTCTCCTCATGGCCAAACACAATATATATAACTATATTATCAGCGTAATCTTTTGTTCTAAAGCCCAGACCGTTTAGCTTCTCTAGGAGTTCATCAATAACCAACGTCCAGAGGAGGGGAGAAAGGACCCCTCCTTGCAAACAGCCCCTGATTGTGTTTATGGCTTTTTTGACTCCCTGTAGCTCAACTTTGATATTTCTGGGTTTTAGCTTGTTTATAATCCACTTGGAGATTAGGGGAGGAATATCCTTGCGGATTAATGCAATTCTAGTGAAGCTTTCTTGCTACTCTGCCATTGTGTAGAGTGTCTATTCTCTGCTAAGCCGTGCCTAAAGTAAGTTTAAAGTTTATAGATGAGTTCTTTTGAAGAATCGTGGATTGAAGAGTATTAGAAAATTGTCTGCGGATTATAATACCATGATCCTTTTGGATTGTTACGTACATTTTCCCATATCCTCTTTGTCAAATATACGGTGCTCTGCCATCCAGTTGCTCGGTCTTCCATATACCCTACACTTTGAGTAACTATCAAAAACTCTTGCTCTTCACATATACAGAAAGTATTCAACCTTAAGTGTTAATTCCAAAAAATATTTCATAACTCCTTAAAGGATAAAATGCTCCTTTTCTTAAAAAACGTGACTCTCTGCAAACTTACTCAATTGATTTTAAACGCTGGCATTTAAATTTCCCTCACCTTCAGGGAAATGCTATTTAAAGTGGATAATAAATACGCAAAGGATAAGGGAAGACATGCATAATTATGCAAGGATATATAACAGTGCAAGAGAGTACTCAGGCATATACGCTTAATCCTTAAAACAGCAGGATGAGTAGAAAGCTAAGTCCCCACTTGCTGACAAATTGTACTGGCGCTTCCAAGCAACCACTCCAACCCACCCCAGTCAAGGCTACAGTCATTGGATATTCCACCATATGACGTCAGGCTCCAGCTTGAACACACCAGGATATTCTGCGCTAAAGTGCGTCGCATAAATATTTATGCAAATGCGTTAATGGATATCCCTGCACGCTGATAGAGGCTTTCGCGGCGGCAGATCCCTCCCCGAGAACCATGACCCATTACGTGCACGACACCTCAGACAGACGCACAGGCGGACAGACATTCATTAAGCCGGCGCACAGCATTAGCACTGACACCGCCCGATATCAAAGGGAATGCAAAGTGATTTTTTGCACCGTGCGGCTTAGTGAAAGTCACTGCGCGCCAAAAGAACGGCGAAAGGGTTACGCCGAGCGACAAAACGCTGGGCTGAGGGCGCTGCTGCCAAGGGTGGAAAACTAATTAGGTAAATGCTGGCACATCACACCACGTGAGATGGCACGTGAAAGTGTAAGCGAATGTGTGTATGTGTGTGTGTGTCCGTACAAGTGTGTGTAATGGGATTGAGTGCAGCAGTAAACTGTAATTTGATACACTGAGAACTGCGGAGCGGATTAAGAAGGCGACAACTGGAAATGCTAATTAAGCACATCCCGCAAAAATTGCAGCGCTGACTGCCTTCAAAGGAGCAAAATAGTTTCATAGACACTATTTACAGATGAAATAAAGATGTGCGGCTAGGCTGGTAAGGGACGCGTTGAGTGGTGTTCCTAAGTTTCGCTCTTATGGTGCTTAAAATACAATTATGCCACTGACACCGGCAGCTTCCCACTGGGAAATGCATTGAATGATCACCTGTGATATGTGGTAAACAAGGTACTAATCCAAGGGCGCGCAATTAAAGGTCGGAGAGGCTCTTCGATGACTTAAGTGGATCAACTCTCAGATACATGTTTATTTCAGGCAAAGTACAAAGTAGGTTATTTTCGTCGTAGGTGGGAGAAAGGGTTCCAGACCTCAAAGGAGCCCCTGAGTGCAAGCTTGAATGAATCATGGCTGCTTTTGTGAAATTGGCATGTTAAGTGTCCCGAAACGGAAATATTCTATTGAAAGATGTCTTGTATGAAGAGGTAAATTCTTGTCGAATTCTGGAGGATCTTTCAGGACGACTTCTTCAAGTATTTCGGGTCGTATATCGCCCATAATGCACACACAAATAGTATAGAATATGTGGGATTGTTTATAAAAATACTCAAGCTCAGTTCAAGACTTAATATTTTTGAAAGTAGTTTTAATAGTTGAGGAGGTTTTTTCAAAATCCTCATAAGCCGGCCTTATGAGGCAAAGGTTCAAAAGATTACCATGCTTTGATAACTGTTTCATGCTTCCAATTATAAAGGTTGGTTCTTTCCGCATCCTTAGAGATAGACATTAAGGTATACGAGTTGAAAACTTCGATGAGCGAATGAAAGAGGAGGTTTCTCTCCCAGCTCTTATCTAACCACAACTCAAGCCCTCAGATTGATGGAAAAATTCCTGAGAATAAGTTTTAGGAGCTGATAACATTGAAGGAATATTTTGTTATGTAAGAAGCTCAGATTTCTCAAGAAGAATTTTCTTAGTGAGCAAAGAATCATCACTGACACTTCGCTCATAATTCCTAGTGGGTTCACATATGTCCACGAGCATATTTTAACCCTCAGTATACATGAGGACACTTTTCGTGGGCAGTGAGAAATGATCACTCAAACGTCGTTGGCATTTCCTACTGGGACTGTTTATACATATGTCCATATACAAATAAGTGTGCTCGATCACAATCTACAAGATTATTTTAAACCACACTCTACATGAGAAGACATTTCATAAGAAGTGAGGTGTCATCACTGAAACTTCGCAGACATTTACTACTGGGACAGCTGACACTTATATCCATATACAACTATTTGAGCTCGATCACGGTCTACGAGCATATTTCAACCCTCACTCTACATGAAAAGAAATTTCGTAGTCTTCGAAGAATCATCACTGAAACTGCGTTGCCAATTCCTACAGGGTCAGCTGACACATATGTCCATATACTATATACTATTATAAAGTTGTCTGCTACACCTAAAAGCACACACAAAAGTGCCAGACAGCCACAGTTATGAATCCTTGCTGAGATTTCCCTTTTGTAACAAGTGTCAATGCAAGTGGTTAATAATTAAATTGGTAACGGGGTTGGTCTTTCATTTCATACAACGGCAGTCCTTTGAAACGACTGCAACAGAGAATTGCAAAAACAAAATAAAAAAGCTTTAAAATCATATTCACTGGGAATTTATAAGGACCTGCCCTCAGAGTTGCCCAGTTTTCTATGCAAAAAACGGAAAGTTCGTTGCTGTGAACTTCAATGGTGCCGTATCGAATACGCAAAATCAATTATCCTTGATTTCTGTTTAATGAAACCTGGCAGACCGAGAATCGTTTGTTAATTAGGCTAAGTGCAGGATTGTCTGCGATGAACTGAATTACAAACGGAATACTTTCGAATGTTTAAAGTTAAAGAGTTACGTGAAATTTAAACAAAAATTCAGGAGAAGTAAGTAAACTGGATCGCTTTAATACCCAATTGCCATTCAGTTCAGTAGATCAACCTTCCTTACAATATTAGAGTGTCGCTTGATACGTCCGTTACAAGCTAATATTCTAGTGATATTATGTCACTCCCAAAACAGTTCAGTTTCCTCTTTGAATTCAGATTTATACCTTACCTATCTAGTGAGATGGCACAAATTGATACGCCTTCCATCTCTAGAAAACCCACAGAACAGTACTTAAATGTATTCAGGATATAGACGGTCATTACCTGGTATTTATGACATTGAAAGAAGACATAAACCCTGGAGTTCACTTATTTGAACTTTAATGTTCAGTCTACAAGAAGAAGGCAGTTGCCTCATTTATGTCTGCGCTCTTGGAAGCGAAACTATCGAGACTTTAAAACATATTGATTGGTTGGTTTCTGTGGTTCTGCTAGATGTGTACCACAATTGGCGCTGAAGCCCCGTTTGATATCACTTCCGCACCGAGTATCGGAATTATGGTATATTCTACACCCATCTCGTAGAGTTTAGGCAACATAGTAATTTCTTCGAACTAACCTCCGAGCAGTCCGATAGATTGTGAAGAAAGAACGCTCTCCGTAACCTATAACTTGTCCTTGCCAAAGCCGGACATTTGCAAAGATAATGCAAGAGGTTTCTTTCTGGATCAAGTACCCACAGCTTCTGCAGTGGTTGTTGAAAGGGATACACAGTCTCTTTGCATGAGTGCCCACACACCAGTGTCCAGTGTACACCTCCGACAGCGTTGCCATTTCTGTGCGATACCTGTGAATTAACTCGTGAGTTCTGCCCGCATTGTATGAGGGGCATGTCGCGCGTGAGTTTTTACAGAATGTTAGTAGTGTCCACATCCTATTTGCCAGCAGGTGCGCGGCTCTGCTCACGACACTGGCACCCCCACGGATTCGTCTAGGGAAGCACCTGTCCAAGCCAACTGATCAACTTTCTCATCAATGTTCCTAAGGCCTCCAGATGAGGTTAATGTCAACATGATGACTAAGCTCAATCAACACCTCTCTGCACTCCTTGACCAGCTTCGACTTTACAGTGGCATATTGAAGAGCCTTTATTACCTCCTGACTCTCAATAAAAATAGCAACTCTACATCTACCTGTGATGCCCCACACTATTAGTCGACATGCTTCTCTAATCGCCAGAACTTCCGAATGAAAACCCGTGGCACTATTAGGTAATCGTATAGATTGATTAATGGCCACCTGTGGTGAGTGGACGTCCCCACAATCCACCTTAGATTCGGCCGTAAATATGGGAATATCATATTCTTCAAGAAAACTGTTTCTTTTCCTTTGGGCTCGTGTCGGAAGTCCTACCTTGAAGTCACTTCTGAAACTCAGTTGTGGTATCATGTAATCTGTTGTTCCCGTTCCCAAGCAGTTCGGTATTGTGCCTAGGAATTAGCTATGTCCTTAAGTTCTCTGCGGCCAACAGCCGCTTGTAAAAAGCCTCCCCGCTCTATTGGGCGATATTTTTCATGTAAATGTCAATAGGGAGGAGATGCAGCATAGCGTTCAGGACGTTAGTAGGACAAGTACGCACAGCTCCTGTAATGCCCACACATGCTGTTCTTTGTACTCTACTGAGTTTCTGAACATTATAGATCCTGCTGAAAGCTGGCCACCAGACTATTGCACCGCAAGTTAAAATTGGCCGTACTATCGAGGTGTACAGCCAGTGAATAATGTACGGGAGTAACTCCCAAACAATACGTTGCAAGAGTACAAGGCCACCGATGCTTCCCTAAACCAAAACTTTATATTTGGTTCCAATACAACTTTGGATCCAGCAATATCCCCCAGTGTTTGTCATTCGTTGTCAGTGTCAGTTGTTGCCCGTTAACTACAGGGAAGTTGAATATGGAGGCCTTGGTTTTAGTGGTAAAAAGCGTAAGTTCCGTCTTACCCGGATTTACCGTAGACCACAGACCATGTGAGTAGTTTGTCCAAAGCTCATTGCATAATCTCGCTTATCGTGCTTGGTAACATTCCTGATACCATTATCCCGATGTCGTCCACATACGCTACTACCTTCACCCCCATTTTCTCTACAATATTTTGTATGTTTTCCATGACCAGAAGTCACAGTAGTGGTGAAAACACTCCTCCCTGTAGTGTTCCTCTGGTTGGCTTTACCAGAACTGTGTTGTATAGCACTGCGTGGATTCAGCTAGAGTTTAGCATTGCTACTATCCAGTCCCTGAGATCTTCTTCTAAGCCTGTTGACATAATCAGGGATAGCTTCAGAGCTTACGTTGTTAAAAGTCCCTCAATGTCTAGGAATGCTCGGAACGAATATTGTTTGAACTGCATTGACCTCTCAGCGATGCGAATGACCACATGCAGAGCCGTTTCAGTGAATTTACCCTTAACATAAGCATGCTGGCATTTTGAGATATTAAAACGTTCAACTACCCACCCTAGATGTATTTCAAGCACCCTTTCCATCGTCTTCAGCAACATCGAAGTTAGACTAATCGGCCTTGGCTGACTCCTGACCGATTTTCCATGCCTTGGGAATGAATACTACCTTTACTCTTCTCCAACTGAGTGGAATTTATCTGAATCTTATGCTTGCCCTACAAATCACCTGAAGCCATGGAGATACCAAATCCTGTAGTTTCTGTATCATGATTCGGATTATACCATCCATGCCCGGTGATTTATAGGGAGAGAAACTGTTAATTGGGTACCTCATTTCTTCTCAAGTAACTATGGAGAGTTAATCCTATTGCCCCTACAATCTGGAAAATGTATGTTTATAAGAATGTCGAGTGTCTCCGCAGATGTTTCCGTCCAAGTTCCGTTCTCATTTTTAAAAAGGACGGATTACTACATTGCTTTGAAAACTAAATCTGTGGCATATACTCCTATAGCCGGCTAAATTTTCCAGCCCATCGTACTCTAAATGTATCGAAAATTCTGGTAGTCTCAAGAGGCAGAATTTTCTTGATTTCTCGATCAAGGTTCATATTTCCGGAATGTCCATATTTTTGTGAATAAACTGCTCTCCTAAATACAGGCATAAATATTAATCTCAGAGCATTTGTCAATATAGGGCGTGGACCTTATGGTGAATGTGGGTATATATATAGTTATCTTGATATCTCAATAAACTCTCTTTGGCAATTGAAAAGGACTTTGTCGAAAGGGTTCTGTTTCGTAATTCGAAAGGATTCTCTCATGCAAAGTCATGGGTGAAGCAATGTTTCTGACCCTTCGAATGCTCTTCAACATGTCAGAGGTGCAATTTTTTTTCAACTTAATTCTCCCGAAGTTTTCTTTATTCCTACTGGCAATTAATTACAAATATTTGAATAATAATTAAGTTGAATACTTCCGATGCCTTTATCTCGTTTGTTCCTCAAATATCATCCGAAAATAAAGCACGCAACAAAACAAGATGGCAAAACAAAATAGATGGCTTGGGAGAGATATTCGTATCATAATCTAAGAGAGCTCTACTGTTACCTCCATTCTGCAGCTTACGCGATCCTTCCATCCCAGGTAACACATAACTCTTTCTCTGACTCTCATCGCTACTTAAGTTTCTTTTCTTTCCATCTAAATACCAATATTTCCAAACCGAACACAAGCATTGCGAACCCATTTGCCGAGAGATATAGCACCCAAATCCAAAACAGGTCTCCAAGCTCCATTGGGTGTATTGATTGATTGTTATCTGGGTCACGCAAGTACATTTTACTGGGTATCATTTCGTAAGTAATTGATGTCTGCAAATATTCGTTGATGCCGAAGGCCTGCATATCTAAGATAAACTGATCGAGTTCTTTCTTCAAAATTGAGTTTTCATATATCGGAATGGCCAGAGGCAGGAATTGATCTATTTTCATTTGCTCCGGAATGCGAAATAGCTTCCGCTTCAGATACTTCATTTGATGTTGATAGAGGATCCATAATCGTGTAGACAAGTGGTAAGCATACGAAGTGTTAAGACTGTCCCGTATTTTTCCGTAATCGGGAGTTTCAATTACTTTGAATATGCTCTTGTATTTGATCCAGAAGTCCTCTCCTTTGACCACTATTACACCTTCTACAGTATTTACGTATATGAGAATCTTGTACTTGGATTGAAACATATCGTCGAAAGTTTCGATTCGATTCTCTGGGGGAAGTTGCACGAAGTATGAATTTAAGTAAGCCAAGTACATTGTTGTGAGAATTAATCCCGATAGGAGAGCAAGAAAATAGATCAATTTAATTTTTCTGTTGAGTTGATTTTGTTTCGGGGTTGGGAAAGATTGCGCCATTAAAGCTCGTATGATTCTGTCATTAAAAACGGTATCCAGTTTATATAATTGGTGAGACCTACTTCTGACGCAGTTAACAGAACTGAAGGCATGAAGAATTGATAGTATTATTAGCAAAAACAAAAGTAGAAGACACACGCGACCATCAGCGATGATCCTGAAAAACATCTCATTTGCGGGAATATCAGATTCCATTGGAATCATTACGAACCATTGGACTAATTCCAAAGGATATGAGTAATCTCGCACATCACCAAATTTTGGACTATAAATTGTCATTCCAATATCGATTGTATTATTTCTAGCAAGTTTCAGTAAATCACCGCTATAAACAGTTGTATCGGATATGTTTGGGAACATCAAACTGCCATTCAACTTCGACATGAAAATATTTAAAAGTTTCTTCATGTAAAGTGTAATCCAAACTTCACGGTCCATCAAAGCTCGGATTTTCTTTCCTTGCAAATTTTTTACTCTAGGAGGAAATATTTCGCCCGTCAGGTTGAATAAGTTCAGCGTCTCCAATTCCATGTGTCCGTAGTGATGAAAACTGATGTAATTGCCAGTCTCATAAAAGTCGCTGAACAGTACTATGATGTTCACCATATCTTTCTCTTGACAAAACTGGATTAACTTCAATATCTCGGTTCTTAAGTTGTTCGACACTGACCCAGGTTGTTTCCATATAAATACAATTCTTGATTGGCGCATATGGTGTAAAATCGAACTCAACGCTCGTAGAACCTTGAATTCCACATCATAACTGAGGCACACTAGAACCAAAACTTCGCTGTTGTAGAGTGACTTCATGTAAAGAGTGTCATCCGATCCTTGAATAATGGTGGGCACGGAACTATCACCGATGAAATGTGTATCCTTACAGTCACCATGTCCCATTACTAGCAAAGTCCCGAAATGTTGTTCCTCCTTCAGCTGCAGTAACAAATGAGTCAAGTGCTCGTCTAGGGGTGACTCAGTCACCTCCAATTTGGACTGCACTGAAGTTAACCGCAAAAGGAACCAGATCGTCCATGCGAGGAATGCGAACCGCGTTGAATACATGTTGAGAAGCAAACTGTCACTGTTCAATGAGGATTTCATTGCTCTTCTGCATACCTTCATATTTGCCTTACTCTGCTGTTTACTGCTCTGGTGTTTACTTAGTAACTTAGATAAAGCAGAACACTGTAGCTGGGATATATACAGAGTTCCTTAAGGGAGCCCTTCCACCATTTCAGTCATATTTATTCCAGGCGGACTGTAAAAGTGCAATTACATATTTGCAGAGGCGGGTGTTTACTTAGGTACCTAGATAACGCAAAACACTGTAGCTGGGATTTGTGCAGCGTTCCTTAGGAGAGCCAAGGAGGAGTGATATTTGTCTTGATGCCATTATGATGATAGCGATGTTCGTCCGAGGGCGATCAAATATGGGATGGAATGAAATATGGTGCAACAAGATTGGGTGTGAGATGGAAAATATTCTTTAATATCGTCCTTATTTTATTTTCTCTTCGTCTCTATATTGATGTGTTAAGTGTGTGATTTGCAAATGATACCTGGCTTTTGTGTGGTAGCGCAATCGAGAAACATTGCAACAAATAAACTATTGGAATCCTTGAATCTTGTGGGATTTACTGTGACCACCAATTAACGCAAACTGAATTCTAGTCCGTTTATTAGGAGACGGCACCTCTTAAGATTGCAGAAGCATTTCCGAAATATGGAGGACCCTTCAAACGTAAAGGAAAATCGAGGTATGTTGGTAGTGCTCTTAAAGAGGCGTGGCAATTCAAGTCAGCGTCACTTGCGGGAAAGAATGAACCATGTACCGCCAATCCATATACAGTTTATTTCCAGAATCGGAGAGAGATTTTAATGAACCTTCACCTTTGATTAGTCATCTATTTCGAAGCCTACTTCTATACCTATGTTAAATGACCATCAGATCATTGGTACTGGATAAATTAGGGAGGTGATTACAACAGGTCATTGTATTCAAGTCATTGTTGCTTAATGTATTTAGGATATGAGATGGGCACCATTATGTGATTGCTAAGATGTCATTGATGCTTAGTGTAACTGTATAAATTAGGGAAGTGAACTCTGACAACTTTTCATTCCCGTCTTGATTTCGTTTCGTCATTTTCTGCTATAAACCAATATCAATACACATATTATATCCAGCAAAAGACATGGTTCTTTGACACAATCCAGTGATCCGAACCATTAACTGATTTTCGTAACAGTATATATGCGTAATACACGTATTGAAAGGAGAATATTGATGATAACATCAGATGATGATGATAATGCTCAGGATACTAATAATATGGAGACTCCGATAATGCGTTGATTTGGAGAGATAGGTTAGGTTAGGTTATCGTGGCAGCCGGTCCAAAAACCAGCTCACTCAGACCATCATGGGATATGGAGAGTTAAGTAATCATTTTATCTTACTTCACCGTGGCGGAAGTTTTTGATAACTGCTCTAACCCACCTGTGATCACAGATTCTCTAATCACTCCATCTAAGTAAGTGAGTTACTTCGCATTGAATCTCACTTTTACTCTCTAAACCGATCTGCTTCAATACCATTTCTCGTAGTTTTCCTCATTGCTTCTTATTATATTTGACCTTCCTTATTCACGTTGAGTCTGGCGCATTCCCGCATTCGAAATTTCCCCAGCCAGCATGAATTCAGTAACTCTTTAATGCCTCATTCCGCAGTTGAAGGAACGCTTTGGTGCCGGTTGATTCCTAAAAATAATTCACGCAATTAAATCCACATCAAACCCGGCCCGAGTACGAGCACACTCGACGCATTTTCAACTTTTTAATGAATGTTTCCTTACACACACACACACACTGCAACAGTCAGTCACGCTTATGCGCCCACATGGGGTGGGTTGGTGGGTCGTGCCGCATTCATGCCAAGGGGCTTCAGCTGTATGCATATCAATTCAACAGCACCAGAGCGTCACATGTGTGATATTGCTCAACCCTCCGGCAGCAGACTCATTAAAAGCCAGATTTGCTACCGCCCCCCACCCACTCCCCTTTGCATTTGTGGCATACGAATTTCACTTTACTGCTCACTTCTGAAGCACCGAAAATTATTTTAAATTTCGTTGGGTGTTTTTTTATACATATTTTTTTTTTTGGTGTTTCCCTTCCAAAGATTGCGTCATTTGGACTTTTAATATTTCGTTTAGAATCTAAATTACAGAGTATTAAAAAGTTTTTAATTATTGCTCGGTGCTGTGAGGACCCTGGGTAGAGGGAGTTTTGTTTGTGAGAACGAATGCTAATCGAAAAAGTTGGTTGAAATTTCCCAGAATATTATTTCTGTGAATATGAGTTCATATGAAGATGAATGACCTTCGAAGTTACACTTAAATTGCCTGTTGCATGAATTCTCGCAAAGGATTTGAATGATTATAATAAATGTGAACAAATTCAGCCACACTTCCTGGAGAAACACTACTAGAAAGTCAATTCACCTTTATGGAAGGAAGAACAAAATATTCCACAAGCTTTGTCAATCAGACTTTTCTCGAGAACTTTGCAGAACCAGCCTCCATTCGAGTTAGGAAGACCGCTCGTTTTATCAAAGAATCGCACTGGAACCCCTTTCAGTCTCTTGTGCTTCAGTTTGAGGGATCCATGTCCCTGTAGTATCACAACCGACCAACCATAGGCTACAAGATACCCAGGCTGCGATTATAGCTATAACGGTATGCTGCGTATCTTCCAGAAATCTTCTTCATTCTAAGGCAGCAATGGATGGGCTAGCCACCAACCGGAGGGTCTGCATCTACTGGGTGCCAGGGCACAACAACATAGAAGGAAATGAGAGCTCGGACGCTATTACAAAAAGCGGAATTTTACTACCAAACGAGCAAGTAAGTAGCGTACTGATGCCTCTAAGAATGATCAACAGCCGTGTTGAAGATGGCATGCTGAGGAACGCGGAATTAGGGTAGAGTATCTCCTATGCAAAATCCCAAGAGTCACCTACAAATCGTAAAGCAGTAGAAGGTAGAAGGTGGAAATGTGGTGGGCTGGAATTAACCAGAGCACTCAGCCACAGTGACCATTGTACTATACCCTGGATAGATGCAGCAGAAAGACTAGAGAGATAGGAAAGGTCTCGTACGGTATTAAACAAACCAAATTTAGACTGGCACTCCACAAAAAGTATTCCAGAATTGTATTCATAATGACGCCTAACGGCGGTACTCACTAAAAGGATGGAAATTACGAACAACGACTATTATAGGAAATGTAGGGAGCAAGGCGCAATGGAAGCTTTGGACTATCTCCTATGCCTAGCAATCTCAAGGGCACGCCTGGCACACCTAAGGGCCCTCTGGTAGAGGGTCTGGACAAGGTATCAGCAATAGTGATGATCTCACTCTTAAAGTTCGCTCTTCACAAAAATGTCCCCTTATAACCGTACAAAAGAAGAGGTCCAGTCCCCTCCCGCCTCACTCTTCAAGTTCGCTAAGGGCGTCTCTCTTTTTATATATCAACTTTACGACTCTTAAGTGGATATCCATCAGGCATCATATTGAGCGTTGCATGTCTATGTGTGGAATTCAGGGCCAGCCAGAGTAAACTAACCTAACCTAATCCTTGGCCTAGGTGAGCTATTTTTAGCTGCCTCGTTAACCTACCTCCAATTCTTGGAAGGAAACTTACTCCAATTTCCTTTGACAGAACTTACTTTGCCCTTCCAGAAGATTATTGCGACCGAGAATTGGAGTAAGCGCTCTTGAAGTTGCGTCCACCGACTCGGAATTTCGGTAGTAATTTTTAATAGATCGAAAAGATGCTCGTTCGTGAACTTCACCATGGTAAAAATGTAAACCTTGACTGCCGATTTGGCAGATCATAAAAAAGTTTATGGGTGCATTTGAATTAAAATACAATATTATGATGTTCCTGACTTAGAATCCTGTATTAACTTCTGTTCATTTTCCCCTTCCTGAAACGCTGCTCTGTCCCATCATTACCTACAATATATCTCCGAAGTTCTATCTAAGTTTGTTGAGTGAAAATTGTATATTGCAGACTATGATAAGTGGAACTACTTTCATAGTGCAGTCTCTGTCTCTGTATTAGTCCACTACTCACTGATAAGTCATTACCTTCGGGAGAAACAGACACAACTGTATACGCAGTTAGTTTCAAAGAGATTCAATGAGTATGATAATTGAGAACTGGTCCTTTCCAGCTTAACTATCCCATCAATTTCTTGAATAATTCCACAAAATTACCAACACCCACACACTGAGAGTGATTGATAAAATTACCTACCCACACACACTGAGAGTGATTGATAAAATTACCTACCCCCACACACTAAGTGTGATTGACAGAGTATCAAAGATTTCTTTGATGTCTGAGGGGCTTCTCAAAAGTTGTATAATACTCTACTATATCTGTTTGAAGTAACTAAAGCAAGATTTACTCTCCAGTGTTTTGCCGTGTTCATGTCTGTGTGTGTATTGTTCAATGTAAACTCTTTATATAACCTGAATGGCTTTTCATTCATATTCTCTCTGCTTCATATTCTCTCTGCTTCATCGCTTCAAGTATTTCATTCCTCACTTGCTGACCAACCCAATTTGATGATATTTCAACCCTTCAAGGAGGAAATCAATGTCACCCCACCTCAACGAACTGCCACAAGGCGCTTTAAAGTTGGTTTCTTCTTTCTGTCGATTTCATGCCTACTCCTTTTGGTCCTTCCACATTCATCCTTCGTATGCATGTGAGTATGATAAAAGCTTAACTCAGTGTTGGCATTAAATCAATTGTTTGATGGGACAATTTCCACCACAAAAGAGGCATAATTTTTCAATAACTCATCTTTTTCGTTACGCCGAACTCCTTTTGAAATGTAAATTTAGTGAGATGTTGCTCGTAATGGCAAGGAGCAAAGGAGCCTTTTCAAGCTTAGCCTCTTTTATTGATTCCCAGTGGAATTTTAGTCGTTTTTGTAGCACTCAGTTAGAGGCCGCACTGCAGGAGGTGCTTGCCACAACGAAACGGCGAAAAGGTGGGCGTGCATGTGTTATGCAAGGACTTATAAGGATGCGTGAAAGTTTGTGGATATTCAAATTACAAGAACAACGAAATCCTTTTCATAAATCCGCAATCTTTCTGCTTTCTGGCACAACTGAAAGAAATATACGTGCATTTGCATATGAATTGTTATTGGTTTGTATTGTTGAATGATTTTGGTTGCTTGTTTGGCGCTTTTCAATTATGAGGCATCTTTACAAAATATTAAGGGTAAAATTATTATTGATGAAAGGAAGTTTTAAATAATAATACGACCGTGTTCACTGAAACTTCATGTTCACTGCATGAATGAATGAATAAATGAATAAATAAAGCAGAGATTTTACTAACAGTGTGTTTAAGATAATACGCAGTACGAGTACAGTTGGCATATCCAGGAGAATGAACTGAAGAGGAATCAGTGCAAGGAGTCATGTTCACAAAGCACAGCTTCGAAGTTCATCTGCAGAGGAAATGGTATCTATAAATTGGGAATAAAGATATGCAATCACCGGTCATAACTTTTTTTGTGAAGTTGTGAAGTGACCCTTAAAATAGAAGAAATTTCATGATAAAAACTCTGCCGGCCTCTGTGGTGGTTTAAGGGTAAGATTGCTAGACTCCCAATAGGGGGTCGCAGCTTTGAGCCCTGCCCGGGTATGGTCTCAAAAATGTTTCTTTCTAAACTCTTTTTGCTTCGAAACGAAGAGCTCAGTAACTAGTACTCATTCCCTCAAATCCTTGTAGACATGATTCATTATGGTGGAAGGTATATTAATAGTAATAATCATTATAAAATCAATCTTAAACAGACAAATGCATAAAGATATTACTGTATCATACGCTTTTTTCTCTATTCCCATCTCGATCTAGTTTCGTTTTATCAGCTAATAATTATTTTTGTTTTAGTAGTTTGCCCATGACCGATACTGCGACCTAAAGGATGTGTTGTGACATTCTACATTTAAATATTATTGATTCATGAGATCGTAACTGTCCGATCTTCTATACCCAATTGGTTTAGTGCCTGCATTTTTCAGTAGTGCCAGAACATTTCATTCATTTGGTGATGTCAGAGCATCCCAGTTTAAGTTATCCGGTGCTTTTCTATGTAAATATTCCTTATCTAACGAAAGGGAGTGGTTACAAGTCAATTTCTATCATCATCTTTTCCGTTTTGTGCATGAAATTGAGAATGTCCATCACAGGAGCATTTTTATGTCCCCGAATCCAGCTGGTCCCGGTGATATATGTGCATTCTAGTCTTTACCAATGCAATGCAGTTCCAAAGTATGTGCTCTGTGATCTCAATTTCTTATAGGCAAAGCCGGCACTCCCTGTCATCAAGATGGTTGATTTTAGCAAGTTTATATTTTAGGTAGTAATGACCTGAGATAAAGCCTACTATTTTCCAAGAAAAATAGCAAAAATTTATAAAAATAACTGATTGTTCCCGTCATATATGCAAAATCTTCAGATTTTTAGTGATTCCAGGCAAATTTTGGAAGCACCCTTCACTTAGAACAGTGGGACACATACTAATTGACACACTTCCCATAAAAATGTATGACACTATTCCTGAACTGTATTCTTTATCGCTCACACATCACAGAAATGTCGCTCTAAGAGAATTTGGCACATAAACTTAGAACACTCCCTCCACTGTTTGACTTCCTTACGAAGTCAGGAATGGAATAGTTTTTAGCTATTTACTTATATCCTCATTTTCCATCAGGACTGACCCCTGCCCCAAAGTGAGTAATGCAGCATGTTCGTGCCTCTCCGAAACTTGATTGAAACTTCCCCAGGAATGCCAGAATGAAGTTGTTATCTCAGAACTTTAATGGTTTATGAACTTCGACAGAAACTTTAAACCTTGTGCCAGTTTTGAGGGCAAAGACCCAGGGCACAACTGTGTTGTCAGTTTTCCTAATGAATGATGGCACTGAGACTGCACTAAAGAGTGTTTCAAATTAATTACACGAAATTACTGGCAGCCAGGCAGCAGGCAGTCAAGAATGTGAAACTGAACGAGCATGCAGCCGGCTGTTGAGCATTTTCGTGACCATTGCCGACAACAACCCCAACAATAACGACAACAACAACAACAGAAACAAGTTGCCTACATTCCTAAGCGGATTATTTATAAATTTGCATATTTTAAGAAATGGGTCAAATGAAACAAAGGGTTGTTTCTCGTAAGTTTGGCACAAATATTGTTCTGCTCTCAAGCAGTCAACCCACTTACAGAACTTTCGGCACTGTTACTTTCACCACTCCAGTTGTGTGGCAGTAAATTTGCCAACTGGTGTGTTTAAAGTTGATAACACTAAAGCAGTTGAAGTTTTAGCATGAAGATGAAGATGAAGATGACCGTCCTGCAAGGCACTCATGCTCATTTTAGCCGAAGTAACCCACATCACGTAGCCCCCCCTTCAAAGTCGCCTGCACATGCTTCCTTCGTAGCTACCCTCCAATCCACCAATGAGCAACTTTGACAATAATAACAGCCACTTCGGTCGTGTGTGTCAGATATGTCAAAAAGCGAAAGCAAAGAAGGAAAACAAAATAACAATTCCATTCGATACACGATAATTCCGTCAATATTGGAACAAGTGCTGATGTCATTTAATCCATTCATAAATATTAAACACAATTTCCAGATAACCCCAATAGTGAGCCACACTCGCCAGCAACGGGAGGAGACTTTGTGGCTATTGTTTTTGTTGATGTTATGGAATCGTCCAATTTGACATGCCAATAATTGATGACATGGCAAAAAGCACACAAACCCCAGTGTATACAGAATAAAAACAAAACAACAACAACAACAAAGAAAACAAAAGACAACAGAAGAAAGAAGAGAGAAGAGATGAAAAAGAAAGTCGCTGGCGGATTATAGTGAGTTGGCTCGTTAATGGATAAAGTCGCTACTCGAGCATGGATGAATAATACTTACACTGATTGCATTCTTCCTTCAACTGAAGATGGAAACTTGAGAGAATTTATGAAATATTGTGGAACAACAAATAGTGTTATAGGCATAAAATTGATTTGCTAAGAGCAATTATTGCTGCTCAACTTTCGTATGAGACACGAGTATGAAACAATGCTGGAAACATTGCATACAAATTGTTCCTATTGCGCTACCAAAAACAAGTTTTGGGAACTGGAAAGAAAATTGTTCATACTACATATATACTACGTATATACACCGCTGATGAAGTAGCTATCACTCTTCACATGATAAGGAGTAAATGACACGTAGATATATTGTGTGAAGAGTTTTAATTCTATATTATTGTTCCCTCTGACCCCATCTATTTCTATATCACTAACTCACAGGCGTGTGAAAAACCTCCTTTGATTGTCGCTTTGACGCCTCTTCCGAAGAATTCCCATGATTACGTTGCAAAAAAGGTGTGATTTACAAGATAAATAGTGTAACTAGATTGTGTGAGGAGATTCCGATCTCTATTCTTGTTCCCTCCCATCGCACCTGTTTCTGTATCACACACTCTTGATCGTGTGAAAGACCTCATTTTAAGCGATTGTTGATTTGTGATCATATAATTAAGTTTTAGGAAGAAAGATTCACACAATAAGTCATGAGAAAGTGCAAATCGATTGTTTGAGGAGATTCCATTCTCTTTTCTTTCCCCTTCCTACAAAACCTGTTCCCAGATGACTCACTCTTGGTCGTATGAAAAACCTCCTTTAAAGTGATTGGTGGTTTGAACATCTCTTGTGAGCGAATCATATGATTGCATATCAAAATGGGTGCTTCACACAATAAATTGTAATGAAACCGTAAATCGATTGTATGAGGAGATTTCATTCATATTTCATACTACATTCATTGTTCATACTACATATATACTACATATATACACTGCTGATGAAGTAGCTATCATAGCATTAGGGAAATATATCACGATAATCGGTATAATCCAGCATATAAGGCTCTTAGCAAGCTTACATCGAAGCGCGTTTATAGCGGTCTATAGAATAACTCTTCAAAGACTGACCTGGTCCTCTTCACTAGAAAGCAAACAATTTCCTGATTTAGTGCAACCCGGTTGATTGGCACATGATGGACATTAAAACACAGGTGAGATATCCGGCGTTTGTGCTTGATAGAAATTTAGACTGGAACACTAGGTTAGATTAGATTTTCATGGCAGCCAGTCTACAGACCAACTCTCTCAGACCACTATGAGTCCATTGCAAAACCACCGCGCAATTCTACACCACTACCTCACTCGTGAAACCATTTCGAAGTCCTAATAAACCGCAGGATTTACGAGTATGTGACCAGTTGAAAGTTCCAGTCCCAGTTCTTTTGAGAAAACTCCAAAGCCGACTCTATCGTCAAGTTTGGATCTGTCGGTGTATAAATTCAGTTCCCCCCTATCCATGGCATGGGTGTGTGCCACTTCCTTCTAGACTGAATATGTACCTTGAAGTGCCTATTAATGTTGATATTAGATGTAGAATGGTCAATGTGTTGGAGACAACTACTCCATGGTATGTACGATAGTCGTTTGGTCACTCTGCCGATCATTCCATAACGCCATGCATTTCAGCCATCAAATTGGAAGGCTAACACGCTCGAAAGAGCTCGCTAAGCTGGAGACTGTACTCCGGCAATGAAACTTGGAAACGAAAAGTATGACTGGTTCTTTTAGCCGTTTATCAGGTCCATACTCTTCTAAGGGGTGGTCATCTGGTTGACGGCTCTCCAAAAAGGAATCGACATTAAGTCAATATACTCTGTTCAACGATCGATGGTAATTATTACAACCGGCTCAGTTCTGAGGTGCGGTTACGACTATTTAACTAAAATGGATTGATGCTCGTATTGAAAACGTTTCCAGAACTGACCATTAAATGATTGATAAATTTAAAAATATATATGAAGTTAGTTACTTCAGTTTTGGCCAACAACAAAAAGTTCCTTTGGCCAAACCAATTTTGTTTATTCAAAATAGTTCTCTTCCGATTCAATACAGCGATTTTCACGGTCCAGAGGGATGCCGAATGACTCTTATCGTCTGCTGGGATGTCCTTCCGGATGACGGAACAAGCTTTCGAATGGCTTCTACATCCACAAATTCAATTTCCGAAAGATAAAATTCACGCGGTTCCAAAAGTGGTCCATTTGGGAGTGGTTGTCAGTTGAAGTGCCACTTTTAGTCAAAAAATGGGACGTTCGATGAGATACTGCATTATCGTTCTAAAAATAACAACTTCCTTCTGGGCAATATTCCAGCCGAACCCGACAAATACGATGCTCCAAATTCTCCATATTGTCAACATAGAGTTTTGCATTAACGGTTTGGACCGGTGGAACGAACTCTTTGTGCATAATGCCCTTGGATAGATAGACAAATAGATAGAATTGGTGTAATTTGAATTACTTCTCACTATCCAGTGATTGAACTGTTAGCACAGCAACTAATTTCCTATTTTTCATTAAAGGTAACTATTCAAATCATGACGCAGACTAATGCAGGCACGACATGTCGTGCGTTTGGACGAAGAAGCGTCCAGAGAGCCGCCGAAGAAGCAGGTCTCCAAGCTCTCAGGCACTGATGCCCATTGTTCTATAAGCCTGGAAATATTTGGTGGAAGGGGAAAATAGAAGATTTTGTAAAAGAAGTTACACCTTTTGAAACTTCTTCGACTCTTTTAGGTTCTCAGAAGCTTGTCCAGGGATAAAGAATATACGTTATCCATTCCAAAATCATCTGACCCTAATATGCGCCTCCTCTTTCTGGCAAAGGCAGGACAAGCCCAGAGAAAATACTCTGTGTTGTTCTGTTCTTCCCCCAGGCAGGTGACACAGTTCGTATTCTCGGTGAAGCTTGGGGTTGTCATATGATGGTATTGTGCTCCGTGATTACCCCAACCACGATCGACAATCTTTCCTTAGTATCGCTAGAAGTTTCTTGTTTGGGCTTTCTAGGAAGCAATTTGTTGCCCCGTGATCACCCCAACCAATGATCGAAGATCTTTCCTTCGTAATGCTAAGGAAATCGGCAACTCTCTTTTGTTCGGGCTTTTTAGGAAGCAATTGGTTGTTTTGCAGGCAACTAAACTGCACCATCGGTCCTTGTAAATATTAATCACGTGACTCCTAATCCAATCAATACCCCTGAAAAACTCATACAGATAATTGGCTCTGGTCTCATTGGAGTACCCGCAGATCCACAGTTTGCCAATTTCATCAGGTAATTCATTCCCCCGAATACCACAGTGTCCCGGAACCCAACTAAGTTCAAGCAAATTCCACCTTGCGATGGATTTAGTCTTGATTTACATTTATGGACAATTTTTGAAGTGGTTAGCGCGTTTTCTAAGGCCTTCAGTGCAACCTGACTGTCACTACAGACTCGAATCTCTTTACAGCGCCATTTTTCATCATTTACCTGTTCCCCTATCTTCAGTATAGCAAACATTTCCGATTAGAATACCGTTGCCTTACCTCCCATAGCCAGAAGCATCTGACATTCTCATTCAGATGCCAGCCAGACCCAGTTTCCTTTGCAGTTTTGGAACCGTCAGTAAGGAAAGTTTTCGCCAGGTCCCCTACAAGTACCCTTGTGCCCTTGGAACCGCAACAGCAAATCAACCTTTCCTTCACTTTGGACTTCCCGAAAAGAGCTTGTTTGGGTTTAGGCTCGTCTGGCGCCTTCCACTCGGCGATTTGGTGCTTAATTTCTATCTCATATTGAAAGCACATCTCTCATCACCAGTCACAACGTTGTAAATAAATTTGAATTACTTCTCACTATCCAGTGATTGAACTGTTAGCACAGCAACTAATTTCCTATTTTTCATTAAAGGTAGCTATTCAAATCATGACGCAGACTAATGCAGGCACGCTTGGGTTGTTCGAGAGGAAAATTCTTCGCAAAATCTTCGGTCCTGTTCGTGTCGGCGACGACTACCGTATTCGGATGAACCATGAACTGTACGAGCTCTACGCTGATATTGACATAGTCAGACGCATTACAATACAACGTCTGCGCTGGCTTGGACATGTCGTGCGTAGGGACGAAGAAGCTCCAGCGCAAAAGTTGTTTGAAGCAGAAGCCGCTGGACGACGACTTAGGGGACCTCCATGCCTCCGATGGAAGGACCAAGAGGCGTAAGCTCTAACCGCGTTTTGTATAACGGATTGGAGAAGACGCGTCCAAAGCAGAGGCGCCAGGCAAGCACTGTTAAGTTCGACCGTAAGCCGATGGCGGGTTGTTCCACAGATTCTGCGATTAGGCCACGAAAGTAAGTACTATTCAAACATATGTCTTTGAAGTACTGCTCCCATTAATCAAAGCAAAGGGGCCAATTTCATAACAACATGGTCATTTTATCATTCATGACTACAGTATGCGGATAAACTGATCCACAGATATATCCACTTAAATATATATATGAATAAGTTGTGCTTATAAACGATTTATTTGCATCAATTAAAAATGTTTCTATTTCCGTTCCAATCATTTCGCTTTTCCTTTGCGTACTTCGTCATTTAACTTGCTCTGTGTACAGACTCGTTCCTGTTTGTGCTATCCTCCTCCACAGACCCACGACTGCATAGTTTCTCAGCATCAGATCCTGGCGGGCTCCTTTGTATGGGGAAAGTGCATTGAAAGGCGAAACGAAGCACACAGAAAAGCGAAGCAATGAAAAATGAAATAAAATGGAAAATTATTGAATGTGAAAAGTTGCGGAAAAGTCAAGTGAAATAGTTTATATTTTATATGCGAGCTGCCGCACAAGAAGAGCTCGGCAGCATTGTATTTGCGGAGCCAATGTTGCCAGTTATTTTTATTTTTATGTAACAACATTTTTATAGCGATTCATTGAACATTGAGTAAGTTTTCCACTTGACATGTTGGCAATCATTTTAAAGACCTCCTCCAGTTTATGACGCTTTCGGGGGAAGCAGTAAAACGAAGTTGTAAACATTTTACTAGCAAAATTCCGCACAAGCAGCTCCCAGACTATGCTGGTGGAAAAGGGAAAATAATATTTAATTATTTAACAGAAATTCAACAATAAATATCGGAAAGTTTCCATATTTAATCTGAGCTGCTCTTATGAAAAAATAATGCCCTGCCCAATTCACGCTTTGTCGCAAATATTAAAATATTATTTATGTTTTTTTCAAGCTCCGCAGCCAGCAACTCCGCCGTTGAGTATCAGCATGATGCAGACAACGCAGCGGAAGCAGTGTCAAATAGGAAGCGGAAGTCAGCTGGAACAGTTCAGCGACAATTGCACGGAGTGTAATGTGCAAAAATTGCCATCCAACGATTTGGCAGCAGATGACACATGCCAATGGAGCTGCGCCCTGAACAGCTCCACGAGAGTTTTCAGCATGCGTGAGTGCTGGTGCGAATGAGTGCAGGGAGTCCCTTTTGTCTCGTGTGTTGCATAGCATTTGTTTCCACTTCACTGCACTCAACTTGCAGTTGTTATTGTTCATTTTACGTGCCTGTATTATGGTGGTACAACTGTAAAACAACAACAACAACAATCTCGCAATTGACTGGGGCAATTCAGATTATCAGGCTTCAGAAAGGGCGATTCACACGATAAGTAGAGAAGGTGACGCAATTCTATTGGAAAAGAGATTCCGTGATGTAGCCAGAAAAGAGATTCTATTATCTATTATTGTTCGCTCCTTTCCAACCTGTTTCCAGTGCTCTTCACTCTTGATCCTCTGAAAACTTCCTTTTAAATGATTGTCGCTTTGACAGCTCTTCCGAAGAGTTCCCAAGATCACGTTTGCAAAAAGAGTGATTTACAAGATAAATAGTGAAGGGAACCTAACTAGATTGTGTGAGGAGATTCCGATCTCTATTGCTGTTCTCTCCGATCGCCCCTGTTTCTGTGTCGCTCACTCTTTATCATGTGAAAGACTCCATTTAAAGCTATTGTCGCTTAAAGTTTCCTGCGAGCGATTCATATGATCACATTTCGAAAGGGATGCTTCAGGCGATATGTAGTGAGGGATACCTAATCCCATTGTGTGATGAGATTCCATTATCTATTGTTGCTCCCTCACATCGAACCTGGTTCTGTGTCACTCACTCTTTATCGTGTGAAAGACCTGATTTTAAGTGATTGTCGCTTTGTGACGTGTCCTGCGAGCGATTCATATATTCAAACGGGATGCTTCACATGATAAGGAGTAAATGACACGTAAGTATACTCGTATTGTGTGAAGTTTTTAATTCTATATTAATGTTCCCTCTGATCCCATCTATTTCTATATCACTAACTCACAGGCGTGTGAAAAACCTCCTTTGATTGTCGCTTTGACGCCTCTTCCGAAGAGTTCCCAAGATCACGTTTGCAAAAAGAGTGATTTACAAGATAAATAGTGAGGAGAACCTCACTTCATTATGTGAGGAGATTCCGATCTCTATTCTTGGTCTCTTCGATCGCCCCTGTTTCTGTGTCGCTCACTCTTTATCGTGTGAAAGACTCCATTTAAAGCTATTGTCGCTTAAAGTTTCCTGCGAGCGATCCCATATGATCACATTTCGAAAGGGATGCTTCAGACGATATGTAGTGAGGGATACCTAATCCCATTGTGTGATGAGATTCCATTATCTATTCTTGTGCCCTCCCATAGCACCTGTTTCTGTGTCACTCACTCTTTATCGTGTGAAAGAGCTCATATTAAGCGATTGTCGCTTTGACGTGTCCTGAGAGTGATTCATATGATCAAACGGGGTGCTTAACACGATAAGGAGTAAATGACACGTAAGTACATTGTGTGAAGAGTTTTAATTCTCTATTCCTGTTCCCTCTGATCCCACCTGTTTCTGTGTCACTCACTCTCTATCGTGTGAAATACCTCATTTTAAGTGATTTTTGATTTGACGTATATTTCGATGAATCATATTATTAGGTTTAAAAAGAAAAAGCTTCACACGATCTGCAGTGAGTAAAGTGTAAATCGATTGTGTGAGGACCTACTCAACCTGTTCCTATATCACTCACTCTTGGTCGTATGAAAAACCTCCTTTAAAGTGATTGGTGGATTGAACATCTCTTGTGAGCGAATCATATGATTGCATATCAAAATGGGTGCTTCACACAATAAATTGTAATGAAACCGTAAATCGATTGTATGAGGAGATTTCATTCTCTTTTCTTTTCCCTGCCTACACAACCTGTTCCGATGTCACTGACTCATGAGCGTGTAAAAAAACTCCTTCTAATGATTGTGAATTTTACGTATCTTTCGAGGAATTCACATGATCACTTTACAAATGAGGTGCTTCACACGGTAAAGAATAAATGACACGTTAATCCCTTGCATATTTCTTGGCTTGTTCTTTTCTATCCAATCTGTTCCCAGGCCACTCACTCCTGATCGTGTGAAAAACCTCCTTATAAGCCTTATGTTGCTATGACATCTCCTGCAAATGATTCATATGATCAAGTTTCAAAAGGAGTGCTCCACATGATGAGTAGAAAATCATAAATCGATTGTGTGAGGATCCATTGTCTATTATTTTTCGCTTCAATCCCCCTTGGAGTTTCTGTGTCACTCAATCTTGATTGTAGTCTAAACCAAGGCGTCTTACTAAGGTAACAACCTCAGTAGATTCAAACTACATACCCTTTTTTCGTCAGATAGTCAGTGTATGAAGGATGGCTTCGTTCTGGACGCCATGCTTGGGATTGTTCGCTCGAACCTTCTGGAAAAGTCGAAGGATAGTCGAAGATAGACAGAAGCCGAAGATAGATAGAAGTCGAAGATATTGACTTTGGAAAGGTATTTGTGGGGTTCCCATGGTTCAAACATTGTTTAGATTAATTCGAATATAGTTGCCTTTATTGAAGTATATGCATAAATTGGAGCGCTTAAAACAACGCCTTTAGTGGAGAGCATAAAGTGTATTATCTTCTAGTAAAAATAACTTCTCTTGGTTTTTTTAGATTCCCAGAGATATCTTCTGCTTGGGATTGTTTCCCTAACTCTGTAAATATGGACGAGAATGCATCAGATTAAATTTTTTAATGATGATGTTTTTCCTCCATTAATATTGATTAATGAGATATTCTGTATAGTTAATTAGAGGAAGGCAAGTAGAACAACTGAAGACAGCCTCTGATAGCTTAAGAAATGTTTTCAACTTAATCCAAAGCGTTAGGAATACGTAGTATTATACTTCGCTTCAGCAAGGATGTGATCCAGGCACAGATTCCAAATGATGGTTGAACTTTATCAAGAAATATTTTCATTGATTTTGTGAAGAATAATTGCTGAAATGGGTCCAGAAATACGCAAAGGACCTATTAAATTTCCAATGTTGATGGAGTCCACATTACAGAGTACTTAGAGCATCTGGTCTTGGGTTAAGATAATCTATGGTAAAAGTGCCAATATGGATTGTCGCATAAAAAACTGGGTTCAATAAGTAATTCAAGAATTTCGATGTTGGACGAAATCTTCCGGTAAGAATCTTCTTCTCAAATGTCCATGAAAACCCGTTACAGGATTACGAATTCACCAATCAAAGACCTTCAAGAGCGCTCTGTCTCCAATTTCTAACTCCAAGTCTAGATAAGTGTGCCTCCGCTTGATTCGCCCATCGCAGTTTCGGTCGTCCTCTTCGTCTTCAACCTTCAGCTGTCGTGTCGAATACCTTTCTGGTTGGAGAAACTTAGCCCATTTTAACAACAAGCCCTAGAAAGAATTCCAGGGAAGATCAAAAGTACCTTTAAAATACACTCTGGAAAAATAATACCGACAAACGCGATACTCCTGGAGGGTAGAATAGAGAATAGAAGCTGGAACATCTTCGTCCATTTTATCAGCACGTCCAGGGTGTAGATCAAAAGTGCCTTTGAAATGCAGTCTGGAAAATTATACCGACAAATCGAACACTCATGGATGGTAGAATAGAGAATAGAAGCTGGAACATATTCGTCCATTTTATCAGCACGTCCAGGGTGTAGATCAAAAGCGCCTTTGAAATGCAGTCTGGAAAATTATACCAACAAATCGAACACTCATGGATGGTAGAATAGAGAATAGAAGCTGGAACATCTTCGTCCATTCTAACAGCAAACCCTAGAAAGACATCCAGGGTAGATCATAAGTGCCTTTGAAATGCACTCTGGATAAATTATACCGACAATACCGGATACTCATGGAGGATAATACGAGTAGAACTCAACTCGAGAATACATTGAAAACGCTTCATAGACACTCTTAACTCTTCTTCGAAGCGAAGGGCACAACTACGTAACTAAGTACTAGGAACTTGCCTCAGTGCTGTATTGTCATCAGTAGGATGTACTGAAGTGAGGGTTTTGTGAGACTCTCGAGCCACCAATTTACGTATAACTCACTCGCGATCGCATGAATCAGTCCGTTTCAAGCAGTGTTTCATTCCAAATTGATGATTCTTCTGTCCAATTAAATTAGGAATAATTATGGTATCTGAGCAGACCGCCTGGTCCTAGGAGTGGCGTCCCGTTCTAGTCAGCAACAACAACAACAGCCTCACAATTTCGAGTTTATTTTTTATTGCTTTAGGTGCCAAGTGAACAAAAATTTGTGGTAATTTTCCAAATCGACCACAAGCACCACAATTCGTCAGTGAGAGAAAATTTCCAGACGCTCAACGGAGCATTCTGCCATACAACAGGTAAATAAAGGCACAATACTGAAGGGTATGTGGTGAGAGCGAAGATATTTGTGAGGGTGTTTGGCAACATGCCAGGCTGTGTGTTTGCCTTTCAGTGCCAAATTATGTGCATAGATATATGCGGGCATTTCCCTAGTTGAGTATGTGTGCGTATGTTGCAGGCTAATACGATGAATTCCTGGCAGCAAACATTTATTTAGGTTTCAGGATGCATTCCTTTAGAGTGAACAATCAATTATAACAGCAACATAAAAGTGGCCACAAAAATAATGTTGGAAATCGAGCAAAATAAATGTCATATTCATATTGTACGTCATATTCATGACATTCTTCCTTAAACTGTAATATGAAATAAAATGGCATGTTCAGTTCCTCCTTAAAGTCCTAAAAAATAATATTTCTAATATGAACATGAAATAGATTAATACAAAAGGCATTGATAGTAGGTGTGTATGCTTTATGCTACATGTGCGGGTAACTTCTTGTACAATGTCAATGTTGAGATCGCGGGGCATAGCGTCATTGGGTATATACCATACATCAGTGGTGATTTGTTCGTAGTACTTTTGATTGTAGTCCTTCTAAGGTACACCTTATATTATGTTATATATGCTTGCTGTGCAAATATCTATTCAGTACCTCCATATAGGCGTGATGATTGTTTTGTAGATCAAAGGTCCACAGTCTGTGATTAGGTGCAGTGAGGTTGCATTACTTTTTCCACAGAATCTACAGATGAGATAGACCCAACTTATTCAAACTGTTACGAAATTGCCCTCCTGACAAATTAACCTAACTCTTAATACTCGGATTCATGCCACTGGATTGTGTAGTAATCAAACAATCACTGGTTAAATTAAAATAAGTAACTCTTAAATATTACAATTTACACACTTAATAAACTCAAAGTTTACTTTATTACAATTTGCACTTTATTTAATAATTCATTAATCACTTTATTAATCCCAATTATAAATGTTGCTGTTTCGATTAAAATTCCCGATGTACACACTGTTACGATTACTATTCAACTACCTCTCGACTTTAATTGTGTGGTGGCTTACATACCTTCCGAATGGTTGAAGTAGAAAATTCTAGAATATTCTCTACACTATTAAATAAGGTTCTGGATCATTCTCGAATCTTATCTACAGCTCGAAAGAGGGTTCTTGAATAAGCTTTTATTTTCGAGAACATTCTAGACGATTATCTACACTTAGAAAGAAATTTTTATCGGCATGGATTGTGTTTTGGCTTAAATACATAGGGTGGTGCACTCATTCTCCAACTCCAAATGGGATCCTAAAAGTATGCAATCATTTATGCTTCAATATGTTATATATGCCTCCTGCTGTGCACTAAATGTCTATTTAGTAGCTCCATTTAGGCATGATAATTGTTTTGTAGATCAGGATTTTATTTTGTGGTGAAAGATTCGATAGTTTTCCTAGGAGCCAGTACAGTGGTCTGAATCTATTTTTGACTTCGTTCCTCTTTTGTATTATGTACTCTCTCCATAATAGTTTGGCCTCGATTGTCATACCGGGATATTTCGTTTTATGTCCGTTTTGGAATGGTCATTATTGATGGTCAGGTGCTCTAGCTTAGTCCTCGTATTGGTGTAAATTACTTGGATTGTCTTGTCGCCATTTATTTTAATTCCCCACTTTCCAAACTAAGATAAAATTTTGTCAATTTGGAGGGCAATAAACTGCAGATATTATAAGTTGTCCATATAAATCTTCGATTGTTACTGTAGTAGCCTTCAGGTAGTCTTTCCTATAATTATACTTTTCATTGCACATGATTTTATTGCATATAACTATTGCCGAGCCACCACGAGCTCTGTTGTCAGGATCATTTGTATGGTAAATTGAGTAATATTCTAGCCGTATTTCAGGGCTAACCTGGCCTAGCTTCAGCAAAAGCGTACGCTTCAGCTACTTCAAATCGGACGCGAGTCCATCAACACTTCAATTTCGGAGCTGACGGGGCATTGCATGATGAGGAAGCTTGAGGCTAGACTGGGTTTGCCCAATAACGACTTCTGCCGTGGTGTGGTGCTGAGGAGGAAGAAGAAACAGTGGTACACCTCATGTGTCAGTGTCCATCCTTAGCCAGACGAAGAATGCACATATTCGTGGCTCCTTTCTTAATCAGCCTGACAGAACGTAGCCAAATTCCTCCTTGGGTATCACTGGTGCAATAAACACTACATCAGGTGGCGCCCTCAATGCCCTACAGAATTTGCTTCCCCTGGATATTCTGATCCATAAGGAGGCAAGGAAAGCGGCGTACATACTTAGATTGAATGGGCTTTGCCAAGATGAAGTGGGCACAGCCAAATACACCACCTGATGTGGGAACAGTGTATACTTTTCTTGATGCCAGAGGACAATCGGGTCAGCTTTGGAATGAGATATGAAGTAAGGTGTCCGAAACGAGATCAATGGTTGAGTCCAGAGATTTTGCTTTGGAGTCCACATCATATCTTCTAAACTGACAGATCCAAAGCGTCAGATGGTAGCTGTTCTGGTTGGTACTTAGGTGCTGGAACTAACTACTTTATTGCCACAGGTCTTCGCTATCCTGAAGATGTCGTACTGGGTAATTGAGTGCAAATGGCAAAGGAATTACATAGGCATCTTCGGTGACAGCCAAGCTGCACTAAAGGCCCTTGCTAGCCCTATCTGCTCCTCGAAATTGGTCAGTGACTACAAGGCAAAAGGGTCCTATCTGGGTTCCGGGGCATTGTGGTATTGCGGGGATTGAGATGGCTGACAAGTTTGCCAATGAAGGCTCTGCAATTTCACCATCGGGTCCGGAACCTTTCTTCTCTTTGGCATCAGTTCTGCAATGATCATGCGTTGGATCAACGACAACACGGACTCCCTCCACAAAAGGAGGTGGTCCAAGCTGAGCTCCTGTAAAACTGCTAAGTGAAACAACTAGACAGTAAATTAGCGACCTTTCTTCTTGGCAGAAAGGACTAAGGACTAAGACTACTGTTAGACGTTATCACTGGGCATAACTCATGTGGTCAGCAATGGGTATCATAAACGATCTGACTTGGCAATCCTGTATTGAGACGGAGGACACTACTGATTACTTCTTCTCTAGTAGTCCAGTTTTCGCAAGAATAAGATTAAGGCTGTTGGCTTGTGATGTATTGGCAATGAATAACGTTCATACTCTTCCTCTTATGTACAGAAATGAAACTAGGAAGTTCAATGAAGACTAACCTTATTCAAAAAATGTTTCTTCTTCCCATTCCCCCTTCTGAAACCTAGGCTATCTCTCTACCCTTTCTGCCGCTTCTATCCAGGGTATAGTTCAATGCCCCTCGGACTGAGTGTTCTGGTCAATTCCAGCCCACTACATTTCTATATTTATATTTCTATCCTTCATTCTGTGATATATATAATAATATAATCAACAAATTCTGCTTACGTGTACAAACTACGGTTGTTTTCACCCCAGCACTTGCATATGCAGGACACTCAAATTGTAATTTATATTTATAGAATTTTTACTCTCAGATTGTTCGGTGGGGCAATCAAAATGATTGTAAAAGCCTGAGTAATTTCATTCAATTAAAAATGTAATGTTCCTTTTTTAGTCATTTCGCGCATTTCCCTCCAAATCTAGGACAACAACTGAGAGCGAAAAATGTGCTGGAAAAGCCAAATATAAAAACGCAGCAAGTCGCCAACAAAATGGCGACCGGTGGTCACGTGCGAAGCTGGTGCAATGGAAATGACGTCGCAATGGGAAAATAATTAACTTTTTTATTGTTTCATTTTATTGGCGAGAAAGCGAAAAACTCAAATAAAATAACTGAAAAATAAAAATGAAAAGTTAATATACACAAATGCGATAAAAGAGTTTACCGCTTTACACAGCGGCAACAACAACAACACACACGGTGAACGGGAGTCATTTACACTGTTCACGAATGTGGCACACATTTTTAACTGTGGCAAGAACTGAAAAAGGATATGAAATGAAAATTAATTTTAAATTTAAAATGGCAAAAATATATTGGACTGAACAGAGGAATAAGCACACAAAAAAATGTGGAGCCTGGAAACACCGAAAATGCATTCATTATTCGACAGCTTGAAACTGATTGTTCAAATATAATCGAATGATTGTGAAGCCTAGGAAAGAGTGTAAGAACCAAAATCTTCTGTGGGAAATTTTGGCCCACACCACAGGTGACAGAGTCGCTATATACACACAAACACCCTGAATAGCAGACCGAATAATTGCACCTTGGAAACGCCCACAATGCCAACCGAAACAACTGCAGTGAGAACCTAACGAAAAGAACTACAAGCATTGTAACCAATTAACGCGGCCGTGGTAGGAGCGCAGATCAGCAGCAGCATATTAGACCAGTTGGAATAATAGCAATTACAACAAAAAACCCGACCACCACAGCCAACGATCTTGCCAATCAGCGCTATGCTTACGAAGAGCGAGGAAAAACACAGCGACGAGGAATGCAACAAATACATGCAGGACAAGAGAAGGTGAGTGCACGAACTCAGCGGTGGAATTTGCCGAGTGCGCTCGTTCGGAAATCTTACACCAACAACACGAAGAAACGAGAGCGAAGCACAAGAGGGACAACGACAGAACAACCACCACGCCAACGACCAGCAAGCAGAAGGAGAAATACAAACGAAATGCTGGTTGTCAGTTAAATTAAATATTTAACAACAACACGAAGAAACGAGAGCGAAGCACAAGAGGGAAATGCTGATTGTCAGTTAAATTAAATATTTAACAACAACAACACTACAGGATTCCGGACAGCGCTGCTGGCAGGCAACAATACTGCAGGCTAACCAGGGACCGTTGGAGTGAGGTGGCTGACCGCCAGAAGTTGAAGGTGGCCCAAGGGCAAAAGACGGCAACACCAACAAGCCTGACGGCAACAACAACAAGCCTGCCACAACAACAACAATCGACTACTGGCCAACGGAAGTAAAATCACACAACGGTGGCCTGCGAACAACAACATGTGTCAGCCGCTGCGACCTGGGACTATATAAACCACGTAGCCCAGGCAGTAGGTCTCTTCGTCGATCACCAGCATCCTGACTAGCAACAGCTCTACAAAGTACCATACGAACACAGAAAGCCTAGCGAGAACCTCTGGTTTTTAATCGTTTTCTCGCTAAGCCATACACAGACAGAGACTACAGGGATTCAGTGAGAGCCTCTGGTTTTTAATCGTTCTCCCACTGAATCACTGAGACACATACGCAACCGAGACTTAGGGACTTAGGGGGAACCTCTGGTTCTTTAATCGTTTTCCCACTAAGTCATACAGAGACCATAGGGACTCAGTGAGAGCTTCTGGTTTTTAATCGTTCTCCCACTGAGTCACAGATACACATACTTACCGGGACGTAGAGACAGGAAAACAAGTATACATTAAACAAGTTATTTATACAAACATAGAGTTAAGGAAATAGAATTGTTTCGAGCAAGAGTTCACAATCATTATATTAAATAAATACGCTATTATTAATATAACTCGCAGGACTTTTGATATTTTTCTGTACACGACCCCTGGAGCCGCTGAGTTTTACCCCAGCTATAAAAAAAGAGTCGTTACAAGAGTCAACATTGAAAGAATGGGGGAACATGTGGGAGAAGTCACGGATTATGACTGAATTAAATCAATAAATCAATTGCTGGAAAGTCAGGCATAAATTGTTCCTGAGATCACATGAGAATGATGGACACTTTGATTCAGTCCTTGAACATACCTTAATTTAACACAATACATAAGTATATAAAACTAATCCATTCCATCTCGATATAATTCTTGAAGAAATAAACATTACTTCAAAGTCCCTCGAAGTGAATGGATTTGTTTATCCAACTCTTCCGATGGTTACAGAAAATGCCTCGAATCTCTTAATCATAATTCTATGGAAGTGGATACAGAATTATTACAAGTTCCATAGAAAAGTAAGGAAAACATATTTGAACGGAAATTGATCCTGAATTATTGAGATTTCACTAAAAAAGTTTGAACGAAAGTTGATCCTGTATCATTGAGATTTCACTAGAAAAGTAAAGAAACCAAGTTTGAACGGTCTGAAGTATTGAAATATGGAAGAGTGACTGCAGTCAACATCTTTGAATCAACTAAAATCTTTGACGGTAAAGCTCCAACTGGTGGCATATGCTGATGATATATCCTTACAGGGAAATGCGTATCGACTCTCAGTGAGCTAATGACGGACACTCTAAAACCATATACAGCTGGGCGACACAAGCAGGCCTAAGTGTCAACACGGAAAAAAACTACTTTTCAGTAGAAGGTATAAGATCCCGCCTTGGAAACAACCAAAACTGAACAGTAGGGTACTCACTCTAAAAAGCCACACGAAATACTTAGGAGTAATAGTAGACAGAGAGCTTTCATGAAAGCTCAATGTGCAGGAAAGGGTAAAGAAAGCCACCAACGGTCTATATGCCTGCAAAGAGATTGGTTGGGTGCACTTAGGACCTCTCTCCTTCTCTGATGCATTGGTGCTTCACAGCCATAATAAGGCCTATTTTACTCTACGGTATTTTGGTGTGGTCGAATGCTGTTAATAAGAAAACTTATTGCATACCTATGGAAAGAGTCCAAAAACTTGCGGCACTGTGTGTGGCGGGGGCGTTCAGGACAACACCAACGGCTGCTCTTAACACCATTCTCAATTTAGCCCGAATCGACCTATTAACGGAAAGCCTTGCTGCAAAATCTCCGGGAAGGTTGATAGCCACTAAACAATTCTCTCTCCGGCCCTTCGGTCATAGCTCTGTAGGTCGAAGTTTCACGGCCAACACTGACTATGTGACTCCTGTTCTTAGCCTGCGGAAACAAATAAAAATAATATTGAAAAGAAGGGTTGGCATAGAGGCATAGGCATGAATGCTAAATGCAAAACCTTTTACCTATTCACGGACGGCTCAAAGATGGAGGACGGGGTTGGACTACTGCCCCGAACTAGATATCAAACAGCCATTCAGACTACCAAACTACTGCAGCATTTTGCAAGCGGAAGTTTCTGCAGCATGGAAACCCGCAGAGCTCGCCTGCATAGCAGAAACTACGAACTCCACAATAACCTTCTATATAGATAGTCAGGCTACGATCTAAGCTGTAACTTCATGCTGTGCATCTTCCAGAAATGTTCTGCAATACTAGGCAGCAAATGGAAAGACTGGCCACTAATCGGAAGCTACACATCTACTGGGTGCCAGGGCATAAGAACATAGAAGCAAATGAGAGTGCAGACACCATTGCAAAAAGCGGAATCTTACTACCAAACGAGCAAGTAAGTAACGTACTGATCCCTCAAAGAATGATCAATAGCCATATTGAACATGACATGATGAGAAAGGTGAAAGAATGGTGGAGTATTGCCACATGTAGGATCGCAAAGCTCTGGTGCAAACCGTACGGCACTCAGACAAAATCGATACCGGCACTTCCGAGAAAGGATTGCAGAACGGTAGTAGGAGTACTCACAGGTCACTGGGCGGTACACGCTAAAAGGATAGCACTCACAAACGATAATGAATGCAGGAAACGTGGGGAGACAGGCACAAGAGAAACTCTGGAGCATCTACTATGTCTATGCCCCGCAATATCTAAAACGCGCTTATCACATCTGGGAGCCCCCTGGTTTGAAGGACTGGAAGTGGTCGGTAGGGACAGATTCTCTCTTAAGATTTGCTAAGAGCGTCTCCCTGTTCAACGATTCATACGCTCTTAAATGGATATCCATCTGACGCCGCAAGAGACCTTGTAGGTCTATGTGTGGCCTTTACGGCCGGTCAGTCTAACCTAACCTAACTAAAATCTTACCTAGTTTAGGTTAGGTTAAACTGGCCGGCCGTAAAGGCCACACATACACCTGCAAGGCTTTTTGCGGTGCCAGATGGATATATGTTTAAGAGCTGTAGTATAAATCGTTAAACAGAGAGACGCTCTTAGCAAATCTTAAGAGCGGAACTGTCCCTAATTGTGCCACCTCTTCTAGTTCTTCAAACCAAGGATCTCCGTGATGTGTTAGGCCTGTTTTCAATATTGCGGGGCATAGGCATAAAATATCCTCCAGAGTTTCTCTTGTTCGTTGCACCCCACAAGTCGAGACGTTCTTAGCATATCTTACGACCGACACTGTTAATTGTGCGACCTCTTCTACATCGCGTGGCATAGGCATAATAGATGCTCCACGTTTCCTTTGTGTCCTCGTTCCCACATTTCCTACATTCATCGTTGTTTGTGAGTCCCATTCCTTTTAGCATAAACTACCGTTAGGCAATGACCTATCAGCCTTCCTACTGCCCTTCTGCAATCCTTCCTCAGAAGTCCCAGTATCGATTTGGTCTGAGTGCCGTACGGTTTGCATGTGGTGGTACTCCAACTTTCTTCCACCTTTCTATTCATGTCATCTCCAAAATCTTAGGTAGCTTGTACAACAATATGCAGCTCTCATACTGATAGCTAAAGAAGGGCTGAAATTTAGAGTTTATCCCAGAAGACTAAAGAACTGCTTCTAGTACGAGTATAATATGAGTTCTGTAATATGAAGTATATGAAGGACCTCAGTCCTGGCATTTAATTGTCAATTACTATCTGAGTGTAAGAAGCATATTCCAGAACAGAAGATATCAGTGAATCTATGTGACTCTGGTTCAGTGGCTTACAATCAATTAAGAACCATTCAAGTAAAAGATAAGAAATCAGAAATAATTGTTTTACTGATGACTCAAGTTGAGTACACCAGTGAATAACCCCCTTAACAGACTCAGAGGCAATCAATTTAGATCCATTTCAGTAAAGACAACAACAACAGAAGAAATTCATTCCTCAAGATGTTAAAAAGTATGTTTAACGCTTTCTCTCTCGGAGTGTAATTGGGTACTTCATTACCAACAATTTAATTCTAATTAATTTGTAAACATAAAAAGACTAACAGCCACTATAAACCGTCACGTAGCGATGCTTTATCGGGTTACAACAACTGAATATATGTAAATAACTTGACAGATGATCCTAGATGGATAAAAATAAGGCTACTGAAGTTCCCCAGTCAAAGAAACCGCTTCTTTGACAATAGTAAAAACATATAAAATAAACATAAAAAAAATATATTTAAATAGTTTATTTTTCTATTGAACTTATAAGTAAAGGACAAACATTATACCATCACTCCTCAGTAATATTGAGCTAACTTTGTTTATTTTTCGCTAAAAATACAGATAAGCAACAATCCTGCAATTGCAATATCCCTGCGAATCCTACCAGCACACAAACTAAACTTGAAATCAACCGCGCTTACACAAATTTTTAAGGAATGTACATCCTTATAAAAATCCATGGTGTGTAAATTATGTGCAGAATATGGTAAAAAAAAACAATAAAGCAAAGAAAGACAACCTAACACAGCTATAAATACGCATGCATAGGAAATCCTTGCCCAAGTTTTATGACCGTAAACCGAAAATGCGAATGTTTGAACTCTTTGAAGCTTGTTGACGGTGCCAATGCACTCATAAATAGAATGGTTCCACCCAGAAATCGTAGTGGCAGCGAGGCAAAGACCCATTCTGCGAGCAAAGTCAAGCCAAAAAATTCCAACACAATCGCATCACACTCACACACACACACTCCCAAACACACACACATTTGCAAACACACAAAGTTCGCACACACACTCAATCTCACATATGGATTCATTCACACACAGAGTTTGGCAGCGCGAGACTCGCAGATATTCCGTTGACGCCACAATGGCTCATAAAGCTTGCGACAGAATTCCGTTGCGTTACTTTCCGCTTCCGCATTTGTTAAATTTTCACCAGTTAAATGCTTTTTATGCTGCGGCGATAATGGCACCATTCTCAGCGAATCTGTGAAGCTGAAATTGTTGAAAGTCATTTCGATGTGGCTCAAAACTGTGCGTTGATGCAAAGCTGAATATGTGATCCGCTCCTCGCCTCACTTGGATTTTATTAATAAAATATTTGTAGTAAATCTCTAGAATAATGTGAGAAGTTCATCAATAAGCTGCTGGGGGTTCAGTTGGAACACATTCCGTTGGAAGACAAGGAAATTTACATACGAAAGAACAATTGGCGCCGTGCGAGGCAAGGACAACATACATTTACTGCATGATTGACTTCCTTCGGGAGGGTAAATCTATCGACAATTTTCTAATATTGTTGTAACTAATTTAAGAACATATTCATCTCAAGAGGCCATTATCTTCAGTGACAGCCAAGCTTCCAACTAAGATGCTAAACTGCCGAACCACTACGTCCAAACTCCTAAGAACTGAAGAGGCCTGAGATCAACCGTCAATGTTGAATAATTTACTTGGTAGAAACAGGAAAGAAATTAGCAGTTATCTGAGACTTTCAATGCCATAAAATCTGCATGGACTGTGAACTTCAAATCATTTAGACTACCTGCATAGTCTGAGTAATCTGAAGTTGATCTAGCCAGCATTGTTATTGTTATTGTGTGTAGGGCATTTAAAACACCGCGACCTTTCGATCTACTGTGCCCCACATCAGAGGTTCAAAGTACATCTTTGAGTCCTATCCTCTGGATAAACGTCATGACAAGTTTTGGCTTCAGAGGTTTCACATCACTTGCAGAGCCCTGGAAGAGTCCCAAGTATTTCCTGCAGGTGTGCATAAGAGCCAGACATTGTGCAAAGACGTCTCCTCTTCCTCCATACAGAATCTGCAGGGGCCTTCCCAGGTGAGCCCCATCCTCACCATATGTGAGTTCAGTTTACAGTGTACTGTCAGTAGGCCAGTCACCATCCTAGGATTATTCTTAGAGAGATTGATGATTGATTCGAATCTTTTGAGGTGGTATGTCCCTAGCAGACTCTTTGATACCCTTAGGCCTGGTGTGTTAACCCAGTATTTGTGGCTATGGTCTCATCGATCCTAAGCTGGTTGAACAGCTTGCCCTTGCCTACACCACAGAAGGATTTTGGGCCAATAAACGGTGTTGCAGCCCCCTTCCTTGCAAGTTCGTTGGCAATCTCGTTCCTTTCTATGCCAGTATGTCCTGGAGCCCATGGAATGGTAACTTTGTTGCGTGAGCCAAGAGCATTAAGTTTTTTGAGGCACTCCCATACCAGTTTCGAATTTACCTGATAAGAGGTACGTGCCCTAATGGCCGCCTGGCTATCCGATAAGATGGCATACCAGAACCAAGTCCCTCAATCATTAACCAGTGATATGGACCAAACAAAAAATACGATTTCTAGAGGTGATATATTAGAAATACATCATTTTTTAGTTACCTGAAGTTGATCCGCCAAATATACCAGAATGAGGTCTCTCAACATTCAACCAGTGACCAAAGGGTCGATATCTATATATAATATAGTGGAACTTTATCTTTTTGGTAGTTAGCTGAAGTCGTTGTACTAAGCACACCAGGACCAGGTCCCTCAATCATCAACCAGTGACGTGGGCTAAAAAAAATGACTCTATATAGAGGTGATATAATTTAACTGGATCGTTTTGATAGTTAACTGAAGTCTCTTCACCAAATATACTAGGACCGAATCCCTCAATCACCAACCAGTGACATGGACTTCATCATTCATATTTTTGATAGTTAGTTGAAATCGATCCACCAAATATACCAAGACTATGTCCCTCAATAATCAACTAGTGATATACCACAATACACAAACTAGATTCCCATATAAGTCCCTTGAAGTCATGACACAAACATGTCTCTTAAACAAGATGCTGATGTTGCTTAAGAAGGAATAGTTCCTTTATTCGGGTGGAATTACTTTATTCAGAAGGTGGAGTTGCTTTATTCAAAAGTTGGAATTACTTTATTAAAAAGGTGGAATTACTTTATTCAGAAGGTGGAGTTGCTTTATTCAGAAGGTGGAGTCGTTTTATTAAGAAGATGGAGTTGCTTTATTCACAAGGCGGAGTTGCTTTATTCAGAAGGTGGAGTTGCCTTATAAAGAAACCAACCCTTAACCACAGATCTCCAAGAACAACTTACGCAGGAGTATTTGGCAGGTTGCCGCTTTTCAATTTGATATCTGCTACCCCACCCTGAAGCTTAATGAAACACACACTCCACAAAAAACCTGCAACCTTCCGCAACATATTCAAGGCTGAATCGCAATTGTTTGGAGTTTAGATTCAGTCCCTTCAAATGGAATTGCACGAAATTAGGACACTTATGTGGAGAACAATTTCCACTACCAGTTGGAATCTTAAAACATTCATGAAGTAAAGCTCCCATTTTGTGTGAGAGGCAGTCAAAAGCTAAACAAACATTTTTGGGGGTGCTAATTTCACGAAAGAAAGAAATTTTTATTTGCCGACAATAAATCCTTCAAATTGACAGTTCATGTCAAGTGGGATTATACACGACCTCTTTACATGGCTGGCCGGAAAGTGTACAGCATTTGGGGCAATTAGCGTAGAACAATTCAGAGAGGTACACAATAGAAGGAAGTATGCGGAGCATGTGGAGAGTTAAACGCTTCTTAGAGGGATGTCAGCGAAAAATGGTACGAGTATTTTGTATGAAAGCACGGACGCGTCCCTTGCCAGACGGAGCTCGAACAGTTGAACGAAAAGAAAATTTGGTGGATAGTTTTTTAAGAACTCACTCAAACATAAAAATCTCGAAGATTTTCAGCTGGTTCTCCGGAGATGTGTTCATTTATTATACTTTAGCTAGGTAGGTAGAAGTGGTTGCTCTCCTTGCGGTAACTCGCTTAACCTAGTATAGCTCTTGTGATATCACATTAACTCATCCCTTTTTTTAAGTATCGAACCAACTGGAACTTTTAAGATTGTGCAAACTTTCGTTGATTTTATTAACAAGCCGCTTGAGAACTAAACTATCAAAAAGGCCGTCCACCGGAAGAAGAGATAGGAAAAGAAACATATACTCGTATATAGGTTGTAAAACGTCAAAGATGACGTGTCACAACGTTACCATACCAACATGCATATTGTAATTGAATAAAAATAAACAGCTTTTATTCAACAGGAACTAATGATGAAACGTATTCGGCCTTTGGAGTCAACTTATGATATCAAGACTATGTAGATTGTCGGTCTAACACTGTAATGAATAATGCCTTCAAGTGTTTGGGAGAACGAGTACTAGCAACTCAGACCTGCGACTCGGAGAAGATATATTAGAAAGAAGCCTTTCGAGAATGTGCCCTGGGAGATATTTGAACCTACGACTCCACGAAGGCGAGACTAGCATGAATACCATGAGGTATATCTGTAGATATAATTTAGTCTTTCAAGCATAATCTTTACTAGTCTCTGACAGTGACAGATTCTAATGGTCCTTGAAATAAAAACTTCACCGCTTCGTTAACACCATTTCAGACACAATGGTTGGTTGGTTGGTTGGTTGGTTGGTTGGTTGGTTGGTTGGTTGATACCTACTAAACACTATGATCTCTAGAAAAAATACTGTCAACTCTTAAAGAAGCTCAGCTAAGAAACAAGAATAAACTCGGAGTTTGTCACGAACTTTTTCGGAGCCGAGCGCAGCTATTGTAGGCTTCGTCAACAGAATAAAAACTTCCTGGTTCACAGTAGTTCTCTGGTTTAGTCCAACTTGCTTAGATTCTTTAGACGTTTGTTACTCCACCTTGGACGTTTGTTACTCTGCTTTGCTGGTTACTCTGCTTTGTTTGTTACTCTGCCTTGTTTCTTACTCTGCTTTGTTTCGTACTCTGCTTTACTCTGCTTTACTCTCCATCACTATTTAACCCACTGAAAGTTTAACGTGATTGAGAATTGGTTTCATACAAAAGAAAGAAACAAACGAATCAAAATCCGATTCGCTATTTTAATTCATTATTTTTGGAATAAGCAAGATTTTGTGTGGGTGAAATTTGTCAGTGGACGAATTTCATCTTCACAAGTTTCAATCAAAACTCGGAGTATTTCATAGTATCGAAATCATCGCAGTGTCTCGGTATCACAGAGTCAGAGAACTGTTCCACCGGGAAGTTATATAATGGTATAGTATTGACCCATAATCAACTACTTTGTGCTGTACTAATTTATAAATGTGTATTTGAAATGTTTCTGGCAAATGAGCGTCAAAACCCCTCCTGGAATTTATATATTGACACGACAGACTTTCCTAGAAGAAGTTCCACGCATATGAAGCGTTAAAACTAACACATCTCCCTTTTTAATTACATCGAGCTCTGTAACAGTTTATAGTCCTATTTGTTAGGTCTATACGTTAAGTTGTTTTCTGGAACATCTTTGAGCTCCGATTGAAATCAACCTTAGCGTCTTCCTAAGAGTACAAAACAATATGTTTCAGAGACTACGCAAGAAACTCTATATACAGTCTGTTCAACAATAGAGAAACGGCGATAATACATAGTTAAAGTGTACATACTCGTATAATTTATATAACATATAAGTTATAAGTACACCTTAACTATGAATTAAAATCGTTATATGATATAACGCTCTCTTTCACACACTGCGATTATTTGTTTACATGTCTACAACTCCAACATAATACCAGATCAGTACTTTATTAAGAAAGTACATTTGAAGAAATGAGTTTCATATACGCGAGACACAATGAGGTCCTATTTCATGCACACACCCGACTTCGCAATACTTCGCTAAGAAGTTACTGAAGAGATATAAGAAGCAAAAACGTAGATGACCTTCTGGAACGTGGGAAGTACAGAGAACCACTAGCCACTAGAACCAATAGGCAGCATAAAATTATTTTAGAGCTGTTCGACCTTTTCAAAAAAGGTATCAAGCTTCATCTCAACGCAATCAGGCTGTGCTTACACGAAGCAAAGGTCAATTTTGCTCTATAACCTCGAAACTATTGCTTATGGTAGACCACATAAAAACCGAAGAACTTAGATTTTTTATAATATCCAAGTTATCGTCCTTTCTTTCTTGTTGAATAGACTGTATAGAACTGAAGCAATGGAACTTGATTATAATTATAAATAGTCTACTTAGAGAAAACTGAGTGTACCATGGTAACGATATTATTATAGCTTGATACCGAATTTCTTTTCCAGCACATTCGGAGTTATTTGAGGATATACCCAGATTCCTTTTTGGAAAGGGCTTCTACTCCTCATTGACCCCACCTATTCCATTACAATAAATACCACAAATTTGACGCTTAATTCATATTCATCGATCTTTCCTCAAGCATATTCGGAGTTATTTTAGGATATTTCCAGTTTTTATTGGAAAGGACTTCTACTCCTCATTGATCCCACCTATTCTACCACAATACGGTTAATTCATATTCATCAATCTGCCCAAAAGTGCTACTCCACTCTCGCAACACTATTTTTTATCATATAAATAATCCTGAAGCTCCTCATATATCCTATACTCCTCCTATATCCTTATATACGAGTATTCAATTTAATTTTCTTCGCAGCTGTAGTTTCATATTTCATTAGTATTAGACATATTTTCAATACAAATTGTTTTGTGCCACTGTGCGGTCGCTTGTAAAAAATTCCCTCACATAAATCGCAACAGGAATTATTGTTCACGATATCTCCAATTCACTTTCCTTACAAATTTGGCAAATCTTCCCATACAATTTCTCCGATAATTAATTACAGCCTGAATTGAAAACGTAGCTACAGATGCGAGTTGCGGGTTTTTGTTTCATTTCAAGAAAAAGAAACTTCATTGCGAAACATGAAGGAAGAATGAGATTTGTGGAAATGTAAACTGCTGGCTACTTGTATGCCCCAGTCGGAAATAGAGCAATTATTCCAACGTTTCGACATAAAGTACTTAGGAGGTGGAAAGTTCTGTTGTAAGTGTCTAATTTTTCATTGTCTTGGGTCCTTTTGTGTGATGCAAGGTGTGGTGCCGTGGGTTGAAATCTCTCTCAGGACTTGGCATCGATATGTTTCCTTCTATGCTTTCTTTGCCTTGGGAGTCATTGCCTTGAGTCACATTGCTGGCACTTATAGTTAAGAATAGATCAATCTCTTTCATGACTGGACCTCAAAATGATACCTTCTACTGCCTTGAGTCACTTTGTGGGCCCTTATAATTCATAATAGCTCACTCTTACTGAGGACATGACCTCAAAAGGATACCTTGTATGTTTCCTTTGCTTTCAGAGTCATCGCCTTGAGTCACATTGTTGGCACTTTTAGTTAAAAAGAGATCAATCTCTCTCAGAACTTGGCCTCAAAATGATACCTTCTATATTTTCTGTGCATTGGGAGTGCTCTGCGCCCCCGAAACTTATAATTAAAAATAATGCAAAGAAAAAATATTGATTACCTGGTCTCCTGGACTGTACCTTTCAAAGTATCGATGGCTAATATCCTTTTCTGCTGACCAAGCAAGACATAGGCAAGCATTCTTCACTAGTAAACTTGACCAAAATTGTCTTTTTAGTCCTTGGTGATGCAGAATTGTCACTCCTTTCATTCCACCCCTCCTGCAGCGGACATTTTTCTAAATTTCCATTCCATCATAGCAGTAGCAAGGGTAGAAAATTTTCCTACTGGGGCTTCCTTAACTATACACTCAACCACACAAATTCACTGGGTTGTATGCGCATAAGGCGTATGCGATTTAGTTAATTAATTGGATAAAGTGTTTGAACAAGCTTCCTAAATCAAGGGAAATTGTATTGTGTGAGTGCTTTGCCTCTTGTGTGCTGTTCTCTTCAACAACGTCAGTTGGAGGAAAACGCTGCGAAGAGGGAACGGGGTGTCTTGTTACATTTAAGACATTTGCATCTCCTTGAAGTGTGAGCAATGAATCCGCACTAAATATGTTAAGGAAAGTTCAAAATATAATAGCGAAGAGAGGGTTGTGGCAATGTCGCTGTGGATTTGAGAATTACTGACGAGGAAGTGACAGTACGCAAGGATGAGAAGTTTGATGCAGGGAAAGCCTTACTAGGATGTTCTCATGTGAGTTATTGGTGAGGGTTAATATTGCTACTCTCGGGAGTTTGTAGAGCTCTTGAGAATCTTGTGGGTGATAGGAGTCGATAAAGCAAACCCTTTTTTTATGGAGCTGATAAGTTGTTGAAGTGTTTACTGAGTTCATTCTGAATTCTATGTAGGCATGAGTTCTCGATTCACAATCAATTTCTAGACCCTTACGTCTCATTGTGATTCAGATTGTTTATGGAAAGGTCCAGTTTATATAATGAATATCAGGGTGATAATAAATTACTCGGTAATATAACTATAAACATGCTTTGGAGGAGATTTCGATACTTTGTTTAGAAACTCTGAAATCCAAAAAAAATATTTTTTGTGTAAATTAGTTGTACTATTAGTTCGATCACTGGATTGTGTTAAATTATTTGTTGTTTAACAACTGAACTAGGAGAAGCTATCGTGCCAAAGACAGATGTAAAATATCTGGGGCTAATATTGGATAGCAAACTGACATGCAAATGACATGTCAATAGTATTATAGACAAAGCCAAGCGCGATACAAAGATATGCAGAAGGATAAGGGGCAAGTCCTGGGGTTGTAAACCTAGTATACAGCATTGGATGTATATTATGGTACTCCGACCAATCGTGAGCTAAGGAGCTATTGCTTGGGCTAGAAGAACTACACTTAAGTCAACTCAAACAGAGTTGAGCAATATACAAAGATGGCCGTACATTGAGAAAACTGGTGCAATGTGAACCTGCCCAACAGCAGCACTGGAAGTTATTTTGGATTTAAGTCCATTACTAGTGGATTTAAGTCCATTAGTATTAATGCAAAAGAGAGCCCTGGGATCAGGATCAAAGGGGATAAGTCAATTTCTTCAAAAGCTTTTTGAGGGGCAATGAAACAGAACAAACCCAGACATTGATTACTCCCTCTTGGATTGTCCTCTGGACAGGACTCAGAAAACATTTGACTTTGAGAACTACAAGTTCAATTCTGTTCAAATATTTTGCAAGTTCAAATATTTTGCTGTTGTAGGTGCCTAACAAGAGTTTAGACAAAACCAAGCAACAAAAGGGAATGGAGCGGTATAAGTACAGTCTTTTATATTAAAGAAAATGCAATCGTGTGGTATACAGATGGATCGAAAGTTGAAAGTGGCAGACTCAGTGTATTCGGACTCAGAACTAGATACTACGATCTGTATACTATTCAAGGGAAATCCGATCTGTATACTATTCAAGGGAAACGTACGCACAGACTATGAGAACTGTTCAAGACAGAAACTCTTTTTTGGCTGAACACTCACTATTAGCGTTAGATCAAGATTAGTTACGCATGACGAAAAGACTATTTCATCACAATAATATTAAAGTATAATTTTCAAATGTTTCAATCTACTACATTAGTTAACACTTTGAATGAGGGAACTATAAACAGTTTGTGAATGAGATTAGGTTCTTCACCGAGCCAATACAACTTTCGTCAGTGGTTTCCTTGATAGAGAGATTATAATGACTTCAAAGATGAGTACTGGTCTGAGCCTTGATAAATGAGCAGATTGAACCCTTCTGTTTTACTTAATTCACTCGAAGACGAGATGGAGTGCTGGACATCCACCTCCCTACAATTCAATGAGACACTATATTTGTATCTGTATCTTCTTCTCTGCACTTCGGCTCCATTTAGTCATGCGTCCATATTTGTTACCAATCGAAGTGTTGCAGATGCATCCTCATACTATAATTCAATTTAACACCATATTTGCCTCAGTCTCACCTTCCCTGCTCTTCCACTATCAGCCGAGTTACCCAGTTATCAAAGACATGCGTCCATATTTGGTACCAATCGATGAATTACAGATGCATCTCCATACTATGATTCAATTTGACACTATATTTGCCTCCGTCTCGCCTTACCTGCACTTCCTGGAACTTATGGAACTGATGCATCTTGGTCATGCATCCATATTTAATACCAATCGGAGTTTCAAAGATCCATCTGCAAACTATTATTCAATTTGACACTATATGTGTCTCTGTCTCTCCTTCCCTGCTCTTCCACTATCAACTGAGTTACGCAATTACAAGCCCCATCTGGTATTCTGTCCATATTTGGCACCAATTGATTCATGAACTTTGTATGAGAAAGGACGATAATTTAATACCTTCTCCTTTAACCCCTCTGACTTCCCTACAACATTCCACTTATGCTTAGCAGCAAAAAAATCCCTCTATGGACCAATTCTGATTTTTCTTCCATAAAAATCGTGTTAATCCATTTTGAAGTCATTCTCCATTTGTACACGCAATTGGGGTACTTACACCAACGAAATTATAAACTCCCGCTGATTACTTTTTTTTGCTTTGCCATTTTCAGCAGCAGGCAATTAAAACAGGCAAAATCCTTTGGCACATTTGGCACTGTTTTCTATGAAAAAAATATGTTTAAGCAGAACTCTCGGAATTAGGATGCCATGGTGAAAAAGTAGCTTGCCAAAGCATCACAAATACGCAGGCAGAGCGAATAAAACGCCAGCAAACTGGCAAATCTCTGCGGCGCATGGTAAACCCAACTTAACTATGAGTTGATATGGGAACCGCTGGTTGGTGGCGAATCTATGAACCCAGTAGGAACTGTTCTAATCAATGTTGTTATACATTTCGAGTTGACACAGGCTTATGATGATGCTTTATCAAATTTAGTTGTAAAGATATATAGGCAAGAATATATGTATGTACTGGGTACTTACTCTTATCCTTAGGCGAAATTCCCATTTAGGAAACATATATACTGGGTACTTACTCCTAGAAGCAATTGCCAGTTACGACATACGAGTATATGTAATAGGAAGATACTTTCGTCTCCAAAATGCTTCTCTCTATAAAATCCTTTTCTCTTCGAGTCGAAAGCCTCTGTAGCTAGTACTCATTCCCCCAACACCTTGCACTTATTATTAATGATGGCGAAAGATATAATAATAATAATAATAATAACACATATTTCTCTCTCTCTCTCTCTCTGTCTCTCTCTCTGGTCTGACTCAATTCAAAAATTTACCACCAGATGGAAGACAAAAGATCTCTGACTGTACGCAGCAAATTTGAATAGATGGGTACTTAGTAACAAAGTGTCCTGGTTGTCACTCACAACAAAATTAACTAACAGATCGAAGACAAGTGTAACACATTGACCTGGTCCTCATTCATAGCGATATTACCAGGTGGAAGATAATAGGCTTCTAACTGCAAGGAGTGACAAATTTACCTGGTCCTACTCATAGCTAAATAAAACTACCAGAAGGCCTCTAACTGCAAGAAGTCATTCTGAGCAGTACCCAGGGACAAATTTACCTGATCTTACACAAAAATTTACTGCCAAGTGGAAGACAAAAGGGGCCTCTAACTGCAAGGAGAAATTTTGAATAGGTGGGTAACCAGTGACCAATTTACCTGATCTTACACAAAAATTTACTGCCAAGTGGAAGACAAAAGGGGCCTCTAACTTCAAGAAGTAATTTTAAATAGTCGATTACTTGGTGACAAATTTGCTTGGTCTTATTCATAGCCAAATTAACTACCAGGTGGAAACCAAAATGTTCTGAATGGTGGTAATTATGAAAGAAAACTTTTAATAAAGTTTTCAATCGTTATCCATTAGAATTTTATAGAACTTTTATCAAACATCCTTATATATCCTAGAAACTACTCCACAAAATTTTAATCTATCGCAGAGACCTATTATAGAGTCAATTTAACTCAAAGCTCATCAATTGCAGAGACAGTGACCTATTGCATATACCTATTACAGTGACCTATCATAGAGTTTATTTTCACTAACATTTAGAAACACGAACGCGATCAAAGTTTCAACAATCTAATAACTTTTTGACTACCTCTCCCACTTTTCTCATATATTTGATAGAAGTATATAACAAATAACACCGCCCATTTAAATTTTGATGATATCAACACATCTTAATTATTCCAATTCCAAGGTTTTATCTTCAGAAAAAATCTCCCTGAGTACTTCCCAGGAAGTAGTATTGAGGAAGAAGGAAAGACAACGGTATTTACCCTAAATCACTCCCCGAACTGTAGACTAAAATCAATTAAAAAGAGTCTGTTTTACGGTTTAGAGTCCTGGGGACAGTTGAATTTCGAAAATTTTAGTAATCACATTAAAGTTTTAAGTATCATTAATTTGAGTTTTCCTACTGGGCATTTGCATTACCATAAAATATAATCCACGATTAAGTGTTTATATGAAAGAAAGTGATGAACCTTGATCAGTTTACATAAGAAGTCTACATATATATTTTTAAGAAAACAATGTTTCAATTTTCCTACTGGGGTTCATGATTTTATAGAGTAAAACACTGTTACGTCTTTTATATGATAGAGGAGAACTTTGATAATTTTGAGAATTTTACATTTTTTCATTAAACATTTGAGATCACAAAGTTTCAATTTTCCTACTGGGTTATATATGAATTTTTATATAGTAAAACTCATTCAGCGGTTTAATGTTTTATAAAAAAACAGAGAGATTTTAAAATTTAAACATTTTAAGAAATCCACAAACATTTTGTAAGATCACAAAGTTTAAATTTTTCTACTGGGTATATGATTTTTTTAAGTAAAACCCATTCAATAGCTTCGTTTTTAATATAAAAAACACAAAGTTTTTAACATTTTAGTAATTCACAGAAAACATTTAAGAACACAAGTTTGACTTTTCCTACTGGGTTATATATGAACGTCTACAGTAAAACCCATTCAACGATTTAGAATTTTACATGAAACAGAGAGATGAACTTTGATAATTGCAAGAAATCATCATATATTTTTTAAAATCACAATGTTTAAATTTTCCTACTGGGTCTATGCGTTTATATACGTGGTAAAACCCACTCAACTGTTTCGTCTTTAATAGAAAAAGTTATTGTAAAAAATTTGAAAATTTTATTAATTTCCATTATACATTTAAGAACACACGTTTAATGTTTCCTACTGGGTTATATATGAATTTTTATATTGTAAAACCCATTCAATGGCTTCGTCCTTTTATATAAAAAAAAGAAATGAACTTTGAAATTTTAGTAATTCACATAAAATATTTGAGATCTAGATTCAAATTTTCCTACAGGGTATATGATTTTATATAGTAAAATCCATTCAACGGCTTCGGCTTTTATAAGAAACATTTTAGTAAAATATTTTAAAATTTTATTAATTGTCATTAAACATTTGAGATCAAAATGCTTCAATTTTCCTACTGGGTATCTGAATTTATATATTAAAACCCATCAACAGATTCGTGTTTTATATAAAAAAGATGAACTTTGAACATTTTAGTAATTCTCATAAAATATTTAAGGCCATATTTAATTTTTCCTACTGGGTATATGAATGTATATAATAAAACCCATTCAACGGCTTCGTCTTTTATATAAAAAAAGAGAGATGAACTTTGAAAATTTTAGTAATTCTCATAAAATATTTATGATCCAGATTTAAATTTTCCTACTGGGTATATGATTTTTATACTAAAATCCATTCAATAGCTGAGTCTTTTATATGAAACACAAAAAAATTTTAACATTTTAGTAATTCTCATAAAATATTTAAGAACACAAGTTTGACTTTTCCTACTGGGTATATGGATACGTACTGGCATAAACGCGTGTGTATGAAATTTCCACATACGAGTATTCGGAATGCTTAAAATTTGCATTAGCTTTGGAATTTGCAAATGGCTTTGTTAAAGGGTTCTCTGTGATACTTTCAACAAAACAACCAAAAAATAGAAATAAAAAATAGACATAAAATCTAGAAAAATATTCAGCAATTGAAGCTAAAGTTAAGGAATTAGTGGGTAAATAAGAGCGGAGCACAGCCATGCCAGCAGATAAGTGGAGCGTGCATGCAACGCGAGCATTTCGACAATATTTTGTATGGCAATTAAAATGGCTTTATTTAAGTCTGTTTGGGAAATAATTAAAAGCACTCCTCTGCCACTCGCTGGCCGGCCTTTTCCGCAGTTGGTAGTAAAACATTTTAATTAAACTTCATGAAGTCAAAATTAAACTTACGTTTTCATTAATCATGCTTTTAAAAATAGACAGAATATTATTTAAATGTACCCAAAAACAAGATAACCGCCATGGGCAAATATTAATTTACATGGATATGGAGACTAACAAGGATGTGGTGGAAGGACTCAAGGATATCGAGAGTTAATATAATACTAAATCCGAATTATTCACTCCAACAGATCCTAAGTCACTGTGGATAATACTAAATCATATGTAGCAATAGGTAGCAAACTCAAAATCACTACAGCAGTTTGCCAAATTTCACTTTTCTAGTTCAATTCACAACTGAAGTGCTTATCAAGCTGCACAGAATTTTGGCAGATTATCGCTGCTTTAAGAACGGAAATATCATAAAAGGCAAATTAGGAATTTTCATGGATATGAAGAATAAGAAGAATGTGGTGGAAGAACTCAAGGATATTGGGAGTTAACATAATATTTAATCTGAATTATTCGCTTCAACAGATCCAAAGTCACAGTGGATTATACCAACTCATGTATAGCAATAGATAGAAAACTTAAAATCACTACAGCAGGTTGCCAAATTTCACTTTTCCAGTTCAATTCACAACTGAACTGCTCATTAAACAGAAATATCGATATAGAAATCCATGAAGCATCAATGATATTGAGACTAAGAAGGATGAGATGGTGAGAATCAAGATTTATAGCAAGTGAATATAATATTAAAACCAAATTATTGGCTCCTAAGGACGAATCAGACCCCGACAGCTTATCTACTGCCTGTGGACCGCTTTCTACTGCCTGTAATGGTTGGGAATCGCTGCTCTATGAACTCTGACACAGTTGAAGTTCAACATTCACACATAATATGCGAGTTTTCAAGCTGGGAACTGTCAACTTTGCTTGTATATGGCTAGATCAGCGAAATAATATGTATCGGTAGTATATTTTATATTGTAACGAAGCTTTGTACAATAGTTCAATCACTGGATTGTGCTAGGACACACAAAAAATTGTTCCTTGACATTTTAGCCTTGATAAAAGTAGTTTAATTCAACAGTAATTTACTTAAGCAGTAGTTATAAAACACAAAATCCCCACAGCAGTTTGCCAAATTTCACTTTCTAGTTCAATTCACAACTGAACTGCGTTTTAAACGATATGGAAAACTATTAAGAATCAATGATATGGACACTAAGAACGATGTGGTGGAGGTAGTCAAGATTTATAGCAAGTGAATATAATATTAAATCCAAATTATTGGATCCAAAGGACACTGAGTCACTCAAAGGACGAACCAGCCCGAGCTTATCTACTGCAGGTGGACAGCTTTCTAATGCCTGTAATGATTGGGAATCGCTGCTCTATGAACTCTGACACAATTTAAGTTCAACATTCACATACTCGTATAAGATACGAGTTTTCAAGCAGTCAGTTTTTATGTAGTTACGAAGCTTTTTACACTAGTTCAAATCACTGGATTGTGTCAGGTCATACACAAAAACTTTTGTTTACATTTTAGCCTTGCTAAAAGTAGTAGTTGTAAAACTCAAAATCACCACATCAGTTTGCCAAATTTCACTTATCTGGTACAATTCACAACAGAACTGCATGACGCATGGTACTTTTTGTATTATCGCAGCTTTCGCTAACATTTCAAAAAAATTGTAGCAAGGAAAGGCATCCTCTATCCCTCATAGAATGAGAGTAATTGACACCATCCCTAATGACTTATAGCACTAGCAGTACCTGAGTAGAGAAACAGGACTCGAATAGAATATTCTAAATATAATTTAAATGCAACTTATTTTTATTAATAAATAAATTTACTCAAGAATATTGATAGAAAGACTTTTTCGTCACAATGTATTTTCCAAGATACACAAATTAAATGTCCACTTCTCATAAAAAAGCTACGAGTATTGGAAGCCTCTCAACATTTCCTTGGAGAGTTTCATCTAAGTCATACCCTACACACCACACCCTCTCTTTGGATGTAAATAAAAACAACTGCAACTTAAGTAAAGTAAAAAGTTAAACAATTTGTGTTGATGCAACTGAATTTGTGCCACGTTTGTAGGCAGCCTCAAATGTATTTAACCCAGGAATCAATTGTCATTCACACTCATTGTGCTCTTTGAATAACTGAACAAAGTTTGTAGGCAAATCCTTCAAGCAAGCAGTCAGCACTGTTACGCTGCAAAGCCGTCAACACAAACACATGCATGGGCCTCTCAATCCGTACTAAATACGGTCGATTGCTTTTCCAATCAAATCCAAAATTCAAAATCCAATCAAACGGAACAATAAGTCCAAATGTCAGTTGAAGTTTAATACGAGTCCACATATACACTCCCACAGGACACTTACATGAGTGAGTGGACATTTTGGGCACAGCACTTAGGAAAAAATCCAACGGCAAGGTGGATGCAGCTGATAAGCACTGGTATTACGAGTGCGCTCTTTAATTGCATGGGCAATCGGGCTTTTGTTGTCACCTCTCAGAGGCCTAGCACCGAAAATCTATGAATAACGCAATTGAAAGCCATGGAAAATTGAGCCTTCTCATTGAGTTGTCCCAATCAAATCAGAAGTGATTCTAAATTAAAAAGTCAAGTGCCAGCTGAGCTCGGTTGCAAGAGGAGATGCGAGTACAACCATGCAACTACAGAGATTATCTGCAAGTATGCAGGCGATATATGCCAAGAGTAGCAATTGAAAGGAGAATCGATGCATATTCAGTTAAGCGAAAATTTGAAAGGATTTAAAGGATTCGGTTTTTGATATTGAATAACAGTATTTTAGGTGGCTTTCAAGGCGCCTTCAGAACACATTTCATATAAAATTGAGGAGAAAAACACGAGTTCAGTCAAATGTGCTCTATGGGGTGTATAAGATTAGGAATATATTTATAAGGACACACTTTCAGTTCCTCATTTCTTATATCAAAAATTCTGATTGATCACTTAATACAGAGACATTTCTACAAATATCTCCAAAACGAAATCAAACCAGAAAAAAATTGAAAATACCTAATCTGAAAAGGATTCAAAATTATTCCAAGTGGCTTGAGGCCCCTTGGGGTACCTTCCATTCAGATGTTGGGGTACCTTCCATTCAGATGGATTTTCTCAGACAATTAAGTAACTCGGACTATCAGGAACTCTATTCACGTCCCAATGGATTCTCAACCTTCGTAGACCATGATCTCCCTCGAGCTCCCATCTACTTAGATGCGAAACACACACTCCCACCCCTTTGCTTGCTTCTGAATTGCAGGCCAGATATAGATAGATATATAGATATGTGATAGACTGCAATTAACCACAGCACTCAGTCACAAGGACCATGGTACTGTACACTGGATAGATGCGGCCAGGCATAATCCCGGAAATATTCTAGGCATCAGTTTGCTCGATCACGCCAGAGCCTATTACAGGCAACAAAGGGCGTACACGAAGACATGTGACACATAACTCCTAAAGAAGGGGACCTCAACAATTGGCGCAGCCGGTTTAGGGACATACCATCCTAGAACCATCCGGATCCGATATCGATCAGTTGCTTTGATTCAACAGATAATCCAGACTATTTGAGTGGGTATTGTAGAGTTGGACAATCACCGACTAATTTTCAATATCTTCGCAATTTACCTTCTCAACACCTTTTCAATTACTCCCACGACATTCTCTCTGACTTCCTCAAGTGTTCATTGGGCTCAGTGAGAGCTATTTAATACTCAGTCAAGTGCTTGAAACGTTTAGCTCTATTAACCAGCCTACAAACTTGCTTCCAAAGGTTAGACAAATTTTGCTTTCATCACGAGATCAGGGATTAGAGATATGAATAATTTCATTATCTCGAAACTACATCTTCCATACGAACTAATAGAATGAAGTGCTTCTGCTGAAAAATCTATTCATCTATATGTGACTTCAGAGCTTCACAGAATCCAGAGCTACTTCAGAGCTTCACAGAATCCAGAGCTACTGCCTGAAAACATATTCATCTATATCGTAAGCACAGATCTTTTGTGGATATATAATTCTATTCCCAAATGAATTTGATACACCTGTTCGAATGCTATGTAAATCCTGTTCAAATCCAGGAAGCCATCAGAGGGATGATACATTTTGAAAGATGTTCGAAACTCGTAAGGAGTAGGAAACAAAAACTGGGTTCGAATCGTGTGATCCTTGATCGAACAACTCAGCATATACAAAGCTTTTTGTTAGAAAAATATTTCATCTCCGTCTACGTGGTGAGTTCTTCGATCACAGAATAAGCGATTAGACCTTTGGGTTCATTGCAGAATCTGAAATTTTTTAATTTTCATATCCTTTAATAAGACGTCCGTGAATAAAGTCAAGTGTAAAGGGACGAAGAGGTCGTGAAAATCATGTGACAAATTGTGTCAAGGCGGGGAAGTGATCATTTCTGAGTGATAATTTTCTAACTGAACGTCTTCTGATTGATCTTCTTCAAATTGATCTTTCCTTTTTCTTTGTTGGTATATGAAAGATATCTATCGTTATCTGGAATCTTTGCAAATCTTTCGGTCAATATATGACAATATTATACTGGAGTCTTTTATGAATTAAAGAATCTTTTATGATATCAAAAGTAAAAGATAAAAAGAAGTTTCCTGACGTTTTTATCTGTAATTCTCCTCAATAATCATAAGAGTTTATAAAGCTTTAAGGGCCAAACTGTCCTTGTCTGTATCAGAGATGAAGTATCTTCCATATTCTAAGCAAATATAGAAAGAAGACTTTTGTAGTATGAGTACCAATTCATTGCAAACTGAATACGAAGCTAAGTTCAGAGGTCATTGACCAGAACTGAATTTTTACTAAATTTCCACCGAGTTCTAGAGAAGTTTATTATTCTAATATGATTTTTTTTATTTGAAATTGCATTTATTCATTACTCACCTCGAAGCTCGCATGTGAGCTGCTCACTTTTCAGCCAGGTACGTGCTGCAGTATAATGATGGGATTTGCATTTTGTGATTGACTTGTGTGAACATTCCCATTGCAATTTGGCTTCATGCATGTGTGCACTGCGATGATTTTGCAATGCGCAGATAAAGCAGACCAATTTTCCGTATTTGAATTCAAATTTCCCTCCTGCTCAACTATGCGACAATATGACAAAATGTAGTCTGCGAAGTTCAACGGAATGTTTGCTTGCAGTTTGTTTTCAATAACATGACAAAATTGTGCAAATGAAATGGAAATTTATTTTGTTGTGTATTCGCATTTGTTTACGTACGAATTTTGACTTTATTTATTCTTTGTCATGATTTATTAGTATATGAAATATGTGAAAACAACTGAAATTGAGATATTAGAAAGTGCCATCGGAGATCTAGTTAACCAACCGGACACTTATCGTCCCAAATTGGTACTCATCGTGAATAAGATGCTCATTTTTTCCATGAATTACTTACTTTCCAATTAATAACCAAATTCTCAACTTTAAAAATAACTCAACTCAACTAAAACTTAAACTTAATTCAACTAAAACTCAAACTCAACTCCACTATAACTCAAAATCAACTTAAGTCAAGTAAAATTCAAACTAAACTCAACTAACACTGAAATCCTACTCAACTTTCACTCAAACTCACCTCAGCTATAGCTCAAACTCAACTCGAAGCAACTCAAGTAGAACCCAAATTCAAATCAACTTTAACTCCAATTCAACTCAAGTAAAACTCAAACTCATCCCAACTAAAATTCAAACTCTTCTTAAATCCAACTCAAGTAAACCTCAAACCCAACTCAACTAAAACTAAAACTCAACCTCAAATTAACAAATACTTAAACTCAACTCAACTTAAGTTAACTAAAACTCAAACCCAACTCAACTATAACTCAAATTCAAAGAAAACTCAAACTCAACTCAACTAAAACTAAAACTGAACTCAAGTCAAACTCAAGTCAAGTAAAATTCAAATTCAACTCACCTAAATCTTAAATCCAACTCAATTAAAATTGAAATCCAACACAACTAAAGCTAAAACTAAACTCAAACTCAACTAAATCTCAAAGTCAACTAAATCTCAAATCCAACTCAACTCAAGTAAAACTCAAACTCGTCTCAACTAAAACTCAAACTCAACTCAACTATAAATGAAACTCAACTCAAGTAAACCTCAAAGCCAACTCAACTATAACTCAAGCTCAACTTAGGTAGAACTCAAACACAACTCAATTTAAACTCGAACCCAGCGCAACTATAATTCAAACTGAACTCAAGTAAAACTCAAAGTCAACTCGAATGAAACTCATCTCAAGTAAAACTCAAACTCAACTCAACTTAAACTCAAACTGAACTCACCGAAAACTCAAATCCAACTCAACTATAACTAAAACGAAAACCCAACTCAACTATAACTCAAACTCAACTAAAACTAAAACTGGACTCAACGTAACTCAAATAAAACTCAAACTCAAGTCACCTAAAACTTAAATCCAACTCAACTAAAACTAAAACTGAACTCAACTCATACTCAACTCAACCACCATACAAAAAGTTTTTTGTTCGAGAATGTGACTCTTATTTTTTGACTCTATGGTTCAAGTCATCAATGATGAGTTATCCACTATGAGTCAGAAACTTTGAGTGAACAACTAAGAGTCGAGATCAGGGTGGATTATCTTAAGGTTAAGGCTCTGGCAGCCATTGATTAGGGAGGAGCCACTGCATTCCTTACAGAAAACTCTTCCCAAGAAAAGTGAATTCCTCGTGGCGGCCCCGGGCAATGATGTGCTTGCACCCGCTGATTGCGATTCTTTCAGCGATGACCCCGAGGGTCTGCTGAAGTGGCACCAGTGAACAAAAAAGGACGATCGAGAGTCCAACGCGGTATATCATAGCACCATTGATAGACTTCGTGGAATCATCGTTGGACCACAAAAGCTCCAGGAGTGAATTCCAAACAAGCAACACCTTGGCCAGCTGTAATCATGCCGGGGGGCAGCTGTAATCATACCGGGGACAGCTGTGAACGTAGATAGCAAGTACTGAGCGTGCACCAAGGTCGAGCCCGGTAAGGCCTTAAGTTTGTGATACTCTGATGTTTTTGGGAATGAGCAATTCACTACGAGTCATCAATTATCAACTATGAATCATCAAACTATGAGTCATCCGGTATCCGTGATCAACTAGGCACCATAAACAATGAGTCATCCGGTATCCGTGAACAACAATTAGTCATCAACTATGAGAGGTCCACTACGAGTCATCAATTATCAACTGTGAATCATCAAACTATGAGTCATCGGATATTCGCGATCAACTAGGTACCATAAACCATTAGTCATCAGATATCTGTGATCAACCAGAAGTCACCCACTATGAGTCATAAACTACGAGTTACCCATAATAATACGATATGATATGACAATGAGTGTTCCTCTAATTGTCATAATCACTTCTAATCTACCAGGATCACCAACCAAACTCACGACCAAAGGTAACTGAGAATATTAACGAACACAATATTGGGGGCACACATAAATGGAGTGTTCTTCCCTGTATTAATTACTAACACTATATAGTTATAATTTCTCTTAGTATAATGTATATTTCTCTCAGGGGAACACAGATATTAGTGATCGTATATGTTGTTGCCTCGTTCTTGCATTGACATTAGTTGCGAAGAATTCTATAGCAAGGATGCTGAAACTCATCCACTGGCAATGTGTCAATTTCAGGTATATTGAGTATCTCTGGATAACACAGGCAAGCATGCGACTGCCTGCACTTGTGGAAAACTTGATAAAAGCTTTTAAAAGCTTTCACACACGTGCAGAGCTTTGTGCATCGGTGTTCTAGAGCATGGCAGAGAAATATTAACAGCAGTAAGGAACCATAAAGAGTAAACTTGCATTAACAGAGTGGTACAGTTGTGAATTGACTGCTGTAGAGACAAAGTAAAACTGTGTTATATGGATTGTGGATAACTACTCATAAAGTATTCACCGTACAATGAAACTTCTTTAATTGAATCTAAGTAAGAGGTTCATAATGCCACTCCCAATCGTTCCTTGAAAACCATTTGGTTAGCTTTAAAGGACTTTAATGGCCTGCAAATATTTGTTATTGAGTTAATTGGCCACAACGATTGTCATCTCAGCTATTTCGGTGTGTAGTTGTGGCTCTACTCTGTCTGGGCGAACACATATCCCTACCACCTCTTACCAACCGATAAAACCCTTAAGCACCGCAATTTAATTAACAGCAAACATTAAGAGAAATGCCACGAATATGCGCCGCATTTATTGAAATTGCAAAGTGTGTACACATTTTCATCCGGCAGGACTATGAAATTTTAATACTTACTTGCTACTTGCCAGGATATCATAATGCCAAGTTAATAAAACCCTTTATTATGCCAACAAAAGCGCCCGGAATTGGTCATAATGAAACGCAAAAGGGCAGCAAAAAAATGCCCGGAACAATTTTAAAACATTTCAGCGTGTCCATGTGTGTCTGTCCATGTTTATCCATGTGTGAGTGAGTACTGCCAGCGAAGCGGGGCTCTTAAACGAGTACGAGTATGTCTCCCGTCGCATTCTGGACGCCATCCTTGCTATCCTGTTTGATCATTTCATTTGCCATTGAGCTCATTTAAATGCAAATTTAAATGAAATTGTAATCCAGTTAAGGCAACATGCATGCATGTCCTTTGATGTTTCGTTTATGTGTTCGTGTGTGTGTGTATGTGTGTGTATGTGCTTATGTACAAAGATACACTCACGCTAACAAATTGAACACAATTGGTGTGCTTTTAAACTGCACCATAATAATAAAACGCCGTCCCCAGTCCGCAGTGAAGGATACGTCGCAATTAATCCTGCTGGTCGGGCCAGTGATGTCGGCCGCTTGTTTGGCCATATATGACGACGGCCAACATAAGAAAAATGTAATTACAATAAATGAATATTTAAAATGTATTGAAAATAAATTCCTTGAAATCCTTTATGCGCGATTATGGACTCGCTGGACTCTACAAGTACTGCTCGTACAAAGGGCTTTTAGTTCATTACCCGGCGTCCGGTATGAAAGTGATTATTTAAGTAAATAACAGTTGCATGCGAAAAACATTAACGAGTTCGCTCATTGCAACTGGGGCTCAGCTTGATGGCATTCATTTCCTGTTACCATAATAAGGATATTCTTGTAGGTCTTCTCATGCTCCAATTTGTGTGGAATGAGGATCAGGATATTCAATTACTAGCACACAGATACAGAGAGACAGGCAAGAAAAAGGAGAATCAGGAAGAGAAATGGAGAGAGTAAGATACTGAGAGGGAGAGAAAGAGAAGGAGAAAGAGGGAGAGTATGACAGTTAGAGAGGGAGAGAGAGAGGGAGATATAAAAGGAGATATAGAGACAGAGATAGAAAGAAAAGATTAAGAGATGGTCGGAAAAATATAGGATCAGGATATTAAAATACTGGCACACAGATAGAGAAAGGAGTAAAGTGAGAGTTAGAGAATGAGAGAGAGAGAGGGAGTGAGAGAGGGAGAGAGGGAGAGAGATAGAGAAAGGGGTAGAGTGAGAGTTAGAGAGTGAGATATAATGAAAGGCAGAGAGAGCTTAAGATCTTTGGTAGTCAGAAGAACACAGGATCAAGACATTAAATTAATAAAGAATAGAGATACAAAGAGTAAGGTATGGAAAGAGCGAAAAAAAGAGAGATCGTAAAAGAGAAAGAGAGAGAGAGAGAAAGAGGGAGAAATTGGGGGAGAGATATAGAATCACAGAGAGAGATAAAGAGAGAGACAGATAATCGGGTAGACAGACAGAAATACAGAGAGAGAGCATAGAATTTTTGATGGAGGGAAGAATATAGGATTGTATATTAAATCCACAAAGATAAAGAGAGAAAGGCATGGAAAAAAAAAATAAAGAGCGAGAGATGGTGAGAAGACAGAGTTTCGAAAAATATAAGAAAAGGATATTAAAGACGGAGTAAAATATGGACCGAAAGAGTCAGAGAACGTGATGGATCAAAAGAGGGAGAAGGAGAAAGTGGGAGTGAGAGGAGATGGTTACAGAGAGAGGGAGGGAGAGAGAGGGAGAGAGAGGGAGAGAGAGGGAGAGAGAGGGAGTGAAAGGGAGAGGGAGAGAGAGGGAGCGAGAGGGAGAGAGACAGAGAGGAAGAGTAATGAGAATATGTATATATAGAGTTAGAGAGGTACATAGAGAGAGACAGATAATGGAGTAGACAGAAAGAAAGACAGACAGAGAGAGAGGGAGAGCTTCAGATTGTTGCTGGTGGCAATTACAGATACAAAGTGACAGGCATGGAATGAGAGAGAGAGATTGAGATAGAGATAGCGAGAGAGAGATAGTGAAAGAGAGAGAGAGAGAGATGTCGGGCGAGATAGATAGACAGCGGTAGCGAGAGAGAGGGGAATATATAGGGAGAGGGAGAGAGATTATAAGAGAGAGAGAGGGAGAGAGGGATATATGCAGGGAGAGATAGAAATACAGAGAGAGGCAGAGAATGGGGTAGATAGAAAAGAAGACTGAGAGAGAGAAAGAGAGAGAGCTGAGATTTTTGACAGGCATGGAAAGAGAGAAAAACGGACATATCGAGAGAGTGAAATAAGTGAAATACATATAGAGGGAGATAGATATAGAGGGAGATAGATATAGAGGCAGATACATATAGAGGAAGATAGATATAGAGGGAGATAGAAGGATATAAAGAGAGGGAGATAGTGACACTGAGAGAAACAGAGGAAACGATAGACCGAAAGAGAGGGAGAGGACTAGATAGATCGATACAGAGACAGGGATAGAGCTGTACGGAGAGGGAAATAGAGGGATAGAGAGGGAGGGAGATAAGAGACACAGAGTGTGAGAGAAAGAGAAAAAGATTGTCAGAAAAAAACAAAAATTTAATTGAATACTGTACTCATTCAGTTTGCGCCCCGTTTCACCACATCATATACACAGGTCTTGACATTTCCTATCAGGTCATTTGCACTGTCATGTTAGGTATCCATGGCCTAAGCACCGGAAGCATCGTTTCATGCTAAGTCGAATCCTTATTCTGTAGTTGGCCCATTCAATCCTATTGCGATATTTTTGCAGCAATATGTTGGCGAGCTCCGATGACATCGTTACGTATGCTCTATTTGAGGTGTCAAATTTGCCACGATATCCTCACAGGAAGTAATTCTCATCGTATCGGGAAGTGACTCTTTTACGGCTTGCTTTTCTTCTTCTTTTGTGGTGAGTATATAGAGATGATCTCATATCTCTATCGTGGCTCTTGCCTTAAGTTCAGTCATAGCTGCTAACTCCTGTAGGGTACTTTTCAATTGAGAGACAAAACCCCGTTGTCACTTTCTCCAGCTCCAACAACAAATGGATTCTGCTTTCGGGATCAATTGTTCTTTGATCTGGGCATCCTCTGATCAAACTTTGCAGCGGATGTTTTCAGAACATGTATAGCCCTCCTCTGTGTATACTCGTATGTAGCCTCTATGTATGTGTAGTCCTCAGCTGGTTTGATTAGGACGGCCTCGGACCTTGGTTTTGCGTGCTCTGTGCTGTTTTTTTTTCTGTATCTACTTGCTTCGGTGCACGTAGCTTATCGGTGTCGCCCGTTGCGTGTTCCACTGTTGAAATATGTTATGTTCTCTTACTTTACGTTCCCTTCCTCTATTACTTGTGACAGTTTGGCACCCAGTAGGCTTGCTTTCTCAAGACTTCTTCCCACGTTCTTTTGCTAAGTGACTAAAAGCAGCCGACTTGGGTCTGGCAATCTTCGGTGTAGTTGCCGCGCTAGCCAGGGTGTTGTTTCTGGCTTAGGTCTGCCAATCTTCGGTGTAGTTGCGGCACTTCTCAGGGCCTTGTTTCTGACTTGGGTCTGGCAATCTTCGGTGTAGTTACGGCACTAGTAAGACCTTGTTTGTGGCTTGGGTCTGGCAATCTTCGGTATAGTTGCTGCGCTATTCAAGGCCTTGTTTCGTGGTTTCGATGCTATAACAGGTCTAGGCTCATTCTCTTTCTCCGTCTAATTTCCCCTGTGACTTTCCAAGATGTCAAACGGATCAACCAGCGCAGAAACTCCGGTATTAACATCCATGCTTCTACTTGTTTCATTTTACGCAGTAATTGCGCGACATTCGTGAGGGCTTCATCTTCTGCAGTTCTCATCTTTATCATAATATCCTATCTGGGCATAATATCCCGACAGGACATTTTACCAGAAACGGCGTGGCATTCTCAAAAAACTCCTGCTATTCTTTTGTCCCTTACGTACCCTGATACGAGTTGTTACTAATATAAAAGGATTTTAGGGAGAAGGATATAACAATAGGAACCAATATTGGCCGAATTTGAATGCAAGGACATTAATTTGATACAATGTTTTACTTATATTTAATCATCACATGATGATTGCGTCTCAATGTACAATATTTATTGAAAATATTCAACAACAAAAACGATTGACAATAAACATTGAACGCATCTCTTAATGGGACACTTTGTCCTTTACTATTTGTCATCAATACATATAGTGAGAAAGGGCTGAGGTCATCCAATGAATTCTTCAGATCTGATGTCAACGTGGTCCTGTGCAATTATTTTATCGGCTCTCACTCGAATTTAACTCGCTACCATATTTATTCCTACAAATCCTTATAACAGAAGGATAAATATTGTATCACGTATGCTTCTAATCATTGATCCTTGACTACGAAGAATCTCGTCAATTAATATTTAAAACTTAAATTAATAAACAATGCTAAAATTATTCTTCAATTGTTGTTCGCCCTTAAATAATCCTTGACAGTTTCCATTGTGGAGATGTTCGGCTTGCAGCAAGGACAATACGTAAATGGCAGCACAGAGCTGCCCTCGATACGCTTGTTCGGTGGTGTTTTCTGGGAGAATGCCCAGTAGACGGTATCGTCGCCAAGCACCAGCACTAACTTGTCGTAGGTATTGCCCTGTACCCAGAAGAGAGTCTCCTCAGAAGTCGTCAATTTCCACAAAGCATAGTGCAGCTTTATATGCTCCTCCACCAGCATTCTCTCATATGCCATGATGCGGTCCAGCTGTGAAGGGAATCACACACATTCAATTATTATCAGCCTTATTCGATAGGACATATGTACTCACCCATCGGCGCTCTTTTGGAACGATATTAGCACTTGTCGTGCGCCACTCTTTGTGGACGGACAGGTGGTAACGACGTCTGGAAATGAAGAAAGTACACATAAAAGAAGAATAACAACAATTGGAATCAAGCAACTCACTTGTCGCGCACCAAATTCATGTCCAGTATGAGAAATTCCTTCTGGGTCATTGGTGCCATTTCTTGAATGCAAGCAGAAGAACGTAATAAAAAATTGTCCTCAAAGCACATGTGCGGAGACACGTCTCCAGGCGTTATATAATAGTTTACATACCTTTTGAAGTATCTTTAGAAAATGCTATAAGGACCCTTCCGTCAGTAAGCCACAAGTAATTGGGGGTTTAGTATTAAAACTCAGTGACAACCCAAAGACTTCACCAAGGAAGTAGTCCAGGAAAATAAAGAATATGATTGTGACGTCAGACTTTGGTGGAAACTATTTCACTTTTTATACAATTTTTATATTTTATAATATATAAAATGAGTTATTAAGCAGTTTTTCTTTTAAATGTTAAACTTAATGATTAAATATAATTATGGAAACGGGACAGAATAATTGAGTACGGTACTGAGTAGCCCCGCTTTTGGCAACTTCGGATTCTTTTCTTGATTGGTTAATTTTATAAAAACACAAATTGCCTACAAATTCAAAGGCGTACGCAAAGTTGTGGTGGGGGGTATGTGGCCCCTCTCAGGAACCCGTCATACTAATTAAAAAAACGTAATGACTTTTACTCTAACTCTGCTCTACTCTGGCATTGATGATGATGAAAATTATTGAATTATTTTTATTCGAAAAAACAGAAAAAATGGGATCGGTACGATATCGGATCGGACAGACAGAGTACAGGATATATTTTTCTCCTAGGATGTATGAAACTAAGCCCAAAGAGATCAATTTTTAAGTGAATTAATTGAGGATCCTACCTCAGCTATCAATTAGTCCTAGGAACAATATACTAAACGGACCTGAATAGTTTTGAATTCTTACAGCGAGAGGACCGATATCAATTAGTCCGTGGTACAATATACTAAATTGACCTGCATAGTTTGGGTTCATATACCGAAAAAATCAATTGGTCTATGGAGCAATATGCTAAATTGACCTGAATAGTTTTGGGTTCTCAGAGCGAAAGGATCAATTTGTCCGTGGAACAATATACTAAATTGACCTGAATAGTTTGGATTCATACACAGAAAGATTCCATTAGTCCTTAGAACAATATACTAAATTGTCCCAAATATTTTTGGGTTCTTAGATCGAAAGGAGCGATATCAATTAGTCCGTGGAACAGTATACCAAATTTACCTGAACAGTTTGGGTTCATATACCGAAAGGACCCATTAGTCCGTGGAACAATATACTAAATTTACATAAATAGTTTTGGGTTCTTAGAGTTAAAGTACTGTTTTTCTTAAACTAGCTTGGGTCAAAATTTCACACCGATATATCACTAAGATCAGTAATTATGCACTACAATGAATAAAGAAAACGTTTCTGTTGTTTGCGATATTTTTATTAAAAATAAATAAATAAGAGTTTATGTATCAGAATCCAGTGATCAAACCGCTTGTGTAATTTTCATTACAATGTGAACTTATCCAACGTTTTAAATGACAAAAACAAATAAATATACAAATGACGAAGTTATTATATATAAATCCACAAAATTTCAATTGTTTAAATTCTAACACTATATACAGTAAATGCAATTTGTTGTCAAATTAATGTCAAATTAGTGTCAAATTAAACAAAATATACTAAACGAGAATGTTACAAAAGCAGCATAACAGCATTCATAAACTAAATATACGTTGTTGTCAAATTAGTGTCAAATTAATGTCAAATTAAGCCAACAATATTAGACGAGATTGTGGCAAAAGCAATATATCAGCATTCTTAAGGTAAATACACTTTTTGTCAAATTAGTGTCAAATTAAACAAAAAATACTGAACCGAGATTGTGACAAAAGCAACATTGCAACATTCATAAAGTAACTGCACTTTGTTGTCAAATTAACGTCAAATGAATCTCAAATTGATGACAAATTAAAAAAACAATATTAAAATAGATTGTGACAAAAGCAGCATAACAGCATTAATAAAGTAAATATATTTTCTTGTCAAATTAGTGAAAACTTATTATCAAATTATGTCAAATTAATCAAAAAATATTAAACGAGATTGTGGCAAAACAAACATATCAGCTTTCACAAAGTAACAGCACTTTGTTGTCAAATTAGCGTCAAATTAATGTCAAATTAAACAAAAAATATTAAACGAGATTGTGGCTAAAGTAACATATAACATCATTTATTACTAAACATGAATAAATATAACATTCAAATTATATTTAAAACATTCGACAAACATATATATCTAACTCAATTGTCATTTGCCGATAGTGACAAGTCGTTAGTGATAAGTCGTTAGTGGTAAGTCTTTAGTGATAAGTTGTTAGTGATAAGTCGTTAGTGACACGTTGTTTAAAGTGGTTAGTGAGAAGCCGTTAGTGATAAGTCCTTAGTCAGAAGTGGTGGTCTTTAGTGATGCTGTTTATCCGTCGTGTCGTACTATTTTTTACTCATAAGCAATGATTCTGTTTCGTTTATCTAAAGGACAACATTCTCGGTCAGTAAGGCCCATTCTGGAAAGCAGAATGGGACTATAAAAAAAATGTACACAGAATAGCACCAAGTCAGTAGTGAATTGAAATGAGCAGTGCAGAGACTAATACAGAAACAACATTTGAAATTGTTGTAATAATAAAACTATTTCTTATGTGAATTTCTGTTGATTTCAACATTTTTCTTATCAATAACTAAATGAAAGGGCGTATGCATTACTTAACACTATCCAGTGATCAAACTACTCGTAACATGATCAAACTATTTTCGTAACAATTCGCAACTATTGTTATTATACAAAAGATATTTAAGTCTGCAAAGGGTTGGGGGAATGAGTACTAGAAACTAAGGCCTTCGGCTCTAGGAGAAAACCCTTTAGAAAGAAGCATTTGTGAGACCATGCCAAGACCTTCGTGTGTAAGTTTGGCATGCTAGAGGACGAAACCCGACAACAATGTGAATTGGTGCAACACTCTTAGAAGATGTTATCATTAAAATTTCTAATTATTACTTTCTGCTTGAAATTTCGATTGCGATATGATGTCATGTTCTGTCATTATAATGGAGGTCGTCTTAGGTGCCCCGAAGTCGTTTTATATCAAATACCCCAAAGCCTAGACGAAGTCGCTTTATACCAACTAAGAGCTACCCTAAGGCTTAGAAGATAGTGACAAAACCTTAAATGTAACTAAACTATAATAAAAATAAATAATTTCTACATCATTTCATTAATTTATTACATTTTAATCCCCTTTTAATCAAGTCTTTCCTACGCCACTGCACACATAACTGTATTGAAAACTTAAAACAAATTATTGGTGGGAGTAGGAATAGACAAAGAAACAAAAGAGACTGCGGAACTTTAGTAAAGAATTAGTATGGTCGGTCATAACGACACTCATAATTGCACTACACTATTATGATGAAGTGACTTTAATAGTCAGTTCTACTGAAGACAGTATAACCTGTAGGGTACTGTATATGCTCTCTTTTGATAGAATGCCAGGAAAAGCCCCGTTTTATTGGAACATGGCGTCGATTATGGAGGAAGTATAAATGGAGACTGTAGAGAAGGAATTTATATTAAATGGCATTTTTAGAAACCAGTTTAAGCAGCAACGATTGCTCAATAATCAGGGTCTGAAACCAGGAACAGGTTTCATATACAAATAGTTAATGAACCCACTCGAAAAGAAGTTTTTAAACAAAAATAAAAAAGAACCGATTAAAAGATAAAAAGAATATCGAAAATATTCTCAAACAAAATAGAAGCAACCACAACACTCAGGGGACCAGAAGGACTAAAATGAAAAGCATACTCCTGCGTTGTTCTTGATAATAAACCTACTGAGAGCAACAACAACAGGCGCAATATAAGCAGGTGACCAGAGAGGGAGAGACAAACTTCGCGCAGCCACCGCACATAGTGGAGTTACTCTACCCAGAGAGAGAGAGAGAGAGAGAGAGAGAGAGAGAGAGAGGGAGAGAGAGGGAGAGAGGGAGAGATGGAGATAGAGATAGAGTTAGAGTTGGAGTTGGAGATAGAGTTAGAGATAGAGATAGAGATGGAGATGGAGATGGAGATGGAGATGGAGATGGATTTAGAGTTAGAGTTAGAGTTAGAATTAGAGTTGAAGTTGGAGTTGGAGTTAGAGTTGGAGATAAAGATAGAGATAGAAATAGAGATAGAAATAGAGATAGAGAGATATGGAGATAGAGAGAGAGAGAGAAAAAAAAAGACATGGGGAGAACGTCAGATTTGATGGCTATGCTGTCAAGGTTTATCATCAGATAAAAATAATTGATATTGATATATTCATTTTAAATTTTTATAATGAAATCGGATGGTAATATAGATGTATGAGGAGATATTGATCCCATATAAGATATCCTACATATCGTATTTTATTGATCTTATTTAAATTGTTGCGATCTGGTGAAATGTCACCTGAAAGCGGCCGTCAAAATTACAACGAATTTAAATTGGTAATGAACAAACTACTCACTCTTTATAATAAATCCTAATTAGACTGTATAAGGACTTCTTAACTTGGTGACAGGAAAAATTATGGGCATACCAGCGGTCGCCTCTCATTCACTCTGACATAATTTGACTTCTCCAACTGTCAAAAAATACATATGAGTGAATGTGATGCAAGGGAAGTGAGTGAGAAAGATTACATAACAGAAAAATATTACGCTAATATATAAAAATATACTCATTGAGCTATATAAAGTATATTCAACTTGCTCACTTTCGCCTCTTATTCACTCTCTCATAATTTGACAGTTTCCACTGAGTGTATCATGGCGTAATAAACACAGCTGATATTGACATTTAATATCAGTGCCCCAATGAGTGAATGTGATGCAAGGAAAGTGAGTGAGAAAGCATAAGAGGAATATATTTATGCTACTCAGGGAACAATTTGGGAAGCTGAAAGACATCTCAGGAATGGAACTTCCACCAATCCGTAAGATTCTCTAAAAGAGCTGACAAGACCCACAGGATGCTCTACTACAGAGTTACGAAGAGGTCTAGCTTCATCGGGTATCGGTAAGGACCAATAGGTCTTTAGCGGTAGGTGTATAGGTATGGCTTATAGCCAACCAGATTGACCTAACCTAACCTAGGGACAATTGTTACATGAGCACATGGGAAATGTTGATACTAAATTTGTTGCCCTACGCGAGAGCAGCATGGACTCAAGAGGCTAATTTGTAATTTTCAGGAATTCTACGCGTATGAAAAGTGGATCCTTAAGGCTTCAAACCTTTGATATGTATACCTCCTCGTTTTTCATAATGATTGGGAAGTGTATAAAGAGTATTAAGACATTATCTATAGATCGGTAGGATAGGAGAGCATGGACGAAAAGTGGATCCTTAAGGTTTCAAACCTTTGATATGTATATCGCTTCCTTTTCCACAATATACGGAAGTGTATAAAGAGTATTAAGAGTATGTCTAAAGATTGGTAGGATAGGAGAGTATGTTAATGGTCTCTTATATAATGATGCTGTGCAACGGAACATGGCACTAAAAAGTCTAAAAAATGAAGCATTCCCTTCTTTTGTATTGGATAAATTTCTTTCGTCCTAAGGCTCCCAGTTACAGTCATTCCAGTTGATTGACTAAGTCAGATCCCACCATTAACAGTGATCAAATCACTACAACTGTCGCCTGGTCTGTTTGGTAACAGTTCGTTCCGATCACCGTTTCATTATAAATCACTGTTAATCCCAGCATAGGCAAAATGTATACTACATACGTACAAACACACATATGGGTGGAATCAGCCACCTTCGTTTAATAGGATTTCGTCCAAAAATACGATTACAAATACACATCATTGATATCACTGTTCTTCTTCACGTAATCCTTTACGGTTTTTAGAATCGTTATAAACTGATTAGGTAAGCAGCATGGACAATACACGACTGGCAGAACAGCACTGCCCTCGATACGGTTGTGCGGTATATTCTTCTGCGCGAATGCCCAGTAGACGATCTCGTCTCCAAGCACCAGATATATCTTGTCATAGATACGCTCGTCCAGAGTGAAGAGACTCGGATCGCCCAACGTAAAACGCCACTCGCAATAGGACAAATTTATCTCGGCTGGAACTTGAGAACTCTCGTACGCCAAGATATGATCCAGCTATGAAGGAAATCACTCAGTGCTCAGCTCTACTTACGATGATCTAATAAAACTCACCCATTCGGTCTCGTGCGGAATGATGACGGCAGTTTGCACATGCCATTGGGAGGCGCTACGCAAATAGTCCCGATGTCTGGAATTTAATAGAGCAGGAGAAATGAAACTGAAAATCCGGATTTTGATATAAATCAACTCACTCATGAGGCGCAAACGTCATGGTTATTATGACGGTTTCCTTTGTCGTTTGTGGAGCCATTTCTGGAACGCAAGCAGGAGAGGTCAATGAAATAGTTATCCATATTTGCTTCTTTAAAAAATTATTTCACATACCTTAGGAAAATGTTGTCAGAACTCTGCGGTCGTCAAGTTTGGTATGAAAACCAATTGTCCAAACAAGGTCTCTACGAGAAGGTGGTCCGAATGAAATGGAAGAATAACAAAATAAATAAAGTTAATATACACTTCGGATCATAGTGAAGGGGGGCGGTGGAACAGAAGAAGATTGCGGTACAGCATAGAAGCGTTTTTGACGACTGCTCCGATTAGTTGATTTTACAAAAATCATGAAACTCTGTTGTCATACACGAAACTAAGAAGTACGCAAGGTGGGGGAATTTGGGGGTATTGTGCCCCTCAATCGGAAATCTGTATACTCGTGAAATTTTATATACTCATTTCGCACTACTATATCATTTTAGACACTAATGAAAATAGCTTATATCGCGAAATAACTATACGAGAAGGAAACATAGTGTCCAAATAGTCTAAGATTAATCGTGGCAGCTAAAGAAAGTATATGTTTGCTAAATATGAAAGATGGATTTTTGAAAAGCATTGTGTTATCATATTGTTAATTTTTTTACGTAGCTAGGGGTGGCAATGGTATAATTAATTAGCGCAAATATTGCGTCAAGATTCGCATAAGGTTCTTGTATGGAAAATCTATTTTTTGTAAGTCAAATTTGGCTCAATATACGCCCATGATTCTTGTATGGATCTAGTCATTTGTAAGTGTACGTCACCAGTAGTCATAAATGTGGTACTACTCAGGGAAATTTGACTCAATATACTCCCATGAATGTTGTGTGGATCTAGCCATTTGTAGGTGCACGTCACCAATAGTATTAGATGTGGCACTGCCCTGACAAATTTGACCCAATATATGCCCATGATTCTTGTATGGATCCAGTTATTTGTAATTATACGTCACTAGTAGTCATGGATGTGGTACTACTGAGGGAAATTTGGCTCAATATACTCCTATGATTCTTATATGGATCTAGTTATTTGTAGTTATACGTCACCAGTAGTCGTGAATGTATAATATATATATATATATATATATATATATATATATATATATATATATATGTGTGTATATATATATATATATATATATATATATATATATGATTCTTATATGGATCTAGTTATTTGTAGTTATACGTCACCAGTAGTCGTGAATGTATAATATATATATATATATATATATATATATATATATATATATATATATATATATATATATATATATATATATATGTGTGTATATATATATATATATATATATATATATATATATATATATGTGTATATATATATATATATATATATATATATATATATATATATATATATATATATAAATATTTAGTTTGATCCTGAGGAATTTCAAATCCTGTTCTTTAATGATTAATGAAAAATTATCAAAATTTATTATTTATATACTTTCATTCTTCTTCTTAATTAGGAATTTTAATTTGTGGTCCCCCTTCAAGGAATCATGCGTACGACTGTGCCAACGTAATTTCGCATATAATATTAGCAAAATATACAGTAAAACAAATAATAAGTAAAGACGGTAAAGAGGTTGACTACGTCCGTAAGGAAATTTATCGAAATACCGCCGAAGCCACACTATGGGAAAAGAAGACAAAGAAAAGACATTCAATTCCCTCCAAATTTATTTACCGTTCCGACCATTTTTTTTTGGTCACACGTATAGTGTATGTGAATTTATTGTGTTTGTATGTAAAAATATTCCATATCCCTGCAGTGAAAATTATAGGCAGTCTTCAAAATGTACTCCTAAATTTAATAGTAAAAAATCAAGTGGTTAATTGACTAGTTCAAAACTTATTTATAAGTTAACCAGTTACTGACTTTTGCGGCACTTCATTGCCGTGTATACTAAATTTTTCCTTTCTTGTCAATTTAATAAAAAAGGAAGTAAAGACAAACATTGGAATTTGAAGAAAAACAGTTATTTTTATGATTTCAACCACATTTTGTGATTCCTCAATTTAGAGATAAATCTTCAAGTAACCGCGTGTTTTAAAATATCCGCAAAGTGTCCGCAAAGAAGAGTGGAAATGTGGCACCATGAATTAACATGCTGAATTAATGTCGAGTACACATTATTATGATTTTTACATATAATTATGAGATTTACTAGTATTTTACATGTCGAGTACACATTATTATAATATGTATATATGAATTTTACATATAATCTGAGTTTTACTACTACTTTAACTAGTTGGTTTCACTGCTGGGATGTTGTCTAAAATAGCGAATATTCGGCGAAAAAAATCAGAAGAAATCAGGGCTACGTTTAAATTAAACTTTTAGGGGTCACTTCATTTGTATTTTAAAAAGAACTGCGAAACTTCTAAAAAGAAAATAAAATAATAAATCAAAAAAAATTTTATTATTTAATTTGGAATTGAAAACTCAAATGTTAACAAGTTCTTTTCATAAATTATAACTATTCTTAATGTAAAATCTGATCCAATTGCTTTCCATTTACACTTCTGTTCACTGTAAACGCACCATAGTAATCATAAGATGTAGAATAATAATTATTTGGTTTTTTGACATAATATTATACTACTAATAACTAAAATAATTAATAAAAATTCATTTATATTAAAATGGGGTCCGACTGCCCCAGTAGTACCCCAAGCGTGGTTCAATATGCAAGGCCATGAACGAATGGAAGTGCACAGGGGACAGTAAAAATATTAGAATTTGGAACAGAAGGAGACAAAAATTAAGAAATTGACGGTCAAAAGACAATTCCACGCTTTTACAGTATTCTCACATATAACAACAGTTTCAATAATCTCAGAAAAATCTTCACAATAGGTCAAAAATGCAGCTAAACGAATGAATTTAACCGCTTTATGCTTTTAATTAAACAGAGGTAGTGTTTCTTTCTTTAATAATGAAGAAAACAATTTTTTATTTTGTCAAATTAATTTTTTTACTTAAACGCAACTGGAATATTTCGACTTGTGGATTTTGTGGGTTCATTGACAATGAGAAATTATCAAAGAAATTGTATGTTTTCAGTTATTTTGAGAAGTTAAGTGAATTGAGGAATGACGAAAGTTAGAGTAAAGGGGGTGCACTGTATTTTTACACCTGCATACATCAATTTTAAAAACTCCTCTCAGTAGCAGAACTCGCACAAATCCATTCAAATCAACTGTCTATTCTTGTATGTTCTTTGCTATGGGCATGGAAGTTAAACTGTGGTGATATTGGATCCATATACATAACTTAATCCATATATTTTAATCCATATAACTTAATCCATATATGCAACTAAAATTACACTTTGTTTTTTCACATTAGTGAACATGGAGATGGACGTGGCAGTTGTAACATTACGCCTACATTGATCACTAAGTTTCATAATCCAATTATGTACCATAATGACCTATTTTTGCCTAGATCTCGAGTTTAGCATATATTTACATACATATGTACTTCTTGGTATCTCGAGATCTGTACTAACTTTTTTGGTTATTGGTCTGTAGTGGCAAAATTGTCCATTATGTTGACAAATCTTATATAGTTATATGAATATGTACATATATAGATATGAATATGTTTCAATTTTGGGCGTGGCACCAATACTAAACAAATATAGTACTTTATCAAAAAATGCAATTCTATGAATCTGATCGGGGCTGAAATGAATTTTGAATGAACTGTTGGACTGCTTGGACGTAGACATATAGTACTTTCGTCGATTTTGTACACATAGAAAACTGTTTCTATGGGAAATAATATACAATAAGTTTAAACGGTTAAGCTATTCACCAGAAGAAGGCGTGGTAGGTATAGACATACATACAAATGATCACAATCATTTTCTCAATAATTTTTATTTTGTTCGTCAGTCCGTCTGTGGCCGCATTTTTCAGACCATCAACAGATGTCTCAATGCAACATTCCATATGTATAGCCTGAACCATAGGGCTGACAAAACCAGATAGCCTAATGAACCCGAAAGGCCACGCCTACCTCCATATATATACAACTATAGGCACCTGTATATGTCTATCACTTCGGTCCAATTGGTGGTATAGTGACGTTGGCAGTTATATAGATGTTGGTCCTACTAAACACCATGCAAAATGTGGGCGTTATATATTTACTTTCACGCCCACTATTAACAAATATTCAGGACCTAAGATCTAGAAGAGATTTATGACCGAAATTTGGTGTTGATATAAGAAAGTCATTTGCCAGAAATGGTGTTGATTAGATATAGGATACGCCCACTTCCATATAAGGAACTTTCAAGACTTAAATTAAACTTAGCCTAGCTATGATCATATTGATATATGCATAAAATAATGTAGTAATGTACAATATACAATAGGTCCATACTAGTGCATGTGCAAAAAATATGGACAGAATATTATTACTGCCACACCCACAATTAACCAAAAATCTTTACTATATTCTTATACAATATTCATTAACGAAATTTCACACGAGGGTTCAGGGTACTGGCATTAAAGACAACACAAAAAATGGATGGTACATTTTGAGAGCCATGCCCTCCCTCTATTGATACATGTTTAAAACTTAGGTCGTATGCCAAATTCTTGGACCAAATTATATGTGACTAAGTATATTGACGCTACTGAGCTATACAGAAGAAAAGGGGTCAATTAAATAATGCCACGCCTCCCTTCCTTGTAATCAACTATAGGTACTCTATCAAAAATTACCTTAACTATGCTCCTAATGATGATACGTACATATATGAATACATTTCAGGAGTAATGTATCTCTGTAATGTACATATATCGCCATGCACATACATACGTACATACATATGTACATACTTATGTATGTACATATATATATACTGCACATACATATGTATGTATATGGGTAAAGAGTATCTCGACGTCGATCTCTCCCGACTGTAGTTTTTTGCAGGTTTAATATTATTTGGTTACTTCAGTTACTTGGAGGTAAACTTAAAATTAAAACGGTTATAATAATATATGATATTTTAAAAGGATGTGAATATTTTCCTTTATTTATTGTTTATTAAACTTTTCAATTGTTTCTTCTACTTACCACTTGTTTAACTTAAATTGCAATGGCGCGCAAAACCAAAACAGCAGACTTAAGGCCCCAATACAATAATGCGCGACATCGAAACGAAAGCGAGACCGAGTCTCGGCCGAGATGTCAAAGAGAATTTGTACCAAAGGATTGTATGTGGCAATATACAATAATGGGTGGTGCGATACGGCGAGACTAGGCATTTCTAAAAAATTAGAAATTCCTCGCACTCTCGTCCGAGACAATTTGTCAAAGTAATCAATTGTTTTGTAATACGCATTTGTTTATTTCTGTTTTGCCGTTATTTTATTAATTATAAATTTCAAAACATTTAGTTTTTAATAGTTTTTTACCACTTTTGCTTTTGTGTAAATATGGCTCGCACTTTGTTGATTCTATATTAGAATGCGAGACAGTGCAAAACGAGATCTCGGCCGAGACTCGGTCTCGCTCTCGTCTCGGTCTCTCGCATTATTGTATTCGTGCCTATAGGTATGGCAGGCATTTATACAGTATTTACGTATATTGGGTGCGTATATTAGCCTTGTCTGGGCACCAAGAATATAATATAATAGAGCAACAAAAACAACTAAAAAATTAACAAAGATAATTTGGACCATGGAACTGTATTGGATTAAGCTTCATCAAAACGTACACCATAATTAAGGATGGGAGGAATGAGTACTAGCGTCTCTTCGAATTGGAAAATAAAAAGATTTAAATAGACGAATTTTGCAGACTAAGTCCGGGACAGTAATGGAACTTCCAGTGTCGTATTTAACATAGTGTATCGACTAGCTATAATTCATGGCAATGTTCATGTCTTAACATCAAAATGTTGAGTGGAGACTCCATATGTTAATGTCATACCAAAAAAATTAAACATTATTAGAAACCCGGACATAAATTTGAAGTTTCTCTCGATTTTAACGTTTGTCTATTTAAAAATGGCACAAATTAAATTTAATAGAAGCGAAACAATTTATTTAATAATTACTTATCGAGAATTTCAGTATTTGTACAATTACAAACTGTTCAATTTCTGATTGCAGTTTTTTTAACTCTCGTCTAAACGAGAACGCATCTCTGTTGTTTTCTGTTCAAAGCCATGTAAAAAATGAAATGTTTTAACATAAATTGCCCACTTCATACATATTCTGACAGCCATCAGCTACTCTGACAAGAACATGAACATTGCCATCAATTATAGCTAGTCGAGACACTATGTTAAAAGTTTAGATCTAAGTATGGCTTGGTGTCTCGACATACAAATATCATGGAGCTTGTGGTGTGAACCAGCCTTAAAGCGGTATTGTATTTTTGGCTTGCATTCAAAAGGAAATAGAAAAAATGAGAAAAGACCCGTTAGTTTTACAAATTTTTGAGTTGCAATGTTTGTGTCGGATTTGGGAAATTTACTTTAAAACAAAGTTTCTGCTTCAAAGTAGTCTATTTAAGTACAAATAAATATTAATTACTTTAATATATGTAAGTATTTAATATATGTAAGTAATTAAAAGTTTCCTTCTGTTCTGAAGTTAACTCCACTTTCACAAGTACTTTTCGTGTTGCATATCAGAATCTGTTATGGCAGTGCATCTACAAACCGGATGACGTCAGCTACAAGTTTGAACATGTCGAAGTGCGTGCCCATGCAATTGTGCAGACCCATTGCCATCGGTTAAGTAGGGAGCGAAGGGGTGCTGCTGGGTAATTTGCGACTCTGTGAAATGTGCTGATTGGAAGTTTACAGGCGCCGGCGGATACAGTGCAACATTGTGTGGTTGTCAGCAGTCAACAGGTATGATTAAGCATATATCCCCTACTCAAACATAAGCGGGTTATTAGCATCATATGAAGTGGACTATCAGTGTGATATTCTCCTATGTCAGTATAGTATACTATGCTGCAGCCGCGTGTAGCAAATGGAGTTAAGGAGTAACTATGTACATAGTACGACCTTTCTTTGAAATTTACGTTCGTATGTATAAATATGTATTAACCTGTTGATGTGCTATGCTAAAACTTTTGGTTATTTCTACACATGGATTTTCCTGTCAAACCACCACCAGCTACTGCAGCCATCAAATCCAATCATTTTGCAGCACAGGATGACAACATACCGCCCAGTTCGTGCCTTGTGGACTGCCCAGTACGTCAAGCAGATTGTAATGAACGAAGTCAAGTAACGACGCTAGGAACACTACCATTGTGAGTACTTTATATTCAAACTTTTATCTAAATTGATTCAAAGAGTAATTTCAATCTGGCAAAGTTTGCCAAAATATTTAGTTAGCGAGGTGGCACGCTGTGATTTTTATGTAAAACTGCTATATGGACAGTTTTGGAGGCATACTTGGGTGTTTTGTATATGCTGCAGGTTTATTGGTCGTGAACACTTTCCTTCCCAGTGGTAGTTCATGGCTGTGTAAGCACGTCACAACTTTTGGGGCTTTGAGAAAAGTCCGTGGTTTTTTGTTAGCATTTGACTAACAGAAAACCACGTCTATGGAAGGATGATCTATGATTCTTCTATTGATATTCTTGGCTTTGGCAATTAACATTCAGTTAGCGAGATTGCACGCGGCGATTTCTATGTTAAACTGCCCTATGGACAGTATTGGAGGTATCCTTGGACGTTTTGTACATACTGCAGGTTTATTGGTCGTGAACACTTTCGCTCCTGGTCGTATTTGATGTCTATGAAAGCATGTCACTTTTGGGTCTGTTATTAATCTAAACAATAATTTGGCTTATGCTTTTAAGGATGCAATGGTGTTTTTTGGAAGGATTGCATTGAGAAAAGTCCATGGTTTTTGTTACCATGTAACTAACTGGTTTTTACGGAAGGGTAATCTGTGTTTCTTTTATCGATTTTCTTGGCTTTGGCAATTAATATTCTGTTAGTGAGATTCCACGCTGCGATTTCTATGTTAAATTGCTAATATGGAAAGTATTGGAGGGATCCTTGGGCGTTTTGTATATGTTGCAGGTTTATTAGTCATGAACACATTCCGTCCAAATCGTATTTGATGACATGCTACAACTTTTGGGACTATTATTAATTTACACCAAGCTTTGTCAGATATTTCTATGGATACAAAGCTATTTAAGTATTTTTGGAAGGACTGCATCATTCGATTTGAGAAAAGTACGTGGTTTTGTGTTTTTAGTTAGCATGTAACCAAAGGGATTCTACGGAAGGGTAATCTGTTATTCTTTTAAACTAAAATTTACCTTAACAATATACAAAAATATCGTATATTATTTTGTACCTCTTTCTAACGCCTCTAAAATTGAAACAGATTCCTACATTTTTAATATTTGTATATACTTTCTAGTATAATTCCCCCGAAAAGTCATCTACACGAATGTCTCTACCCACTTTGACGATTTTTTTACTCTATTTGCCTAAAAGGGATGGCTTTGCCAGTTCTTTGTGTGTCTGTTTATTTGCTTGTGCCAATTGTGGAGCATTTGGCAGCACTTTCAGAGTAATTGCTCCACAAAATACGAATGCACGGAGGCATTATCGCGCTTTAGAAATAATATTTACCTCACTTCTCTGGAGTGCTTTCTTTTTGCTTTGATTGTAACGAAGAAGCACCACTCACAAAATGTTGATGATTGCTCTCAATGTTCTGCTTACTGCGTCTTTTAGTAAAATAAATACACAGGATTTGTTGAAAATTCCGATTTTAATTTAAGTTTTTTTTTGTGTGAAATTTAACACGCTTATTTTGTCATTACTTTAATATATTTTTTGATATAGTTAAGTAAAAGGAGTACAGTGCCGGACCAAAGTATTCACACAGTGGCAAACTTGTTGCTTCTATATTTTCTTAATGAAAGCCGATAGCCCGATGCGGTATTAAACAAAATTATTTATTCATTTTTTATTTATACAAATATGAAGAAAAATTAATAGGAAGTTTGCTACAAAAAAAATTATATAACTAAATGTGTAGTTCAAAGTGTGATTCTGGGTGGACAAAAGTATTCACACAGTTACAAAGATTTGTATAAAAAAATGAAATTTTCAATGGTTTAATATTTGGTGGAGTATCCTTTCTTCTCCTTGACTTCTGACAATATTCTGGGCGTGAAATTGACCAATTCTGGGCATTGAATTGACCAATTCTGGGCATTGAATGAACCAATTTTTTCGTTACATCAGCTCCAATAGTTTGCCATTCTTCCAACTAAAATTCTTTAAGTTGAACCTTACTTGTGATATGGCGCTTACCTACTCGTCTGCCCAACTATTCCTAAAGATGCTCAATGGGATTGATGTCTTGCGATTACGGGGGAGTTGTAAGAATGTGAGGAACATAAAGAATACACATTCGGACGTCATTGGCAATGTTCCCTCTAATTTTTTCGTTGACTTCGCGGTAAAAAATTATATGGGAGCACACATTTTCAAAACGTGGGTGTCCTGTGCTTGCTTGGATTTTTGTCATTTTTAGAGGATGGTATAAAATATAAGATGGTATGGTATTATAAGATGGTATAAAAAAAATTGGTGAACAACCCCATTGTGCGACCGCACATCCTCGCAGCTTTGAGGGTACTTTGGTCACAGGTAGTTTGCTTGGGGTTGTTGTCTTGTTGAAAATATTGTTACGAAATTGCCCTCTTGACAATTTAACTCTCTGTACTCGGATTCGTACCACTTAAATTAAAATAACTAACTTTATTTAATTATTGCAATTTACACATTTAATATTTGGCTTAAAGTTTACTTTATTACAATTTGTACTTTATTTCACAATTCATTACTTTACAAAATCACAATTAGATACAAATACTGTTGCTTCAATTTGAATGCACGATGTACACACTGTTACGATCTCTGTTCGAATGTCCTCGACTTTGCACAGTCTTGTGCGTTTTATAGCTTCGAATTGTTGAGGTAGAAACTTCTACAATACTCTAGAAGTTTCTAGATCTTTCTAGAATTTTATATACACCTCAAAGGAAGCTTTCATTCTTTTACACCACCGACAGGGTGTTCTTAAGTATACTTTTATTCGAATAGTTCGTGTCTTGACTTACACACAGGGTGGTGCACTCATTCTCAAACTCCAGATGGGATCCTAAAAGTACGCAATCACGTTTCAGTGTGCTATCACGTTTCAATATAAACTTATCCCAAGGCCTAGGTTCTCGACGCTTTGGAGTAGTTTTTCCTTTAGGATATTGAGATATACCGCTATATTCATTGTACCGTCGATGAAAAATAGGATTTAGATTTGTCAAGCAAAAATCGCGGTTGTTGTTTCCTTCTTGGGAAATATTTACTTGAATCAAATAATCGGTTAAGTTCAAACCCAAAGTTAACTATTCCAGCCATGTACAATTTTTACATATTGGGGCGAATGTTGTTATATTTTTTCCACGCATCTATTTGAAATTTTTACATATTACAAAATCTTTTCAGGATATTTCCGCAGTTTATCCATCTTATTCGTGGTATTAAAACGCAAATCTACATGTTGACAATGGATTATTTACGGAAATTTGAACTGTCTGTGTTGAATGCATTGGCGTGGAAGGGAATTTCAATTGCTTTTAGAAATGCACGTAATCAATTCTCATAGAACTTCATAGAATTCACTACCCATACACGGGCATTAGAAAAACGTCGTGCCTATAAAGCATACATTTTGGTGCAAGTCTTTCCGTGGTAATTAAATTGGGGAATCTGCCAAATTCTTCCTTTCTATAGAATACACGCATATATTATTTTAAATAATAGCAAGAAAGCACTCTGCTGTATTATTCCTTCAATACGTTATCACAATTGGTATTTGTGTTGACATTCGTAAACGCCTAAAAGTATGCAGACGCAGTGATAGATTTAAATACAGAAATTCAATTATATGCTTAACATACTCATGCGATTGCCAACAAATATACATACATGCAGCAGTACACACACACACACACACACACATGCATATCCATGCACACACACACATACACATGCATATACCCATATCGCCTTGGTAAATTCAATATAAATATACCACTAAACATTGTTGTGATTGCGAAGCCACATTTCAATCGGCCTGTAATGTACGTACCGGGGAGTTTTCCCCCATTTCCGGCATTTTTATATTTACCAGTCACGTACACTCTGGCAAAAATGACTTACAAAAAAAATCTTAACAAAATGCCTGCATATGCCAACTTGGCCATTAGGAAAAAGTGTCGCTATAAATATTATTGAGACATTTACCCTCCTCGTCTGCTCTGGCTGCTTGTAATGCCAATTGTCAATTGCCAGCGTACGTACCAGTGTGGTAGGAGTATGGCGGGCGTCGCGAATTGCAGCAGTGCCTGCGATTTCCTGCCACAACAGACACCATAAAATATGCTGATATGTAAATTTTTGGGGATTTTTAGATTTTTACTTAAGCATTTTCGTTTTTCGCTGATTTTCTCTCCTTTAGGCAAGGTCCTTCCTTGCTTGGTCTTATAATTTTGGAATGAAATTAACATCAATAAAATATGCCCTGGCATGGTGCTGATGTCGTCATGCTAGGAACTGTGGTGCACAAATGTGCACTGGAAGTAGTACCCGACAAGTGGTATTTTTATGGCATACGAGCTTTTCGTATATTGGATTATCGAAATCGCAAATAGAAGTTATTCCCCCTGAAAATCATTATATAGAGAATATTCCAGTAGAGACTAATAACTATTGTAATTGCAAGCTATGTAATCCAAGCTGATGATGGAGGTAGGGAGCAAAAACCTTAAGAAATTGGTTGGCCAAATCTATACATCCTTGTTTAAGTAGGCAGCATGGGCGTTAAAAATATATATAAATATAAGGAGTATTTTTCTAATATACTGAAACATAAATGATTGCATAGTTTTAGGATCCCATTTAAAATTTGAGAATAAGTGCACCCCCAGCTATGTATTTAAGCCAAGACACAATCCATAACAGTCTTGAACCTTTTCAAAACTTCCTTTGAGGTGTAGATAATGTTCTATAATGTTCTCCAAAATTCCTTTGAGGTGTAGATAATGTTCTAGAATGTTCTTGAAAATTCCTTCGAGGTGTAGATAATGTTCTAGAAGGCTCTACTTCAACCATTCGAAAGGTATATAAGCCACCACACAATGAAAGTCGAGACACAGTTGAAAAGCAACCGTAACAGTGTGTACATCGGACATTTTAATCGAAACAGCAAAATTTGTTATTGTGATTGAGAGTAAATAAAGTGATCAATGAATTATTAAATAAAGTGCAAATTGTAATAATGTAAAATTTAAGCCTAATATTAAATGTGAAAATAATAATAATTAAATTAAAGTTAATTATTTTAATTTAACCAGCGATAGTTTGATTACTACACAATGCAGTGGTACGAATCCGAGTATTGAAAGTTACAATAAATTTTCAGGAGGGCAATTTTGTAACAATACTATCAAACTGGATATACGCGAAACCATCCCAACTCATTAAAAATATCGACTTTACTCTGCTTTGTTGTTGTAATCCAGTACATATTTCATCAGAAGTGACATTTAGCCAGTCGAGGGTGGCGAGTCGGAAGTTAATTTTAATACTTTATAATTTAATACATATTTGTGAAGCTTTGAGCAGGCAGAAGTATTGATCCGGTTCATGTTCTTCATGAACGAATAACTCTGCAGGAATGCTGTGTGAAGAGTGTGGTTTCATCAGTGATCGAATAAATCGCTTTGCCAAAAATTCGCCTTAAGATCCCATAAAGAAGCAACCTAGCTCTACATCTTCTAGTTTTAGTTCGTATAAGTTATCCTTCATGCTTACAACTGCAATTGGATGTTATCTTTCTACAAAGAGTTGAAATGACAACCATTTTAAAACAACTGTTTTTGAACTGACGATATATTGGAACACGACTGATATCGATACAGTCTATCTTTAGCGAGTCCCGGGGCGGCATGATGGAGTAGTCGCATCGTCTTAACCGCAATCTTATAGCTTTGCTCCTTTTTAAAATTTTATTAAGAAGCATCTTCAATCATGATGTCCTTTTGGTATGCTAAATATGTTATTGCTGGAGCTTCTACTAAATGACGGGAAAATTTTTACTGTAAGATTTTCACTTCTTGAGTTTTTCATAGTAAATGGGAGGTATTCATGATCAATATATAATAACATATTTTATAGAAATAGTTGGGTATATTTTATTTCTTGTTGAGGATGACGGTAATGAAAGACTATACTAAGAGCCAGTAGAAGGACTATACTAAGAGTCAGTAGAAATACTATACTAAGAGTCAGTAGAAAGACTATACTAAGAGTCAGTAGAAATACTATAGTAAGAGTCAGGAAAAAATATTTGGGCAGTGCCGAAGAGTATTTGGTAAGACTTGGGGTCTGAAACCAGCGAGTATATTTTGGCTGTACACAGCATTGGTTAGGCCATTAATTTTGTAAGCTGCTGTGGTCTGGTGGCGCAAAACTGGGGTTAAGTCCAAATGTTGGGGGTTAAACAGACTACAGAGAAATGTATGTTTGAGCATTACGTGGACGCTCTGAATGCTTTGTTGATCTTATGATTCAACAGGAGGCGATGAAAACGATTTGGCGGTTTGGCTTCCCGACAAGAGAGCAATGGAGAGATCCAGAACTACTTGTGGGGGTTCCGACGAAAATTTTTTCCTTGATGGCTCCAAAACTGAAAAAGGAAATGGGGCTGGCTGGCATTTTAATGAATATGTCAGATGCTTTTCGGCTATGGGAAGTATGGCAACGGTATTCCAATCGGAAGTGTTTCCTACACTGAAGGTAGCGGAATGGCTAATTGAGAAGAAATGGCGCGGTAAGGTGATTAGAGTCTGTAGTGACAGTCAGGCTGCACTGAAGGCCTTAGAAAACGCGCTAACCACTTCAAAAATTGTCCAAGAATGTAAGTCAAGACTTAACTCCATCGCAAGGTGGAATTTGCTTGAACTTAGTTGGGTTCCGGGACACTGTGGAGTTCAGCGGAACGAATTATCTGACGAATTGGCAAACTGTGGATCTGCGGCTACTCTACTGGGACCAGAGCCATTATCGGTATAAGCTTAGCACGGGGTATGGATTGGATCAGGAGCCATGTGAATAACATTCACAAAGACCGATGGTGCAGTTTAGTTGCCTGCAAAACAACCAAGTGCTTCCTAGAAAGCCCAAACGGGAGAGTTGCAAATTTTCTTCTGACTTTACGAAGGAAAGATCTTCGATCATTGGTTGGGGTAATCACAGGGCGTACTCCATGGGGTCATTATATGGCGACCATAGGCGCAGAGCATTTTCTTTAGGCTTGTCCTGCCTTTGCCAGAATGAGGAGGCGCATATTAGGGTCAGATGTTTTGGGAATGGAGAATGTACATTCCTTATCCCTGAACAGACTTCTGAGGTCCATAAAAGAGTCAAAGAAGTTTGAAAATGTGTAACTTCCTTTCCAAAATCTTCTATATAAAAAAACCTTCCCTAAATATTTTTCCCAGGCTTAGTACAATGGGCATCAATGCCTGATTGCTTGGGGGCCTCCTTCTTCGGCGGCTCTCCGGCCTACCCCACTTATATCTATCTATCTATCTAAGAGTCAGTAGTGCCTTTTACATTATTTAAAACTGAATTATCACACAAAGTCTTTTGAATCACTTTGACTCTATCCAGTGATTCGAACTATCAGCACAAACTAATTTGCTTAGCAGCATATCCATATGAATGTAATGAATGATATCTAGTAGCTTAATATGTGGATTTTTTTCCAGGATTAAGTGGACAGTTGGGTAACAGGTATAACAAGGTTTGACGGTCGACGGTCGTGTTAGTTGTGTATGAGCTGAAGCTGTGATTTGAGATATCAAAATAAATCGTAAAATTTTCTTTATTTATCTTTAAATTATCAAACAAAGTCTTCTGAATCACTTCACATAATCCAGTGATTCGCAGAATTAGCACAAACAAATTTTCTTGGCAGCATATCCTTATAAATGCCATTCTGATTTCTAGTAGCTTGATTCCTAGAATGTTTTGCAAGGCTTAAATGAACTATTCTGGAATCACCGTTGCCCATCGATTTGCCATTTCTTTTAGATTTCAAGTCACTATTTATTTATAACTTAACAGCATATACAAAGGGCTTGATTGATATGCGTCCAGCTAAACAAATTTCCTCCATCAATTCGTGTATTCAGATTTAAATCGCAGGAAGCATGAAACGCGCCATTAATGCCACGCCATGCTGCATAAATTTTCCATTACGGTACATTTTCCTTTTAACTTGACGGTGTGCGTCTTTATGCCTTTAGCAGTTTCGCTTTCCCACCCGAATTTGGCAATATTTATGATTAATAATTTATTATGCAGCAGCAACGCAGAGCACAATATCGGAAACACCATTGAGCGTCTGGCGTATCCCACCACACACTCGCACACACCATTTACATGCACTTAATTTCATTTGAGCAGAACGCAGAAAAACAATAACCAAGATTCAGTCAAAAAGGACAGGATATAAAAGGAGGAAGTCAAGAGAAGCAGATGGAACACATGGATAGCAACTCTTTGCAGGATTTCTTCTTAATGTAAGAATATATTTCATAAGCATTTACAAAGTATTCGCAAATGTGCCAGAAATGGTTGAATGGCTGCTGAAGTCGATGTTATACACGGAACATTAATGGCACTTGGTGTTGAAAATGGAGCGTTACCAAATCGTGAGCAGATATTGGCTGCCAGCAAATTGGGTATCATCAATTCGTTGTCGATCAGCAAAAATTTCCAGGAGGTTTATATCCAGTATTGACCTTTATTAGCCTTCAACAAGTTATTTATGTTGAAGAATCATTCTTAAAGTAAGTGAGATCGGGATATATAAGGATTAGTCTGCTTTTTTATTATCGACTAATATTTCCAGAGACCTTGGTGCAGTGTTTAATGACATTTCTCTTAACAATTGACTTCCAGGAGTTGCATGGATGAGTAGGAGTCCTTCGCGCCGCCTAGCTTAAAGTGACTACGAAACCCTTTAAGGATACCATTATTTGCACTGGTAGCCAGTCCGCGATACAAAAGCTACTAAGTGCACATCCTCACTTAAAAACTGCCGTATATTGTAGAACATCTCTAAACGAGAATTAGGAACAATATGATATCCACCTGTGCTGTGTCCCTGGGCACAGAAATATTGAAGATAATTGTGCAGATGAACTGACCAGAGGAGGCAGCGGACTACATAACATAAGCACAGCACAACAGGCAAGGATACCATTAGCCACTGCTACTAATAACAGAATATCTGAAGAAGGTTAATGCTTGGTGGCTACGAGAGCCGACTTGGCACACTGCAAGGTAATTCTGGCCTAAAATCGCTCCAAACAGGTCTGTGGAACTGATATTACAAATACTAAACAAACCGTTTACCGGAATAATAGTAGGCATCGTAACCGGACACTGCATTATTGGAACATATGCATACAGACTTAGATTCCCTCATAACAATTTCGGTAGAAACAGCGAAAATGAGGAGGAAGAAGAAAGTGTGGACCACCTTTTATGCAAATGTCCAGCGCTGACAAAGTGACGCCTCCACTACATAGGAAAGTACTTCTCTAGCCACCTTGCGGGGCCTGGAGGAGACTTCAATACGAAATATACATACTTCTAATTATCAGAGCCAGTAAATGTTTTGCTGACGGAAGCAGTTGAAAAAGGACAGATTTCCTCATGGCAGTACAATGGGACTCAGGTCTACATTATGTTTTTATAATTAGTCACTTTAACTAACTAACTAACTAACTAGGAGTCCATTGAAACCCTGATCTGCACGTGTCTAGTGCTGTTCAAAAGGAAAAACAATTTCCTGCGCAACCGCTTCCTGGACTCTGAGGGCCATTTCGAAGAGAAAAATAGGCTCCATTAATGGCTTTATCAAAAGCTCCAAATGACTTGACATTTGAAAAGGAATGGGACTTGCATCTCACAAAGGGCCGATCCAAGTCTAAGTCTACTGTTTAGCAGCCGCTTAACCTACCTTTCTACCATAATTGAATTTCAGATTATAATTCTATATCTCGATTTTCTTTTATATTAGTTTAAGGTCGGCAACGTTCATATACATTTTTATGTTTGAACTGTTTCTTAAGGATTTCCTAGAGCTAGCTTCGAATTGAAGGTCGGTACCTTTTATATATATTTCCATATTTGAACTGTTTCTCTTATTGAACTGCTTCTTAACGATATTCTAGAAGTAGCATCAAGTTTAAGGTCGTTATTGTTTATATATATATTTTTTTTACATTTGCACTGTTTCTCTTATTGACCTGCCTCTTAACGATATTCTAGAAGTAGCATCGAGTTTAAGGTCGTTACTGTTTATATATATATTTATATTTGAACTGTTTCCCTTATTGAACTGCTTCTTAACGATCTTCTAGAACTAGCATTGAGTTTAAGGTCGTTACTGTTTATATATATTTTTAAATTTTGAACTGGTTTTCTTATTGAACTGTTTCTTAACGATCTTCTAGAGATATCTTCGAGTTTAAGGTCGTTACTGTTTATATATATTTTTATATTTGAACTGTTTCTCTTATTGAACTGTTTCTTAACGATCTTCTAGAGCTAGCTTCGAGTCTATAGTCCGTACCATCATTAATTATCAACCTCTCAAGCCCAGTGCTTTGAGGTGTTATGGTATATGAAACGAAGTAAGCGGAATACTTAAATAGAAATGATACAAAAAAACTTAAAATCTAATTGAAAATTTAGCGCTGCATGTCCTTCCTATTTAGTGGGATGTGACCTTGATTTAGTAATAGTTGTCTCGCTAATCCATTTTGATGCTTTTCCAGCTTAGCTAAGTAGCTTTTAGAATTTTGAGATCTCTTCAGTTATACTCGTGATGTGTAAATATCTGTGAATGTTTGAGTATTTCATGTACCAAGGGGCGGTAGTAATCATCCGCATTATTTTTGCCAGTGCTCTTTGGAGTTTATCCACATTTGTCAGTGATGCGCTACCCCAGAGTTGGATGCCATATATTAATTATTGCCTTATCGAGCAGATCCTTATAGTCCAGTTTGAGCTTGCTGTGCGGATTTACTTTGCGTTACAGTTCCAGTTCATTTATTTGAGTTTAATTTGGGTGACTTTGGCGCTTATGTGTTTCGTCCATGTAAGTCTGCGATCGAGGTGCATTCCAAGGTAGTTTTTTCAGAAGTCTGTGGCATAGGCTTGGATTGGAATTTCACATGGGTAGAAGAACATCTGCATAGAGTGAATGTGGTGTGTATACATTTGGTCTTATTGACTTTTATTCTTCAGTGCGAAGCCATTCTTGGAGGGTGTTTACTTGTGCATGTTTTTAAAGAAGCCTTGATGCCATTTTTGGTTCTGAGTGGGAACATAGTGAGTCTGTGCCATCGGTAAAAGTTGAGGTGATAATATTGTCATTAGTTGGTTTGTCAGCCGTGAGTAGTGTACAGAGCAAAGGGCCCAGTACACTACCTTGGGGTACACCAGCCTTGATTGAGTATTCAGTGGAAATGAAATCTTTTGTCGAGTTGAGAGATAGCTTTCCAGAAGCGTCTAAATATTGAGAAGTAGGATGTTTTTGAGTTTCGACAGAATCCATGCAGGCCACTCTTTGTCAAACGCTTCCGTGATGTCGAGGATTACTGCCTGACGTTACGGCTACGTATTAAATTGAGAAGTAGGATGTTTTTGAGTTTCGACAGAATCCCTACATGCCATGCCTGCCACACTTTGTCCAACGCCTGCGTGATGTCAAGTAATACTGCCTCACGGTATTGTTTTTTCTCGTAAGCATTTTGAATGGTGCTTACAATACGGTGACCTTGTAAGACAGTACAGTGTTTTTCGTGGAAGCCAATATGATGATCTGGCATAACATTTTCTTCCCAATTGCATTAGTATCAATTTCTCGAAAGAATAAAGAAAATAGATAGTGATCTAACGGGCCTGTAAGAACAGACATTTGTAGGATCTTTACCAGGTTTGGGGGTCATCGTCATTTGCGAAATCTTCCATGACTGAGGAAAATATCCAGTGCGAATTATCGTATTATATATATGCAGGAGATGCATTTTAGCTGTTGTTGGGAATTCTTTTATCATCAGACCTGTAATCAAATCGTGTTTGGTTGCAATGGCGTAGGCACCTCATCCAATTAGCGCAGGTGCGCCGTTTTAGTACCGCTCTTTTGGTTTATTGGATTTGGAGTATTGCTGTGTGCCGGCCCTTATAGCCAGTTGGAGAGATTTATGAACGCGAGAATTTCCCCTATTTTGCATCTCTTCAATGTTCAATCAAATCGTATTCTGGAGATTTTTTGGCATGGAGATCTTTGATAATGTTTGTCAGCTGTAAGAGTCTAATAAAAGAGTCCAAAGACTTGCGGCACTGTGTGTGAAGGAGGCCTTCAGGACAACACCAACGGCTGCTCTTATCACCTTTCTCAATTTACTGCCTCGACCTCTTTTCTTCTTCTCTTTCTTCTTTCTCTTCCGGTAAATCTGCGGGAATGTTGATGGCCACTAAACAATTTTCTCTTCGGTCCTTCGGTCATAGTTCTGTAGGTCGAAGTCTCACGGCCAACATTGACTATGTGATTCCTGTTCTTAGCCTGCGGAAACAAATAAAAACAACGATTGAAAAGAAGGGATGGCATAGAGGCATGAATGCTCAATGCAAAACCTTCAACTTAGTCATGGACGGCTCGAAGATGGAAGACGGGGTTGGAGCAGGTGTCTATTGCCCCGAACTAGATATCTAACAGCCGTTCAGACTACCAAACTATTGCAGCATTTTTCAAGCGAAAGTTTTTGCCGCATGGAAAGCCGCAGAGCTCGCCTGCATAGCAGAAACTACGAACTCCACAATAAACTTCTACATACATAGAGAGCCAGGCTGCGATCAAAGCTGTAACTTCATGCTGTGCATCTTCCAGAAATGTTCTGCAAAGCAAGGCAGCAATGGATAGACTGGCCACTAATCGGAAGCTACACATCTACTGGGTGCCAGGGCGTAAGAACATAGAAGGAAATGAGAGTGTGGACGCCATTGCAAAAAGCGGAATCTTACTACCAAACGAGCAAGTAAGTAACGTACTAATGCCTCTAAGAATGATCAACAGCCGTATTGAAGATGACATGATGAGAAAGGTGAAAGAACGGTGTAAAGAACGGCGGAGGATCGCAAAGCTCATGTGCAAACCGTACGGCACTCAAACCAAATCGATACTGGCACTTCCGAGAAAGGGTTGGAGAACGGTAGTAGGAGTACTCACAGGTCACTGTCTAACGGCGGTACACACTAAAAGGATGGGACTCACAAACAAGAATGAATGCATGAAATGTGGGTAGCAAGGCACAAGAGAAACTCTGGTGCATCTACTATGCCTATGCCCCGCAATATCTAAAACGTGCTTATCACATCTGGGAGCCCCCTGACTTGAAGGACTAGAAGAGGTCGCACAACTAGGGATAGTTTCTCTCTTAAGATTTGCTGAAAGCGTCTCTCTGCTCAACGGTTTATACTATAGCTCTTAAATGGATATCCATCTGGCACCGCAAAGGAGCTTGCAGGTCTATGTGGGGCCTTCACGGTCGGCCAGAATAACCTAACCTAACCTAAGAGTCCAACAAGCTGTTTATCGTGTATCTGTGGTATATTTATTTGTCAGAGCTTAAGTTGTCAGTTAATTAGAGGTTAGTTAGTTGTCCTTCAGAATTGAAAATAATGCCGTTAATAGGGAGCATCAAATATGTTTTAATCCTTTTTAAATCAGCTTGAAAAATTCCGCTCCACATTCGCTGCAAAAATCTCATCTCTGTGTGATTATAAATTTGGAAATGAAAAGAACAAAAGCATTAGGATTGGAAAATAGTTAGGATTGGAATTATGAAAAATAGTGGCGGAATAATGTAAACTCAGCGGGATGTGTTTCAATGGATCAAATGAAAATAAATCCGAATTGCTGAACGAAATGAAATACCAACGAAACGAAAGTGAAACAAAATTGCTAAAAAATAAATTACAAAAAAACAAGCAATACAAAATGAAAACACATCAAAGAATTTTTTTAATTAAATTGCAACGAAAATGAAAGGACCAACTGAGCAGAGTGGAGGAATGCAGCTTTAGTAATACGAGTAAAATGAAAACACAATTGAGAATGAAAGCGCTGCAAATAAATGGCAAACTTAAATACGAACACGAAATAAAATCAAAATAAAACATTTTTTAATTAAAAAAAAATATAATTTTAACAAATTTTCACCCACTTCGCAGCGATTCATTCACACGAGAATCCATCCACACAGCATCAATCCTCTCAGAACAGTAGGTAAATATTTGTAACTCAGTAGGTAAATATTGAAAACGCTGCAAGATTGATGGAGTGTTCTTTGACTACTTTCTACTATGATTTTGTGGCACTTTGGCATATTTAATATGAATCAATTCGGAAGTTGCGGAAGGAATCGCAAGGGCAGCGAAGCGTTTGTAATGGACACAGAAAAGCAAAAAGATATGAAGAAAATAAAAACCGAGATGATGATGATGATGGTGGTGTTCTAGCTGCTGCGATTTAATGCCCAAGGAAGCATAAAAAACAAAAGGATAACAATAAGTTAGAGTGTTTTATGCGTAGAGCTTTCTCTCAGCATTAATACTCACACGCATGAAGGACTTTAGTGCACAGGCAGAAACATATACACTGTTTTTGTTTGGTTTTGGTTTTTTTGGCCATAAAGTGTGCGGGTGGAAATAAAGTAGAAGGAAAAAATGGTCATATAGTAGACGAAAAAGAGCACATAAATAAAGCAACATAAACATTGCATCATAAAAGTTTAACAACGAACTTGCACAGCGAAATCACACTCAGCAGCACAATTCGGCCTGAAACGATGAGACAATTCTACAAGCAAATGTATCTGGCTACATAAGAGCATACAGTGACGGCGAAAAGTGTGCGTCAAGCGCTGGGAATTTGCTGGTGAAAACAGAGTGCTCAAGATTTTAATACTTTTAAGAGCTGAGGTCTTTAATTAATTTGGATATTATTAGTTTTTTTAAGCTGTGAGTGACAAATAATTTATTTTTTAAAAAAGTGTGTTCAAATGTTTCCATATTTGAGTTTTCTCCGGAAACCTTCTTCAGGGTAATGTTTGGATCTGTCACTTTGTCATAAAATAAAAAAGGTTGCTATCATTGTAGTTGACCCAACTATCATATTGACACATAAATGATTGCATACTTTTAGGATACCTCTATTATGTGCAGTTCACAGCGAGAGAGGTGTATATAAGCCAAGACACAATCTATTCGAAAAAAGCTTACTCCAGAACCCTCTTGAAACTTCCTTCGAGGTGTAGATATTATCTACTAGATAATGTTCTAGGACATTCTCCAAAATCCCTTCGGGGTGTAGATAATGTTCTAGAATGTTCTCCAAAATTCCTTCGAGGTGTAGATAATGTTCTAGATTGTTAAAAAATTGTCCTCTCGTCAAATTATACTAACTTTCAATACTTAGAAATGGGATTGTGTATCTGTAATAAACAATGGTTTGAAAAACTGCGATTGGAGCTGCTCAAGAAGGAGCTTGAGCGCTTAAACATTCAAACACAAGGGCTTAAAGCAAAGCTGCAGGTGCTGTTAAGAAGCGCTTTGGAGGAGCAGGGTATAGACGTCGATGAGTATGAATTCCAATTTTAAAAGCAACCGTAACAGTGTGTACATCGGCCATTTTAATCGAAACAGCAACATTTGTAATTGTGATTGAGAAGTAATAAAGTGATTAATGAATTATTAATTAAAGTGCTTTAAGTACTCCTTTAAGTCTAGTATTAAGTGTGTAAATATAAATAATTAAATAAAGTTAATTATTTTAATTTAACCTGCTACTACACAATCCAGTGGTACGAATCCGAGTATTGAGAGTTGAAGTAAATTGTTAGGAGGGCAATTTCTTAACAGAATAAATTGTTGAGGGGGCAATTTCGTAACAATATGAATAAGTTACTTCAGGTCTCATCTGTATATTCTGTGGATAAAGTTATGAAACCTCACTGCGCCTGATCACAAAGTGTGGATCTTTGGTACTCAAAAGGCACAGGTGTTTTGGAGAATATATCTTAGATATGAGCAAGATCCCTCAACTTGATTCCTCCAAAATACATGAATTCCTGTCGGAAATAAACCTGACAGAAGATCTATAGATGAGACTATCCTACTCTTTAATATATCTAATCTAATCAAGAAAATTAGTTAAATTATAGTATAAATTATTTTTGAAAACATAAATTTGTCCATTTAGCTTAAGATGCTGGATTAATTACGTTAATTAGAGTATAATTATTGAAGATCGGTTGAAATACTCCTATTAAATTAATTATGAATTGCGCAAGCATCTTCGAAATATCCTTGTATGTAGTTGGGTTTACGGGGGTTCAATTTTGTATGACTTTTTTTCGGCCTTTTCTACAAGGTGTTCTCCTAGTGCTCTCCTGGTTTGCTATCATATACAAACGATTTAATATTTCCCCAGAAAATTGTGGAAGCATCTGCCAAATATCCTTATATGATTTTGTATGTAGTTGGGTTAACGGGAGTTCAATTTTGCATGACTTTTTTCGGCCTTTTCTATAAGATGTCCTCCTAGTTCTCTCCAATTATTCCTGGTTTGCTGACATATACAAACAATTTAATAATATTAATCCAGAAAAAGATAGTTGTTGCAGAAGTTGAGATTGTTTTGATTGTTGTTGCTCCCATCCCTAATAATGCATGGGGCCCTTCACTGGTTAAAACTATGCCCAACTTATTTGTACCAGATTTGCATCACTGTTTCGTCTATTTCCATAATAAGCATTTTAGTGTTTTATACTTCCCGGAAGATTCAATGAGTGTTTCTTTCATATTTTCTTCGTTATTTTTTGATAGAGGTCAATATTTATTTCCGACGTTGAGGATATTGTGATTGTTGTTGAAAATTCTTGGTGTTAAACAATGTTGAAAACTATTCCTGGGACACTTTATTAAAAAATGTGTGTAGTATATCAATGCTACTGTATATTCTCTTTAGACTAAATTGGTTGAACATATCGCCTCATTAGCGAGACCGTCCTTAGAATATGATAGTGTAGTTTTGCTGTCTTCGCCACAGCTGTCATTTTGATGATATTAAGTAAGTTCGAAAGCAGTTGTGATGGTTCAGTTTGGGCTTTTTTTTATTTCTATATTCTCTCTCATACGAGGACACTCATATTTGTTCCCCCACCATTTCAAAAACGGTAGCACAGTTCTTAGTACATTGAAAATAAGAATATATGCGAATGGAGTATTGTTAGAGAAGATGTCGAACAGTTGCTCTTATTCAAATAAGACCACACAGAGTCGTCGTCTTTTGAAGGTGGTTGGCCTGCCTTACTTACGATATACCATACTGCGATATATACGAGTATAGCTATATCAACACAATAAATGACCGGTGTGGGTCACAAGTTGTGTCACGTTCCCTCAATCTTCTTCCCTTGCCTTTATATCAAATAATCGTACAATTGAGTCTTTTGTTCGAACCTTTTCAGGACAATAAAACGCGAGTAACGACAATGTCCGAAAACTGTGTTGAGTTAGTGTAACAAGGCACGCACGCAGTCAGACCACTTGAAATCTGAGTAAAACAATAAAAAATGGCATGAAAGCAACAAAGTACAATGAAAATTTATTAGTCATATACACAACAAAAACAACACATACACGCACATGCATCCTTACACATCCTTAGCTATTCTATTTGGCAAGATTTTTTTCTATTTCTTCTTTTCGTAGCAATATTTGCCTCAATTTTATTTCGGATTCTCCCTCAGAGCGCAAAAAAGCAAATTTCCTTGTAATCGTAAACGTAATCGAAGTCTTACGACTTGACTTTCTGTTATTGTCTACTACAGTTGGTCGCTGTGCTGCGTGAGCGGTAGTTGCACACACACACGCACCCACACATGCACGCATACATCCTTTTGTTTAAGGATACAATTCGATGTGCTCACTCTTGGTGGGGATGATTGTCATCATTATTATTTTCATTGGTCTTGAATGGCTGCTTATACGTAGTAATTTTGTTGGTAATAGCATAATCCGCTCTGTACATATATGGGGGTGTGTACTCGTCCTTTAAGCAGGTCTTTCTTTAAACTTTTTACTTCAGAGTACACCAACATAATATTTAGTTCAACTTTGTAACATGGTAAATCAAACGCCCAATTCATGTGCCCCCACCTACTTACAACACAAATGAACGTTATTTTTCACACGCACACTGAAGACGCTTTCTAGGTTTACCGATTTCTTGTGGAATTTATAAAATTGTTTTTTGTTACCACAAACAGAAAATTTGCATTCATATCTGTGGAGCTCCATTGGCATGTGCGCTATTAGCCTCGTGCTCCTTGAGTGTGTGTGTGAGGATGTGAGTGCATGAAATATATATTCCCCAGACCATCCTATGAGGAATTATTTCAGCGAGAGTTCATTTCAGAGTTCATTACATACTTTAATATTAAATACTTTTATTATTTTCTACTCAAATGTCCTTAGAAGGCAGCTCTTTCCTTTCTTGCTTAGTAAGTTAAGCAAACAGCAGAATGCTCACAGTTATTTTGCTGGTTACTTTACTTGGAGGAGCAATTTTTATATCTTATTTACTATATTTGCTTACATTTTCAGGCAGGAGTTATTGGCAATAGTACTTCTCTTATCTAAAGTTTCTTTTGGAAGAAAGTATAACGTCAGTGTACGGTTGCGAAACCTGTAACCTTCCAACCTCTGACCTCCAAACGCTTCATCAATGGTTGTCTCCGTAAAATATTGAGAATTTTCTGACACCAATGCGCCTGACACCAATACGCCTGGAAATCCTGAAAACGAAATGGGGCTGGCTCGGGCACGTGTTAAGAAGAGACCAAACCGACATCACCCGCAGCGCAATCGACTGGAACCCTCAAGGCAGCCGCCGCAGAGCCAGGCCATCACTGAACTGGAGGAGCAATCTGAAAGCTGACGTATTCAAAACCACCAAAACCTGGAGCGAAATCAAGAGATTGGCGCATGACGGAGGGAAATGGAGAAATCTTGTTGCGGCCCTTTGCTCCCCCGCGGAGCCATAGGACCATTTATATATATAACGTCAGTTTCCCGACAAGGGAACAATGGAGAGATCCACAGTTACTCCTACGGGGCCTGGCGAAAACTTTCTTCACTGATGGAACCACAACTGAAAAAGGAACTGGGGCTGGCTGGCATCTGCATTAAAATGTTAGATCCCTCTCGGCTATGGAAGTATGGTAAGGGTATTCCAATTGGAAGTGTTTGCTATACTGTACGTAGCGGTCTAGGTAATTGAGAAGAAATGGCGCGGGAAATAGATTAAGATTCTTTAGTGAATGTCAGGCTGCACTGGAGACCTTGGAGGATGGATTAACCACTTCAAAAATTGTCCAATAATGTATCTTAAGACTTAACTCCATTGTAAGATGGAATTTACGTGAACTTATTTGGGTTCCGAGACACTGTGGTATTCGGGGGAATGAACTATGTAATAAATTGGCAAACTGTGGATTTGCGGGTACTCCAATGAGACCAGAGCCAATTATCGGTGTTATGAGTTTATCAGGGGCTATCAGTTGGAGTGCCAGTTGAATAATATTCACAAGGACCTGTGATGCAATTCAGTTGGCTGTAAAACAATCAATTACGTCCAAGAGAGCTCGAACAAGAGAGTTAGTTGCAGATTTCATTCTAACATTACGAAGGAAAGATCTTCGATCATGGGTGCGGCTAATCAAGGGCTCTACATGGAGCCACCATATGCCGACCATACCCATCATTAAGAGTCCGGCCTGAGCTTCTTGGCGGCTGGGGGAGTACACACCACAGAACAATTTCTCTGCGTTGAATGAATGAATGAATGAAATAAAGGGGGAAAATGTACCTCGACCAATTTGATCTATTGTACTCCTCCTGCATGTACCTATTCAAGGTCTTCTATTAGTCCAACAGTTCTAAGGAAGCTTATTACTGTGTTGGGGTTCATTGCTCAAATGTCTCTGCCCTTGCGTGAGTAATATATTATATTTCTTCCTACTGTGAGCTAAGGCATCGCAAGTCCATTAGAAGGTGCTCTGGTATTTCTTCTGCCTCAGTGTTTACTGGTGAGAGCCCCAGTTTCATGAGGTGGCTTCTTACACGACTGTGAAATGACCTCCGTTAGTCCTGCTTTTGCCAGAATGAAGAGTCGCATATTAAGCTCAGATGTATTGGGAATGGACATTGTACATGACTTCTGAGATACATAAAAGAGTCAAAGAAGTTTGAGAAAGTGTAGCTTCCCTTCTTCTCCACAATCGTCTAACTGAATGAACCATTTTTTATGACCTTGCGGAATAATTTTCCTACTGGGTCCTGTCAGATAACATCGTCTGACGAATTTTGAGGAACAGGTATGCAAGCCTTGCTCCTGCACAAATTCCGCCACACATATTCTGCGGGAATTTGTTTGATAACACAAGAGGTAGGAATGAGAAGAATCGATTTTGGCAATTCGGGAACTCTTCGCAAATAAACGCACACACACACACATTTACAAAGGCTCACATGTGCACCCTCTGACAACGCAGTATTGCATAGTTTTAGGTGCTGAACAGCACGTTTGGTTGTAGGGGGTTTTTGCTCGCTTTATAAGCTGTCAATTTGGAATATTGCGTTGAATTGATGAGTTGTGTATATCTACGCGTGGGAAGGGGGGCCCACAAAAGAAGCTTCTTCGACGATTTTCACTCCTCTGGAACAAAGCAAAGCGTTGAATTTTCAATTCGTTGTGTTGCATTACAAATGCGAACAGCAAATGGAATAAATATTTTATTACACATTCTCGACTGTTTGCAATTTTCATAAACAATCGAAAATGTGATTGCGAGGTAATCATTTTAAACTGTGAATACGGGTGGGAAAATACCATTTAAATCTTGAGGGAAAAATATGGTATTGCCACCCTCTTGGGAACACAAAAGATAAGGATATAATAGGAAATGTATGATATATGATCGGATAAGACTTCGATGTGGTGGATTTCAGGATCTGCACAATTATTGTATTAAATTTTAGGATTCTCATTGTATAAATTTACGACTTCTTAGGGTAACGAGCAGTTTCAGTGGAAGATAGTCAAGAATGCCGTGGAAGCTTCTATTCGCGAAATCTTTATACATACTTTCTGAAACCGTTGCTGGGGACTACCGGATTTGAAACCCGTTTGACGAATTTTTTTTCCGTCGATTTATTAAGATTTTGGACTCTTGATTCAGAAGCATTCTGGCCACAATGATAACGAGTTCTTTGTACTACATCTACGAGAGCTATTTCTGCAATCCTCAACTGGTTGCTAAGCACACTTCTGGTCAAACAATGGGTCAGGTGATCAACAGCCTGACTCAGTGCTATATCGCAGTGGATGAAGCCAGTCCTGGCTCGAGCAGACTTCGGCTATGACAGCCCGACTCGCAACTTGAACCAAAGGTTTACCACCCATATCCTTCAATTCAGAAGAATGGTTCGAAGACAAGATGGCAACTAAGCATTCAACTGATATATACACAGATCCCTAGCAGAGGTTTACTACCCATATCCTTCAATTGAGAGGAATGGTTCGAAGACAAGGTGGCAACTAAGCATTCAACTGATATATACAAAGATCCCTAGCAGAGGGGAATGGTTCGAATACAAGGTGGCAACTAAGCAGTCAACTGATATAGATACCTAGCAGAGAAGAATGGGTTGAAGACAAGTTGGCAGCTAAGCGGGCAACTGATATATACACATATGGCTCCAAGCTAGAGAACAAAGTTGATTGTGTTTTCTCCAACAAATTGGGACTGAATCTATCCTTCCCTCTACCTGACCATTGTAGTGTCTTTCAGGCAGAAGTGATGGCTATATATCAAGCATCAAGTTGATTGCAAAAGTGTAGGTTCACATTTACTCCGATAGCCAGTCAGCAATCAAGTCCCTTGCTGGTTTGTTCTATACATCAAAACTTGTCCTTGACTGCTGCTCTTCCCTCAACAGAGTGCTGAGGAATTTACAGGTCCACCTCTACTGGATGCTTGGACATATGAGTATTTTAGGCAAATGTGAGTCCGACGAATTGCTTAGATTGGGAACTTCACTTATTGAAATATTCCTCTTCTTCACCGTTTGTGTACCCTTAGCATACGTGATATGGGCTAAAAAACACTAACACAAGGAAGCAAAACGACCCTGTGTTGGGGAGGGCAACTGTGGTGTTGCCAGATACACTTGGACTACCATGGACAAGCGGCGAACTTGTCAGCTATTCAACCTCAGCAGCAACTCAGTCTCTGGGCTCACGGGACACTGATTGATTGGTAGACATGCTGAAAGACTAGGGTTGTCATTCAATGACTTCTGTCGCGGCTGCGGATCTGAAGAAGAAGAAGAAGAAGAAGAGTTCACTCCTAATCTAACGTGTCAGTGCCCCTCGCCAGCTAGGAGAAGATATACATTTCTTGGCTCTTCTCAATTCTCTGTTTAATTAACATCCACAGGTATCAGTTAAGGTTCATAGAGGATTCACAACAATGGTTCCCCACGCTGTAGAAGGGGGGCGTCGTGTCGATTCCTTATGGTATCAAAATTAGCCTTTAAGTACTTAATTGAGCTTTCCCGAAGATGGCTACCACTCTAACCTAACCTAAGCTTGGACTCTAGTTAGTTTATTATATCTTCTGTAGAAATGTTCTTCTTTAAAGTACGCCATAGTTTGTTGTTACATCTTAAAGCTTCTCTAAATCATCTTATGTTGTATTGTATGTTTATAGGATTGAAAAAGCTTTTCTAATCCACTTTGCCTTTGTATGAGTTCTATTTCTGTAGATCCTTCAACGAATAATTTCCCCAATTTTGTTATCCTATTGACTTGTATTTTGTCTGACTCTGTCAGCACCATTTCAATTAGTTGCAAACCCATTTATAAACGCATCATTCATCATTAATCAGCATCTTTGCAGTGCCATTGAAATTGAATTAATTTCAAATGGGAAAATCCTTTAACAAATGAATACAAGTTCTGCTTCAGTCCATCAATTATTCAATCATCTTTGCTTAAAAGGACTCTCACCATCAAAAGACCCTTTCGGTGACTCTTCTTTCACCAATACAATTTATATCAATTTAAATAAATGGTCACGCCAACGGTACGTCTCCATCTGTATAAGAACATAAAAAAACAAACTGATTTACACACTTTCGAGCACAAGCTGAAAAACTTCGGCCACCTTAAAGCCGCTATCAAAGTCGATGAGAAAAGAAAATTGCCAACACGGGGATGATAGCGTTGACAGTTGTAAACCCTAAATCACAAGAAATTTGGTATGATATTAGTTAAGATGCTGTCAAGCAGACTACCGAGCCAGTGGTTAAGAAATACCACAATCTTTACTTGCGACTTCTGTCGCCACCACAGACGGCAGACAGGAAGGCCACCAGGCAGGCAGGCAGGCAGGCAGGCTGTTTGTTGCCTTCTTCCCTGCGGTTGGGGACGCTTCTTCCCTACTCAAGTAAGTTTACAACACGTGATCGGTCAGTTAACGTCATTGAAGCCCAGCAAGTCACACACTGTCCAACAGATAAGAAAACACATTTGTCTTGTATTTTGTAGCGTTGGCAAGGAAAAGTGCAAATGTGTACTCGTGAGTTGTCGGTCTTACCGAAAATTAAGCATCCTACACACAATCGCATTATTCTTCATTACGCGTGTCCAGCTTGCTTTGCTCTTAAGTGACACTACCCACAATGAAGGATTTTGTTAAGCTCATTTATACCTGAATGTCCGTGGATGTCAAGCAGGTCAGAGGTGTAAGGATATGAAACCAAAGAGTGTTGTGTGGAGTACAAAATATGGAAGCGTGTATCTATGTGGGTTGAGTAATTATGTACCTAAATTAATGGCGGGAACGGGAACTGATGATTCAATTTGACAGTATGTCTGACTGTGTCCCTCTTTTTGTAGAAAGATATAATTAGGCAGTGCTTTCTAGTCATGTGAGGATATTTTATACCAATCGCTGTGAGCAATTGATAAAGGGTAGCATTCGGATTCATTATCCTGTCCCTTTAGAAAGTGCCTTCTAGTTATGTGTCCTTATTTTATACCAATTTATAAAGGGAATAACACTTTCATAATCTTGTCCCTTTAGGCAGTGCCTTCTAGTCATGTGTCCATATTTTATACCAATTTCTATGAGCAATTTATAAAGGGTAGAACTCGGATTCATTATCCTGTCCCTTTAGAAAGTGCCTTCTAGTTGTGTGTGCTTATTTTATACCAATTTATAAAGGGAAGAACACTGTTTCATAATCTTGTCCCTTTAGGCAGTGCTTTCTATGTTCATATTTTATACCAATCTATGTATATAATTTATAAAGGGAGAACACTGTTTCATATTCTGGTCCCTTCAGGCAGTACCTTCTAGTCATCTGTCTATATTTTAAACCAATCGCTGTGTGCAATGGAAGCACTCTTACATTATCCTGTCCCTTTAGAAAGTTCCTTCTTGTCGTCTGTCCTTATTTTATACAAATTTATAAAGGGGAGAACACTGTTTCATATTCTTGTCTCTGTCTTCCAGAATGGATGTGAAATGACACTCTATTTTCTGTTTAGTGACACTATTCTCGATGCAGGCTCTTGCATAACTCTTTTAGACATAAGTCCTTCTCCACCAACACACAAGCTCAATGGCAGCTGCACATCCTTCAAGAAGAATATTTTAAAACTAAAAACTCTGTCTTTGTTGAAACTTCGTTGGTGTCCCCACTTGTTTGCCTTAGAGCTGCATCCGCCCTGCTTCACATCTGTGGTTTCCTTTGTAAATGCATTGTAAGCTGTTAATGGAGCTGCGCCTGTCCGTCCGGTTGTGTAGTGATCTAGTTGGACAGTGCCCATTCGGCAAACACGGCGCATTAACCACGCAAATAAATCATTCTTGGTCGGCGAAAGCGCGCCACTTTTTCCCCAAGAGTTTTTCTGCACTTACGTAATTTACACTAAATCCTATTTGTACAGTTAAATGCTGCTTCCTCCACTTAACCCAGCTTTCTGTTAGTAGTCCCCCTTTGTTTTCGTTGTTTCCCCTCTTTTCAGCTGTGCTGCTTATCTGCTAAATAACGTTGGCATCTTATATGGCCGGTCATATTTTATTGGGCTGATAAGCATGCGGTTTGCCTCTATTACGGGCACCAACTGAGTTGGGTCGGTTTGGGTCGCAGCACACAAAAAAGGGTAGTTTCCACATATCCTGGCGTTAGTTTGGTATTTTAGGGTCTCTTTTTTTCCTTCCATATGCTCGTGCCACAATGTAAGAGCCGTATGAAAAGTTTTTAGTTCCGTTCCAAATAGTTACTGCAACATTTTTGTGCTCTTGTGAAAAGTTAATGGGGTGTTTTTAGATAGCAACGTCTGGGGAGAAATCTGGGTCATATTTCACTACTATTTTATAGTGCAGTTATCGGTTAACTCTGTTAAGAACATATTTAAATTAATACCACGTTAGCTGAGTTTCTAGATTGTTTCAAGTGAAAGGTTATTGACTGCCCCCCCATCAATCATCCATAAATAGATTTGTTTGTGTAGAGGAAGCATTTTCGGATTTGCGTATGCTGCAAAAATGTTTCAAGTTTTATCGGAAACATTAGCAAAGGAGTGCTACAAAGCATTCAAAGAATGCACTGAAGTGAAGTGTTTGAAGAATTTGCCCCCTTTCGTTCTAACCTTCAACATCTTGGGAACAAAGGATACCTAACGCGATAGAAAGGGGCATATAAAGTCGTCATTCAAGCTTATAATGGTGGCTCAAGATTTGAACATATTGCTCAAATCCATTCGCACCATTTTAGTTGATGTTTAAGGCTGTGGCAGGATCCTTTTCGGAGGGAGTTGCAATTTCTTCAGAGAGAGCTGCTCAAGTTGGTTGTTGGATATTTGAATGATACCACTCATGAAACCAATACCACTCATGAAACTAATACCACTCATGAAACCAATAACACTCATGAAACCAATACCACTCACGAAACCAATAACACTCATGAAACCAATCATTATTTTAGCAACATAACCTGTTTGAACGACATAATTTGTGCCCTACATTCAGTAAACCCATTACAGTCGCGTAACGTATGTTGCTTCTATAATGTTGACATACAAACCAACCATGAAGCTTCGGAATAGCGCTCCGGCAAAGAACGAAACATCAAAATAGCTTCAAAACTAAAGCTATATTGTCTGTTATCGTTGATTATGATGCGGAGGTCCTCTTGGAATGCATTCCAGAGTGGCAAATAGTCAACAAAAATTGTTATGTGGGTATTTAAGAGAGAATGTTGTTTGACCAGAAAAGCCCGGTTTGGTGGAAGAAAAAATTTTGAACTTTGCCACTCAAGAAGCCGCAGTCCTCCACAACTATATTTGTATGTATACGAATATTTAACTTTATTTTAGTCTCATAAACTAAGCATTTGCTTCCCAGATTATGGCCCCGTCAGGCTTTTTCCTGTTCCTAGTAATCGGAAGAACTTTAGCTATCGAAAACATTGGGGAGGTCATGCTAAACAGCAAAGAAAACTGGGGCGGGATCATGTAGCAAAATATGTGGAAACGTGCTCCAGCGGAACAAGCGGGACCTGAATGCAGGTATAACTTTGACATTCCAATAAGGCCGAAGTGAGAATCTCCACCTGAAAGGAAATATGTACGGGATTCCATGATGGAGAGACGTTCTCAGTGCGGGAGCAATCCTAACTTTTAATACTGAACGAGGTTTCAGACAAGGCGACCCGTTATCCTACGATCTCTTCAACTTCATCATGGATCTCTTCAACTTCATCATCCATGATGATATCGATATTATAGGTCGGACCAAGAGAGATGTTACTGCTGGTTTTACTAATATTGATGAGGAATCAGCCAAAGTGGGCTTGACAGTAAGGGCAAAACGAAGTATATGCTGTCTGCAAGCAGGGGAGCGCAGCATCTGGGCTATCATGTTTTAACGGTCAACTACAACTTTGAAGTAGACAAGGAATTGACATATCTTGGGACCGCCTTTAACACCAATAATGATGTCAGCCTGAAGATACATCGGAGAATCACAATTGCTAATAGGTGCTACTATGGGCTCATTAAGCAATTGCGTTGCAGAGCCCTCTCTCGATCGACGAAGCTGACACTCTACAATACGCTCATTCTACCTGTGCTAATTTATGGCGCTGAGGCATGGGTGGTATCGCAAACAGATGCAGTTCCTCTTGGGGTGTTCGAGAGAAAGTTCTTCTCAAAATCTTTGGTCCTGCTCGAGTTGGCGAGGACTACCGCATTCGAATGAACCGCGAGCTGTATGAGCTCTACGCCGACATGGACATAGTTCAGCGTTTAAACATTCAGCGACTCCGCTGGCTGGGTCATGTCCATCATATGGATGAAGAAGCTCGGGCGAAAAAGGTATTCGAAGCGACAGCCGTAGGTCGACGACGAAGAGGGAGTCCGTTCCTCCCGTGGATAGACCAAGCTGAGGAAGCACTGACCACGCTTGGTGTGACTAATTGGAGAAGGCGCGCGTGAAGCAGAGGCGCCTGGTAAGAGGTACTCAAATCGGCCGTAACCCGACCACGGGTTGTAATGGCCACCTAAGAAGCAGAAGAAGAATCCTCACATACCAAATCTGTGATAAAAGTTTTGATGATAGTTATTAAGCATTCCCAGTAGAGTGACCTCCGTTAAATTAAGCCAAGTGGGCCCCCATTCCAATATTATTAGTATTAATTATCAGTCCAACAGAACCAATCAACTTCTTCGACTTGATCGATCGCATATCTCTGTCGACAACTGTGTCGGTCTTGACCGGTCACTTCATACTGGGAAAGCACGCAGAAAGACTGGGCCTAGTCTCAAACGATTTCTGCCGAGGCTGTGGTTCCGAGGAGGAGGACGAGGCGGTTCTCCACCTCTTATGTCACTGCCTATCCTTGAGCAGAAGAAGAAAACGCACTTTTGGTGCCCCATTTCTTACAGGTTTGACAGAGCTGTGATCCTTTAATATTAGGGACATAGCAAGGTTCATCAAACTATCAGGATGGCTTCCTGCGACATAATGGGGGAGTCGTGTCTTTTCCGGCGCTGTCCTGTTCTGACTTCCACCATCTTTAAGTAAGCGACTTTTTAAACGGTTGTTGAACGACGCCGTGGTATCACAATGGGCCATTAGGTGTGCATTTGGCAAACTAGGCTGCCACTCCTACCTACCTAATTATCCGTCGAACCTATTTGTATTACTTGACACAGTCCAGTGATCGAACTGCTGGCATAAACATTTATCGTAACAATGTTTATTAAGCTCTCGGCTGGTTCAAGTCGTGCTATTGAGCTACCTAGTACTTGAAAAGAACCCAGGTGCTTTTAACTTTTGAGCATCAGCGCCCCACAAATCCCACTTATGTGATCTGTTGATTCAGCATCCTCCCCATAGATTCTACACATGGGAGCTTGCTACAATTTCTAGCTTGATCAAGTGTTCTTTGAGCCTACAGTGTCCAGTAAGCAGCCCGGTTAAAATCCCTTTTCAATTCTTAGATAGTCTAATGCAAGATTCATATATTATGACTTAGGTAGCTATGTTGAGCGGCTGCTAAAATCACACTTTTGCCTGCATTGGCCCTACTGACTTATGTTCAATTAAGGCAAGTCAACACCCATTCCAATATATTTCTCTTAGCACCTTCGAAAGAGAATATTTTCATTATAAATCCACTTATCGCACATTTGGAATGTGAATTATTGTATTCTTCTCTCCTTATGCTCACCTCTTTGAGTTTTATGACGGTCTCTTCTCTTGATCATGAATTCCCCTGTTCAATTTAGTTTCAGTAATAATCAGAGAATACATAAATTTCGAGCATGCCAACGTGCGCTGCTCAGCTATCTTTGTCAATTTGTTTCCATTAGTTTTAATGTGCATCGCCACTTTACTTTATAACCGCCCATAAAAGTGCATTTTCATCTTTTATCTCTCGGCAGATATGTATGCGAGCGTGAGTGTTAATGTTGTTTTCCTCTTTTGCTGCTCTTCCTGTTTAATTTCCCGAATAACTGCAAGGAGCAATTAAAAGTGTCCAAAAAATTATTATAGCTTTTGGGCGTACCGCACGTTCTGCTGGTGCTGAGGAGCGCTTGGCGGCGCATTTCGTGTGGTAATAAACCTAAAACGAAGCCATTCCATTATGGGTGGTTGCGCTTGTGCGCTGTACCTGTGAGTACAAATTTTATGTGGATCTCTCCAGACTCCCCCTCCGCCCCCTGCAACAGAAATTTGGTCAATAAAAAATGTTTATGGCGTTGTATCTGCAGAATAAATCTAGAATTGGTGACAACAGCACTTGCTGCGTGTATACGAGAGTTAGAGCCGCAGTTATTTGCAGCTGAATAAATATTCGCCACTCTCTCTCACTCTCTGTGTCTTCCTGTCTATCTCCCTCTGTTTGTCTCCCTCACCTTGCATCGTTAATTGCATTTTGTACGAGTATGAGATTGATTACAATGGATAATAAACCATGTTGGAGCTTGAGTGTGGGACATTAAACAGATATTTAAATTACCGAACACAAGGAAGTGTATGAACATCGTTGAAACGTGTCACGTAATTGCGCTAATAAAAATGTTGGATCTAAGCAAATCCAATTTTAATAAGCTCAGCAGTGACCGTATTAAAGAAGAAACAGATTGCTATGGAAACAAGTTTCCTAGCGGGTATTCGGGTAAACAAGTTAAATTGAGTTCCACGGAGCAAATATCGGTATGCAAGATTTTACCCAATACTCTGTGAACACACCCAAACCAACTGAAGGAAACGGTGAAAGTATCACCGGAGCCAATATCTCCCACCAATGACTAAATACGAGTATGTAAGGATTTACCCAAGACTGTGAACACACCCAATCTAACTGAAAGTAACACTGGGAACAATGTCTCCGCCAATCAGTAAACACGAGTATATAAGCTTTTACTCAAGATTGTGAGCACACCCAATCTAATTGAAGGCAACGCTAGATACACCAATGAGTAAATTCGAGTATGTAAGGTTCTAAACCCGACTGTGAACACACCCAATCCCACTGAAGGGAACGCTGGAGGCAATATCTGGTTAAATGGCTTCTTAAACAAGCAAAACTGTGCACATGTGGAGTGGAGAAACATGTTCATGAAACATGTTTATATCCACAAAAATTAACAGTGTGTGGTGTGGTTCATAGTCCTGTGTAATGAGGTGTAGTCAAGCTTTTATTATATAGTCAGTGGCAAATACCTCGAACCTGATTTTAGCCAAAGCGAGGCACACGCTCAAAAAGCCTTCTCAACTTCCTCTCTCTAACCTTCTGAATTTCCTCTCTATAACCCTGGGAAAGTGCACTCTCTGCCATGTCTATCATTTCCATATGCTTAACTTACATAAAGTGACCCGTCATTAGTCCTACCAGAAGTCTGCAGTCTCTCCTACCAAGTGACAGATCAAACCTGGACGCTCTATCGAAAATAACACGTAGCAGAACCTTTGCCCATTGGCTGCCTCTTATGGCGCCCATTCGGAATTCTGTGCCTAGGCAACCCAATCACTCATAGTTGCTCTAATTGCATTAAAAGGTACAGGAAGAACAGGTTCCGGGCCTGTAAAACTGGCCTCAGATCCTTTATTTGCAAGATTATCCGCGATTTCATTCTCCATAACGCCCATGCGTCCTAGAACCCATGCTAGCATCCGATTATTATATTCTCCAACTTAATTTAATCTGGATTTGCACAACACCACTGAAGTGAAAAGGAGGATTGGAAGTCAAAAGGAGGATTGGAAGTCATAACGAGAATTGGTAGTGAAAAAGAGGATTGGAAGTGAAAAGGAGGCTAAGCAACGCCTTCATTACAGCCTGACTGATTGTCACTGTAGACACAAATACTGCTGCCACAACATCTGCTTTCCACCACATAGGTCATCACCTTTAGGCTCGCATGTGTCCTAACGGGACACTGGACTCTAGGCACTCACGGGTGTAACCTGGGGATTGCCTCTAGCGACTTCTGCAGGAGTTGCATGAACGAGGAGCAGGAAGAGTGCACACCTGTTATGCACGTGTCCAGCGCTGTCCAGAAGGAGGCGTACTTTCCTAGGCGACTACTTTCTGGACTCTTCGGGAGATATCTCAAATAAAACTGCTTCATTAAAAGCTCCAAATGGCTGGACCTTTGAAAGGGATGGGACCTGATGTCTCATGCGGTATCACAAAGGGTCAATGTTGGTCTAAGTGCGCCCGTCGGGCGGCCGCCTTACCTGTCTACCTACCTAGGCGGGCATAAACTTCCGTCTCAGGGACAGAACTATAACGACCAAGGACACAGTGAAGCTGACCACCGTTGTGTTCACAAAATCCACACCACCCGACCCAACATCTGTTTTGGAGCCATCAGTGGAAATACGACAGTGCTGTTTATCGGACTCTGTAGAAGGATCATAATATAGTGGATTCAATATATCTGTCACTTATATTTCTATATCTCTTATTTATATGCCGTGATGTCACAATCATCATCGATGTGGATGGCGTGGATCGAACCTTCTAATCGATATTGCTGCCATATTCCAGAGCAGAAACAACAATTTGTGCAATTGTTGGTTCATTGCAAACTCATCAATTTGAGCCTAAATTGTCTATGAGGATAACTCCCATGGAAGCATGCAATTATTTATTTATACACCTTTAGAAGCTTCAACAGCGCTTTAAATCACGCCTGATACTCGAAGGTAAATAATTTGCATTAAGTAAATAGACACGGATAAAACACGCACAGGCGGCTGGCAAGAGGGCAGGAATGCAGAGCATAACAAAGCCCTCGTGGCTTAAGCCACAACACAACAATCAACTCCTCTGAGAAGTCAGAAAGGAGCAAAGAACCAAGTCGCCACGGCAAAAAGCCAAAAGAACACCCATAAAAGCATAACTTTTACTTAACAAGGAGGATTATTTATGAGTAAATAGCACATAATCCTTCAATGCGTACACCAGAGAAAACCCCGAGAGCGTTAATTATTTAGTAGGCATGCAGATTTGCTACGTTGCCACGCTCACCTGCGGCCCGGGGACCGTACACAGACCTACATATAAACATGTTGCTATACGCATTGTTTTATGCCCACATTTTTACTATTGCCGCCTCCATAAAACAAGGTTTGATTGAGGCTGCTTGCGACTCTTTTCGCCCAGAGAGCACAACAAACAAAAACAACAAAACTGTGGAGGAGGCCTGGTTCACATCGTTGCTTGGATGCCTTGTGGCCGCCTAGAGTGAGTGTATTTGTTCAGGAATTTATGACATCATTATTGGCGCTTTTGTTGTTGTCGTATTTTATATTCAGAATTATGTACGGGGAGCTGGCCAGAAAATTGTGGCAAAATGTAATAAAATGCATTAATCTAGTGAAAATGTCCTGCTGAGTTAGCAGTTAGTTGCGTTGTCCGCAAACCGCTCTTAATTTGTTCATCAGTTTGTTTCTCAGCTATTTCATTTATTTCATTTGTGGTGTTTTTGTGCGTCCCCGAAGTCTTTGATTTATTACGCAACCATTTTGCTGTGTTTTGCTGCCCCACTTCTTCTCCTCATTCCCTTCCTTTCCTTTATTTACTTTTTTATATTAAATTTGCTATTTTATTAGTTTATTTCAACTGCTTTGTTGTTGTTCCTTTTTTCCCTATTAACTGCATTTGAAGTTGATACCGTTTTAGTTGACATTAATTGATTGTATGTTGCTTGGGGAATGTGTCCATGTGGCATTTTAATTAAGAAATTTCTGGCAATGGAATTGAAAGTGGGGGACATTCTCGTACTCGTGCGCCCACAAATAATTTATTACACTGACTGACATTCAAGCAACGTTTTTGCAGTCGACTTTGATAAACGTTGAAGATTCAGATTGCAGCAGTTCTGCGAGGCCAGCAAAATCCTTGAGGATCTGATCCAGAAAAACTGCTTGAATCTAAGAACAATTTCAATATCTGAAGACGTGAAATGAATGTTCTGCCGTTTTGTGGAATTTCTTCCCGCCATAGAATTTCAACAAATTACAAACAAAAAATGATACGAACATCATGCATTTTTAACAACAGAATTAATATGATCCTCTCCAAGAATGTCCTGTCCTTTTGTGGAATATACTCCCGCCATTCCATCAAAAATTTCCAAAAGAAAACGGCACGAAACATCATTAATTTGTAATGGCAGAATTAAGATTCAAGATCTTCTCCAAGAAGTTCTGATTAAGCGATTTGTTACTGACTCCTCAGTAATGTCAGTAATAACGCCTTCCAACCAGAAGAAGATGGTGTCGAAGATAAGCAAACTGTGAATTGGCTTTCTGATGCGTAATATGCCACAATATGTCCGAATATGCTGGATTGTTGGGGGGAAGACTTTCTAAATTTTTGTTGCTATATAGAGGTAGCACTCTCTTGGCTAAAGAAGAAGGAAATATCTGGACATGATATTTGCATCCCTGGATTCGGCTATTATCACCTCAAAAGCCGTCAAGAGCTGCCGCAAATCTTTAGACGAGATATGTAAGCAGACATGTCTGCATCTGTGCTGCGATCCTGGCCACAGGGATATTCCAGGGAATTGTAAAGCTGATGAACTTGCCCGTGAGGTTACTACCATACCGATTGAACCAGATAGGTCGAATGTTTGCCACATGTAAGCTCTTAGTAAATACAATATCCTTAGGCCCAGCGGGCAGGCGCTGGTCTGAATTTTCAGGATGTAAAATAGCTAGACAAACCTGGCCAGAGATAAATGTCAAACGCTCTAAGGACCTAGTGTCTCCAAATATATATAGTATAGTATAGCTCCGTGATTACTGTCCTAACGGTACACTGGACTCTGGGCTCTCACGGGTGTAGGCTGGGGATCGCCTCTAATGACTTCTGCAGGAGTTGCATGGACGAGGAGGAGGAAGAGTCCATTGTGCACCTGTTATGCACCTGTCCAGCAGCAGGCGCACTTTCCTAGGTGACTAATTTCCGGACTCTTTGGGAGATATCTTAAATAAAAATATTAGCTCCATTAACTGCTTCAATAAAAGCGCCAAATAGCTGGACCTTTGAAAGGGATGTGACCTGATGTATCACAAGGGGTCAATGATGGTTTCAGTGCCGCCTTACCTACCTACCTATCCCGATTAATTATTACTAAATTCCATTCAGTAACTTACGCAATCAATCTATGAAATTTTCTATTGGCTGAGAATGGCGAAGAAGCTTTGCTCAGCCAGCCAATTCAACAGGACTCCTCCTGGAGTGTTATTTCATCCTTCCTTCGGAAGTTGGAAATATCCCTATATATCGAAATTGACGACGTATATGACATCCCTATAGATCAAAGATGATGATGAATATAACCCTAATTATCCATTACCTGTAGATGAGGTCAAGTTTTCGCACTGATTGCACTGAGAATCATTCCAATCTGTGTTATCCTGACCCGCCTTCCTTCGAGAAATATTACGCAAAATGAATTGTTTTTTTTAAATTTTTATTTAGCTTTATTTCTGCGCTTTCTTTCAGTCTTTGTATAAGAAATAACATTTTTGTTTTGTTTTGTTTTATTTGCTTTGAGTGAATACAAATTACTCAATATAATAATTTCGCTCTTGCGTTTCTAAATACTTATCTCGGATCTCCGCTCTAATATTGTGACTTGAATTCAAATTTATTACATATTTATAGTTTTTCTGTTTGAAATTTATATTTACCATTAATGCAAATGCTTCTTTAATTAATTAATTAATTAATAATCACGTTGAGACAAAAACTTCTTCGATTTTTACATTTCCCCCCTGCTATTTCTTCTATTTTCTTTCCTGTTTTGAGAGTGACATCGACATGGAGCGCAAAAGTGGCGATTTTTTCGGGTTCCTGTCTTCCTGTCTTATTACTTTTATTTATTAACTTTTAGCGCTGTTTTGAGCCGTTCAATTGTTGCTTACAAAAGAATGTGATAAACATTAATTAATTTAAAATTAATTTATTTAAACGAAACTTTCAGTTTGAAGTACAATTCAGATTCAATTTAATATTAGATTTAATTACAGTTAAACACTAAATTATTATTTTAATATGTACAACGTATTTATTTATAACAAATGGTTAAGTATTTACAAATTATATTTAATATTTATCATTTACTTTATTCGCGTAGTGAAAATTTGAAATATTGTCATTTTATTTATTTACTTTTTGTTTTCTTTCAAAAGAACAAAATGCAAAAATAATTTAAGAACACTTTTTACACGCAAAAATATGTCATTTTAAAGCGAGACAGATGCAGATACAAAGAAAGAGAGAGAAAGAGGTAATCGTGTAAAGAGAGGAACTCTTAATGTTAATATAAAAAATATATATTTAGGTAGTAATTTGTTGCGAAACCAAGAAAATAATGTTCACAAGGAAAACTCATTCAAAATGCGTCAATTTAATTTATATTTAAAAATTATTTGAAATTTATACAAAATTATTTTTGAAAATTGCAAAAAAATTCCACCAGAAATGAATCTAACAAAATTAAATAAAATGAAATTAAAGAAAAGATCTGAAAAAAAAATTTTAAATAGTTATTCTAAAATTTAAAAGAAAATAATGAAAAAGCAAAATAAATGTTTATAAAAATAAAAAAAATTCTATAAAAATAAAAAAAAAACTAAAAAAAATGTTAAAATAATTTTAAAAAGTAATAATCAAATATTAAAAAATTTATAAAAATTAAAAACAAAATATTAAAAAAAAACCAAAAAGAAAATTATTATAAAAATTTCCAAAAAAAAATTAAATATATAAAAAAAACATTCTGTAAAAATAAAAAATAATATTAAAAAACTAAAAATATATTATAATAATTTTAAAAACAAATAATAAAATATTAAAAAAATTATAAAAATTAAAAACATAATAATAAAAAACTAAAAAGAAAAATATTATAAAAATTTACAAAAAAATAATAGAAAAATAAAAAAAAAATTTTATAAAATAAAAAAAAAAAAATAATAAAAAACTAAAAAAAAATATAATCAAATAAAAAAATACAATAAAAAGTAATAATAATTTATTAAAAAAAATTAAAAAATTAAAAGAAAATAAAAAACTAAAAAGAAAATTATTATAAAAATGAAAAGCAAATTAATAAAAAAAATTATTATAAAAATTAAAAAAAAATAATAAAAAAATAGAAAGAAAATTATAGAAATTTAAAAAAAAAAATAATAAAATATTTAAAAAATATTTAAAAAATTTATTATAAAAATTTGAAAAAAAATAATTAAACACAAAAAAAAATTATTAAAATTAAAAAAACAATCCCATTCTCAAACCTATCTGTGGGTGGACATATGGAATCGAATTGCAGGGCTCTGCGTTTAAAACAAATATGGACATATTGCAAAGGTTTCAATCCAAAGCACTGCGCTCAATTCTAGACGCTTCCATGGTATGTGAGCAATGACATAATTCATCACGACCTCAGAGAGAGAGCTAGCACAGATACTAAACATCTCTCACGAGTCAGTTCGTACCATATTAGATGATGTTTTAGGCATGAGACGTGACGTAGCAAGTTGTTTACCAAAGAGCTGAATTTGCTGCAAAAAGTGCATCGAAAATTTGTAGCTGAGAATATGCTTTCTCGAGTCGTCTGGGATCTTACATTCTCAACTGATGATGAGACATGGGTTTACGAGTACGACATGCAAGCAAGTCAACAGTCAGCGGAATGGAGGACAATAGAAGAGCCGAAACTGTTTCGAAGTCGGTCAGGAATCAATCAAGGTCATGTTCACCATTTTCTCAGATGATTGTGGTGTGGAACATTCTGAATTCCTTCCTCAAGGTCAAACCGTCAATAAGAAATATTATTTGGCAGTTAAGAAGTGATTGTCGACAGTATTCATCTTGGGAGGCCAGATTTATGGAAAGACATCTGTTGGTTTTTGCTTCACGATATTGCACCATCACACAAAGATATCATTAAGTAATGATTGAAAATTCATCGAATATCATCGAATTCGTCATTCCAATCGAAATTGGCTTGAGAGTTTGCTCCGAGACCATCAGGACACAGAAGGTGATCAGGTACCTAGGAATTCAGCTTGACTACAAGCTCACCTACTGGGCGCAAATGCAAAAAGCGGCGGCTAAGGTAGCACGGATAAAGGTTTCTCTCAGCAGACTAATGGCAAAGATAGGAGGGCCGACATCCAGCAAGAGGAAGCTTCTGATGATGACAACGCACACCATTCTGCTGTATGGTAGCGAATTGTGGGCCGACAGGCTGAAGGTGTACCAGAAGAAAAGTTGTATCCTCCGTGCAATGAACCTCACCTCTGCGAGTAGCTTCAGCGCACCGTACTGTATCCGGAGCCGGCAATTCTGGGGCTTACCCCCATCGATTTCTTGGCCCTTGAACGGAAACACCTATGAGAAGCCAGAGTAGTAAAAGAGGGTAAAAGTACCAGAGTAACCGGGGAGGATATAAGCCAACAAACCGTGAAGCAGTGGCAAGAACGATGGGGCGCCTAGAGTCAAGGAAGATGGATAGTGAGTTTCATACCCGACATAGCGAGCTGGACAGGAGGAACACCCGGAACCGTAAATTTCTTCCTAACGCAGTTACTGTCTGGTCACGGATACTTCTGCAAGTATCTACACTGAATGGGAAAAATTGAAGGGCCTGAGTGCCTATACGGTATATAGCAATGCGGATGATGCAGAGCGCACCTTTTTAGAATGCACATGGTGGCAAACAGAGCGCACCACGCTTAAAATGGAAATCGGGAAAACTTTAGCCACCGAAAACATTGTGGAGGTTATGCTAAGCAACAAAGAGAGAAAACTGGGACCACGTAGATAAATATGTGGAAAATGTGCTCTGGCGGAAAAAGCGCGCCCTGGACGCAGGAATAATGTTGAGAGTCCAGTGGGGACGAAGTGAGAATGAAAGTATAAAAAGGGTTCCAGGTGGGTGAGATGTTCTCAGTGAGGGGGGGATGTTTTAGAGAGTGAAATCCTCTTATACCAAATCTGTGACGACAGTTTTGATGATGCGACAGGCATTTTTAACCCCTCTACCCAAAGAAAAAAAAAAAAAAATAATAATATAAGAAAAATAAATAATAATAAAAAAATTAATATATAAAAATAATAAATAATAATAAAAAATTAATATATAAAAATAATAAATAATAATAAAAAAATTATATATACTAAAAATAAAAAATTATAAAAAAATTAATATATAAAAATAATAAATAATAATAAAAAAATGAATATCCAAAAAGAATAAATAATAATAAAATAATTTATATATAAGAAAAATTAATAATAATAAAAAAATTTATATATAAGAAAAATAAATAATAATAAAAAAATTAATATATAAAAATAATAAATAATAATAGAAAAATTAATATAGAAGAAAAATTAATAATAATAAAAAATTTTATATATAAAAGTAATAAATAATAATAAAAAAATTAATATATAAAAATAATAAATAATAATAAAAAAATGAATATCCAAAAAGAATAAATAATAATAAAATAATTTATATATAAGAAAAATTAATAATAATAAAAAAATTTATATATAACAAAAATAAATAATAATAAAAAAATTAATATATAAAAATAATATATAATAATAACAAAATGAATATGCAAAAATAATAAATAATAATAAAATAATTTATATATAAGAAAAATTAATAATAATAAAAAAATTTATATATAAAAATAATAAATAATAATAAAAAAATGAATATCCAAAAAGAATAAATAATAATAAAATAATTTATATATAAGAAAAATTAATAATAATAAAAAAATTTATATATAAGAAAAATAAATAATAATAAAAAAATTAATATATAAAAATAATATATAATAATAGAAAAATTAATATAGAAGAAAAATTAATAATAATAAAAAATTTTATATATAAAAGTAATAAATACTAATAAAAAATATATATAAAAGTAATAAATAATAATAAAAAATATATATAAGAATAATAAATAATAATAAAAAAATATATATAAGAATAATAAATAATAACTAATTAATATATACATACATATAAGATTAATATATAATTAAAAAAAAAAATTTTTATATGAATAATAAATAATAATCAAAAAAATAATTAAGCAACAGAGCAAATTATTAATACATAATTCATTCATATTTAAAATTTTTAGCTTTACTTCATTTAGCAAATTGTTTAAATTTAATAAAAATATTTAAAGCAAAAGTTTTTGAATTGAAATAATGCATTTGAATTATAGTTAATGTGATGAATTAAAAATAGTATATAAAAATTAAGGATAACTAAAAATTAAGACTATTTTATTAACCGCCTGTTCTAGTTTTTACTGCTAAACGAGTGTTGAATAATATTTAATTATTTTATATATTTTTAAGCTTAGAATCAAAAAGTTATTCAGAGTTTGCTTTGAAATTTGAATGCAGCTTATTTTATAAGTTTAACTATGCATTTTAATGTTTTTTGTTTTGTTTAATAATTTCTTTTACTACATAAGTTTATACGTATCCCTTGTTTCATTTTACATTGTTTTTTGTGTGTGGTTTTTTTTGCAATTTATTTAATTTTTTATTTATTGAAATTTGCCATTTCTTTGATTTTGTTTTTATTTCCTTAAATTTGTTTTCATTTCTTTCATTTTGTGTTTATTTCCTTAAATTTGTTTTATTTCTTGGTTTGGTTTTATTTCTTGTTTTGTTTTTGTTTCTTTGAATTTGTGTTTATTTCTTTGAATTTGTTTTCATTTCTTGGTTTGTTCTTTTTCTTTAAATATTTTTTTCATTTTTTCAATTTGTTTCTTTAAAGATTGTTTTTCTTTTCATTCCAGATTTCGCAACGCAGAAGAAGAATCACACATCAATATTCACGTGAGTACTTCACGTGAGTTTGTTAAGAATATCAACAAAATTGTTTAATATTTTTTGTTTAGTTTTGCTTTTGTAAATGCAGATCGGAATTTATAATATAGCAACTTGTTTACTTTCTTGACCACGCACAATTAAAGTTTAAATTAAGAACGAAAAATGTATTTATTATGTTCCTGTATTTTCTCGAGAACGATTGCTTCAAAGAAAAATATTGCAACACTTCCACTTGCATTTCTTGTGCAACGGTCGCTCCTATTGAACGCTCGCCCCCTCATATTGTTCTTCACAAAGTTCCGTTTCCTCATTGTTCCGCTGTTATATAGTTCCCTGTTTTTCCACGCCCTAAACTAATTTTACATAACTACTGTAATTATTATTTAAGCAATAACGTAATTCCCCATCACCAACTTCGGCGCCCCGTGCGAGTCATACGTAGACCACGTGCGGTTTGCACGCGGTGCCGCCGCCCATCACGCCACCGTTGGACACGTTGGACGTCAACGATGGCTGCTTGGTCGTTTTGGTCATGGACTGCGTATCCGGGTACTCGTAGTGGTCGAACTTCTCATACAAATGCTCTGGCTCGTCGCTGTAGTTGGTGTCCTTCACGGGCAATTCCCAGGGCTTCAGCGCCCGATACTCGTTGGCGATCGCCTGCGCCGCCAAATACCGTTCCAGCTCCAGCTTGTCCACCTGCGGCAGTGTCTGCTGGTACTCGTGGTGCAGTGGATGCATGGCATGATGGTTGGCCTGCGGTTGCAGTGTGTGGTGGGGATAGCCCAGTCCACCGCCTACGCCGCCACCAAGGCCGCTGCTCAGCGGCTGGTGTTGCAGTATGCGATCGTGCACGTTCACAATGGATTTGCCGGAGCGCAAGGAGCGATCGTGCAATAGTTTTCGGCGACGCTTCACGAAACGCAAGTAGAATACTATGCTGGCTCCGGTCATCAGCACCAGCAGGCAAGTGAGCACCGCGCACACGATGGTCACAATGTGAGCCGGGCAAGTGATCTCGCTTTCGGACATGGCGGCCAAGTGGCGTCGCTTACGTACATTGTCGTGCCACACGTCGCAGCCGATGTTCTCCACGTCTAGTTTCAAATAGACGCCGCCGCCACCACCGCTACTGCCACTGCCACCGCCACCCTCTTCGCCAACACCGCTGTCTGTGGAGCTCTGTGGGCCGCTTGACACCTCGGTATTTTTCGGTTCAGCCACATAAGCGGCCATGGCACTGACCTGACCCGCATCTGCAGCCTCCTTGGGGACTCCCAGGGCAGCCACAGCCGCACCTCCATTGTCAGCGTGTCCGAGTTGCGTGCCGTGCGCCTCCTCATAGTTACCCGTGACCAGTCGCCACAGCCAGAGCAGCGAGCAATTGCACTGCAGCGGATTGTCGCCCAGGTAGAGTTTTTCCAGCTGATCCACGGGAAATTGCGCCGCAAAAAGTGTGTGCAAATTGTTGTCCTGCATGTATACGTCCAGTATGTTGGGGTTGCCTTGGAACAAGCGCATCGGTATGTCGGACAGTTGAGGATTGCTGCTCAGATAGAGCGACTGCAGGTGAGTGTTGTCCACGAAAGCTCTGCAAATAGAAAAGGAGAAATGGAATATTTTAATGTATGAAATAGTTTTATCAATGTAATTTATCAGATTGAATAATTTTGTTGTTGTATTAATAACGTTGTTCGGTTCAAATATGTTACAGAATGCTTTAGTTCTAAGGAGGGAATATATGGTGGACCATTGATCGTAACACTCGGTCCAGTTTTATTTGAAAACAAATAAGGACATTGTGTAATCGCATTAGGTTTGGTCTCCAATAAATTTGTTTACTACGAACTCTAACCAATTTTTCAAAAATTATCTTCTAGGTAGATTGATCGGTCGCCAGAAAGGCTTTCCTAGACCATGATTGCCCCTTTGCGAGACACAGGTGACATTCCCTTTCAGATCCCCAGTCATTTGTAGATTTTTATGAAGCAGTTGATGGAGCTTCTTTTCTTCTTTGGAATGTCTCCTAAAGAGTTCAGAAAGTAGTTACCAAGGAAAGAGTATCTGCTTTTGAACAGCGCTAGACACGCTCATATCAGGTGTTCCAATTACTTTCAAAGACAAAACAAACAAGACAGAGTTATTTCCTAGAAAACGGAGAGTCAATTTGTAATCACTCCAGAGCTCAATCAAGTAGTCAGAATTGTGTTGTGACTTCACTTGTTGATCAATATTATTGCTTCTGCCTTCAAGTCACTATGTTCTTAACGTATTTTCAGGCTGACAGTTCCATCACTGGATTATGTCAAATAATAAAGAAACCTTTCTTTGCTTATTCAGCTTCTCTAAAAGTAGTTTACTTTAACAGCATTAGAATAGTTGAGTAAGTTTAGGTGAGGTTCGAGTGGTAATCTTCTTCACGAAAGGTCACTTAAAGGCTCAATTGTGATACCCCCATCTGCCACGTGGGGAACCATTATGATTCTGCTATGAACCTGGTTATGTTATTGATATTTATGTAAGAAAACTCGATCAGATCATTGAGGCAAGGTGAGAACAGGAATTTACTGACACATAAGATGCAGAGCGCTCTCTTGATCTTCAGAGCCGAAGGTGCGACAAAAGTCTTAAAGTGGCAACCCCCGCAGTTGTGGCAGCAGTCTTTAAATGGCAGCCCCCGCAGCTGTGGCAGAAGTCTTTTAATGGTAACCCCAACAGCTGCTACAGAAGTCTTAAAGTGGCGACCCCCGCAGCTGTGGCAGAAGTCTTTAAATGGCAACCCCCGCAGCTGTGGCAGAGGCCTTTAAATGGCGACCCCCGCAGCTGTGGCAGAAGTCTTTAAATGGCAACCCCCGCAGCTGTGGCAGAAGTCCTAAAGTGGCAACCCCAGCAGCTGTGGCAGAAGTCTTAAAGTGGCAACCATCACAGCTGTGACAGAAGTCCTTAAATGACAACCCTGGTCTTTCAGCATCTCTACCAGGCAAACAGTGTCACCAGCGAGCAAAGAGATTGATGTGCTGATGGAGTTTCTGCTGAGTTTGAGTAGCTGACTAGTTCGCCTCTTGTCTATAGTAGTTCAAATATGTCTGGCCACACCACAAGTGTCTACTTTTTTACCCAAGATCGTTGTGAATAAGTTTAACCTTTTTACTTACATATATAGTTTAGCTTTCAATTCACTTCTGAACTCTTTCTGATTCGCATTTTGCTTTTCACAGATTTTTATTGCTTCCAACCCTATGTGGATTTATCGATATTCATGCGAAAGAAATGGACCCATTTGTGAATCACTGTGGTATGAGAGAAGAGACAACCTCACTACATCTATCACTAATGACAAGACAACATCACTAAATATGTCACTAATGACAAACAAGTGAAGTTGGGTAAGCAATTTGAATTTAACGTTTATTCATGTTTAGTCATGAATCCTGCAGTGGCTATTTCGAAGCAATAATTATAACATTTTTTTTTATGTATCCTTTCGTTATTTTAACTTTTTGTAGTTTAAACTTCTGTAGTTTATACTTTTTGTAGTTAAAACTCTTTGTGGTATAAAATTTTTGTACTTTGAACATTTGTAGTTTAAAATATTTGTAGTTTAAACTTTTTGTAGTATAAAGTCTGTAGTATAACCTGTTTGTTGTAGAAACGTTTTGTAGTATAAACTTTTTGTAGTTTGAAGATATGTAGTCTAAACTATTTCTAGTTCAAACGTTTTGTAGTTTTAGCTTTTTGTAGTTTAACATATTGTAGTTCAGTAGAAACTTTTTGTGCTATTCAATTTTTGTAGTATAAACTTTTTGTAGTTTAAACATTTGTAGTTTAAACTATTTCTAGTTCAAACTTTTTGTAGTTTAACACTTTTGTAGTGCAAAAATTTGTAGTTTAAACCATTTGTAGTGCAAACTTTTTGTAGTATAAACTTTTTGTATATACAATTTTTGTAGTAGAAAGGTTATGTAGTATAAACTCTTTGTAGTTGGAAGATTTGTAGTTTAAACTATTTCAACTTTAAACTTTTTGTAGCTTTAACCTTTTGTAGTTTGACATTTTTGAAGTTTACGTTTTTTGTAGTAGAAAAGTTTTGTACTAGAAACTTTTTGTTGTTTAATCATTTGTAGTTTAAATTATTTGTAGTTCAAACTCTTTGCAGTTTAACATTTTTGTAGTGAAAACTCTTTGTAGTAGAAACTTTTTGTAGTTTAAGCTTTTGTAGTTTTAACTTTTTGTAGCTTACATTTTTTGTTGTTTTATCTTTTTGTACTATAAACTTTTTGTAGTTTCAAAACTCTGTAGTAAGAAGTTTTTGTAGTTTAAACTCTTTGTATTTAGGTAATTTCTCAGAGCCTTCATATATTTCATCCATTTAAAAGTTGAACAAAAGCTCATGTAATAAGATGCTGCAAACTCCTCTGATCTAAATTGTAACAACACAATTTATCCACGTTAAATACGCTTACATCACTTGCCGTGCAAACAAGACAAGCAGCAGCAGGAGCAGCAGAGCAACTGACTTGACTTTACTTGACTTGACTAACTGCTCCGCGCGCAGACAGACGCAGATATATTTAATGTCGTTTATTCCAACTTAATAAAACAGACTGACATCTTGCAAGCCCCTCTCCCCTCCAGGCTCACTCGACTCATCCAGCGCAATCGTTCTCAAGGTACCGGAGGAGTATTTGCACATTGCAATTCTCGCTTCTTTCCACTTTTAACAAAATTAAAATGTGCAGCGTGGCGTATGAGCAACAAATTTCGCAACTTGAATTTATATGCGTGCATGTGAATAGTTTTGTGTGTTTAATATATCTGTACGTATGTGTAAGACACTTCCCAACACACACACATCCGCATACATCATTCACACACAGACACACACACACAAAGGCGCCTCGCCTGCTGCATTAACGGCAGAGTAGAAATTTGTCGTCTCAACTGTTTCCAAGCTGCTGTGTTTCATTTAAAATTGTACCATTTTTCTTGCTGCCGCCTTCCCTGGAGGAGGTGCGCCGTGCTAGTATGCAGCAAATTTCACGAGTACCTTCCTTGACTGCATTTTGTAGTGGTGTGTGTGTGTGTGTGTACATTTATTAGCTTCCTTTTATAAGGTTAATACACAACCGAGAAGGATTTATTACTTGCCATCTTGTCGGTGCGTGCAAAGCAAAGCAACCGTAAACGCGGCAAGTATTCATTTCAGCAAGTGAGGCTTTTATTTGCACTACTTTCAAAGGGGGCGCAAAAAATCCTACAAAGTATTCACGGGAATTGCAGTTGAGTGCAACTGATGCGGTGCTTGGCTTGTGTGAGTGTGTAAAGCTATTTAAGAACAAGGTTTTAATTACAATTTTACACAAAGCAGGGAGGCGGTGGGTGATTTAAATAAGAGTGATACGTGAATCGTACAAGAAAGAGACTGTTGGCAAGTGATTTGTTCAGAAAGGATTGATAGGACAGGTGATGGTGATATAGCATTTTTCCTTTCAACTCTCAAAGGTAGTAGGGACGTAGGACGTTTTACGGAATCTGATTAGTCGGGCTTTAGACCATTTCAGCTTACTAACACATCATCTATTCTAAGGGAATTTGACAGGGAACACGTTTATTATACATTATCTGTTATTCTAGTAGTTCCTTGTTTCATGGTGTTTATCTGTTCTGAAGCTCCTCGTATTTATATGAACATTCTCTTAGAATTTGTGGCTATAACAGCATCAGAGGGATAGAATCGTCATACCTCGTCGTAAGTGTTTAGAACGATGCTACCGATTCTAGACATTGTTTACTTAATATATTTTTCGAAACACAAATCTTATTGTTACGTTATTGCCTTTCAGACAATTTTTATCAAGCTCCATAGTTGGATTCGTATCGCTGGATTGTGTAATAAGCAGTCAATTTTTTCGAACAATTGGAACAATTGGCTTTATTGGTATTCATCCAACTCACTATTGGCTTTAAAAGTTTCCTCGCTTCTCACACTTTGTCTTCGCTAACCTTTGCTTCAGTTAGTCAGTTGTACCACAATGTTTTCCTTACATCTGTTCAACTGCCCGTTGCTAACACGACGTCCGCTTTGCGATGATCACTGCTGAAATGCCCGTTGCAAACACGACGACCGCTCTACGACGATCACTTGTTAACTATCGTTGCTAATACGACGTCCGCTCTGCGACGATCACCGCTCAACTGCCCGTTGCAAACACGATGTCCACTCTGCGACGATCACTTGTTAACTATCGTTGCAAAAACGATGCTTGCTGCCACTCTCAGGATTCGGATATGATCACTTGCCACTATCACTGGTTAACTGATCTGCTACTACAATATTCACTTTATGCTACGCTCACTGTTTTACCACTGCTGCTACTACGATGATGTTTTACTGGCCACTTCCACTTGATTACTGGTCCACTTTCACTGGTTAACTGATCTATTGTAACTTGTGCAGTCGTTTATTTACCTCTTGCACACGAGAACCGCAACCAGCCTCCGAAGGCAGCTTCGCATGCCTTCTCGCGTGTGCATTTTTAGGGGTTGGAAACGACGCTCACCTTGAAACCATCAACCAATCAGATGGCGTGTTGATTTCGTAACAATATATATAGTAATTTGAAAGACGAAGCTAGCTTGCTTTTTTCTGGTATGTAGAATTTTTGCTTAAATTATTCATATAATTATAATAATCAATTCCTATGGTTCCGTGGGAGAGCAAATGGCCACAAACTACAATTGGGAGAACCCAAATATTCAATCATTCCTCATTGTTAATCTTCTTCATTATTATTTTTTCAGCTTATCTGTTGGGGCGATGATTTGGAATGCTCTTGAAAAGTTTGTAGCGCCGCAATTCGATAAATCGAATATCTTGTATTATTACTCCTTTTATGCCTATTATTATTGACAGTTCATGGATATTTCTTGGAACTATTTTATGGTGATATTTTTGTGAACCGTTTCATTGTCAGAGATTCACGAATGATATTGTCATCGCTGAAGCTTTATTGTCCTATAACAATAGCTCAGCTGTGATAGAATCTGCAACTCTTTCATTGTTAGTGATTCACTAATGATATTATCATAGCTAAGGCTGAATTGTCCTATTACAATAGATCAGCTGTGAACGGATCTTCACCTCTTTCGATGGTGTTTTAATTTGTTTTATGAGTTTTCTTTATCGTCCTTCCAATCAAATATTGCACCGTATTGTTTTTACTCTCTTGTTTTTACTCTCATATTTTTACTCTCATATTCTTTTATTCTTTTGTTTTCACTCTCAGATTTTTTCTCTCATATTTTTACTCTCATGTTCTTTACTCTCCTATTTTTACTCTCATATTTATATTCTCATATTCTGATTCTCATATTTTTAATCTCAGTGTTTTAATCTCATGTTTTTACTCTCTTGTTTTTACTCTCATGTTCTTTACTGTCTTGTTTTTACTCTCATATTTTTACTCTCATATTCTTATTCTATTCCTAATCCTTCCAATTCTCTGGTACCATTATCCTTTTCAGTCCAAGATCTGCGTTTTTGTTTTCAGATTATATTTCCATTCCACTTTCCTCGTTTCTCTTGTTCAAATCATAATGAAAAGCTTTAATACTCCTCAGATCGGTCACTTATATTGTGAATAATATATTATAACTATATAGTAAATTGTCGGGATCTGTTGTTTTTTTGTCAATTGTTGATAAAAAAATAAAAAAAAAAATTTATTTCTTTATTTAAAAATATTGTAAAATGTCTCCTCGCAAACGAACTGATAGCAGCCAAACTAATCACCAATCCGGGACATCAACGGACACCCAGAACAAGCAGACAAATTTTAAGTATTCCTTGCAAAAAAAGTCCCCCAGCAAAGTGAGAGCAACACCACTAAAAGGTCCTCTAGAGGGAGCGAACGTAGAACGCCTGATCTCTGAGATCACCAACGATTTCGAGACGTTTTCAATATCCCCAAATGAAGCACAGCTTAAGGGTGAGTGTTCTCTTAAACGACCAATCGCCTGTTATACTTCATTGCATTTCCAATTTGTAGTGACCCAAGTGAAGGACAAGTTGCGTCCACGAATTCGTCGACGATGTTGCGCTCGAATGAAGAAGTCCAAGCCCAAACGTGCGTCTCTGAAGTGTTTTCGCGGTGGATACAGGAAAAGATACACTAAAAGCCGGCGAGGCCGTGCTCGTCGTTTATTCCAATAACTAGAATTGCACTAAATTTTCTTTCAGTGTCTAGAGTCACATAAATAAATCATATTTCCGTTTTTGCAATTACTCATGTATTCAACGTAAGTGCGTGGAACACATTAAAACAATTAATGGAACCCTTTGCAGGGTAATGACTTTCAGCAAATCTCCAGCACGTTATAAAAATTCACTTTGCTCTCGCTTTGATATCGCGCTGCGATGGTCTGAGAGGCAACGTAATGAATGCCATCAGACAGAGGTGCCAGGTGTATAATGTGGCGTCTCTTGCTCCAGGGAATACAGCAGTGCTTGGCTTGGCTTTGCTTTGCTTTCCTCTGCTCGCACATGCACGCTCAGCTCACCTTTTGCTATCAGAAAGTATTTCCATTAACGCATTTGCATAAATATTTATGCGGCGCACTTTGGGCCAGAGCAACGGCACGGCACGGATCGGAACGTTGCTTGTACGAGTACAGACAAATTGAGTCAAGTGGTAGCATATCCATCCATTGACTCTATCTTTGGCTTGTGGTAGTTGCAATTTGTTACAATTTCTGTCTGTCCGTCTTTCTGCTTGTCTGTCTGTCTCCCTGCCTGCCTGCCTGCCTGCCTGCCTGGCTGGCTTTCGTTCGTACCTGCCACCATCCACTGAGCCCACTCGCAATGCTTTCTTTTAAGGTGTATTGCGAGCGCGCCTCGCTGGCTCACATCACCATCTGTGGGAGCGTAATTTCAAATGCAACCCTTCGTAAGTGATTTCCGCTTTTAAAATTCCATTTCAAATAATTTCCTGTAAGGTGAAAATTTAATGACGGCTTTTACACCTAAAAATATGCCATTAAAACCTGGCAATAGGCTAAATAAACAGAAAGAATGCGGCCAGGTTTAAAGAGTTTTGCCATTTTGGCGCAACTATAGAGCAGAAGTGATTCGCAGCTCCTCATTTAAAGTGTCGCAACACTTCTCGATGGTGTACGAGACTGATCTGTAGAGCACAAGTGCTTCAAAGTTCGTCATTTAAAGAGTTGGAACACTCGAGACTCGATGATGTAGGAGACTTATCTGTAGAGTAGGTTCACAGTCCCTCATTTAAAGAGTCGGAACACTCGAGACTCGATGGTGTACGAGACTGATCTGTAGAGCACAAGTGCTTCAAAGTTCGTCATTTAAAGAGTTGGAAGACTGGAGACTCGATGATGTACGAGACTGATCTTTGAAGCAGAAGTGATTCACAGTCCCTCATTTAAAGTATCGCAACACTTGACCGTTCACACCGATTCAGTGATATCAAACAGAAGAAAAGGAGCTCCTATTCCTTATGGGTCCATACCATAGCTAACTCACGGATATAGACCGCTTACGAGTGACACCCAATATAACAGTTGAAATACTTGGCACGTCCTGGAGCATTCCAAGTCTTCAAATGCTGATAATTCTGAACAGCATTCAAGGATTAAAGTGCTGTTAATTCTGAATAGTATTAAAAGGATTAAAATGCTGACAGTGGAACAATTTGTTACTCCCTATGTCAGTGTTCTATGTAAACACTATTAAGCATTCTAGGACAAAGCGTCCAGCAGAGTTGAGTATGGAGGTCCTTAACACTAAATGAACTGGCGAGGCTTCTTAACCAAAGTCTCCTACGAAAATTGTAGAGATAAGGATATGGTGAAATCAATGCTTCACTTCTAGGGCACTTGCCGGGCAAGTCTCTGACTGTAGCAGCTATGAGAAAATCTGGACTAGTATCATTGATCAATATAAAAAAGTCCATGCTCCAGAAGACATGCTCAGTGTTAGTTGCTGTTTTTAAAAGAAGAACATCAGCCCAGGATATGTAGGAATGTAGTAAGAATTAATGCTGTGCTTATTTTCTGAAAGAAGTATCTTAAGGTCAACCAGTTTTTCGAAAAAACTTACTTTTATAATCAACTATTCTTATGACGTCACAGTTGACGATTACAATTTTGAAGTTGTAAAGAACTTCGTTTAGCTGGGAACCAGCATCAACCCCACGAACAATGTCAGCCTGTAGATAGATTAAGCGAAGAATTACTCTTGCCAACAGGTGTTACTTCGGGTTTTCCTGGCAATTGAAAAGCGGATCTGTCTCTCGACGGACAAAAATCACTCACTATAGCAGGCATTAGGGGCGTTCGAGAAAATTTCTTCGAAGGATCTATGGACGTCTATGGAGAGTATCGAATCAGATGGAACGACGAGCTGTATGAGCTATATGTCGACATGGACATAGTACAACGAATTGGAAACAGTGGCTGCGTTGGCTAGGTCAAGGATGATCGTGGATGAAAGTGCTCCAGCCAAAAAAGTGTTTGAATAAACGATACCGGGTGCGCGCCGCAGAAGACGAAGACCACCGTTACGTTGGAAGGACCAAGTTCAGGAAGGCCTGGGTGCACTCGGGGTTTCCAACTGGTGTCCAACTGGTGGTGACATGTGCATAGCAGAGACGACTGGTGGATTTTAATAACTCGGCAATGGTCAACAATAATTGTGCGCTAATGATGAAGATGATGATGGTGATGGTGATGGTGGTGATGAAGATGATGAGGGTGATGATGATGGTGATGACGGTGATGATGGTGATGATGGTGATGCTGGTGATGATGGTGATGATGGTGATGATGGTGATGGTGGTGATGAAGATGATGAGGGTGATGATGATGGTGATGACGGTGATGATGGTGATGATGGTGATGACGGTGATGATGATGATGATCATGATGGTGATGGTGATGACGGTGATGGTGATGATTCTTACAACAATTTAACCAGTAATGGAATGTATAACGAAATATGCTACTCTGAACACCGCAAAAGTAGAATAATCTGGAATCATTTGTGATTAGAAGTTGTTGCACTGATCTGCCCTAAATTACACTAAGATGAGAGTAATTCTGGTGTAAAATTCGTTGCACTGAGCGGCCACAGAAACTGCTGAGAAGCTCCCTAGAACTAGAATAGATTGAGAGTATTTGCTCTTTGAAATTAGTTCCACTGAAGCCCCAGGGAATACTCCGAACCGCCCTAAAACTAGCATAAGCTGAGAGTATTTGTCCTTCCAATTTGGTTGTACTGAAGCCACAGGAACTACTGAGGACCTCCTTAAAACTAGTATAAGCTGTGAATATTTGTCCATCTAAATTAGTTGTACTGAAGTCACAGCGACTCATTCAGAACCCCTTGAAACCAGAATAATCTGAAAGTATTTGTTCTCGAAATTAGTTACGCTGAAGCCACAGGGACTATTCAGAAGCGTTTCAAATTCGTTGCACTGAAGTCACTACGAACCTCTCTAAAACTAGAATCAGCTGAGAATATTTGTCCTTTGAAATTAGTCGCACTGAAGCCACAGGGACCTACTCAGAACTCTCCCAAAATTACACTAAGGTGAGAGAAATTCGGGTTTAAAATTCGTTGCACTGAAGTCACAGGAGGCCTACTGGGAACCTCTCTAGAACTAGAATCAGCTGAGAGTATTTGTCCTTCGAAATTAGTCGCACTGAAGCCACAATAACTTCTGTCCCACTTTTGAGCCTCGTTTAATGCTCTAATTCCGTAAATATTCCATTCGTAGCTGTGCTGAGCTTCAAGGAACTTATCTACTCGTGTAGTCGCATCTAAAAAGTTGCCACTAAAAATAAACGTATGCCACAAAGACACAAATGAAGGCTCAGCTCATATTTGCATACGTACTAAAAATTTATGTTTGCATACAATTTGCAACAATTGCAAGATAAAAAGCCCCATCCATTCTCGCCTCCCTTCTCGTCCCTCTATCGTGGTGCTCACAACTTTTTGAAGTGTGGTTGACAAATTCGCAGCGATTTGCGCGATTTACTTCAAGTTAAATTAATTCCTGGCAGTTGGCCAAGTTGTAAGGCAGTTTTTGGCCTAGTTCGCTGCTCATATTTGAGTAACTTGTGGGAGGATTTTTTTCGTCTTCTCTTTTCGTGTAATGGCTAATTTAAGTATTTGGCTTAAGAAACCTGTTGGCGCCAGGCCAACGAAATTTGACATCATATTGAAACTGAAATTTGCCAAGTTAGCACTGTGACCTTGGGCTGTCATTTGGGACTACAGTGGAACCTCAGCTAATCAAAAGCTGAGTTATGAAGTTGCTGAGAGATGGTGTGAAATTTAGAAGTTCACATTATGTCAAATCAGTGACATTTTAGTACGGTTTTCTGTCATCTTCTTTCCTTCAAAGAGGAAGAGAAGGTAGTATGAAAATTGTGTTGTGGTGGCGTGGTGTGAACGCGGCCTTACATACCCAAGTGGCCCGGAGGAAATGGCTGTGTTTGATTGCGTTGTTTCTGTTCCGCTTTTACAATTATTACCGTAATAATTTGTGGCCGCTTCCTTTCACCGCCGACTCCTATCTCCTATCCCGACCTGGTGCTAATTGTTAATGGCATTTTAAATGATTTTCGATTGCTTGTTGCACGTACGATGAGTGCGCAATGTTTTGTGAGCGCAAATATGGCGCTCGGGGGCGTATTGATTTTAATTTTAGAGGACGCACGTTTGTACTCACGGTTATATGCAAATATTGTATAAAAGTTTCAATTTAATGTTATTTCAAGTTATACAAGCGCGGGCCATTAGCATGGAGAGACCATGTTCCCAGCAGAAAATAACTTACTTTTGGTAGTGGGATCAATAGAGCAAAACAAGTTTGGGAGTGCTCTATTTTTATATAATCAGTATTTAGATGTGTAATAGGCAGAAGAAGCTATGATTTAAGTGATGTGAGTTCAGTGATGTGATTTCAGTGTGAGTTCAGTAATTGACCAGTTCAATAATACATAAATTCAGTAATTCAGTGATTGACCAGTTGAGTGATTTACCAGTTCAAGAACAAACCAGTTCAGTAATTCATCAGTTCACTAATTGACTAGCTCAGTTATTTACCAGTTCCGTGATTAACTAGTTCCATAAATGACCAGTTCAGTAATTCACTAGTTCCGTAAATGACCAGTTCAGTAATTCACCAGTTCAGTAATTGACAAGTTCAGTAAGTAACTAGTTCAGTAATTGACCAGTTCAGTAATTGAACAGTTCAGTAATTAATCAATTTACTAATTGACTAGTTCAGTAAGTGACCAGTTCAGTAATTGACCAGTTTAGTAATTCACTACCTCAGTAATTCACCAGTTCAGTAAGTAACTAGTTCAGTAATTGACCAGTTCAGTAATTCACCAGTTCACTAATTGACTAGTTCAGTTATTCACCAGTTCCGTAATTGACCAGTTCAGTAATTCACTACCTCAGTAATTGACCAGTTCAGTAAGTAACTAGTTCAGTAATTGACCAGTTCAGTAATTGACCAGTTCAGTAATTCACTACCTCAGTAATTGACCAGTTCAGTAAATGACCAGTTCACTAATTGACCAGTTCAGTAATTCATCAGTTCCGTAATTGACCAGTTCAGTAATTGACCAGTTCAGTAATTCACCAGTTCACTAATTGACTAGTTCAGTAATTCACTAGTTCCGTAATTGACCAGTTCAGTAATTCACTACCTCAGTAATTCACCAGTTCAGTAAGTAACTAGTTCAGTAATTGACCAGTTCAGTAATTCACCAGTTCACTAATTGACTAGTTCAGTAATTGACCAGTTCAGTAATTGACCAGTTCAGTAATTCACTACCTCAGTAATTGACCAGTTCAGTAAATGACCAGTTCACTAATTGACCAGTTCAGTAATTCATCAGTTCCGTAATTGACCAGTTCAGTAATTGACCAGTTCAGTAATTCACCAGTTCACTAATTGACTAGTTCAGTAATTCACTAGTTCCGTAATTGACCAGTTCAGTAATTCACTACCTCAGTAATTCACCAGTTCAGTAAGTAACTAGTTCAGTAATTGACCAGTTCAGTAATTCACCAGTTCACTAATTGACTAGTTCAGTAATTCACTAGTTCCGTAATTGACCAGTTCAGTAATTCACTACCTCAGTAATTCACCAGTTCAGTAAGTAACTAGTTCAGTAATTGACCAGTTCAGTAATTCACCAGTTCACTAATTGACTAGTTCAGTTATTCACCAGTTCCATAATTGACCAGTTCAGTAATTCACTACCTCAGTAATTGACCAGTTCAGTAAATGACGAGTTCACTAATTGACCAGTTCAGTAATTCATCAGTTCCGTAATTGACCAGTTCAGTAATTGACTTATGTCCTATCCTATGGTGGGTTCCAGGTTACGTGGGAATTTCTGGCAATGGAATAGCAGACAACCTTACCAAGAAAATAGCAGCCTCTCCGCTTGAGGCTCCGGAACCATTTTGTGGCTTACGAATGGGCAACTTCTCATTCATTCAGGAAGTAGAATACAAACAAAGAGTATTTTGGGACAATTTACGGGGACTATCACAATCAAAATCGCTTATAAGGACCCTTAACCTAAATGGTTTCAAAGATTGTGTGGAATTAAATAGGAGTAATCTAAGAATCACAACAGGAATTCTTACAAGGCACTGTAGATTGAATTATTACCTGACAAAACTGGGAATCTACTCTAATGGGGTTTGCAGGTTTTGCTGGGAAGATGATGAGACCGCGAAATACGTGCTGGGATCATGGTAATGCACAAGCGAAGGAAGCATTTGGGTAATCATCTAATGAAGAAATAAGACTCGGCAAAGTTTCTGAAATCTGCTTATGAATTTAGTCCCATTGATGGAATCTATGAATTTAATTTCTGGATTTAGTTACTTATTCATATGTTCATATTCCCGCCTAGGCAGGTATTTCCTTAACCTTCTCCACGTAAGCGTGTGATCAACTTTTCTGTGGGGATGCTGTTTACATTGCCATATAGCTCTGGGAGGGAGTGTATATATATGTGTGTGTGTGTGTGGGTGCATACTTTTCAAATTACACTCGCATGTGTACACTTTTTGCATAAAACGCTCGCTTGTTTGTATTTATTATCCTTGTGCACATTTGTTATTTTTCCCAGGCATTTGTTCGGACCGCGTTATCAACATTTCAGGAGTGCAGTTATCAACGGCAGCTGTACGAGTAAATGCTGCGGCATTTGTTTTTATTGTTAACGAAATCAAATACACAAATTACATGCTCAGGTCCTTGTGTTCTCGTACGAATGCGCATAGCTGCGGGCAGGACAAGTGAGGAGTTATGTTGTGCATTAAATGGTTCAAGAAGAATAATTACGCAAAATTACACGATGCTGAAAAACGATAAAATGATAAAATGGAAATCGACGTAAAGCGAACTATGAGAGTGAAATAAACTGCTTATTTATTTGTGTAATCCTGCAAGGATGTGTGTGGGAGAATGCATACTATCATCAGCACCAATATTTTGGCAAATAATTCGCTTTGTATATAAATAGGGAAATCATCTTTGAAGAGAATTTAGAAATAATGAAAATATTCCTTCTGATAATCATATTAAGGATCTGCCTTTGTAGAAGCAAAATTTCAATATACTCATAAATGCAGTAGGCACAGTTGAGTCATTGTTTTGTGGGGCAAGGAGTATTTATAAAGGAGGCAGCCAGGATTTTGATAACTCAATACATTTAAAAAGCAGTCATTGAGGTTTTGGGTAGTTGAAGGATTTGGTTTTATTTTTATTATCTCTTATATTTTATAAAAAATGTTTCTCTATTCTCATTTAGTTTGTGAGCTGGTGATAAACTGTTCCTGGGTATAATGGACATCAATGCCTGAGTACTTGGAGTCCTATTTCTTCGGGGGGGTCTCCGGCCTACCTCACTTCTATTCTAACTAGCAGGGCTGATATTCAACTATTATTATGTGTCTTCTCGTTTAGGCACTATATAATGCTATTCCCAACTTATCTTGTGGATAGATTCATCTTATATATACAAGTAAATGTACTAAGACATGTAATCATATTTATCAGTCATCATTTTATCAATTAATCTTCATTTTGGCTTCCATAAACATTTGTTGGCCCCTAATCCTTGTTAGAACACCACTTAGAACGTGCAGATGCTTTCATCATTTATCCTTGGGGCGGTTGTAACCGCAATCTACTCATACATAATACACAGGTCCAAAGAACGACATCCTAACTGATCTATATTTGCCCCTGAACAGATGGTGTGAAATTCGCTTATACTACATCCTAATGACTTGACGGTACAGCTTCCTGGTAATTTTGCTCTTAAGATTTGGGAGGCAGATCGTCTTCTGAGAATTGTTTTGTCTTCTGTGCTCAATAAGTCAGTATTAATCTTGGACGGTTGAAAATAACTAACAAATAAGCCTCCAGTAAGTAGTATTCAGTGATATCTGATACCTAAGGTTGGTTATAGGAAGATGGAACTATCAAGATTCAGATATAAAACCTAAAAAGGATGTAAAAAATCTGGAAATAGAACTTTTTTTATCATTCAATCATAAAACCTAAAGGAGGAGGTTGAATAGATGGATAGAATATACGGAATTGGGATAGGCCAGAGAACCTGCGTAAATGTAGTTTTCCAAGCACTCAAGGAAGTAATGCCCATTGTAATATGTCTGAAAGTAGAAGCGGGGAATGTAGAGGATTTGTAAAAGGAAAGGGAATTCACACCCTCTCAAACTTTTTTTACTCTTTGAAGAATTTCAGAAGTCTGTCCAGAGATAAATGGAACTATAGCTATAGAAGATGGATTCGGCCTAAAAACCAAAGAAACAGTGCTAAGAGATAAGGATATGGAACTGTTCGACTTTTCTTATCATTTAGTCATAAAACCTAAGGAAGGAGGTGAGATTTGGAAAGATGGAAGTACTTAGATTCAGCCTTAAAACCTAAAAAAGGATGCTTTAGTTAAGGATGTGGAATTAAGACTTTTTTTTATGCATACAGTCTAAGGATGGATATGAAGATGCAAGTACTAGGATTCAGCCTTAAAATCATAGAAAGGATGTCAAGAGATAAGGAAATATTTAACGAAGATTTTCTTATCGTGCAGTCAAGGCAGTTGGATATAGGAAAATGGATCTACCTATGTTGAGCCTGAATGTCTAAAAAAGGATGTTGAATATACGAATTTGGAACTAAGATATTTTTTATCATTCAACTATAAAAGTTAAGGAAGGAGGTTGGATAAAGGTAGATGGAACTGGTTAGTTTCAGCCTTACAACCTGAAATACGATGTTAAGAATGTGGAACTAAGGCTTTTGTATTCTTCAATCATAAAAACTAAGGAAAGAGGTTGGGTATAGGAAGATGGATCATCCTAAATTTGACCTTAAAACTTTAAAAAAGATTTTGTGGTTAAGGATAAGATGAGAAGTTAAGGAACTAAGATTTTTTTTAACAGTCAGTCATTATGTTTAAGAAATTCAGTTAGAAGGCTTAAGCAATTTAGGAGTATGCTTAAGAAGTTCAGTTATAGGGCCTAAGAAATGTTCCCAGACATGCGGATATGAAACTGAAGCATTTCATGATTGGCACTAAATAAGGAGATATGATGGATGCTGCCATGTTATGATGGATGCTGCCATGCTATGATGGATGCTGCCATGTTATGATGGATGCTGCCATGTTATGATGGATGCTGCCATGTTATGAAGGATGCTGCCATGTTATGATGGATGCTGCCATGTTATGAATAAGACACTGGTAGATTTGTTTTTGTTCCTCCTTCCTCATCAACAACAATTTTAACTGAGTCAACCTGTGCAATGCTTCAAGTTTTGTATCAGTCAAATCAAGTGGGAGTTCTTTATACGCATAAACTAAATTTCATAAAGCCGACTAAAGGTATTAAATATCCACGACAGGACTACACACACTCACACGCACTCTCACATGCATCCTTCTTGGCTTCATTACGAATCAACTTTGATGCGTCAATGAGAGTTTGGACTGATTGCTGGGCTGAATACATCAATGGAATAAACTGACTACGAATGCTTGAGTGAGTATATCGGTACTTCAATGGAACCATTCATAAATGGATGTGTGTGCTAATGGTTGTGTATGTGTGTCTGTCAGGCAGCGTACACATTCACACGACTTATTCGCATCCCCTTCCGTGCACGGAGTTGTGCGGGGAAACGGCTTGATAGGAAAATTGGCTGAAATTATTGAATTATTTGCCCGAAATGATGCAAAATTTATTGGATGTGGTTGCAGATGCGAAAGTTATACAATGTGGGTGAATTGTGTGCGAATTATGTGCTTGTATGCGTCCATGAGCACTCATACAAGTACGCTTGGAAGGTATTTCTGCAATAGAATAATTTATTCTTTTTATACTCGTCCTTTCGTGTGCTTGTGAGTTTGGAGTTCTCGTTCGAAACTTACCTGGAATCAATGCGACTTAAGCGATCCAAACGATTCAAATGCAATTCTCTCAAATGAAACAAATTAAGTAAGGCCACTGCCGGCAGTTGTGTAAACCGATTGCCGCTCAAAGACAAATACGTGAGATTGGATAATTTCGATAATTGCTGGGTGGGTACCATCTGCAAAGAAAATATAGGAAACCATTTAAATTTGATATTAAATTAAAGCCACTGCGGTTAAGTGGAAGTGAAATATATATTCACAAAGTTCTGTGATGCTTTTCAGGCACTTGGGAGGATATATGAAGCGTAGAACCAACTCTTTTCAAAGTAGAACCAACTCCCACAAGAGCTCATTTCAGTTATGAGTCTGAGACGGAAGCACTCCGACAATGAAAGAAGTATTGCTACCATGAAAGAAGCACTGCGTCTATGAAGAATGAACTGCGACCAGGAAAGAATCACTGCGACTAGGAAAGAAGTACTGCGTTTATGCAAGAAGCAGTGCGACCAGGAAAGAAGCACTGCTGTTATGAAAGAAGCACTGCGTCTATGAAAGAAGCACTGCGCCCATGAAAGAGTCACTGCTACCATGAAACAAGTACTGCGTGAAACTGTATGAGAGAAGGACTGCGGTTATGAAAGAAGCATTGCGTCCATGAAAGAAGCACTAGCACCAGGAAAGAAGGACTGCGTATATGAAAGAAGCTCTGCAACCATGAAAGAAACGCTTTTACCGGGCATGATCTTGAAGTGCTTCCATCTCGGAGTACCTACTTTCCTCTACGAGCCAAAATCTTAGTTGTTAGTAGTACTCATTCCCCCCACACCCATTATAGCAGACAAATTGGGTTGAGTGTAAAGTATAATTATATTGATAGGTTGAGTCATCCTTTATAAACCCTGAACCATTCAAAATAAATAAAAAAGAATCACTTCGGCAACCAAATAGCAAATTCATTCCATCGTCACGGCGCATTCCCTTTTATTTATTTCTGCCATAAATTCCAGATTTACTTTGAAATTCCCGAAAGCAAAAATATAACTAAATTTATGAGTCGTCATTTAAAAGTTTTCACTAATCTCATTTAAAGTTTATGCAAGTTTAGTCATGAATTCTGAAATTACTAATTCGTTATAATATTTGCATGTGTTTGTGATATTTGGCTGATACTTATTTGTATCCACACTTAGTACAGGATTTCTGAGTTGGATTATGAGGGTAATATTATCCTACTCTGTAAAAGAATGGCTGTGATAACAACCCCTTCTCCCTTGTGCTGATTCAAAATTTGTTCAGTATTCGTAACATTTCCTGAATCACTGTTTCAGTGTACACTGAGATTTATGGGTTCTCTAAGTGCTACCTTTGTATGCTTCTCGGACATACCCACCTGTTCAGACAGGTGACATCCTGCAGATATTCAGTATTAAATATACAAAAAGTATTCTTTAATTTACTGGAATTGATCCTTTAATTCGCAGAAATGTATCCTTAAATTCACAGAAATGTGACCTTAAATTCACAGAAATCTATTCTTTAATTCGCAGAAATGTGACCTTAAATTCACAGAAATCTATCCTTTAATTCGCAGAAGTGTATCCTTAAATTTGTTGTCATTAAATGTTGTTTTGATATGCCTGGGACAGGTTTCCACACAAATTGGCAATGCATATTTAAATTATCCTTCGCTTGAGTACGCAAATTACTCCTCTCATGTACGCATTTGCATCATTTGCAAAGCAAATTTGCATTTGTAAATAAATTTTCTTAGCAGTTAATTATAAATATTTATCATATTCCTGTGCTCCTTTATACAGGCTATTGGCCAGTATCAAGTGGCAGTTTCGTTTCATTTCGATGTGCATATCGCATGCATCCAACCGATGCATACGTAATGAGCTTATTTTCGAATTTCTGTGTGAATCCTGCTTGCGTAACACTGCAAATTCATGTCATTTAAATGCAAATTGATAATTTAAAACAATGCAGGACCCTCCTCGCTTCTGTTCGCCCCGCAAATCAATCAATCATGCCTGCCCCACCACTGATCCACTGACTGCACTTCGAAAATGTGGCATAATTTTGCTTAGTTCTATTGTCGTACTCGTATAATTGTTTGCTTCACAAAACCGTACACAAACGCTCGTACGGAGGAGCCTTCCGAGTTGTTTTATCCATGCTGCAGTCACTCTCGCTCATACGTGCCAATGTCGTTTCCATGGTAGGTGGATGCGAAGGCAGAAAATCCTTGCATTAACATGTTAAGTTCAAATAAATGGAGCGCAGATGTGCATTTGGAATATTCTGTAACAAATACACTGAACTTCATTTTGCTTAGTTGATTCACCTAATTGGGTAATATTATCCTACTCTTCAAAAGAATGGATGTGATAATAATCACCTCTCCCCTTTGTGGGGCTTCAAACTTTGTCCAGTATTCGTAAAATATCCTTAATAATGTTTTGGAGTGAAACATATGCTCAATGCAAGAAGAATCTCCTCTTCAATAAGCAGCAAAAATCTCCTTTTCAACAGGCAAGAAGAACCTCCTCTTCAACAGGCAAGAAGAACCTCCTCTTCAACAGGCAGGAAGAATCCCCACTTCAACAGGCAGGAAGAATATCCTCTTCAACAGACAAGAAGAATCTCCTCTTCAACAGGCAAGAAAAATCTTCTCTTCAACAGGCAAGAAGAATCCCCTCTTCAACAGACAAGAAGAATCTCCTCTACAACAGGCAGGAAGAATATCTTCTTCAACAGATAATAAGAATCTCCTCTACAACAGGCAGGAATAATATCCTCTTCAACAGACAAGAAGAATCTCCTCTTCAACAGGCAAGAAAAATCTTCTCTTCAACAGGCAAGAAGAATCCCCTCTTCAACAGACAAGAAGACGGTGTGATGTTTATGTTCCGCAGCTCCCGAACTATATTGCAAACTATCCTTCGTTTATATGACCTCCTCAGCACATGCATTCCGGAGTTTTATTTATTTATTGAATTAAAGATCCTCACATATTTCAAATCGTATATTTTTATTTAATTCCTCAGTAGCTCGGATCTTATAAGTCTATACAAATGGCCTTACATAACTCTACAGACAGAGTCCTCTACTAGTTAAAACAGACGATTTTGTCGGGAATCAGTGTCATCGAAATTACTCATCCAGAAAGCTTCGAACACTCTGTAGAAGTTCAAACACTTACTGTCACTTTACCCCTTACTCTATCACTAACTGTCACTTTACCACTTACTTTACTACTTACTTTCATTTACTTTATCACTTATTATGACATGCTGCTCATTTTACAATATACTATCATTTACTTTACCACTTACTAGAACTAACTTTACCACTTACTGTTACTAACTTTACCATTTATTGTCACTAGCTTTACCACTTCATATCGCTTACTTTACCATATTGTCACTTACTTTATCACTTTAGTGTCACTAACTGGACCACTTACTGTCATTAGCTTTGCCACTTACTCTTACTAACTGCCACTTACTGTACCTCTATCTGTCACTTACTTTACCACTTCCTATCACTTACTTTACCACTTTACTGCCAATAACTGAAGCACTATCGTTCACTTACTTTGCCACTTACAGTCATTTATTTTACTACTTATAATGACTTACTGCCACTCATTTTACAATTTACTATTGCTTATTTTACTAGCTCTTTTACATTTACTAGCTCAAACTTTACCACTTTCTGTCCCATTTTTACCACGTATTGTCCCTAATTCTACCACTTACTGTCACTAACTTTACCAGATAGAGTCATTTACTTAACCACTTACTGTCAGTAACCACTTCCTATCACTTACCTTACCACTTCATATCACTTACTTTACCACTTACTCTAGCTAACTTTACAACTTACTGTTACTAACTTTATAACTTATTTTACCAATTACAGTCATTGACTTGACCACCTATTATCACTTACTGGCATTTACTTTACCACTTCATATCACTTACTATACCACTTTCTGCTACTAACTATACCACTTACGGTCACTAACTTTAGCACTATCTGTCACTTACTCTACCACTCACTGTCACTTACTTTGCCACTTATTGCTACTAATTATATCACATCCTACAACTTACTATCACTAACTTTACCATTTAATGTCACTAACTTTACTGCATACTGTGACTTACTTTACTGCATACTATCACTTACTCTACCACTCAATAACTATACTGCTTAATACCACTTATTATGACTTACTCCACTCATTTACTATCACTTACTTTACCACTTCCTATAACTTACTTTTCCACTTACTATTACTAACTATACCACTGAATGTAATACTTAATATAACTTACTTTACCACTTACAGTCACTTACTTTACCACTTCCTATAACTTACTTTTCCACTTACTATCACTAACTATATGAATTAATGTAATACTTACTATCACTTACTTTACAACTTACAGTCACTTACTTTACCACTGACTGTCACTTACTTAACCACTGACTGTCACTTACTTTACCACTTACAGTTACGAACTTTATACACATACTGCACTACCTTTACCACTTACTATTACTTATTTTACCTCATACTAACACTTACTTTACCACTTACCCTTCAAAATAAACAAGTGAATGTGAAGGGAGCTATGAAAACATGACTAAAGCGACTATATTAGATACCGTGTGAATCAAAACAGCAGTCTTTGTTAAAGGCACACCAAATCCGGACTTCCCCTATGGAAAGAAAACTGTTATTGGATACGAACTCCCGATTGATATTTATCTTTACTTAATTCTAGCGAATTAATCGCTTTGGACATGGAAAACTTCCATATAAAATAATAGAAAAACACACCAAACGAAAATTAGCGACTACAGTAATTGAAGGTGTGACAAAGCGAGAAGGCGAAAGATGAAGATTGCAAATAATTAAAGTAATTGTGAGAGTAATTGCGCCCAGACATGACAACTCAGCACAGCTCGTGGCCATATATAAAGGCATGGCAACTGCATTGCACACCATAGTCTGGAAGCAACACGAAGCAGGCATGAAGAATCTACTGTATTTTGTCTTTTTGGCCTTATTTGCCGCTTTGGCTTTGGTGAGTGTCTCCGCAATAAGCACTTGAAAATATGAATTTCTCAGGAATAAACCAGAAATCTTCCAATTTTAATTGAAAACAGACCGATAGTCTTCAGGAATTGAAGGAACATGTGAAGCACTGCGTGGAGGAGAGCAAAATAAGCGCGGACGAACGAAAGCATTTATGGAACATGAAGCATGATGATAACCTGGACGATATAACTGAGGACATGAAATGCATCTCGAAGTGCGTGATGGAGCAAGTGGGTTCCCTGCAAGATGGTGTCGTCAATGAAGAAAAACTAGCGGAAAATATTAAGAACTTCCCCCTGTTCAAGGATCACCCAGATGAGGCCGATAAAGCTATTGCCGAGTGCAAAGAGGAGAAGGGCGACTCCGATTGCGATACCACATTTAAAATCTTTCTGTGCTTCAAGAAGCACAAAGAACTACTTAAGGCATAGATGTCGTGGGCAGTGGGCCCAGTAACGCATCGGTTGGAAGCAAGGGCAGTGATTTCACAGAAACTAAATCTCTAAGTAGCAAAATTTAAGTGTGTATGAATGAGTTGAAAACTCTGTTATTGTTTCCAACTCTTTAACGTAATAAACCAAAGTAGAAGTCCTTACAAATGCATATAACCACTTCTGCATGCCTTACTTTGGGAAGTGGTGGTGCCAGGTGAGTCTTCAAATGAAAAAGGTTTCTCATCAAACTCCAGAAAAGCTATCTCAACAATGGGGAATGCACTCCAAGTGCCAGGGAAGAAGTTGCAGAATTGTTTATTACCTATTTCTTTTCCTACAGGGTAGTTTATTTGCTAGGAACTGCATTCAGGATACCAATTAAAAAGTCTCTCAAAAGGGGGGTCAAATTCGAAGTGATTCCGAAGTGTTCGTGGAACGCGTAGAAAAGATTATCATCAAATCTTACTGTGAATAGATTTTTGAATTCTAATTTAAGAAACTTTTCAATCAGACATATCCCATGAGAGTGTATGCAATCTTCACTGGTCGGTTTAAGTCTCTTTGTAAGACTTCAACATCTGATCATATTTTGAACTTCTCTTTTGATCTTAGTCTGAAAATAGAACAGCTGCACGCGACAATAACCTTTGGAGGCAAATCATCGAGCACGCGAAGACCCAAACATGGTTGTAGTGTGAGTATTAATAATAATGATGAAGATTAGTATGGAAACATTTATAATCATAAGTCAACCAACAGATTCATTTCGGGGTACTTCGTTTTTCGGCTGAATCCATGCCAATGAATCGTTCAAAGGGTGTTGAAGGTTAAATGAAGGCTATCCGTTAAATCCAGTCAATTTTCCTTCTCATAACATACTCGTATCAAGTCACTTAGCGCCTCTGGTATAATGATTTGCTTTCAGTTCAGTACTTTTGAGATACTGAGAACAGAATAATTCCAATGAGAACAGTGGTATTGAATAAGTGCGATTGAAACAATGGGATTGGAAGAGTGTGATTGCAACAGTGGCATTGGAACAATGTGATTGCAACAGTGGCATTGGAACAATGCAATTAGAAAAGTCCAATTGAAAGAGTCAAATTTGAAAAGTACCATTAGAACAATGGCGCAAGTAGTGCAATTGTAAATGTGGTATTAGAACAGTGAATTTGGCACAACGCAATTGAAATAGTACGAATAGAAAAGTGGTATTGGAACGTTGCGATTTGAAGTTGTGCAATTGTAATAATGGTATTGTAAGAGTGCAATTTGTAACAGTGGTAACGGATCATTGCGATTAGAATGGTGCGATTATATCAGTGATATTAGAACACTCCAATTCGAACAATGGTATTAGAACAAGTGCGATTGAAACAATGCGATTGGAATAATGTGAGGGCAACAGTGTGATTTGAACAGACAATTGGAATAGTGAGATTTGAACAGACAATTGGAATAGTGGGATTTTAACAGACAATGGGATCAGTGCTATTATACAGGTAAAATTGGCAGGGGTATTAGAAGAGTCCGATTAGAACAGTGGTATTATGCAAGAGTAATTATAACATTCCAATTGGAATAGTCGAATTGGAATATTACGGTTAGAACAGTGGTATTTTAACAGTGGTAGAATAGTTAAATTGTAACATTGGTATTGGAACACTGTGATTATAATAGTACGATTGGAACAGTGATATTAGAAAAATTGCAATTCGAACAATGGTATTAGAACAGTTCACTTGTAACAATGGTTTTGTAACATTGCGATTGGAACAGTGATATTTCAACATTCCAATTATACCGGTGGTATTACAGCAGTGGTATTGGGGCAGTGCGATTGGAACAGTGTTATACAAATAAAATTGTACCAGTGCGATAAGAATAGTGATATTGGAACAGTGATAGAATAGTTCACTTGTAACAGTGGTATCAGAACAGTGTAAATTGTAACAGTATATTCCATCAGTGACATTAGAAGAGTTGTGATGTTTGAACATTGCAACTGTAACTGTGATATTGGAACATTGGAATTGGAACAGTGCATTTGAAACAAGTGCAATGGGAACATTGCGATGGAAACAGTATAATTGAAATAGTAAGATTGGAACAACGCGATGGGAATAGTGTAATTGAAATAGTAAGATTGGCATAACGCGATGGGAACAGTTGTATTCGAACAGTACGACTAGAACGGTGGTATTAGAACAATTGTGCTATTAGAACAGTAAATGTAGTATTATAACAATGCTATTAGAACAGTACAATTAGAACAGGGGTATTATACAACTAAATTGGAACAGTGGTATTGAATCAGTGCGATAAAAACAATGGTACTAGAACAGTGGTATTGTAACAGTCCGAATTGAATTGGTATGATTTGAATAGTGGTATGAGAACATTCCTATTAGAACGCTGCTATTACAATAGTGCAATTGGAGCAGTGGTATTAGAACAGTCCAATTGGAACAAAGGTATTGTAAAATTGCGATTGGAACATTGTGATTAGATCAGTGGTATTATGCAAGTGAAATGAGAACATTGGTATTGGAACAGTGAGAATAGAACACTGATATTGGCATATTTTGATTGGAACAGCAGTATTAGTACGTTGAGAATGAAACAGTACAGTTAGAACACTGGCCTTAGAATACTTGTGGTGTTGGAACAGTGACATTGGAACAGTTGTAATATTGGGACAGCGACATTGGAACAGTTGTGGTATTGTAACCTGGCGATTGGAATAATTTTGCTAACACTGCTTTAGTGCCTATTCCTCACAACGGAGCATTATTCACTTCAATAGTAGCGTTTTGCCTCATTGTAATTTTCCGCTCTGGAACCCTCGAGATCGAGGATATTTACGAAAATGTACAAAGTTTTGATTAACACAAAAACAGATTAAACGATTTACAAGGATAATTAAAATGCGTTGTGCATCCGAAAGTGGCAAATATGAATTTTGTGGCAGTTTTAATGCGTTGCTGCTTTCTGAATCGAAACTTTACTCTGGTGCTGGTGATGAACCCCACTAAAGAGGCGCTCATTTGTACCGCCACACCCACCCCCTTAAATATTTTACACTTTATTACATTTTTATTGCTTATATTTCTTGATAAAATAAAATAAAAACAGGTGCTTTGCCAGCCAACGCTTCCACTCCGAGTTCAGACATTTTGAGCTCTGCATATTTGATGTGTAAATTACAAATTAACCCGAGCATGCCTGCCACCACCTACGAGTGTGTAAAAAGTTTCGTCCTACGCTCCTTCCACATATGAAATCAAAGTAAATATTTTCCTTTCATATTACAGCGTGGGAAAATTTTAATTGCATTTTAATTTGAAGAGCTCCGTAAACTGGATAGGAATGTGGACAGTGAAGGAAAAAAGTTGCCCTTTTGCATGGCGGCGGACGGAATTATTTATGGAATCTCTAAGAGCCGAGTTATTTCATGTGTGGCGCAAAAAGTTAATAAGCAAGGAGCACTAAATTAAGTCTGTAATTATGAGTGCGTCATTTGTGGGGCTGCTATGATGGAAGGTGAACCAAAGGTAAACAAGGAAACGAAAATTACGAACATTTCTTTATAGTGGGAGGACATATTGAAGGAAAAATTGGTGCCATTTATTTCATTACTGCACTGATTAGTGGGATTAGTTTATGGGAGAGGGGTTCGGTGATCGCAATGTGAAAATTTAAGGCAATATCTCTTTGGGTATCAGGTCTCTTCCTGTTCGTTCACTAATAAAAAGATGTAATAATATCATCATAACAACCCGCTCTTAGAATTTGAACAGGATTCGAATAGAAATGTTCATATTCCTATAAAAAGGTATTTGGAAACTTCAAGTCCTAGGTAGAAATTTCCCGTGGTCTGAGAGTGAAAATCTAAGGCAACATCTCTTGACTATTATATCTCTTGTTCCATGTGCTTCTCTAATTAAATTGTGTAATAATATCATCACAATAAACCCTGCTCCATATAATTTTTTCCATCGAATCTGAACAGGAGTCAAACAGAAATGTTCACATTCCCACTACAATGTAATTGAAAACTTATTCAAATCCGAAGAAAGAAATTACATTGACTATTCTTGATACCAGGCAGGTGAAGAGGCACTACACAATAACAACCCTCCCAAAGCGTGGGTGCTCAAGTCACATCTGTAAAACTATCCACCATCAGCCAGGCATATAGGAGGGTAGCAAACAGTCTCTAGTCTGAGAAACAAACCTGCAGGGACACCAGAGAAACCTGGACTTCGCTTAGGGCGAAAAGAATAGCTCAATTGCTGCACCTAACACGCGACACTCTCGTTACAACAGTTGCAGTACAGACCTGAGGCCGCTATCTCATTGAGAGACATGCTTTGATGGGTCACCTACCACCCTTCAATGACTGTGCCACAACTGCGGGCTGTCGGCTGAAAAGGAGGAGTGTGGGATGCCACACTTACTATGCTCATCATCTTTCGAATGAATCTATGCAATGTTAGATAATCACTGGTTTCATTATGGTAATGCGCTACTGCCCTGCCCTCGGGAGTAGACAATTTGGATTCCTGGGGTCACCTTTTATCGAGGACCTTAATGAGCTATCCTCAATTAGTATAAGGAATAATTGCTTCAAGATCGCAATGATTAATCATCGCCAAATTTCCATTGTAATTGTGATATTGTCATTTTAAAATATTATTCGCCAAATTGTCACTGTCACTATCAAATTCTCATTCTTAAATTGGCACCATCGTATTGTCATTTTAAAAACGACACTGTCAAATTGACATTTCGGTCGCCAAACTGTCACTGTTAAAGTGCCATTCTCAAATTGGCTTTGTCATTCTCAAATTGTCATTGTCAAAGTCATTATGACAAAGTCCTATTGTCATTGTCAAAGTCAAATGATTACAGTCACATTGTGTCATCGTCAAATTGTCATTGTCAAATTGTTATTTCGCAATGTCGTGTTATTTCTGTTAAAATATCATGGGTAGTGCTGGCAATCAACGTGATTGAAATAGACAATGTCAAATTGTCACTGTCAAATTGTCACTGTCAAATTGTCATTGTCCAATTGACATCGCCAAATTGTCATCGCCAAACTGTTTTTCATATTATTTCGTATTATTTGTGCTAAAATATCATGGCTCCTATTGGCAATCAAATAGGAAAGACTTGTCACTCTCAAATTAACAAATATACATTGTTTAATTGTCACTGTCAAAATGTCACTGTCAAATTGCTATTGTCAAATGGACATTATAACATTGTCATTGTCATTGTCGAATTGTCTTTGTCAAAGTCACAATGGCATTGTCAAAATAATTATGTCATTTTCAAATTGTCATTATGAGATTGTCATTTTCAAAGTCAAATCATTACAGTCACATTGTCACTGTCAAAGTGTCATTGCCAAATTGTTATTTCACATTATGTCGTATTATTTCTGCTAAAATATCGGATTATACTGGCAATCTATGGAAAGGAAATTGACAAATTGCCACCGTAACTATCAAATTGTCATTTTTAAATTGCCACTGTCATATTGCCATTGCGAAATTGTAAAAGTGTTATCGCATAACTGTCAAATAGTGATTGTCAAACTCATATTGTCATTGTTAAAGTCACATTGTCATTGTCAAAGTCACATTTCAATGTCACATTTTCATTGTCAAATTCTCATAGTCAAATTATCACAGTCAAATTTTAATTTTTAAATGTCATCAAATTGTCATTCTCGAATTGTCTATGTCAAAGTCATAAAGTTATTGTCACAGTCATAATGTCATTGTCAAAGTCACATTGTCATTAGCAAATTGTCATTGTCAAAGTCACATTGTCATTGTCAAATTATCACAGTCAAATTGTCGCGGTCAGTTTAATACAGACAAATTTTCATTTGAAAATTCATCAAATTGTCATTTTCGAATTGTAATTACCGAATTTTTATTGTCGAAATCCAATTACCAATGGTTAATTTGTCTGAATAGCATTAATTCTCGGTCATTCAAACGAAATAATTACATATTTGTGAATCCTGTAAATGCCCCCGCCCCTCACACACGTCAATATCGAGTACGCTATAATTCCCCCTCTTTCCTTTGTTCAGCTAATTTTCAACCTCTTTCGCTTATTAGTGTGAAAATATATTTGTGTTCGTAAACAATCGATATTTGTTCACCTTCAGTTACTCATGTAGTAACAGTCTTCCCCGTATTAGCCCCCGCCCCCTCCCTTGCAACGTGGCCCACCTTTCTTACAAGTTTGTAGTACTCGTCGCAGAGGTACGTTTTATTGAAGCAAACGCACACTTGAGCACGAAGGGTTGGTTCATTATGTTATCGCGATCGAGTTGCACGTTTTCCAGACACAATTTTTTCATTGCCTTTTTCGTTTTCAAATTGCACACCTCCCCAGAGTGTCCCGGTCCAACTCCTTCCCCAACTGCTAACTGCCACACCAACACTAATAATTCACTACGATTTTACCGCTTTCGTTCGTAGTGTTATAGCTTCCTCTCTACGCCCCTCTACCCTGTTTCCTATATCCTGTTCCCTCTACCCGTCTCCCCATATACCCTTCTCCCCATATACCCTTCTCCCCATATACCCTTCTCCCCATATACCCTTCCCCCTCTCCCGTCACCTTTCTCCATCTACCGTTCTTCACGACTCTTTCTGTGACTCTGTAAAATGTTCCGACACAAAAAGCAGCCCTACCGTTCCTTTCTTGTGCTGAGGTACGTGTGTGCCACCTGCCGTGGCTGTTACAAATTTGTTGCAAGATTGATTTTATTGCCACACTGCACATTTTGGTGAAAGTACGAGAATTGTACAAAACAACGACGAAGAAAACGCCAACGAAAAACTACCCAAAAAAGGTAACTTGCGGAAGTACACGACTTACGTTTCCGTTTCCGGCGCATGTTTTTCGCGTATTTTTACTTCTAGTTGTAAATTTTCCGCTGTTTTGCTGGTTTTTTGTTATTACTACTGTTGTTGTTATTCTAGTGCTGTTGTTGTTGGTATTCTAGTGCTGTTGTTGTTGCTCTGCTGTAGCTGTTTCGAGGCCAGGTCCCTCTGTTCTGAGGTTCTCTGCGGTCTCTGTTGCATATATTCGAACAATCAGAGCAGCTGCATCAATTTTGCTGGTACCTATTTTGCTCCTGCACCTGCATTGGAGCTCATTTCACTGAAGCACAACACTCTGGAAGCGTTCAATTTTATTTTATTGCCTTGCTGAGCATAATTATGGAGCGAATTTAAATGTTATTTTGTGGTGGGTCTGCTTCTCTTTTTCCATTTTCTTTGGGAAAAGCTGTTTATGTGGGAGTTCCACTATTTTTCACATATGCCAGGAGTGTTTGGGAAGAGCCATGTGCGTCCTTTCAGTATCTACAATCAGCTAAATTCAATTTAAAACACGTTTTTCGCCCCTAAAATGTTGATTTTCAGTTGAATCGAAGATAACATTTTTCCCTGAGTAGTTTCAGGAGGCACTAAATTGTTGCCTACTTTTAGGATGAACCTTTTATGCCACATTTCACTACTCAAATGAGGTTCCTTTCGTTTTACTGGAATCATTGCTGCAATTTATTACATTTTATTTTATTTAAAGCTGTAACTGTCTGGTTAAAGGATTTATTAAACCCTTAAAGTCCTGCTAGAGGATGTCAGGCTTTACACTACACCCTTAAAAGTTCTCCCTTACAGAAATTTTGCTCTAAGCTACAATAACGAGCACCTTAACAAGTTCCATTCACATACGACCGAGCAAATATATTTGACTAGGAGCATGTTCCACAGATGGCCAACAAGTTATCGTTATTAATATTAGTACACACGCACACACAAGCCGCCTCCGCATACAAACATGCCTACACAAACTTTCATAAACACACACACAAACACACACATATGCACACTTGTACACACTTGTACACATATCCTCACACTCCAGGACGCACTATTATTTTATGGCACAAGTGTTCGTTGTTCTTTCCCAACTAACTACGCAGCTAGAAAGTAAATATCGTGAGGCGCTGCAGGAGTTTGCTTTGGGGGGGCAACACGGCACATCCAGTCAGGGCAGCCAGCAAGCCAACCTATCCTGACAATGTTATCAGCTGTTGCTACAAGTGAGCTCTGAAGGATGACTGTCACACAGAATGGAATTATGCATATGAGGATTAGGAATGTGTAAGTAGCTTTTGTGTTACAAAGGAAGGGTTTAAAGGTTTAATAGTCTATGAAGAGTCCTTGCCAGCGTAATAACAATTGGAGCCTTTTTCAATTTATAACCGAAAATATGCTTTTGGGTTTTTTTAGGCACAAGTTAAATAATTCTCACAAATAAAACATGGAAAAAATGATATCTTATAACTCAAAAAACTAGTCCAGCTTGATTGGATTCCTTATTACATTATGAAATTATGCCCAAGGACATCAGATGAGCTCCTCATTTTATATGAAATGAAGGCAAAATTTTCATGGAAATTATTTGTGAGTTATATTTCACTGGCATCTTATTTCGCGACGTCCTCCATTGACGCATGTGTGTGAATTGCCGGCACTTGTGCCACAATGCAGAGCATTTCAATTTAGAAGATCATCAAGGAGCAAATCCAACACAAATCCTCGCACTTACTGCACATTTTATATATTTTCTTATAAGCTTTGCAAATGGCGCAAAAAACGCTTCCTCTGCAAAGCTGTGTAGCATTGAAATTTAATGGAATCTGCTCAATCTTACCGCATAGCATAAGTAAATACCAACGAGCAGGGACAATGCATGCAAGAAGGATGCCCTGTTACTGAGCTCGCTGCAGCAGGACGGCAGGAAAGCAGCGGGCAGGCAGGCTGGCAGGAAAGCAGCAGGCAGGCAGTGAAAGGATGCAGACACCATCAGGCGGCATGGTGTGCATTTCCCGCACGCTCGTGGCTTAAGTTTGCGCTGCTAGCGACATAACGGACACGCTTGCATGAAGGCATCTATGCAAGCACAAAATAGTTATTGTCCTTAGCATCAGTCAGAAACTACTTAAAATTCCTTTTAGCATTTTTCAGTTATAATAATACACAGGATGCGCCGCACAAGAAGCATCGTTCTCTCTCTTTCTCTCCCTCTTCCTCACTGTGTTACGTAGCCCCTCTATCTCTGTGTTACTTACCCCCCTTTATCTTTGTGTAACTTACCCCCTCTCTATCCCAACATATGTACAAGCGGATGGCGTATATTCATGTGAGTGTGTAAGAACATCCTTCCTTCTTTTATTTGGCAGGATTTTGTTTTGAGTGGTTCTCTTCAGCAATCGTTATTGTTGCACTATGTTTTTCATAGTCCTTACATAACAATTCAGTCACTGGCATGTTGAAATGTGGTTACACCTGCATTTTTGTGCAACCAGGACCACGTTTTAGGCATATTTCTAGAGGATTTTGCATGGGCAACCTTTGAGTATGTTACGAGTATTTTATATAAATGCGTTCCTTTGAGGATTGGAGTCTAGTTTTTTAAATTTGATTGAGAGTATGCAGAAAAAAGGAATGAGTTAAAACTTTTGAATAGTTTCATGCACTCATTTCCAATACGAGATGTGGCTTCAACCACATAAGTGGGTGTGGTGGAAAGGATCCACAACAAAATCTATTTGGTGAAGGAACGTCTGGAAGGGAAGATCTGGAACTGAAGGTCTGGAAATGAAGGCCTGGAAGTGAAGGTCTAGAAGTAAAGGTCCGGAAGAGGTCTGCAAGTGAAGGTCTGGAAGTAAAGGTCTTGAAGTGAACGTCTTGAAGTCAAGACCTTGAGTAAAGGTCTAACCAAAAGGCTTCGTTTATAATGGTTATGTATGACGGGATGTGAAAGCATCGCAATTAAAGTCATCACTTCCTTTTTACCCAGATGTTCCTTATTTAAAGAAAGGAAAACTTTTAACTAAAAAGTCATTCTCTTTCATTATATTTTCCGCTTTATGGATGAATTTGAGAATGTCCATAACAGGAGCAGTTTTTATTTCTTCTAGAGCCAGCTGGTCGCGGTTAAATATGTACATTCTAGTCCTTGTCAACACAATGCAGTTGCATATTATGTGCTCTGTGGTTTCTGCTTCTTCTAGACAAAGCCAGGACTCCGTTTAGTCAGGTGATATTTCAGGTAGTAATGACTTGATAGAAAACCTACAATTTTTCTTATGTCTGCTTTGCACATATTGGGCAGATCTCTACCAGTCTTTTGGCTTGGCGAAGTCAATCTATCCCTTCCCGGTTGGACACTCTAAGACTATGTTCCCAGCTATCTACTCTAGATTTAGCCTCCGCCCAGTTGATACCACAGTTTAACTCTGGACCTATAAGGCTTGTTGCGGAACCGGCTCTAGCCAGTTCGTCAGCAATTTCGTTGCGTTCGATCTCCGAGTGAGCCGGGACCCCGCAAATTGCAACCTTATTTGTTGCACCTAAAGACTAGGTTATTGAAGCATTGTTCCACCAGTATCGATTATAAAGAATATGAAGCTAATGCCTGTAATGCAGCTTGAATATCTGAATAGATAGCTATATCCGCACCCTTGATACCTGTTTTCAGATTCAAATTGCTTGAATTTCAGCCTGGAAGACGCTAGGCCACCTGCCTATTGGTTGTGACATTTTGGTATTGGGTCTATAGACACCCTTATAGACTTTTGAGGTCGACCCAAGGTCCACATATGTCCCATTCATCACAGTCTGAGATAATAATCTCAAAATTGCGATCAAAATGCCGTTTTGGCATTGGATTATATAATTGAGCAGATTATATTTTGAACCGGTATGTTTTTTAGAATATTGAAGTGAACAAAGTCATGACTAGACAAGATTTTCATATTCAATGCGCTTCTAGCAGCACATTTTTCCAAAAATATGTGCAGTGGGAATAATCCTAGTATCGCTTCAATAGGAGCTGTTGGGCAGTTTCACATGGCACCCGTGATTGCCAGATCAAAATATCATACTTTCTTTTTCTGCCTTATTAATCTCTTTTGATGCTCATATGTTTTTATACTCATATGCTTTGATACTTATTTGTTTCGATGCTCATGTTTTGATACCCATATGTTTGGATACACATATGTTTATGATGTTTAATTGTTTTGACACTCATCTGTTTTGATACTCATTTATTTTGATACTCATTGTTTTGATATTCATTTGTTTTGATAGTCACTTGCTTTGATACTTATTTGTTTTAATACTCATTTGTTTCGATGTTCATGTTTGATATCCATATGTTTGGATAAACATATGTTTATGAAGCTCATTTGTTTTGATACCCATAGCATTATCACATTTAGTTGTTTTGATTGATACTCATATATTTTGACAGTCATATGTTTTGATACTCATATGCTTTGATACTCATATGTTTTGATACTCATATGTTTGATACTCACATGGCTTGATACTCATACGTCTGTCAAACCCATGTTTTGATACTCATCTGTTTTTATACTCATATGTTTTGATACTCATATGCTTTGATACTCATTTGTTTGGATACTTATATGTTTGATACTAACATGGTTTGATACTCAAATGTCTGTCAAACCCATGTTTTGATACTCATCTGTTTTTATACTCATATGTTTTGATACTCACATGCTTTGATACTCATATGTTTTGATACTCATTAGTTTCGATACTCATTTGTTTTGATACTCATTAGTTTCGAAACTCATTTGTTTTGTTCTTTAGTTCTATATAAAGCCACTATGAAGGAAGTGAGTGAACGTTGACCAAAGTGTTACAACTGGCCTCAAAACCATTTGAAGTACGAGAACAACGTCAAGCGATACAAATTATTTGACACTGGATACACAATACTTCCGTACCGCTTCCCTTAATGTCCCGTCTCTACCTTATCTGCGTATCTCAGCCTTTTAACAGGAAATACGGAGATTCCCCTGGAAAATTTTCCAGTACAATCCCATACTCAGATAACACAGATACAGCAAATTCTTCCCCAGTCCTTCGAATACATTATCTTCTGGCAGTCGGTAATCTAAAAAACTGATGTCCCTGGTAGAGAAAATTAAAATATGTTTTATCAAACATGTTTTTCGGAGGTTCCTTTGATTTGGGGCTATTGCCGTAAAATTTGCATGCCATTTTTGTCTTTATTCCATTTCAATAACGAAATACAAATTTCATGTGCGAGTGTGCTGCCGCATTTGCATATGCACACACAGGCGTCCGTTGAGCATAAATTTGCAATTTGCAAACTGGTCCCCCAATTTGCATGAATGCGAAGGCCCAATTCCATTAGACTGGTATGTGCGCCCAGGACCTTTGTGCGCAGCGCCACCGAAGTCATTGTCGTCAATGTAATTGTTGCAATAATGAAGTTCGTTTATTTAACAAGACAACAAATGCAAATGTGTACATTCCCTGAAATTGTTGCATCGGGACAGGGGGAATTTAATTTGCAGGAAGTGTTGTTGGTGGATATTTCACAGAGCTTTTATTTCATTTATTTATTCTCTTTATTTTTATTGTACCCCCGTTATACCATGAATGGATTGTGCGTGCAGGACTTTGGCAGCATGGGGAGTAGCAACTAAAATCTGCCAGCTTGAAGAGTAAAAGTAGAAAAAAGAAGCACTTCGGGACAGTGTTCTGGACGGGATTCAAGCCTGGGACGCCATGACTACGAGCCTACCATTTTAGATCACAACGGCCAGAAAATTTTATTTTATTGGTATTATTTTTTGTGCATAATATGTTCTCGAGATAGTTCGGAACAATCTTCTTAGGACTGTCTCTGCAGATTTTGTTTATTTTTTTTTGGAATAAAAATGTTGTCGAGATTGTACACAAGAGTCTTCTCTGGATTGTCTCTGGAGAAATTTATTTTATTGTTTTTTGTGCATAAGAATTTTCTCAAGATAGGGCGTAAGAATCTTCTGTGGATTGTCTCCGGTGATATTTATTTTCTCATTTTTTGTGCATAAGAATGTTCTCGAGATTGTTCGGAAGAATCTTGCCTGGATTGTCTCTGGACATCTAAAAATGTTTGAATGAAATTTGTACCTAGTACGTGAATCATTCTTGATCATTAGGGTAATCGTGTGGAAGTGTAGTATGTGAGTATTTGAAGGGTCTGTTCCACTACTAAAGAATTCTTATAATAATCAAATAATCTCCATAAAACATTTATAGCCTAATTGTTTTTTGAAGGTCAGAAACAAATATATGCCATAGAAGAGATCCCCCCAAATAATAAGAATTTTGTGAATGGATTTATGTGGTAAATGAGTTATTTGAATTTCCTAATTTGCCTATGCAGCTCCTCTAAGGGATTGGTGGTGTAGATTATCCTCGACCATAAGTATCCGTTCAGGGGTGGGCTTTAAGAAAAATAACAAAACGATTTTGAAAAGGATTGAGTCCGTTTGTCTCCAAGTTAGAACGTAATAATAAAGTACTGAACGTCAATCAAGGTTTACATTTTTATCATGATGGAGTTCACTAACGAGCATCGTTTGTAAACTATTCAAAATTACTACCAAAATTCTGAGTCGGTGGGCGCAACTTCGAGTGCTTACTCCAATGTTCGGTCGGAATAATCGTCCCACCAGACAGGCTGAGCGTGATATAGTGGATAGATTAGAGTATACATATTCACTATTGAATGTTCCTGTGCCAGTGAGACAACGCATCGGTCGAAGTACCGAAAATAGCGCGATCGTAAGTGCTTCAGTTCAAAATGAGCCAAATCACTCGAATCCACTCCGCTCACAGGAATTGGGAATCCACATTGTAGAGATTTTTGCGTAAAGATTTTGGCGTAGACCCCTACAAGATCAAATTAACTCAGGACTGAAGCCTCTTGAAGCGCCGAAACTTCTCCGATTGGGCTCTGCAAAAGTGGGAAGAATATCCTGAATTTCATCGAAGAATAATCTTCAGCGATTGAGCTTCACATTCTTGGCTTATTGGCTTTGTCAATGAGCAAAAAAGCATTATCGGACAGCAACCATCCTACATGTTCTTCAAGAGACTCCATTATATCCACAAAAAGTGACCGTGTGGTGTGGAGTTCACGCCGGAGGTGTTATTGTACCGTATTTTTCCCTCGATGAAAATCATCGCCTTGTTAGGTCAATAGACAGAGAAGCAGACTTAGTCAAGTGCATAAAAATCCAGCGGCTCCGTTGGCATGTCCTTATTAAGAGGAGAATGGATGAGGACGCTCCAGCTAAGAGGGTGATGTTTCCAAAGATCTATGATCCAATAGGCGTGAACAACGTGTATCGAAGAAGATTATTATTACATACGAGTATACCATAATTAATTATGAGTGCAAGGTGTTAGGGGAATGAGTACTAGCTACAGAGGCCTTCAACTCGAAGAAAAAAGGATTTTAAATAAAGAAGCACCGCTGGCAAGGTCATGTTGAACGAATGGATGAGGACGCTCCAGCAGTATTTTAGGACACACGGTGGTGGAACCCCAGGACGACGACGACCTCATCTCCGTTGGAAAGACCAGGTGCTGGGAAACCAGTCTCCGCTCGGCCTGAAAACTGACGCCAGCGTGTGTATAAGAGGCGACTGGCGAGGTTTTATTGAAGCGGCCAAGACAGATCATCGGTTGTAGCGCCATCAAAGAAGAATTTACAGTCAATGGAGTTCGCTCTCGTGCCATGTTGGAAGACTGTTTTTGGCCAGGATTGGATGGACTCGACGGCAGTGATATGTGGTTCCAACAACATGGTGCTAGATGTCAAACATTGAATATATTAAAAGGGACGTTCTGTAATCGTGTAATCTCGAGAAATCGTCCGGTCGCATGGCCACCTCGCTCATGATATTTACCGCCGTTGGATTTCTTTTTATGGGGTTACGTTAAGATCGTTAGATTATGCCCACAAGTCAACAACGTTAGAGGAACAATATCGAACGCGATATGGCTATATTCCGGTCGATATGTTGTACAATAATTATGTACAGTGCAGTGGTTGAACGGCGCAACACCGTTAAGGAAAGTACCCTGGAAAGAATCTCCTTAAACAGAAGTGCAGATGTTATACGTCTGAATTGGACTGTTATGGAAAACACCCTCGGAAGCATCCACTTAAACTGACAACAGATTTCATAGGATGGAACTAATCAACTGAAGAGCGAGCTCACACACTTGTATCAAATAAGCGATTTTCGGATAAAACATTGATACTAGTTAAATCCGCCAGTTTGTTATTCTAGTTTTTAAAAGATTACTGTATCAAAGCTTAATTTAAAGACAAAGCTCTAAGATAAGGGATAGGTTCCTTCTTGATAACCTATCGGACTGTTCTGAAGTCAGTCCGAAGAAATTACTATGTTACCTAAACTCTACTGGGTGGGTGGGTTTAGTATCTACCATAATCCCGTTACTCGGTGAGGAAGTGGTATCCACACGGCGCTACATCGCTAGTTGTGAGACGTATCGGGCAGATGCGTATCAACCACTTTAACCAACCAAAGCTTCATTTTCAGTGTACGAGTTACAAAGAAGATGAAAGACCCATCTGAAGAATACCCAGAAATATTCAGTTTAATATCTGTTTCCAGTCCTAATTGGAGTAGGTTTGAGGGATCCCAAAATTGACCCTATGACTTACATTGAAGATGAAGAGCCAACTGCAGGAAACCGAGAGACTATCAGTTTAGTGACTGTTTCCAATCCTAACGTCCTGGAATATCTTTAAAAAGTAAGTGATCCAAAATGATATTCATAATTCGAAGAAGTTGGATACGAAAGGGACCACAAAAGATGAGCGTACCTGCTACAATAAAGATAAAAACCCATATGAACAATCCCCAGAAATATTCAGTTTCTTGTCTGTTGCGAATAACAATTCGGAGAAGTTTCGAGACATCTAGAATCCCAAAATTGAAGTTTTCGGTATAAACTCATGACAATCTCCAATTCGTTTGTATTCAAGGAGGCGAGTTCGCTACTCTCCGGGAACTTTACATTAACGACTAATTTTTCTTCCAGATCCATCGAAAAACAAATCACTCTCAGTATAGGAAATAAAAATGCAACTCACCGTTAGATTATTATCGGCCAGATCCATATGCTTAAGGGCGATGAGGCCCTCAAAGGCGCTCAAATCCAACTCGGATATAACATTGCCGCGCATGGTCAACAGCACGAGCTCCTTGAGCCCCTCGAAACTGTCATTGCGCACGTACTCAATCAAATTGAATGACAGATCCAGCGATTTGAGCGCGTGCAAGTGCAGCAGATTGCTGGCGGGCACGTCCAGCAGCTGATTGTTTTTGAATATCAAAATCTCCAGCGAGATCATGTTGCGAAAGCAGTTATCCTCCAGGCTAACGATGTTATTATTGGTCAGATCGATTTCGATGAGGGAGGTGAGCGCCGTCATGGCCGATGGATGCACCACTTCGATGCGATTGTAGCTGAGATCGAGCAAGAGCAAATTGCTGAGTCCTTTGAAGGCCTCCTTCTGCAGCGAACTCACCGAGTTGCGACTCAAGTTCAACGTTCGCAGCTCAGTTTGGTACTCGAAGTTCTTCGAGCCGAGCGTTTCGATAATGTTCTGCGACAAATCGAGCACTTCTAGCTTCATGTAGAAGGGCAGGGTGAAATCGACATTGCGTATTTTATTCAACGTCAAATTGATGTACTTCGTTTCAGGGTTCAGCTGTATGGGCACATCCTCCAGAGCGGCGTCGACGCAATAGGCTCTGCTGTTGGCGTCACCGCCCAGACACTGACATTTCGAGGGACAGAAGGCGCTCACGCGTGGCAGATGCTGCAGATTCAGCAGCAGCAGCAGCAGGAGCAGCAGAGACGGTCTGGTGTGGAACTGCGACCAGTGATGTCGCCATTTTACGCGCTGTGGTGGGTTCGTCATGTTGCAGGTTGATTTGGTGAGTACTATTTTGACCGTTTTGTATGCAGCTGCCATTGGGGGACAGCTTCGTTTGGTGTGTGGGGTACGAATTGGTGGGTTTGGTTTGTTTGATGACTCTGGGTTGTTAACGAGACGCCATTTTATAATCTGAAAGTAATAAAACAGAGAGTTAAATTAGAAATTTATATAATAATAGTAATAAATTTTAAAATTTATCGGGGTGGCATGGAATACAATATTTCTATGTTCATCAACTTTTTGTATAGAAGAAACCACACCCACTTATACGGGTATACTGTCCTCTTTTCACCATATTTATATCTTCGAAGAATACCCCCTTCACAATTCTCTATATATCCCCCTATTTCCATATTTCCAAGCTTAAACTACAAGGGGCATCAGAATGAGTGCTTGGAGACCTCCTTCGTCGGCGGTGCTCTGGCCTATTCCACTTCGTTCTATCTATCTGTCTATGTCTTTGGAGATATTGTAGTACTTATGAAAATAGGAGAGGGTAATTGGAGATCATTGATGAACACAAATCCAATGCTACCTATCTTATCAAATCATCACCAGATTCTCTATATTATACAGAACCTCTAGATGAAAGTAGGCACATCCCATTATAAAAGTAGGTACATCCCATTATAAAAGTAGGTACGTCCCATTATGAAAGTAGGCACATCCCATTATAAAAGTAGGTACATCCCATTATGAAAATAGACACATCCCACCCACTATGAAAGGAGGCACATCCCATTATGAAAGTAGACACACTTCACAATGAAAGTAGGCACATCCCTCCCCTAATACAACCCAAGTTGTTCGGGGTCTTATACAAAATATATGATTCCCGTATCGTTAATATCGGCTCAGCGGTGTCTGTGCTTCCTATGTAAGGTGGGCATGGCATTGTACGCCATTCCATCTTTGTATACCTGTGTAACTTCAATAGGAGTATGAATCATTTGATACTTACATTATAACTATGAAAATGCGCCCTCTAATAGGCCTTGAGGCACTCTGTGGACTAGACCTGAGTCATAAGGGGAGCCTGGCATTGAACTTTTTCCACCTCTGTATACCTGTGTGACTTCAATAGGAATTTGATACTCATATTAGTAACCATGTAAAATGCGCCCTCTAATAGGCCATCAACGATTCTGTGGACTGCCTAAGGCCACATCCAAGAATGGATAAGGAGGTGGGCAGATTGAATATGAGCAATGGACTAATTAATAACACAGCAAAACGCCAAGCCAAAAACACAATGCCATGTCAAAAGCACAACGCTAGGGCAAAAGCGGAACACCAGATCAAAAGCACAACGCCAGGCCAAAAACACAACGCCAGATCCCAGAAAGTGGAGTATTCCCTAAGCTCCCTATGGTAAACAGAGAGTACACTCGAATCCTCACCCAGCTATCCGGTGAAGATTCGAATGTACTCTGTTTAGCATAGGGAGTTTCGGAAATACTCCTGGGGCCACTCCGGGCCTCTCTACGCTCAGATATCATCTGAAGAAATTGGGAATTTCCTCCACGGATGATTGCAAGTTATGGAACCAGGAACCAGAAACTTATGTGCACGTTATCTGCGAGTGCCCTGCACTATAAAGATAGATTTCTCCTTAAGAGGGCTGCTAATATAGTACCCAAAGCAATTTGGAACATAGAACCCCATGCAGTTCTATAGTTTATCCAGAACCACCTCAATATGGAGGGTTAAATTGAGGCTTCATACGATAGATCAAATTGCTTGAAATGCACTATAGACAATAATAAAAATGATGCTATGAAAATAGGCTTAGCGATGTCTGTTTCTTAGTTACGAATAGAAGTAGGCGTGACCCGCTCATATATAGCCCAGGTCACTGTGCGAATGAAAACCCATGATTTGATACCCAAACCTTGCCTGGACCTCGGTTGAACTGCCTCATTGTTTTTAAATGCAGTTAATCAAATAAGTAGGCGTGCCACGCCTACACTCTCTGTGCGTTATTTGATATCCATATTATCGAAGTCGGTTGGGCAGTGTCTGTAAATCCTATGGAAACTGGGGCGTGGTATAGAATGTGCCTAATTCCTGATCTTAGGCTTTATACGAAACATTTGACACCTGCCTATATTATGAGAATAGATTGAGCGATGTCCGTAATTGTTACCTCAACTAAGCATAGAAGTAGGCGTGACTCGCGCATATTAGCCAAGGTCACTCTGGAAACTAATACGAATGATTTGATACTCATACCTTTGATATCAGTTGAACATGTCTAAATTTCCAATGGAAGTTGGGACGCGGTATTGACCATGTCTCCCTCATATATATTATGTTTGAGGTGTGGTACAAATTGGTGGGTTCGTTCTGCTTACTCACTATACCAATACCTTCCTATCGGTGGTTCAGTGGCTATACTTCCAATGGAAGTTGGGGCGTGGCATCGACCCTGCCTTGCTCATGTATATTCTTTTTGGTGTGTGCTACGAATTGGCGGTGGATTCATTTTGCTTTATTTATATAAGCTTTCATAAGAATGATTTGGTAACAAATGTTCGCAATCGGTGGATCAACGTCTATATTTCCAATGGAATCTGGGGCATGGCATTGACCATGTCTCACTCATATATATTCTGTTTGAGGTGTGGTACAAATTTGTGGGTTCGTTCTGCTTCCTCAGTGTTTGATACTCATACCTTCGTATCGGTGGTTCAACATCTATATTTCCAATGGAAGTTGGGGTGTGGCATATGTCTAGTACAGGCATATCATATGTCTAGCTCTAAAAATGCATGCGAACTTTTTGATATCCATACCATCGTCCCAATCAGTTGAGAAATGTTGTTAGCATCAAAATCGCTTGAACGTGTTTTGTTGGTGGGCTTGTTTGGTACTGTTGGTGGACGTGGTTTTGTTGGTGGACGTGGTTTTGTTGGTGAACATGGTTCTGTTAGTGGGCTTGGCTCTGTTGGTGGACGTGGTTTTGTTGGTGGGCGTGGTTCTGTTGGTGAGCGTGGCACTATGATATGCTCGCTCATATTAACATTAGTCATTAATATGGCTGATTTGATACGTCTATCATTAAAATTAGTAGAACGGTGTCGGGATTTTCAAAGGAAAGTGGGCGTGTCTGGCCCATCTATATTGGTATATATCTATACTGAGTCACGCCGGTGTCCTCTCTTCGAATCAGTTGCTTTTTATATTACTCTTGAACTAATACTATGCTCTTTCTTTGGGAGATGGATGTAGAAATAAGCGAGTATTTTAGAATCACATTTGATAAAGTCTCAGAATTCCATTTGATGAAGACTCAGAACCACATTTGATAAAGTCCTCAGAACTACATTTGATGAAGACGTGGAACCACATTTGATAAAGTCCTCAGAACCACATTTGATAAAGATGTGGAACCAAATTCGATAAATACTCAGAATGACATGTATCTCAGAACCACCTTTGATGAGGACTCAGAACCACATTTGATGAAGACTCAGAACCACATTTGATAAAGTCCTCAGAACAACATTTGATGAAGACGTGGAACCACATTTGATAAAGTCCTCAGAACCACATTTCATAAAGTCTCAGAACCACATTTGATGAAGACTCAGAACCACATTTGATAAAGTCCTCAGAACTACATTTGATGAAGACGTGGAACCACATTTGATAAAGTCCTCAGAACCACATTTGATAAAGACGTGGAACCACATTTGATAAAGTCCTCAGAACCACATTTCATAAAGTCTCAGAACCACATTTGATGAAGACTTAGAACCACATTTGATAAAGTCCTCAGAACTACATTTGATGAAGACGTGGAACCACATTTGATAAAGTCCTCAGAACCACATTTGATAAAGACGTGGAACCACATTTGATAAAGTCCTCAGAACCACATTTCATAAAGTCTCAGAACCACATTTGATGAAGACAGCATAATATTTTATAAGGACCTTTCAAGCAGACTTTAATTTCTATATAAAGATGCGTAGCTTTTACTCCGTTACAGCACTTTACTCTCCACCGTGAACAACACCCGTAATAGCAACTCGGTACGTTTTTTAGACGAACTTTTTGTGTGTATGCCGAAAAGTTTCTACGATAAATCAACTGCTCTGAATTTAATTACAACACAGCAAAAGTCACTCCTGCTCCCGCCGCCGCACTCCACCACAGCCTCAGCGGCACAGTGTCAACAACTTTGATGCTCTCTGCATGCATGCCAAGCCCTCTGCGCGCTGTTTTCACCCGCAACTGAACTTTTGCAAAAGTTATCAAATTGCATAAAAGGGTCCTTTTTTCATATTTTTCTATCTACAATGCCAGTTTACCACAACTCACTGAGCAAGTCCTGCGTGAGTGTGTGTGGCTCTTTGTATAAGAAAAAAAAACTCATAGAACACATTTTTCAATATATACCACACGCTTCCTTCCCCCGCCGCCACCAACCCGACGACACATCACACTCGTATACTTGTGCAGCAGGCGTGTGTGTGGCTCCAGTGGCTGAGCATTTGCACTCCTTCAATAGGCATTAAATACTCCGAACAAAGTCAGCCCGCCCAGCCTGCGAAACTTTCTCCCCGCTAAAGCAACAATTTAGGCAAAGTTTGTTCTGCGAGTATTGGCCTGAATGGGGCAAAGTTTTCGCATTGTCACCGCTGTTTGGCTTAGTAACGCCGTACGGGCCAATGTTGTGCGCTGGAGAAGTTATAACACTTAATTATTAAGGCTCATTGAAGGTCGGCAAAAAGGTCGGGTCGCAGTTACGGGCGGTATTGAACCTGAACCTGAAACTCAACTCAACTCCACTGAGCTGCACTGAACGGAATGAATTGAATGCGACCTTTTGAGAAATTGACATATATCAAGGATACAGAAAGGAACTCTTTATTAACTGCTAATATTAATTAGCAACGAGGCGTTAAGAATATAAATCGGTAATAGAATTTAGGGAGGAGCGTGAGAACGAGAAAGTGAACAGGAACGAGTTATGTTGCTTTTGTTGGTGTGAAAATTTGTTTGGGTGAAATTGTAGCATATAGCAATTGAGATCGTATACAAAGAGCACACATTTCTTTCCACATTTAGGTGCAGGACATAGGAGTCAACTGTCAATTTAAAGTACAGAGAGGGAATGGAGTTGGAAAGAGTGCAGAAGAAGAAGTCCATACTGCCAAATTATTTGAGAGAAATGGAAGTGCACTTAAAGTGTCTCTCTGAGCTTGAACTCTCTAATCTCCCACATTGTCTTAGGAATATATTTACATACTAAAGTAGTAAACCAGTGGAGTACAATGACCATCAATGCCTGAGTGTTTGAAGACCTCCTTCTTCGGCCTACCTCACTTCTAAAGTGGTAAACCAGTGCAGTACAATAGGCATTAATATCTGAGTGCTTGGAGATCTTCTTCTTCGGCCTATCCCACTTCTAAAGTAGTAAACCAGGGTGGTGAAGTCATAAACACCACTTCGATTCTTGTCATAGAAATCACAGACGCATAACTTCAAATTCAATTCCCACTCCAATGGAGACTGAACTAGTCTTTGTAATACTGCTCAAAATATTTCTACGCATATCCCGAAGGTATACAATTATTTACAGATCTAGTTATGTGAACCATGGAATCATTGATCATACTCGAAACAAAAGGATAACTTATCAAATATTCTTAAACGGTGTTTCAAAATATGATTACCTCAGGAGAATCATAAACATTCCCAGTACAACTCAATCCAAACACCGCGGTTGCCACTTTAACTCTTTAAGAATTATACAAACAGTTCTCGTAAACCTCATGGATTAAAGAGATAGGTTTAAATAGATTGATTATTCCCGAAGAGGAATTACTTGAGCCCAACAAGCTTCATTTCCATATGGAGGGAATTGCGCACTGGCCTTCCCAGTTGTGTAATGTTGAAACCAATATGTGTGATTTGGATCTCCACTGGACCCCTAATGTCGGTAGATTTCAGGCTAAGTAAGACGGTTCTAAAGTCGTGACCATTTCCAGCTTTCTTAACGGAGAGAGTTGCCGGAGTCATGATCACGGATACAGCTAGTTCCATCAGCATATAAGGAATGCCATTAAGGAGAAAAGGGACCTGAATACACATTTGCTGTAGGCTTGTGTAAGACTGTTCCAAAGGTGGAATGGTCTTGTTTTGTTGCTAACGCACTTATCTCTTTAGTTTTGAGAAGGTTTCATATTGCTTTGGTTGTATATTGAAGTATATCATTCAGCAAGGAAAGATGTGAAGGAACAAGACTCGCGAAGCGGAGAAAGGAACTAGAGTGAGGTTTCTGACTTGCTTAGTTTGCCGCTGGCACCGCTAATATCTGCTGTTCTCGATTATCCTAGCCAAGAGCACTTGGAGAGAAATGGGTACTAATGCAGTTGAAATTTTAGTAGATAAAGAGTATCTCTGTTTAGTCCTGGTATCGAAGGTATAGTTAGAATTGTTTCCTGGAGAGAATATAATTCTGGAACTAAAACTATGCTGGAATAACACAACATGCTATAAGCAAGTCACTGCAATAGAAATGTCTGGCAAGGATATCGGCGTATTACAACCGTGTTGGGCCATAGCAAGTGAATGACTATTGTTTCCCCCTCCTCCTCAACGCTTCTACAGAAGTCTGAAGAGAGTACCTCAGGTCAATTTGGGTTGTTTGCACTATTAAGCACACCCGCTCTGTCACACATCCACACACACAGTCATAATTGCAACTGTTTTTTGTTTTGTGGTCTGATAGTCCTTTGAGCACTGTTGCTGAACTCGTCCGCACTTCTACGCCAAGTGAAGTGGCTTCAGATGACGGCAGAGAACTAATGACATTAGTGTCCTCCTGATCAGAGCACAGCATATCTAACCTAGGTCCAGAAAATGCCACTGCAGTACTGTTTAGGTCCTTCTTTTAGTAAATAAAGATACTTTCGGATCGTTTCTATTTTGTCTCTCCTCTGGTTAATTCAGCTGATGATTTGTTCCTTGAGAATGAAAATGCTAGTGAGGCTATATGAGAACACGGAATTGGCACCTCCCCAGTCCACCTCATACATTTTGCTTCAGTTGTCAGTTCACTTACATGTTGACTGGAATATTGCTTTGCTTGTGGACACTCAGAGGATGCACTCCCACATCCGTGTGGACACCTAAATCACAGCTAAGAGATAGACAGAAAAATCCTTCGATGCAGGACGATTATAACTGAAGATACTTGTCCCTCGTTGTGAGATTTTGTTATGGTTTAGTCACATTGATTTCTCGAATTTTGGTGCAAATACTGCAATCCCCGTCCTGCAAGTAAACAGTTTTGAGCTGGTGGTGGTAACTGCACCAACGCACTCATACGCTTTGGCAGAGAGTACAATTTTCCTCATAACTATCTGGAGGGAAACAATGCTTAGGATATTGGATAGACTATTTTCCTACTTTGGCAGAGAGTACCATTTTCCTCAGAACTAGCTGGAGGGAAACAATGCTTAGGATATTGGATAGAGTATTTTCCTACTTTCGCAGAGAGTACCATTTTCCTCAGAACTAGCTGGAGGGAAACAATGCTTAGGATATTGGGTAGAGTGTTTTCCTACTCCTATAAATATTTTCCTTGTTGACACCACCAGTCAACTCTGAGCATTTGGACTAGCATTATTTTCGCAAGAGTTCCTAATGGAACAACTCTCAGTAACGTAATTAGTCCTATTCACTGTTCTAAGCTGTGTTATATTGAGATATGTCAGGCGATTATAAACTAGGTTCAGTTTGGAGTGTAGGCACCTCGATATATGAGCAATGTACCTCACGATGGTTGATCTGGAAATGGTTGCGAGTAGGACATTATTATTTCATAATCGGAAAGCATTTGAAGCAAAGTCCTTTCATAGTTCAACCCCATTATAATTAAGAGAACCTATTTACACTTTCCGGTGTTTTATGCTGGCTGCAATGGGAGTCCCCCGAAGTATGTTTAAGCCTTTTCCATGGACAATTCAAGCATTTTGAAGCATTTTACATGGACAATTCAAGTCTTGACAGCACCAGAGCAGACGAACTCAGCGGATTATAATGATTTTGATGGCTTTTTGCCAACTTCCTACCATAAATATGATCACCCAACTTCCTGCAATTGGTATGATCATTCAACTCCCTGCCTTATGAGTGCTCATGCAATTCCCTACCGTAGATGTGTAACTTCCTGCCTTAGGTGTACTCATGCAACTTCCTGGTTTAGGAGTATTCATGCAACTTCCTTCTTTAGGTGTGCTCATGCCACTTCCTGCCTTAGGAGTGCTCATGCAACTTCCTGCGTTAAGTGCGATCATCCTGCCTTAGATGCAACTGGCAACTATTGCATGAATTCTCAGTTTTTAAAGGATTCTCATTAAAATACTTTCAAATGGCAATAAAAAGGATTAAACGCCACGCGCTTTGCTACTCGAAAATAGTTTTTATCGCCTCGCAATCATCATTTGGTTCAATATTTTTCCTTTTTGCCGGCTCAACTTCAGGTCTTACCACTCTGCTCACCGGTCTCATTCAGAGCACACAAAAATGAATATTGCTCTCGTTTATGGCACATCATTCAGTGGTGGCTTTGTACGAGTGTGCCACCCACCTTTCTGATGTTATTTTCACTGCCAGACCGACCCGACCGCCCAGGCCGCCGCCCCGGACACAGACAATGGAGTCGAGTGCCAGCGACTTGGCATAAAAAATGCACTTCAATTGAATTTATGCGAAAACTTTTATTCGCCACATTTTTATCACGACGATTGATTTTGTTTTGCCCCCCGTCACAGCCAGACCCCCCGCCACAATCTTCCGCATTCGCCCACACTTTTTGCTTTTGTTCTTTTATTGCCCGCTTTAAAAACATTTTTCGCTCTTTAATACTCGCTCAACCGCAGCTTACTTGGCACGCACCTCGCCCTATTGTTCAGTTCGTTCGGAGTGGCCACCAAACAAGGTTAAGGTGAACGTTAATTTTACACCACCCACTTTGGAGTTTTGCCGCGTCCCTTGCTGCGGCGGTGACGGCAGCAGCAGCTCGATAAGAGGCATAATAGAAATGTGTTTTTGATTACCAGTGGGAGGCAATTGAGGCACCCCATTCCTGCCCTTTGCAGCTGCTATTTAGACAGTTACGGAATTTGATGGATACATTTGTGTTCAAGGATGCGGTTGTAGAGTCCAGGTGGCCAAAGGGTGGTATGGAAATTAGGAAAGCTTATTTACAACAACAAAAGTTCCTCGATACCGAAAGAGTCAGTCATGGAAGAACTATAAACAGGAAATCGTAATAGAGTTCATTCAATGAGAGTTCATTCACTTTCGTGGGCATATCAGCGGCAGAGAGTGATCCTAGCGTAAAAACCCACTGTAGTAATGTGTTTTACAGGAAGAGAAGAGTGTCAGGATACACGAAAATGAAATAAGGAACTACACAAGACTCACATCCCAACACTGCGAGGGATGACTGCGTGTTTCTGTATGAATTGGTGGTGAAAAACTTTTAAATTAACAAGTAGGCTTATCGGTTATATAGTAGTATAGTACAGAGTATGTAGTAGTATATTATAGTATGTAATATATAGTACAGAGTATATAGTAGTACAGTATATAGTACAGAGTATTGTAGTAGTATAATATAAAGTACAGAGTTATATAGTAGTATAGCATATAGTACAGAGTAGTATAGTACATAGTATAGCGTACAGATTATATAGTAGTATAGTATAAAGTACAGAGTATATAGTAGAGAGTATATCTAAATATAGATAGAGTATTCCAGAAGCCAAAATCAAACTGAGCCACACATAAAGAGAGAGAGAGAGAGAGAGAGAGGGAGAGAGAGAGAAAGCAGATAATCCAAATCTATATAAAATAACACAGTAAATCATATGGGAAACTTACAGAGTAATTGTTGTTGTTACTTCACTGAAGGGGCAGGAGTATTTGGGCCTAGAAGCAACTACTGGGAACCAATGGGTTCTGTCCCAAGCATTTTTCAAGCGGAAATTCACGCTATTGAAAGATGTGCCCAGATCAACATTGACAGGAAATATCGGATGAGAAACATCGTGATACTATCTGATAGTGAAGCAGCACTCAAGAGTCTGAGCTCACCCTTGTTGAGGTCAAAACTTGTATGGGACTGTATTGGGAAGCTAAACTCCCACGGCAGTATGAACAAGTTATCTCTAATATGGGTACCAAGCCACATAGGAGCAGATGGAAATGAGAAGGCAGATAGCTTAGCAAGAAAGGCTCCGGCCTCTCCTTTCAACGGCCCTGAACCCTTCTGTGGACTATCATTCAATTCCATTGGAGGTCTGCTGAAGAAGTGTACAGATGCAAAACGAACTCAAACCTGGAAAACTCTTCCGGGATTAAGACAGGCCAAAGCTCTTCTGGGAGATTTTAATCCTAAAAGAGCTAAGGAGTTAATAAATATGCCTCGGAGTAAATTAAGAATCATCACAGGCATTTTAAGTGGACGTTGTAGACTCAACTACCATATGAATAAGTTGGGTATATCTTCAGATGCCATCTGTCGATTCTGTGGAGAAAGTGACGAAACCTCACTGCACCTGATCACAGACTGCGGACCATTGGCACATAAGAGACTCAGGTGTTTTGGAGGATATATCTTAGATATGAGCAAGATCCCTCATCTTGATTCCTCCAAAATATATGAATTCCTGTCGAAAATTAACCTCACAGAAGATTTATAGATGAGACTTTCCTCATCTTCCAAATAAATAGGGGCATTACAATAGATCTTTCAGGTCGCAGTGTATAACACTATTACATAAATCTAATCTAATCTACTTCACTGAAACAATCTGAGCCAACTACCGAGGTATCAGTCTCATTTCCGTCGCATATAAGGTCCTGTCGAGCATACTGTGTGAAAGATTGAAGCCGCATACAAAAATTTTGATTGGACTTTATCAGTGCGGATTTCGAACTGGTAAATCCAACATAGACCAGATTTTCACACTACGTCAAATCCTGGAAAAGACCCACAAACTCAAATCGTCACCCATCATTTCTTTGTAGAATATAAAGCTGCATTCGATAGCCCGATGTTCAATTGTCTATACAAAACAATGTCTGAGTTCGGTATACCTGCAAAGTTAATAAGACTCTGCAGGATGACGTTGAGCAAAACGAGCAGCTCCGTCAAGGTAGGAAATTACCTTCCCGAAACCCTTAATACTGAACGAGGATTCATACAAGGCGACCCGTTATCCTGTGGTCTCTTCAACTTCATCATGGAGAGGATCCTACGAAACGACGGTGTGCATCGCAATGGCACCATTTGCTACAAAGGTGTCCAGCTCCTTGCGTACCGTGATGGTATCGATATTATCAGTCGGACCAAGAGAGACGTTACTGCTGCGTTGAATGCAATTGAAAAGGAATCACCCTAAGTGGGCTTGCTGGTAAACGAGGGTAGAACGAAGTAAATGCTGTGTGCAAGCAGTGGAGCGTTGTGTGTAGATTCTCATGTTTCAGTGGGCAACTACAAATTTGAAGTAGTCAAGGAATTTACATACCTTGGCACTGCCGTTAACATCAATAGTGGTGTTAGTCTGGAGATAAAGCGAAGAATCACAATTGCTAATAGGTGCTACTATGGACTCAGTAAGCAATTGCGTTGCAGTGCCCTCTCTCGATCGACGAAGCTGACACTCTCTCTACAAGACACTCATTCTACCTGAGGTTCTTTATGGAGCTGAGGCATGGGTGGTATCGCAAACAGATGCAACCACTCTTGGGATGTGCTTTTGAAATATTGACATAATTCAGCGTTTAAACATTCAGCGACTACGCTGGCGGGGTCATGTCCATCGTATGAATGAAGAAGCTCCGGCGAAAAAGGTATTCGAAGTGAGAGCCGAAGGTCGACGACGAAGAGGGACACCGTGCCTCCGGTAGATAGACCAAGCTGAGGAAGCACTGACCACGCTTGGTGTGAGTAATTGGAGAAGACGCGCGCGAAGCAGAGGTGCATGGCAAGAGGTGCTCAGATCGGCCGTAACCCGACCACTGGTTGTACTGGGTACCTAATAAGAAGACATACTGATCAGAAACTTAAAAACATGATGTGGATATACCATACTTTCCCTCTTTGACTCTATAATAGTAAACAAGTTATTGTATATATCCCCCAATAGGAAAGTAGATATCTCAGTTAAGGATTGGCTGATGAAACAAACAGTTTTTACCTTTCATCATTCTTCTTAATTGTGATATTTTAGCTGGAAAAGGTACATAAACCTAAGAAAATATATACGGGACCAGTTCATTTAGAATATATTAATCTTGGTGGGACCAAACCAATAGAAAAGTTAATTTTTCTATATTATTCTGGGAACCTAAAAACAATTCTCTCAACATAACTTAAAAAACGGCATTTGTTATGATTGCATCGACCCGACTGAGATATTCTAGTATCACACTGGATCTTATTATCGGTCTGCAGTTGATTCCCACCTATACTAAGCTATATATTCACGATTTCTAATGTTTCGAGATCACAGTTTATGTTCTTATACTAACCTACATTTTCATTATTTCCAATGTTCCAGTTCACAGTTTATGTTCTTATTCTAACTTACTTGTCATTGTTTCCAATGTTCCTTCACAGTTTATGTTCTTATTCTAACCTACATATACATTCTTTCGAATGTTCGAGATCACAGTTTATGTTCTAGTATGTTTTTTGCTTTAAATGTCCTGTCAAAATTTCTCTTTGATCTGGACTGTTTTTTTACCCTACCTCGGACAGATGCAAACTATTTGCAGTGGATGCGGATGCCCTCTCCCCTGTCTGTGTTGAATTTTTTTTTGAAAGTTGGTGGTGTCACTTCAGCACATATTCTCTCGTGGCCGAACAGAAATTTCCACTATTCGCCACGGCAGCGCAATGACCTCCACTCGGAGGCCCGCTCGGCCCGTTCAGCCGCCTCTTTTGCGAAGAACATCGTTTGCCGTTTTAGCTGTCAGCCACAACAGTCGTCGTCTTTGGTGCATTATTTCTCCATTAGTCGTAAATCCAAAAATGCAATAAGTAGAAAATTCTCAGACTCCGCTGCACAATGCATCACAAATCAAAACCGAGCGCAGAGGACAGCACACACACAAAAATCACCGCACAATATTTTTATGTAGTCAGTTGCTGTGGACGAGCCAGATGAAGAGGAAAAGGCCGGAGCAGTGGCAGGGGCAGGGGCAGGCAATTGTCGCGCTATGAATAGTTTTGTGCAGCGCGAGTTGCTGATGTGGTGTTGCTGCTTTTGTTGTTGGTGGATGATGTTGTTGGTTGATGATGTTTTTGTTGGTTGTTGTTGTTGTTGTTGTTGGTGGTGGTTGTCTGGCCTGGCCTGGTCGTTCGGTCTGTGTGCGCTTTGCTGATAAATTGTTTTGTGTCTGCAAACTTCGTCGAGGTTATTTTTTCCCGTCTTTTACCGTTGAAGCAATTAAATGCACTGAGTTCTTGTTGTTGTTATAGTTTTGTAGTATTTTTTTGCCGTCGTGGTTGTTGTTGTTATTGTTATTGTGCGTGCTTTTGAAATATAGTTGTAGAGTGTTTGCAAATTCTCTCTGCTCATTGTAGTCGCTTTAATTTCATTTGCTTGAAAATTCTTAGGACAGATTAGATGACAAATTTTACATCTCCTCAACTTATACTGCGTTCTGGTGTGTGCTGAAATTAGTTTATGAGTTACTGTATTGCTACTGAAACATTGCTCATTCCACTTTTGACCCTACCCACTGAGAACTCTCCTTTTCAAACTCTCCTGCATACGCTAGGACTCTGATATAATGGTGTCACTACTGAAACTAATCAGTCTCCCCATAGACATAAGAATTAAGGTATTGAGCAAACCACCCGTTCGTCCCCGATTTACCCCACTCCCGTTTTACTTTACACCAGTTGGATTTTTAAATTTAATCCCAGCAATAGGAGAAACTCGTTCAATGTCGTGACAAAAACATTTTCTCTTCATAATTTTTTTTCCAACTAATTTTTCCGTTCTAACAAAATTTCAATCGAAAATAATGGGTGTCGACTTCTTTTGCGATCCAAGTTGCTCCTATACGGACCTTCCAGATATATTTGTGTACATTCTTGCATCAACCATTTTATTTTTCTATAAATTGCGCAATCGTGCGCCGTCGAAACGGTCCCATCAGGAACCCAAACAAGAAAATTGTGGAGAGCAAAATCCTCAGTCCGAACATTTTTTTGATAGTTACCTGGACTTCGGGGATCGGCAGAGATTCTAAGCCGATAACAGCTGTAAAAGGCCGCCGATAGGAAAACAATTTCGTTTTAAATTCTTTCAATAATTGAAAAGTACAAAAAAAATTTATCAACATATTTTGTGAATATATTTTAATAAAATTATTAAATTTTCAACGTAAATAAGTGTTATTAATGGCTTCAGGAGTTTTGGGCCAATGACGAGCTAAGGAGGCGCTTAGACTTTCAGATCGAAAGTTAAGCCAACATTTTTGTAGGGTCTTCAACGGGGTTTAAGGCCAATTTTGTTCTCGAACCAATCACAAATTTACTTCAGTTCTTGTAAAATTTGTGAGGCATTTGACTGTCAGCAAAGTTTCGGGAAAAGTTTTCATGTAACTTTCCGTGGAGCTTAATGAATGAAATGAGGTTCAAGTAATGGGGCCATCTCCGTATAAAGAGGCAAGTGAGTAACCAAAGGAGAAATTATTCATCATGAAAACTTTTTATGTAACTTCCGTTACCATTTCTTTGATGAAATTATTAGCCTTATAGATCAAATTATATCTATGCAAGTGGGGCATTTAATGGATAATTTAAGGTTCAAGTACTGTACTCACGATCATATAAAGAGGCAGGTGAGTTAGCAAAGAAGACTTTGGAAATATGTTAAGAAATTATTCATCGGGAAAACTTTTCATCCAAACTTCGTTATCATTTCTTTAATGGAATGAATTATTACCCTGGCAGCTGAAAAATGTAACCAAGTGAGGCCTAATGTATGGTATATGAGGTTCAAGTAATGGAGCCATGTCCGTATAAAGAGGCAAGTGAGTAAGCAAAGGAGAGATTATTCATCATGAAAACTTTTCATGTAACTATCGTTACCATTTCTTTAATGGAGTGAATTATTACCCAGACAACTCTCAATAAATGTACCCAAGTGGGGCATACTAGATGATAATCTGATGTACTGTAGTCATGATCATAGAAAGAGGCAAGTGAGGAAGCAAAGAAGACTTGTGACTTAATGGATGATATGAGGTTCAAGTAGTGGATTCAATCCACACATATAATGAAGCAAGAGAATAACCAAAGGCGACGACTTCGGAAATTTGTTAAGAAATTATTCAGCGGGAAAACTTTTCATGTAAGTTTCGGTACCATTTCTTTAAATTGAATTGATTATTACCCTGACAACTGTCATTAAATGTATCCAAGTTAATAAGATATGATGATATAGTAATGGGTAATATGAAGTTCAAGCACTGTAGTTACAACTATATAAAGAGGTAAGTGGGTAAGCAAGGGAGAGATCGGAAGAAGGGAGAGATCGGAAATTTGTTAAGAAATTATTCATCGTTCTACCACGAAAGTTATTGGCAATTTGCTTTATGGGTTGGAAAGTTATACTCTACTCATACATCATACATACTCTACTCATACATCAAACATACTCCACTCATACATAATACATACTCTACTCATACATCAGACATACTCTAGAATATCCAGTTGCTAAATTCCTGTTCATAAGCAAAACGTGTTAACATATTATATCAGTAATTTCGATTTTAACACATTTTATATATCAGTAAGTTCAACATTGTTACACTGTTTATATATCGTTGAACATAGACAGATATTTGAGAGCATAAACTGTACTTTTGCGTCTCTTCTTCTGTTATAACAACACTCTCTATACACTAACTAAAATATACTTTAGTCTAAACGATTAGTTTTAGATTTACTTCTTCAGTGAAGCACTGTCACAGCACAATTGTGACATTTATCTCCAACATGACGAGAGTTTTTGAAGATTATCTTGAAACAAATTTCTCTTTACTGTCCATTTTTCACTTCTAACAACAGCGTTTCTTAAATTGAATGGCTTTCAAGGCTCATTGTGGAGATCCCCGTTGGGTATAGATTGACTTTTTCAAATTTAACCGCAGTATATAGAGAACATTTGAAGATTGCTTCCTACAAATTTCACTTCATTAATTACCGTCCATTTTTCATTTCTAACAGCAGAATTTCTTAATTTGAGTGGCTTTAAAGGTTCAATCTGAAGATCTCGGGATGTCAAATATCAGGTCTAGATTATCTTCTATTTTGAACCCCAGCATTACGAGAATTTTTGAAGATTATATTGCAATAAATTTCTTATTGCATCGATTTTTCACATCTAGCTGCAGAATTTCTTAAATTGAATGGTTTACAAGTCTCGTTTTGGAGATCTTGGATCGTCAAAAATTAAGTCTAGATTCACTACTTCAATGTGTATGCCTCAGAAATTTGCTTTAACCTTGAACTTTTCAAATTGAACCACAGAAAATGGAGAATTTTTCCATATTTTGACAAAAAAAAGTCCTTTTTCTAATCCAATTTTCCCTGCTAACAGCAGAATTATTTAAATAGAATTCCTTTTTGAATCTCCTTTTGGAGCTCTCAGTTAGCCAATATTGATCAGGCATATGGCTGACAAGTTTCTGATATCAGAAAACCTTCTTATATCAGGAAACTTTCTGATATTACGAAACTTTCTTATATCAGAAAATCTTCTTATATCAGGAAGCTTTTCTTTTTTATATCAGATCTAAACCAAATATTTTTTAGTGTCTGAAAACAGTTGTTCATACATTCTCCTTTTCGTGCACTATTCCATTCTTTGCTCAAGCTTTTAGATAACTCACAGGATCCTTTCTCAAAAGACTGAGCCCATGTCCATAATTCTCAAACTTTGTTGCGGTGTAAGTCAATGATTTGTCGTAGTATACTGGACACAAATGTCTTCAAAACAAATCTTGAACCCGAAAAAGAACTTTCATTTGACCTTGTTACCACATCGAAAACAGTTCATTAAAACCATAGTTATCATAGGAATTTTTGTTCCCACGGTTAGTTTGATCTTCTATAGATAATAAAGGAATTTTTGTTCCCGAAGATAGTTTGATCTTCCATAGTTATCATTAGAATTTTTGTTTCCAAGAATAGTTCCTCTTCCACAGTTATCGAAGGAATTTTTGTTCCTGAGGATACTTTGATCTTCCATAATTACTATTGGCATTTTTGTTCTCACGTTTAGTTCGATCTTCCATAGTTACTTTAGGAATTTAATTCCAGAGGATAGTTTGATCTTTCATAGTTACCATAGGAATTTTTGTTCTCATGGATAGTTTCATCTTCCATAGTTACCACAGGAATTTTTGTTCTCACGATTAGTTTCATCTTCCATAGTTACCACAGGAATTTTTGTTCTCACGGATAGTTTGATATTTCATAGTTATCAGGAATTTTTGTTGCCGAAGATAGCTTGATCTTCCATAGTTACTATTGGCATTTTTGTTCTCACGTTTAGTTCGATCTTCCATAGTTACTTTAGGAATTGAATTCCCGAGGATAGTTTGATCTTTCATAGTTACCATAGGAATTTTTGTTCTCATGGATAGTTTCATCTTCCATAGTTACCACAGGAATTGTTTGTTCTCACGGATAGTTTGATATTTTATAGTTATCAGGAATTTTTGTTGCCGAAGATAGCTTGATCTTCCATAGTTACTATAGGAATTTTTATTCTTGAGATTAGCTTGCTTCGAGGATATTTTGATCTTCAATAGTTACCATAGGAATTTTTGTTCTCATGGATAGTTTGATGTTCCATAGTTACTATAGGAACATTTGCTCTCACGGTTAGTTTCATCTTCCACAGTTATCGCAGGAATTTTTCTTCCCGAGGATGCTTAGTTCTTCCATAGTTACCATAGGAATTCTTGTTCCCGAAGATAGTTTGATCTTCCTTAGTTACCAATGGAATTTCTGTTCTCACGTTTAGTTTGATCTTCCATAGTTACCAGAGTAATTTTTGTTCCCCGGGAAAGTTTCATCTTTCTTAGTTAACAGTCCCTTGATTACTGCCATATTTTTCAATTTATCGCTTCGACTAAATCAGCAACATATCATATCATCTTCCTCCTCATTTTCTCTGGCATCTCTTGTATGCTCTGAGTTAATTTTGTTCCTAATTTTTGTGTCATCTTTTTCATTTCTTCTTCTCCGCGAAATTTTCATCTGCTTCTACAGAGGTCGCACTTAAACAGTTCCAGTCAGAGTACATAAGTAAAATACACAACTCACTCCATTCAACAACAACAAATAAAAAACAGGGAGCAATGTCCTCATATTTCTAACACATGCCCCTTCACTAACCCACCCTCCTTGCGTGCTACTGAAGAAGCATTGCTTGTCTCTCAACTCGACCCAAACCCAAACCCAACTCCAACGAAACTCATTTAATTGTACAATGGCGAATTGCGTCAGTAGTTGTATATTAAAACACTACACCGAGCGTTTTCATTCTTTTTGTCTACGTTTTTGGCAATGCTATTTTTCTATGAAGTCCAGGATAACACTCCTTGCTGCTACAATAAAGTAATTTTGTTTCCCAAAAAGGAAAATCTGTTTTTCATAAGAATATTTTTAATTTCAGCCCAGGCTTATTGCAAAATATTTTATCTCAACAGGATAAATGAAGGAACTGCTCGCATTATTGCGTTATTTTTCTGCCAAAGCATGAATCTCCTTAAGCACTGCCACAAACACAGCCACAAATACTGCCATCGTTGATGGTGCCAACTTTTGTGCAGCACTGAGAAGCGTGAGACTACGAGTATGCTGCAATATTCTGACAGTCTCCTCTCTGTTTGCTTGAAATGTATGAGCAGCATTGATAACTTGGATGGAACCCATTGTTACAGAGTGCGAAAATATTGGTGAAATGTGGTAGAATTGGAGGAAGTGAAGATTCGTAATAGAGATGATTATTAAGTTGGGGTAAGTGAAGATTCCTAATAGGACGATTATAGAGTTGGGGGAAGTGAAGGTTCCTAATAGAGATGGTTATAGAATTGGAGGAAGTGAAGGTTCCTAACAGAGATTGTTATAGAGTTGAAGGAAGAGCAGATTCCTAATAGAGATTGTTATATAGTTGGGGAAGTACAGATTCCTAATAGAGATGGTTATAGAGTTGGGGGAAGTGAAGATTCATAATAGAGATTGTTATAGAGTTGAAGGAAGAGCAGATTCCTAATAGAGATGGTTATATAGTTGGGGAAGTGCAGATTCCTAATAGGACGGTTCGAGAGTTGAAGGAAGTGGAGTTTCCTAATAGGGGTGGTTCTAGAATCCCTAAACACCATTTTGTACGAATTTTCGATATAAGGATATTCCACTAGGGGCGATAGATCTCTGAAATTTCCTATCGAGTGTGATGGAATAATTTGTTGTCATGCTTGTGGCTGACATAATTTTGGACACAATGGGGAAACCATGGGAAACCATCAGGGAATGACTATTCATAGGTACATAATTGCACAGAGCGCAGATTTTATATGAATTTATCATTGAACCAATGTTTCGTAGTGTAAGCGAAGTATTACGGTCCACACATCCAACTAAGGCCACTACTTGGAAGGTTGTTGGACACTCCCAAAAGACACCAGCTTTTTTGTGGATGAAACATTTTGTCATCATAAAGCTCGGTTAAATGAAAATCTCGCCATTAGAACTAAAATTGAGGTTTCCTTAGATCTTCACCTAAGTTTATAGGTCAAAAAGTCGACACTCATCATGGCGCTCGAACATCATGGAGCCCACCTTAGACCACAACAGTCGACACTCATCATATAACTTGGACATCATGGAGCCCAGCTTTGACCGCAACAGTCGACTTTCATCACATCAGTCGAACATCATGCAGCCCAGCTTATACCACATAATCGTCCCTCATCATAGCAATCGAACATCATGGAGGCCAGCTTGTACCACATAATGGCCCCTCATCCTATCATTCAAGCATTATGAGCCCAGCTTAGACCACAACAGTAGACTCTTATTAGATCACTTGAACAACTGGGACTCAGCTTGGACCACATAATCGACCTTGATCATATCACTCGAATATCATGGAGCTCCAGCCTAGCCCACATTGCACTTAAGCGAAGAGATCATATTAATCTGAAATTAAACCCAGAAAAAACCTTCAAGTTAAGCGTTTCGTTCATATAGGAATGGAAATTGCCCAACTTCCTCTCAGGATTAATAATGGCTGCTATTACCGTTGAGTCAAAAATGAACTTTTGGTTTGGATCCGAAATATATCCTATAACTTTGGCTTGTCCAGATCTGTCCAGTTTCCGAATGCAGCCAGAATGGTGTCAGTGGAAACTATGGGCATAGTTTTAACCCCTAATATCATAAAATCGGGCAACACCAATTTCAGCTAAGAGAATATTATCAAATGGGGAGGTGGCACACTTAGATATAGTATATAATTCTATATTCTAAAGCGAGAAGTGACGTTGAGACATGTTTGAGCTAGTACTCTTGGAATCCTAATCGCAGTCATGATATTACAGTTTCTTGTTTGAGTTTCTTGCCTAGAACAGTAGTGAAGCAAATGAGATTGCTGATTAGATAAGAAAGAGTGGCTCAGTGATTGGGTCTCTCCGTCTAAGGGGATTGCGTCTCTCTTTCTAAGGGGATTGTGCCTTCCCTTCTAATGGGATTGTGACTCCCCTTCTAACGGGATTGTATCTCTCCTTCTAAAGGGATTGTGCCTCTCTTTCTAAGGGGATTGTATCTCTCCTTCTAAGGGCATGTGTCTCTCTTTCTAAGGCGATTGTGGCTCCCCTTCTAAGGGGATTGTGCCTCCCCTTCTAACGGGACTGTGTCTCTCCTTCGAAGGGGATTGGGTCTCCCCTTCTAAGGGGATTGGGTTTCCCCTTCTAAGGGGATTGTGTTGCTCCTAGATGCGATGAAACCAGATTTTGTCATGTCCTCAGTTCTAATATTATTTATGAGGTTATATACTCGAAGGAGCAGGACCATCTATCCACAACATCGGATCGAATGGGCAGCAACATCTTTCCACAACATCGGCTCCAAGGGACAAGAACATCTTTCCACACCATCGGCTCCAAGGGAAAATAACATGTTTCCATCACATCGGCTCGCAGAGCCAGGAATATCTTTCCACAACATCGGAGTTAGTTTATTGAGTTCCTCTGTCTCTGACCTGAAGTGCACATCTCTCTGCTGTATTAAACCTCTTTGGAATTCTATACTTAACCCTTAAATCACCTTCAAAGGAATGTTCTCCATAAAATATAATTCAAATCTATCAGTTCAACAAATTATACAAACAATAGAGACATATTTTTCTCCCACTGGCAGCGAATTAAGCAAAATTAAAGTGGCCAAATATTCTTATTCCACGTGTTCAAACAATTCCCATACAATGTTCGCCTTAATTTCCCGGTTAGAAATGGGTTGTGTCGCTGGAGCGTACATACAAAATTGCTTGCTTAAATATTAAACAGATTCGCAGGTCACACATCCTTGCGGGCCGATGCGGTGCCGCTGAAAGCGCCACAAGGTCAACAACAACAGCAAGAACACCATTAGTTGGCAGGATGCATGACGGCGGGGCATGTAGTCCCTTGGGGCGGGAAGTGGATGTATGGTGCGCTGTGAAAAAGCTGAAGATTCATTTCAATTTCTGTGTGTGCTGCTCCGGTTCAGACCGAGCGTTCAGAGGCAAACCGAGCGAATTAAGTTGCTTCACTTTGCTTTGCCTTTGTATGGGAATTTGGCACCACAAATTTTTTCCCAACTTTTTCACAGGGTTTTCAAGTTTTCCGTTTTTTTTTTTTTGTTTTAAATGCTTTTAGCCAAAATATTTACCCTCCTCCCTCTTCCTAGCCATGTTTGCTCGTTTTAATGGCATCTGGCTTTGTTTTTTTCCTATGCTATACCAAAAAAGGGTTTTGTACTCGTATGTGGCCAGGAAAAAGTAGCTACAAATTGTGCCCCACAAGCACGTCACGACTGTGAAATTTAAATCAATAATTCTCGTATGCCCAGCACGATTGGGAAGGAACTAGAAGGGTGCATTAACCCACAAATGAAAAGTTGGCAGCCACTACGAAGGGAACAACTAAAAATGAGGATAAAAAAAATGACCCAGCGTTGCTGTCCAACTTTATTAAGCCATAAAAAGAGAGCGGCTCAAGTAAATAATGGAAACCAGTGCCTGGACACAGTGTCCGCGTGGCAGGCAGGCAGGCAACAAATTTGCTCAGTGTATCAACGCAGAGTGTCTATGGAAAAATACTCACATACTATCTATCTGCGTATGGCTACTGAATCACTTAATTCCATCGTTTTTTTGGATGGCATACAAAAAATCATGTTAAGAGGATTAAAGCCATCTGTCACCCTTTAATAGCTGCAGCCTAGTTGCAATCTCAAACAGGGTAGAAACGCTAGAAATCAGCTACCGAAAGTAGAAGGGCCTTCCACATGGCTAAAACAAGATAAAGTTATCAACAAAACTGACCTAAACAGACCTAAACAGAAGGGAAGGGAATGGCAGCACAAGTTCTATACAGGATCTGGGCACTTGAGAACTGATATAGTGAACTGAAGGTTCAGTGACTATAATGAGATAATGACAACAGGATACGTGAAGCTGACGTTTATCGACAGGAACCCTTAAGGCACTCTTATTATTACTCAAGTAGTGAAAATTTGACCCAAATATGTGTGGAAAGTAAACGAAGAAGATGGTAAGACATATGGAGGTAATCTGATCGATGAGACAGTTTAATGTTAAGTATGGAAAGTTTCTACCGCAGCGTCACGAAATTTGGTTGATGCTTAAATGTTCTTCAACAGTCACGAAATTTGGTTGATGCCTAAAGTTCAATCAAAACAGAGCTGTCATCCATTAATATTAGGGACATAGCCAGGTTCATCAAAGTATCAGGATGGTTTCCTGAAACATGACGGGGGAGTCGTGCCTTTCCAGGCGCTGTCCTTGCGCTGACTATCACCATCCCAAGTATGGGAACTTTTTAGTCAGTGCTTGAACGGCGCCACACCGTGGTATCACAATGGGCCATTATGTGTGCTCAAGTGTGCTTTTGGCAAACTGGGCGGCCACTCCTACTTACCTACCTACCTAAAGTTCAATCACTGGATTGAGCATAAGGGAGTAGCACAAATACTATCGAAAAATCCACATTAGTGAATCAAAAGAAAATCTTACAAGGACGAAAGAAAACTGTTTGGGTTAGGGAGGTGCCTTTGAGTGAGTAAAAATATCACACTCTTGGGTGGTGCGTACCCCCTCGTGTCTTTACGAGATTCCCCTCCCCGGGAAAAGAATAATTTCTATGGGCCACTCTAACAAATCTTTGAGGTAGTGATCGAGATGGGGTCTGAACAATGTGGGTTTAAGAAATCACTACTCAGCATGGCTTTAGGGTAGCTTGATTTGTGTGGGAGTGGTAGTTAAGAGGTGGAAACAGTACACTTTCGAGTATATTGTGATGGTCTAATAGGTGTTGTGGCTTGTTGGGGGATTTTGTTCGTTTTCTCAAAACAATGTTCCCACAATTACGAGTATCGCCAGATATTTGTCAACACCAAACTAATGGAGGAACGATCTATATATAAAATATGAAACTTGTTTCCAAATGATTAATGTCCTCCTATTCCTTAGATCCAGAATGATTAATGTCCTCCTATTCCTTAGATCCAGAATGATTAATGTTCTCCTTTTCCTTAGTACTGATTCGGAATGATTAATGTCCTTCCATTCCTTAGATCCAGAATGATTAATTTTCTCCTATTCCTAGTACTAATTCGGAATGATTTATGTCCTCCTATTCCTTAGATTCTGATGAATGATTAATGCCCTCCTATTCCTTACTACTGAACTTATTACGGAAGTAAAATATATAGAATTTAGACTAAATACCGACGGATTAATGTCCTCCTATGTCTAATCTCTAAACTTATGCCGGAACTACAATATAAAAAATGAGACTAAAGATTGAAGTATTAATATAAACCCCCTCTTCAAAGACAAACTGAATTCTCTGGTCGCAGGATGTGGCCCAGGTGTGAATCCGGAATAGACAGAATTCATCCTCTTCACTAACAAGACCAAAACTCCGATATTTAAGCTTCCTAAGCTGGACGACAGCTCAACCTTGCAGAGAAGGCCAAATAATTCAGTGTTATATTGAATCCCAAGTTAAATTAGATAACCAATAAAGAGTTACGGGTCCAAGAGGCCTATGTAGCCTTCTACTCCTGCAAAAGAATGTTCGAGAAAAAATGGGGATTACGTCCCCATATCACTCATTGGAATACGAAGCAATTGTGGGTCCAATACTCACTTAAGACGCAATAGTTTGGTGGCCGGCGCTAGATAATTTATTGTTCAGAGACTCAGTAGAGTCCAAAGAGCAGCTGGCGCCGGCGTTGCGGGGTCCCTGTGAACATGTCCTTCGGAGGCACTCAATGTAATGCTGCATCTTCTCCCCATTGATCTTTATAATAAAAATTTGGCCTGCAATAGTGCACTAAGGTTAAAAGCGACCGGTTGCTGGGCTGAGTGGCCGTATGGGCATGGTTGGATGGTATACGCTATGCGGAGGGAACTAACACAAATAACAACAGACTACTTAGTACCACAACTAGACTTTAAAAAGGACTTCAAGGCTAGATTTCCTTTAAGAGTGGTCAAGGTGGAAATTTGAAACGGAATACGATATACCCATTTATACAGACGAGTCCAAAATGGATCTTGTGGTAGGCGCTGGGGTATTTTCAACATATGCTAACATCAATTACTGCACACGCCTCCCTGATGAGGCTACACTTTTTCAGGCGGAAGTACTCGCAATCAGGAAGGCGTGTCGGCAAATTAGCCAATACATTAGAGAAGGACATAGAAGCAAGGTTGCCATTTTTGTGGACAGCCGGCTCCACAGTCAAACACCATCAGACACTGTAGGGATGAACTTAGAGCCCTAAGTCTTCATGCTGATCACATCACACATCACAATCATCTGGGTTCCAGGCCATAGGAATATCGATGGGAATGAGTATGCTGATGAATTAGCGCTTAGGGGGGGCCTCCCTCGACCTAACCTATGTGGAACTTGTATCTGCTTCTCTGGGTGCGATCAAGAGGCGTATCTACCTGCACTGTCTCTCCTTGGCGGGTAGAAGATGGAGGGCACTTACAACGTGCAATACATCCCGTTCGACCTGGCCAGTCTACAATATAGGTCAAGGGATCTTATAAACAGGGAGCGTAGAGACACCAGCTGGCTAATGGTGGTTTTTACAGGTCACTGGGTAGTAGGTACGCAAGCGGAGAAAATGCACAGAGCATTCAATACCAATTGTAGAAGTTGTAAAGACTCGGACGAGAGGGAGACTGTAACTCACTTTCTTTGAAAATGCCCAGCTCTGGCGGCCGCAGGATATAGAGCCCTGGGAATCTATTTTCTAGCAGGACTATCCGACCTCTCGGCTGTAAAACCGAAGGATCTTCTAAAATACCTAAATTCCATAAAGTGAATCTAGATAACACCTAATTTTTTTCCAGCTTTAAGGAGGGGAGGGAAGGGGAAGTGGTTATAAAATGGCTTTCAAGCGCTCATTGTGATTCATGTTAGGATGCCAAGGATCAGCCACCTGAACCAACCAACCAACCAACCCGCTCTTCAATGGTTGGCAGAGGAATTCCAGACACGATATTAGCTGTGGAATTATATCATATCATGATTATGACAACTAGATAACTTTACAGCTGAAGATCTCAAGTGCTCGTAGGAGGCACATATATTTGGGGAATTACTTAATGATACAAGAGAAACTGGTTCTATGGTATGAGACCATTAAACAACTCACTCATACAACTCTTAAAGGAACGGTATAATATAACAGAAGAGCTAAACAAGTTCAGTACATCTTTCAGACCTTAGAATTGCTCTACTTGAAAGTTCCTTCTAAGGTCGTAGAATGAATATCGATATACCATAGTGTGAATACCCAGAATACAACAGAATTGAAGAGGTTTCTGACCCTACATTTGTCTACTTAAAATTTCATTCTTAGGTCCTAGAATCTGTCAATATACGATAGTGTGAATACCCAGAATACAACAGAGTTATAGGGGTGCAGTAGATCTTTCCTACCCTAGATATGCTTACTCAAAAGTTAATTATTCTATGATATAATGAGTATCGATATACGATAGCTTGAATATCCTATTGTACCAGATGAGTTTATACTAGAAGCTTTGTGATCTTAGTGCTATAGATGAAATCATGAATGTTTCCTGTGGAGATATTGATCATGGTCCCTAAAGCCTACTGAAAATATTTAGTATTTGTACGATTGAGCGCAAAGGAGTCTACTAACTATAGCGAAGGAACAGAGTTCTAAGTATCTTTAGTGTGTTCTCTAAATGTGCGGTCTAAGTTCCGACAGAATAATCTGGACTAAGCAGACTACGTTCTGTAAGGCCTCATGTCTTAGCTCTGAGACTGCTGCGGTTTAGCTTCATGAATACTCAAAATTTAATGTCGCAGTCTTAGAGGGGAATTCGAGTGTTTTAAATGCACAGGATTGCAGGGTCTACTATTGCAAAACACTACAAAATTTTAGGAGTATCTGTAAGGCCTTAAAAGTTCCTTCTAAGGTTGTGGAATGAATATCGATATAGGATAGACTGAATACCCTATTGTACCAGACGATTTTATACCAGAAGGTCTGTGATCTTAGTGGAGTATATGGACTCATGAATTTATCCTGGGACAAGGCTTCTAAAACAATAGTTCCTATTGCAAATATTTAATATTTTGTACGATTGAGCGCCAGGTCGACTGCTAACTGCAGCAAAGGAACAGAGTTCTAATTCTGTTTATTGTGTCCTGTAATTCTTCCATCTGAGATCTGACAGAGTAAAGCCGCCTAGACTACGTTCTGTAAGACATCATCAAAGGTTCCAATTCGCATTAGTGTGTTCTGTATATCTACCATCTGAGCTCTGACAGAGTAGGCTGGACTACGCAGACTACGTTATATAAGGCCTCATGTCATAGCTCTGAGGATGCTGTGGTTTAGATTCAGCAATACTCAAAATTGAACTCGAAATCTTGGAGGAGAATTTAGGTGTGTTAGGTGCAAGATATTGTGGTCTTAGTTCGTATCCTAAAGGAACATAATTGAGAATAATAAATAGAAATTTTGGACTTAATTGTGTGTGGTAACAACAGCCTAACGGGGTGAGGAAATAAGACCTTATGTTGATTTGACTCAGTATAAAGATAAAGTTGATTGTATACAGTAACAAAACCCTAACAGGGTGAGGACTAAAGTCCTTCTGTTGATTTGACTCAGTGTAAAGATAAAGACAATTTAATTTTCCTTTCTCTTTTACCTTGGCTCATGAATTCAGTATTTGCAGAGATGGTCGTCGTGTCACTTATCCCCGGAATATTGAAGCTGAACAAAAATTAAACAGGGTTTTATTTTATTCCTTTTCTTCTTGTTTAAGGATTTCAGAAACACACTGACACTAAACACAAGTACTGTTGACTTCTGCCCTGTCCTACGTTTGACCCAGTTTCTATTGTTCTTTCTACGGAGATCATCCTATTTTCCACTGCTACTAGCTTCCTGTTCTCATCATTATTGCGTTTCTTTATTCAATTTGACTAAGCAGGAGATTACCTGCCCGGGGATAAGTGTTGGCTTCCTCACATTTAAAGTCTTCATCGCTGTCCCCCTAAGCGCGGGATTACCATAAGTAGAGTGAAGCTGCCAGTGGAACGTAACGTAGCCCCCACGCTACGCTTTCCCTTTCGTCCTGTTAAAACATCGATTTTCAATGGTTTTCGTACTTGCTCTTTCATTTCTAATTAAATGGCCATAAATTGTTGCACATCTTCCCGTGCCACTTGCCAAGCGAAAGTCCCGTCCGCCGCCATCCTCCTCGGATTGTGCAACAAGAGGCGACATGTCGCGTTTGCTGGCTGTTGGCAGTTGTACGTGGGCGGGTGTGGTGTGACTTCAATTTCTCTGTTTGCCATTTTATAAATACACTTAATTTAAATTGTGCTCAACAGCTGGAAACAAATTCCGGACGCTCGCGTTTCTGGTGCGTTCCTTCTGCTGGGTTGGGTGGTGTTCGCTCGTGTTCGTTCTTCAGCTTAAATTTTTCACAAGCTTATTTCCATGGTGCCGCCGCCGCCGTCGTCGCCGCCTCTCTCCATGGCCGTCCGTTTAAGTGGGTGTAGGCAACGCAAAGCAACGGAACGAAGTGATTATAATTTATCGATTGTGCTTTGCGACATCTGGCGCTGGGATGCTGCCGCTGCTGGGCTGCCCGACTAAGTCCTCCTCCTCCTCCCAGTCGACATCTTCGCTGTAACGAGCCACATTTTGAATATATTTTCTTTTAATCATCGTGGGCAAAAGTGGGTGGTGGCGCTGCGGTTGCGGCTGTTCAAGTCGCATGGAAAATGTCTGCGATGCTGTGCTACGAGAGACATGAATCTCGGAGTGTTTCTTTGTGTGTGTGTGTGCTTGTGTGTGTGTGTTTGTTTGGGTGTTTGTCGGACCAATTCTTGGCAGCAATTCTCGTTTATGATGAAGTAGATTTTAAACTGTTCGAATTTGCCGTGCTTGTGAGTGGTCAATGGGGGCGTGTGTTTTCCTCTTGATCGGTGTTTATTCCTTTTTATTTGCTTCGGTCCCCCCCCTACTTTAATTCAATTTATTGCCTTGTTAATTCCGTTTATTAATGCGTTTATTTTAAATGCCAATTAATAAATTTCAAGCAGTTTTTTGTTCCGTGGTGTGAAAAATAAACGAGAATTAGTTTGGTTCGTGGAAATTTATGGTTTTGTGTTAAAGCTTTTGCCATTCTTGACATTCCTTAACATGAATTATGATTTGGTTTATAAACTAAAAATATTGTTCTGTTTCAAAGTTTTATTTTTTAATTTTAATGCAATTTTTTGGAAATTTTTTATGATTAAACATTTCATTTCTTTCTCTCATAGACAGTTGGAACAGAGTAAAGGTAGTCTTCATACCCTAAGAAGAAGAAAGTGGTCAAGCAACAACCAAGGATGTCAGACCTATAAGCCTTACGTCTTTTCTACTAAAGACTCGGGAGAAGACTAAAGACGCGCAAATTTGAAGAACGATTGGCAGCAGCAAAGTTTCCCAACACTAAAGCGCGTACATTAGAGTTGGCGTAGAGTCCACGGAGACAGCCCTATATTCCCTTGTGGATAAGGTGGAAAAATCAATTTCAAACAAGGAGCACACACGATGATAGCTTTCCTCGACATCGAAGGAGCTTCCAACAACATCAAATCTAAATATACACTGCAATGTAATTCGGATGATAAAGGACCACACGTTCAAAGAAAGACCACCTACTGTGAGGTAGACGACTCAAGAATCAACCGTTATGCAACTAGAGGAACACCTCAAGGAGGAGTCCTATCACCGCTCTTATGGTACCTAACGGTCAATTCCCTGTTGTTGAAATTGGTACCTAACGGTGGCTGCCATTTAATAGCAGATACAGACGACATTGTATTAGTACCCTCAGGAAAGCAAGTCCAAACTCTGAGAGACCCAATACAAGGCGCAATGAATACTCTTATCAAGATGGACCAGAGATTGCGAGTAAATGTAGCCCAGACAGAACTAATACTTTTTTTGAAGAAGCATAAGATTCCTCGTCTCAGCACACCTACATTAAATGGCACGCCTCTGAAACTCGTAAAAAAAGTGAAAGCTAAGCTGGGTAGAAAACATCAGCAATCGAATCCCGAATGCTATGACTGCTCTTTACAGCTGGAAAAGAGCCATTAGTAACAAATGGGGTCTAAAACCACACCCAGCAGTATATACAGCAGTGGTGTAAGACCCATTCTTATGTATGAAGTGACGATTTGGTGGGCAGCATTAAAGAAACTTACGTAAGTCAACATACTGGAAAAAGTTCAGATAATGGCAACCCTAATGATAACAGGCGCCATCAGAACAGCACCCACTAAGGCCCTGGAAACTATATTAAACCTCTGGCCATTAAATATATTCGGTGAATCCATGGCAGCATGCGCAACGCAATGGCTCTATGAAGGAAACCATGAAGCGATCATGCCAAACTTGTCGACAACGTCCCCTTTAAAATGAAACACTTGGACTATACGATTCCCGAACCAATGTCCAGGTACAGCTTAATTGCAAGAATCCCTGCGAGTAGGGAATGGGAAGAGCAGACCCTTCCAGAGAAAGCGGAACTAACAGCAAATTTTTACACAGATGGATCCAAAATGAACGATAAAATCGGGAGAAGAGTTTACTGTACAGAATTGATCCTCCGCCTATTGGATCGGCTACCCGACCATTGCAGTGTCTTTCAAGCTGAATTAAATGCAATCAGCCGTCCAGCCGCATAGCTTAAAGTGAATACAATACCCTATAGGGAGATCACTATTTCCACTGATAGCCAGACCGCGATGTAAACGCTGCTAAGTGCACATCCACACTGAAAAGCTGCCCTACATTGTGGAACATCTCTACAGGAGTATTCAGAACAATATGATATCCACCTGTACTGGGTCCCTGGGTACAGAAATATTGAAGGAAATTGCATAGCAGATGAACTGGCCAGAGCAGGCACCGATCTACATAACATAAGCACAGCACAAGAGGCCACTAGCCATCTGCAAGTCTTTGGATGTCATCTTTCCCCAAATTGGATAGAGTCTGTTAGAATCATAGATGATTTTTGTTAATGTAAATGGGATCCTGAAACACACTTGGGTTAAAAGAAGGCCACAATTCTAGGAGTTGACGTAAGCTGGTACCCTCTATCAAACGGAAATATCTGGCTGACGCCTACAAATCCTGGGTTGACGAGGAATCCTGCCACACGGCTAGACGAACTTGGGCAAGAATGGACAAAAGCAGAACCAATCAACTTCTTCGCCTTGATCGCGTATCACTGTCGACAACTTTGTCGGATTTGACCGGCCACTGCATACTGAGAAAGCACGGAGAAAGACTGGGCCTACCCTCAAATGATTTTTGCCAAGGCTGTGGTTCCGAGGAGGAGGACGAGACGGTTTTCCACCTCTTATGTCACTGCCCATCCTTGAGCAGAACAAGAAAACGCTCCTTGTTGTCCCATTTCTTACAAGCCTGACAGAGCTGTCATCCTTTAATATTAGGGACATAGCAAGGTTCATCAAACTATCAGGATGGTTTCCTGCAACATGAATGGATGGTTTCCTGTAAAGACTCCCCAGTCATGCCTTTTCCGGCGCTGTCTTTGCGCTGACTATCACCATCCCAAGTAAGATACGTTTTTAGTCAGTGCTTGAATGGCGCCACACATTGGTATCACAATGCTTTTGGCAAACTAGCCGACCACTCCTACCTACCTACCTCTCCCATCTACTTCAAACGATTCGAGTCACAATAGAGAATGTGTTTGCCCTCCCCTACTCTCCTTGTGGATACGTTAGAAATTCATTCCGTTTAAGAGATGCCGTTTAAATTTGTCGTACATATTGTTCTAGACTTCCGTGTTTGAATGAAGTTTTTGTCGGGTGTCGGCAACGCAAACAGCTACTGTGACCTTTATTTTTTGACGAAGGTCATGTGGAGAATATTAACATGGGAATGATTTACGGAGTATCATTTAACATTATACTGAGGGACTAAATATGCATTGGAATGCATTATATGTTGGACAATATGAATTTTCTGTAATTTCCCAAGATCAGTTCATAAAAACATTCCTATATCTGTCCATGGGGAAACTAAAGGCTCCATATTCTCCTATAGATAAATAATAAATATTCTCTAGTATACATAAAAGTCTCAAGATCAGTTTCATAAAAGGACTCTTATACGTATCTCTGCTCATATCGCAACTAAAGCTTCCATATTTGTTCTGATATACATGTAATCTTAAAGGTGCCAGAACGCCGGCTAACAAGCCCATTTTACAGTGGTTTAGAATAATATCGTCCAGAATTAGTCACTGTTTTTTGAAGAATTCTTTACTAAATTGCAAGTTAAATAGAAAATCGTAATATCCTTTTCAACTTTCTACACAATTTGCTGTTTTTGTTGATTTCTCTTTTAACATTGAGTTTTTCTGGGTTATTTTCCTGAGCCTAAGCTCACTTTTCTTAGTTATTGTGGATAGTTTTATTCTTAGAACTCCCAGACTCTAAAGTCACTTTCTTCCTGGTCTAGGTTATTTTCTTCTCAGAGTTTTTTGAATTCCATAAGTCTTACCTCAGTTTTTCAGAATTCGATAAATCTTACCTTACTTTTCTAAGTTCTTTTGGGTTAATTTCTTCTCAGAATTTCCTGAGTCAAACCTTACTTTTGTCAGTTTTTCTGGGTTATTCGTAGAATTTCCTGAGTCTCATCTCACTTTTCTGAGTTTTTCTGGATAGTTTTCTTCTCAGAATTTTCTCAGTTCAACCTTACTTTTCAGAGTTTGTCTGGATTATTTTCTTCTCAGAATTTCCTGAGTCTCATCTCACTTTTCTGAGTTTTTCTGGATAGTTTTCTTGTTAGCATTCATAGAGTCTAAACTCACTTTCCTCCTTGTCTGGGTTCTTTTCTTTTCAGAATTTTCTGAGGTTCAACCTACGTTCCTCAGTTTTTCAGAATACCACAAGTCTTACTTTACTTTTCTTCTCAGAATTTCCAGAGACCAACCTTACTTTTCTCAGATTTTCCGGGTTCCTTTCTACGTAGAATTTCCTGAGTCTAACCTTACTTTTCTCAGTGTTTCTGGGTTCTTTTCTTCTCTGAATTCGCTGAGTCTTAACTTTCTCAGTTTTCTGGGTTCTTGTCCGCGTTATTCGTTGAATTTCCGGAGTATCATCTAACTTTTCTGAGTTTATCTGGGTAATTTTCTTTGTAGAGTTCCTTCAGTCTCACCTTACTTTTCTGAGTGTCTCTGGGTTACTTTCTTTTCAGAATTTCCTGAGTTTAACCTTACTTTTCAGAGTTTGGCGGGGTAATTTTCTTCGCAGAATTCCCTGAGTCTCATTTAACTTTTCTCTGAGTTTTTCTGGACTATTTTCTTCATTGAATTCCCTAAGTCTAAGCTCACTTTTCTTGGTTTTTTTGGATAATCTTCTCAGAATTCCCTGAGCTTAGACTCACTTTACTTAGTCCACTTACATCTATCAAAAAGTTATTTGTCCCATAAATGACTGGTATCATTAAAATTGGTAGCGAAACCTCTCCACTTACCACACTTGGATGCTAACGCTACTCCTACTCCCCCTTCCCATTTGTATTCCTTTCAAAATTCAAGTCGTATCCATGCCAACATTTAATACAACTGAAAAATTATTAACTTGCTTACCTGCACTTGTAGCAATGACGTTGATGGAGCAATTAGCCCATTGACCCAATTTCTGGAAGAGAAAGAAAAAGAGAAGAGATTAGTTTTGCAGCAACTATTTCCATGCAGTCCACCATCCCCACTTATGTAAATTTGCTACAGCTACGTCTGATAACCACTTTCGTTATCTTCAGTTAAACAGTGTTTAACCTGAGTCTGCTGCGCTCATGCGGCTCCTCACAATGCGACCCCGAGCTGTGAGCGGCCAATTTGTTTTCTCTGCAGTTCACCTGAAGACATTCTTATCGATTCCATCTCGTTACGACGACGGAGATGATGATGATGATGATCATGATATTTGAGGCACGCAACATGAGTGCAGCGCAGTGCTAAGAAAACATTTGTCCGGGGGCACTCGACGACTCCCTGCCGTGCTCGCAAACAAAGTTTTCCTTATCTCTGACTTCAGATCAAATCTGCTCGATTCGAGCGTTACGATTTTAATGATTGCGCCACAACTCGAAAGCTGAGCAAATAAATTCATTACAGTTTTAATTGTGTCTAAAATGAGGGGGTTGGGACCATTCAAATCAGTTAAATGAGTAAACATAATTTAATGACTAGGGCCGAGCACGGGGCATAACTTTTTTCCCCATCCAGCAGAGCAAGACAAAAAATTCATTTGGCTTTTGATTTTCGTTGAAGCGGATGGGAAAGATTCATGCCAGGTGTAAAGCTCGCCCACTCGGGGTCTGCTCTTCAAGTGAGCCCTCCTAAGAAAATTATACTCGCACAATGAGGCGAGAGCTTCAATTAAATTTTCAATGCCTTCTTTTTCGAGACAGAAAATAAATTAATTACGAGCAAGGTGGATGCAATTCCTTACTCTTACTCCCTCGTCCTTCGTTCCTGCCAGTTTCCACATCATTTCTATGCCATCCATCATTGCTTCATTTCTTATCCTCTTCTCTGCCTTCCGTGAACTCAGTTAAGCATGAATTATTCTGTCAGCAGCAGGAGGCATTGACGTGCATCGGAGACATTTTCAACCTTGTCAATATTATCCACTTTCCCCCTTAGAAGGAAAATTGATATGATAGGTTTACTATTGATACGCTTTATAGACCTCTCATCCAATACGGCAAATAGTGCCAGTTCGATTGACTTCTGCAAATACTCGTATGGAGGAACTACAAGCAGGCATCATGTGAATTGATTTGCATGCGAAATATAAGGGTGGTTCTATAAGTACTTGACTTTCTCCTCTTCAGTTTTTGTATAATTTATTATTAGAATTTTTGTTATTATTATATTTATTTAGATAATGGAGTTACCCCTTTTATCCCAGGTTTAAATTGGTCTCTGTAGTTGCCACGTACTCTCATATAACAGCCAATTTTCTTATATAACTTAGTATATTGCTAGATTTTGATAAGAAGATTAGACAGTGTCCTATAGTTATTCCATATACTTAGATAGTAAGTCCTAATAATATGGAAAATTCCTATTCGTCCTAGTAATATGGAAAATTCCCATTCGTCCTAGAAATATGGAAAATTTCTATTCGTTTTCCATTAAGAACTTAATATAGAACTCCTCTTCCAATTTCCAAATCCCCAGGTATAATAATTGCAGTACATACCTTTCTTCTAGGAGACACCAATGCCTTAATATACTGGTACTTTTACCTCTTAGAAGAAATCGCTCTTCGTTGAAAATAATTGAGTATTAATTCAGGGCAAGCAGTATATAATGACCTGAAATTAAAATGCTAACAAAATCAGCGCTTCAACAACTTTCATATGCCTCAAAGTTTGGTACTGAATCAACAGAGAACCTCTTCAGAAACCATATAAAAAAAGGAATTATTGACTCACATCACAATCTTCCGAAACAGAACATCTTTGCTTCAAACATTTCTTGAAAAAGTCCACTTTGAGAGACCTGACATAGAAGTGCTAACAGGAGTAATAAACGGATAATGTTTAGGGAAAGACACCCTTAGAATAAAGTTCCTATATGGATAGTACCTGGAGAATTAAAAACCTTCCCTTCACTCTCGAATCGTATATTGGGACTCTTCTATTGCCAGGAAAGACAATTAAATTTATCAATAGATACATTACAGAAGAAAACATTAAAAGCATAGAGCAGATTCAAAACTTCCAGACTGACTACATTTATTTAACATAAGATAATCTCGAAAAATAGGAACCTGTTGTTAAGTTGAAACTAGAAAAGATTAAGAACACATGGACTCGTGCTCTAATAGAGTGAAGCATTTGATTTAAACTCATGTGGGCATAGCATATTACGACGCTACATCCAAACTAACCGTGAGAAAATTGAAGACTTCTTGATTGATCCTGTACTAGATGGATAGGTACTCTAAACTTATTTGGGATTCTCATAATAGGACTCTAAAAAACATCAAAAAGGTTTGAATCTTAACCGAGAGAAGATTCAATACTCCTTGATTGACTCTACATTAAACTTATTTGGATTGGTCGAAACGATCCTACAAAACATGAGAGGGTTCTTAATCTTAATCGCAAAAAGATTCAATATTCTGAAGATTGATATACTGACCCTCTATTAGATGGATAGGTACTCTCAACTTATTGGAGTTAATATGATTCTAAAAAAGATGAAATGGTTCTTAATATTATCTTGAAGATGATTCAATACTCCTTGAAGGACCCTCTATTAAAAGGATAGGTACTCTAAAATAATTTGGCTTGATCGAAATACGATCCTAAAAACATTAAAGGTTCTTAATCTTAACCGAGAGAAAGTTCAATACTCCTTGACTGACCCTCTACTAGATGAATAGGTACCCTACACTTATTTGGTTTGGTCGAAATACGGTCCGAAAAAACATCAAAAGGTTCTTAATGTTAACGGACCCTCCTTGGCTGACCCTCTACTCTATGGTACTCTAAACTTATTTGGCTTGGTCGAAATGTCCCCTAAAGGGATCAAAGGGTTCTAAATCTAAACAGAGAAAAGATTCAATACTCCTTGACACATCCTCTATTAGATGTTCTACACCTATTTGGGTTTCTCATAATAGGATTCTAAAAATTACAAGTTCCTAATATTTATATAGACCCATCTCTAATCTAACTCTATTTTAATATGTTAGGCTTACTTGTTAACCTTGAGCATAAAAGTTATGTTCAAAATGTACTTTCTTAGTAAGAAGCTGAAATAAGTTACAGCATAAGGCGGTACAATGAACTACTTCCAAAGAGTTGACCTTATTAAATATACTATAAACTACATTCAATTGTGCGCAGGGTCAGGGACTCGCCACTCGAAAAGAAATAACTCCATTGAAGAAGATTAAACAAGCGTCAGACTGGCGAGTGCTTATAAGTTCGGTCGTGACCCGATAGCGGGCTGCCTTCACAGATTCTGAGATTAGGTAAGTAAGTAAGTAAGGAAAATACTTTCAATGCAGTGTGCATGCCACTATTTCCAATGACAAGCCACCTTATTTCGTCACCATGTCGCTCACACTTGAGAGTACTCGTAGCCCAGCAAGGATGTGAGACAACTACTTCAATTGAAGTTTTGTGAACTTTTGCTTTCATTCGTTTAGATTCGTTTAATTGGCACAACTCCCTCAAGGACTCTAAGCACTCAAGTACTCAAGTACTCAAATACTCACTCACTCATTTTCTCACTCACTGACTCAATGGCTTACTCGCTCCCTCACTTACTAAATGAGTTGACAAACTTACTTCACACAAATGGATTGAATTTTGTAATGATGGGACAATTTTTGTTGTGTGTTGAGGTGTTACTTCACTCAACCCTGATTGTAAGTGTGCCTGATTGTATGAGTGACACAATATTACGAGTAAACTAGGCTTCATGACTAAGTGTGTTGATATATTCGGTTTATTAGTAGTCATGATAAAACCTCTGCTTAATTTGATATATTTTGCAGAAAAATTGTCAGAAGGCAGAGTTCAAATTTTGTGAAGATGAAACTCTTCCACTGACAAATTTCCCCCACACAAAGTCGAGGCTTATTCAAAAAATAATAAAGGAGGCGAAACAGATTTTCATTCGTTTGTTTCCTTCTTTTGTATGAAACCGATTCTCAATCACGTTAAACTTGCAGTAGGCTAAATAGTGATTGAGAATCTTTCATAAAGCAGAGTAAGCAACAAAGCAGAGAAACAAACAAAGCAGAGTAACAAACAAAGCAGAGTAACCAGCAAAGCAGAGTAACAAACAAAGCAGAGTAACAAAACGTCCAAAGCAGAGTAACAAACATCCAAAGCAGAGTAACAAACATCCAAAGCAGAGTAACAAACGTTCACAGTGGAGTAACAAACGTCCAAAGCAAAGTAACAAACGTCCAAAGCAGAGTAACAAACGTCCCCAGTGGAGTAACAAACGTCCAAGGTGAAGTAACAAACGTCCAAAGCAGACTAACAAACGTCCTTAGTGGAGTAACAAACGTCCAAAGCAGAGTAACAAACGTCTAAAGAATCTAAGCAAGTTGGACTAAACCAGAGAAATACTGTGAACTAAGAAGTTTTAGTTCTGTTGACGAACCCTGGAATAGCTGAGCTTTACCTCGGCTCCGAAAAAGTTCGTGACATTTGGCCCCTCTCTGAAACTGCAGCACCACATAAAGCTAGCCCACTCTGGTGACAACAAAGAGGCAGAGTGAGAGAGTGAGTTGGTGTTTAGGCCAAATACGATATATATCTTTATATATGATATTTAGTTTATGCAACTGGTTGAAAGGCAATTTTACAAATGAAGTCTAATGAAATTTAATTTACAGTAAGTAGACCTACATAAGCCCACAGCGAACCTATTTAGCTACACTACGAACCTATTGAACCGCACCCTTACCAAAGCTTTAATATGAAATTAATTGTAATTTTATATACATACGCTACAAATGCAATGGAAGTGGTGCACGTCAACAGAGGGACTTTGCTTTCAATTAAATTGCTGTTGACCTTCAATTAACCTTCAGCATTATCTCCACATGCTTCATTTTGAAATCATTCACTGTCAGTCATTTCTTCTAACTCGTTCGTGCTTTACATTAAAATATTTCACATTTTTCCTTTCCAGTTCGATTTTAATGCTCCACCAAATCGTGATCCGCTTATGGCCAATTTGGGGTCTTGTTAAATTTATGTGTAGCTTTGTGGACTTACTTGTGTTGCTGAGCTACTACTAGTGTTGGAAAAAAAGCTTAGACTTCACTCCCGTTACTCCGATACACAATGAACACAAATCTTAATGGATGCGTTGCAGCATATTTCCACCACACCTCAAAATATTTTTGGGAAGTTGACTCACATAAGTTGAGCTAATAATAATAACAGTACAACAGCCAGGCAGGCAGGCAGACGGAGGGACGGACAAACAGACAGACAGACAGACACACAGATTGACGCTCCTCTGGAAATTAAACCGTAAGAGTACTCGTAGAGCGCCCCATGAGCACCTCACACATGCACTTCCATTTACATTCGCTGTCACACTTTGACAATAAAATCATGCCCGCAATAATATTTTTCTATCAACACGAAATCCGCTTACGAGTGTATTTCCAGCCAGCGCCACTGCAGCCGCGGTGCACACAATCCATTGAGCAGGAACACGCGGCAGTGGCGCATTTTAAGAACTGTCTGACGCAAGTGCCTTGATGAAGACGCGACGCAATCTGCTTGTGTGGCGTTAAAGTTGGAGCTGGTTATAGCTCTAGTGTTGGTGCTGGTAGTGGCGCTACTGCTGGTGTTGGTCTCTGTCGCTGTCGCTGTCTCTTTACTTGGTGCTGTTGCACGGGGCTGCAGAAATCTGTTTATAATAATGCATATTTATAGTAATGTGTATGCAGACAACTTTACACACTCTCCTTCCTACCCATAATCTGTGTCACTCCCTCAGATGTCATGGCGTACGGACATAAACACATGTGCATAACTGTGTACTTACACAATCACGCAAGGAGCAGGCATGCAAGGAAGTGCTTTTGCTGGTTTCTTTGCGTTCGGATATTGGGAAATTTCACTTCACACCACGATGTGGACAATTTACACACCGTACAGGAAGATATTCTTAGCTGCTGCAAGGGCTGAAGGAAGAAGAGTGGTTCATGGAAGACCTGACAAAAGAATGGTGTAGTCATGATGGAAGTAGATGCTGTGAGGTCATGGTGGTAGCATAAACTATGGAGTGATGGTGGAAGTAGTAACTAGGGAATCATGGTGCAAGCAGCAGTTGTGGAGTCATAGTGAAGGTAGCAGCTATGGAGTCATGGTGGAAGTAGCAACTAGAGAGTCATGGTGCAAGTAGCAGCTGTGGAGTCATGGTCGCAGTAGAAAATTGGGAGTCATGATGGTAATATAGGTAGTGGATGTATATACCATCTCACTTACCTTATATTACACTTTAAGACAAAGCTCAACTAATGCAAGCAATAATAATAAAAATACAGTACCAACAAAGCAGGCAACAATCTCTCTGAAGATACGGGTTTTCTTATCAATAACAAAACCACAGAGGTCCTTCAGGTTGCACCCTAGTTTTTTGCCATTGATGGCATACATTCTCTCGAAGGCTATCATCTAACTTCATTTGCCGTGCCGTGCCCTCAGCAGAATGTACCACTAAAAAAAGTGACCCTAGAAAAGGACAAAATTACAGTCCCGTAGGTGCTGTGGAGTTATGGAAGGAGTATCCACACAAAGAGTGCAAATCGCCTTTCAGTGCAGAAGCTTTCATAGCTTGAACCCATTTGAAGTCCATAAGAAATCATCTCTTTTTATTGAACCACGTAATAATATAACCAAACAAAAGTAAATGCTGATGGCTTGGTTATTGCTTTTAATGGAAAATCCATGTGCTTCGACGAATCGGTCCGTATGCTTCCATGAATTTGTCCATCAATAACTCTCCCTGCCTACACAAGATCGATTTCCACTTATTTGTGTAGTGTACTCAGTGGATTATATCAAATCAACTCCCATCTTACAGTGCCATACAAAATTGTGATCAAAGGGTCCTTTCAGTATTATTGACTTAACATGAATAACCCTTGCAAGGATCCTATATCTAAAACTTATTTTGACCAAGACATTTAAGAGTACTAAACTTATTGGAGTAGTCTTAGTTGGCACCTCTCAAGCAACATGCAAAAGTTCTGCACACCACTGTAGCGGTGCTCAGTCTCCGTGATTGCTGTTGACAGCAGAGATTTAAGTGCTTAGACATGAGGAATGACTTTGCATTATGACACAATTTAAGTGTGGAAGGTGATCAACTTATGACGACAAGATTGCGGTGGCTTTTAATTAGTCATTTATTAACTCTTCTTCCAATCCTTCGCTAAATGACCAAATGTCTCGTCCATAAAGTTATACAATTAAGTTATGTTTAGGTAAAGAATTTGGAGTCATATTTTGCCAGAGCATTTCTGGTTTGTGGTTAACGGCTCGTCCTTATTTTTAAGTGGAGAGGGTGGTTATTACGAATACATATAAGAAGATCCGTTGGAATCGGATAGAAAAAGTATAAAATATTTTTTTATTATGACTTCAGTAATGAATGATCATTAGGTCAAGGTTTGGGTGTACTGGGATATTCTTCTATTCGTAGTTAAGATCATTATTAGCTGAAAGTTTGCCTATCCTGTGATCTCTCCTATTCGTCTATTCAACAAACTTCTTTCGAAGGCGCTTAAAAACACCCGTCGCTAGGTGACTGTAATCTGACTTCAAATGTGTATCAAACCCATCTTCGAACGGTGCTTCAAACCCAAGTTTGAAAGGAACTTCAAAAGCATCTTTAAACTTTGTTTTGTAAAGTGCTTGAAAAGCCTTTTCAAAATGTAATAAAAACCCTTTCGAAAGTGCTTCAAAACCGCATTCAAAAGGTGCTTCAAAATTTCATTAAACAGGTGCTTTAAACCCCCTTCGAAAGGTGGATCCAAACCAGCTTCAAAATGTGATTCAAACGCTTCTTCGAAATGTTGTCCAAAAACCTCTTCGAAAGGTGCATCAAAATCCCCTTCGAAAGGTGCTACAAAAGCCCCTTCGGAAAGTGTTACGAAACCCCCTTCAAAAGGTGTTGAAAAACCCCGCCGAAAGGTACTTTGAAAACACATTCTAAAAGTGCTTAGAAAATTTTATCGAAGAGTACTTGAAAATTTCCTTCAAAAGGTGCTTCAAAATCCCATTCGAAAGCTCCTTCAAAACATTCTTCGAAAGGTGCTTTAAAATTTCTTTCGGAAACTGCTTCAAAGCCCCCTTCGAAAGGTGCTTGGAATTTTACTTCGAAAGGTGTTTCAAACCCACCTTCGAACGGTGCTTAAAACGCAACTTCGAAAGGAGCTTCAAAGGAACTTAAACCTTCTTTTGAAAAGTGCTTGATAACCCTTTTCTAAATGTAATAGAAATCCCTTCGAAAAGAGCTCCAAATCCACGTTCAAAAGGTACTTCAAAACTTCCTTAAAGCTTCTCCGAACGGTACTATAAAATTTCCTTCGAAAAGGTACTTCAAACTCACTTCCGAAAGATGCAGAAAGACCCTTTTCGAAATCTGCTTCAAAACCACTTTTGAAAGGTGCTTAAAAACCTTCTTTGAAATATGCTTTAAAAAGCCTTCGAAAAGTGGTTCAAAACAACCTCCAAAGGGTGCTATAAAATCCCCTTCGAAAGGTACTATAAAATCCCCTTCGAAGGGTGTTTAAAAACCCCGCCGAAAGGAGCTTCAAACCCACCTTCGATATGTTCTCTACAAACCAACTTCGAAAGGGACTTCAAAACAACCTTCGAAAGGTACTTCAAAACAACCTTCGAAAGGAGCTTCAAAATTTCTTTCGAAAAGTGCCTCAAAATTTCCTTCAAAAGGTGCTTCAAAACCACCTTCGAAATGTGCTTAAAAACTTCGCCGAAAGATGCTTCAAAATATCCGTCGAAAGGTGCTTCAAAACCTGCTTCAAAACCTGCTTCGAAAGGGTCTTCAAAACCACCTACGAAATGTGCCTCAAAACTCCGCCGAAAGGAGCTTCAAAACCACACAAGAACGGTGTTTAAAAACCACTTTCGAAATGTGCCTAAAAACTTCGCCGAATGGGGCCTCAAAACCACCTTCAATATGCATTTTAAAACCCCTTTCGTAAAGTGCTTGAAAACCCCTTCGTAAACTGCTTGAAAACTCCTTCGAAAGGTGCTTCAAAACCCCTTTAAAAAATTATTCAAAACCCCCTTCGAAAGGTACTTCAAAACACCTCCGAAAAATATGTGCAGAAATTCGCTTACATTTAATAAGACGATGTTTCACACCCGCAGATCTCCACTCTCCTCTTCAATGTTTAATGAACTTTGCTTTAAATTGGCAAACGTTGAAATTGTTGGTGAAGCGTTCCATCGCCAGTGATTGGCAATTTCTTTGCTTTACGCAACATGCCCGGGTATTGCGGCGTTGATGACAGTTGATTGAACACTTTTTGAAATGACAAAGTGCCCACGGGTGACATATTTCAGAACACTTTACGAGCCTCAATTGCAGACTTCACGAGATGCCGAAACACGTGTAACCTTGATTTATGGCACGAACTTGCGCCAGTGTAACCAGCAGACGGACCGCAATTTACAGTACGGGTACTTTAAAATTCACTCACTTCTTGAGCTGTTCACTAGCTCTGCGCTTCGTGCTCCGTGCTCCGCGCTCTGTGGAAGCTGTTGGAGTTTCTGAAGCGTTTGATTGAAGCGCCATTAAAGTTGTCGCTCACGTTTACCGCAGGCGATGGTGGACGGCTGAATAGTTGCCTGGCTGACTTGCTGCCTCGTTGCCTGGCTAACTTGCTGCCTGACTGACTGTCTGACTCGCTTAGCGTACTCGCAAGTCGAGGCAAGTCATTAATATGTCAAAATGATAAGTTTGTTTACTGCTGCGAGGCGTTCAGACATCAATCAACACAAAGGTTGCATTAAGACGGCCGTCTCGAAAACCTTTTTAACCAGAATGGAAATAACAAAACATTTCAGTTCAGCTCATCTCATCTCATCTGTTTACTGCCGCCAACCGTCCGTCCCGCAGCAGTCGAGTTCAATAACGTTAGCCACACACTTCAGAGCACTTCCCAATTGTGTTGTTCGGCTTGGCTTCCTCATCGCATCGCATCACATCTCGTGACGTCTTCGTCTGAGCTAACGTAAATTTTGAATGGGAACCCCGCACTTGCATTTCTCGCACTGGTACTCGCTTAGTGCCCGGACAGCCGCTGGAACGGTGGAAGCATTTTTATGGCCTTTTTAAAAGGCAATTTCTGCCGAGCCATAAAAATAGCTGCCTACGTCTTCATGGCATTATAAAAGTGATTTTTATGGCACTTCTTTGATAGATTTAATTTCTTTCCTCAGTGTGTATGTCTGGGCATTGCAACCAAATCAGAGACGCACGCGCTACCAACATTGTACAGGAACACTCAACTGGTACACTTCATTAGGCGAAGGGCCTGCGCGGGCGGTGTGCGACTGCCATCAAACGAAGACATTAGAAATGCAAGCCATCGACTTTGGCTATTTAAATTTCGTAAAAAGCTACTAAAAATTGCCCCCAAACTAATTACGGCACATTAATGAGATTCAGCCATGGTTGCCGAAGGGTTAAACATTAAACTAATGTAAATGCCACAGAGTTGTGGCCGTGAATGGCATGGATGTACAATATTTTAGTTGGTAAATGAACTGAAAATGCTGAGAGTGGCGAAGTGCACTTTGAAGTTGGATATTTCAAAGGCAGCAGATGCCTTCTTCAGATGTGCCCAGTAGCTGTGTTGAGAAGTTGCATTATTGTACCATTGAGATCAGCGAAAGTTGAAATGTTCCACACGAATCGTGACTGCTTCAGAGCGTAGACAAGATGCACCTTAATGAGATGCTCGCATAACTCACTTCAATATTTGGGCTCCAAGAGATCATCAGTATCGAAACGGTTGTACCAATAGAATCTATATAATAATGAGCTATTGAGAACAAGAAAGATCTGCTCCACTACATTTACGTCAACTGAAAGATTTCCATCACTTCAGCCCATTAAACTTGACACTACATCAAATGACAAACCAAGTCATAATAATAATCATAATGTGGAGAACTCAAAATGTTAGTGTGGAGAACTCAAAAAGTTAGTGTGGAGAACTCAAAATATTGGTTTGGAGAACTCAAAATATTAGTGCGGGGAACTCAAAATCTGAGTTTAGAGAGCCCAAATAATAAATTGGAGAACTCAAAATATTAGTTTGGAGAACTTAAAATACTAGTTATGAAAAATGTTCAGAATTCTTATTCACATCTGTCGGAAAGAAATTAGAACAATCGATCATAGCATTCTACTTATATAGAATAACACTCTAGGCTGGAACTTTTACAGCCCAGTGATAAATCCGCCACTCTATTGTCATAGAATGAATTAAAAACTTTGCAGTCGGGAATATTATATTTGTCTTCAAACGTATATCTCTAGTTTCAACTCCGCAGCCACAGGACCAAAGTACTCAGATGTTTTGTGAAGGAAGTATTTACTTTGTTTATAGACCCAGAATAAGTTAGAATTGTCTATGAATGTTTGTCAAAGCGTTATCTATAGGAACACTTCCTTAGAGAGTTTGTCCCATACTCGTATACTATCAGGAAAGAACGATTTCAATTTGATGTGCATGGTGCCAAGATATGTTTCATGAACTGAATGACCTTTACTTGCGTTCGAAACACAAAGATCAAGAAGTCGAAAGTCAAGTCAGTAGAATGAAGCATATTTTTATTATTATTGTATACCCTCCACCATAATTAAATATGTCTGCAGGGGGTTGGGAGAGTGAGTACTAGCAACTAAGCATTGTTGAGACCATACTATGGAACAGGATTCGAAGCCGTGATTCCCGAGTTTATGTCTAGAGTTCAATTTAGAAAGCAGCATTTTTGAGACCACGCCCGGGATCTTCACTTTCCTGGTATCTCCTTATTTTTACGTTATTTCCTTGCTCTCCCGATATCTCTTTACTTTCATAATATCTTGTTACTGTCACTATATTTCCTTACTTTTCAAATATATTCTTGCTTTCTTGATATCTCTTACTTTTCCGATATCTTATTCATTTTCATTTATTTTAAAGCGTTCACATATAAGACAGGGTCTTTTAAATGCGTCAAGAAGTATCCGAATAACAATGAATTATATATAACAAAAATTACTTAAAATAAGACTAAGAATGTAAGTTAAATTAAACTAAATTATTAGATCAGACAAATAAATAAGTTAAGATCAGATAAATAAATAATTAAACATATAAATAATTGAATAAATAAATAATTAACTTTAAAAATAAATAATTTTTCTGAAATAAGGAAAAGTCAGATCAGAAAAACAATGAATAAACAAAAAGGAAACAAAAAGTAGGAAAGCAGAAAAAAGGGGGAAAAAAAAAATAAATAAATAAAAAACAAATAATAAAAAAAAATAGCATTAAGAGAAGTAGTGAAAAACTGCTTGCTTAAAGTTGTGCTTACTTGATATACTCCTAATTGCCAAAGGCAACGAATTCCACAACCTGATGGCGTTCACAAAAAAGAGTCTATTCGAGTTTAAATACTTGTAATTAGGGACTAAGAGGTTCATATTTCTCCTCGATCTACAAAACTTCAACTTTACAAACAAATAATTAGGTGTTCGCGTGTATATTAAGTTATGTAGAAATATGCAATTTCTAGCATCCATATAATTAAAAATATTGCAACCAAGGACCTGATTGCAAAACTTACTGATATGGTCAAACTTTCTTAAACCATATACATATCTTGTAGCATTATTGAATGCCACCTGCAACTTATGCCTGGAATCCGAGTCAAGTTTACCATAAACAACCTCTGAGTAAGTTATGATCGGTACAATAAGCTGAAGCACCAACCTCCTTCTGGTCTCAGCAGGCACAAATGATGCAGTCCTCCTCAAATTCCGTAAGGTATAGTATACCTTACTCACCACTGAATTTATGTGATCCTCACAGGATAGTACGGAGTTAATGTGGTATCCAAGGTTTTTTACTTTTTCAACAAATTTAAGTTTTGTATCATTTAGTGAAATTGTCGGTATATCAGAGGAAGGGTAACCAGACTTGGAAATCGGAAGGACATATGATTTTTGGGAGTTGAGCTTCAGCCTATTAGCTATAGCCCATTCTGCTATTATGATCAAGTCTTCGTTTACCCTAGCACATAAATCATCAATGAGACCAATAGGTCTGGACAAATACAATTGAAGGTCATCAGCATATGCATGCATGGTAACATGACGACACTTACTGAAAATGTCATCTATGAACAGTGTAAACAAAAGTGGACCAAGCACTGACCCCTGAGGCACCCCACAGGTTGAATTACTGAACGCAGACACATTCTTTCCCACCCTAACCCTTTGAGACCTTCCAACCAAGTAACTATTTAACATACGGACCGCCGAGCTGGAAAAACCAAAATTCAACCGTAGCTTTTCACATAGTAATGAGTGATCTACAGAATCGAATGCTTTAGAGAAATCTAACAGACAAAGCAAGGTCAAATGTCTCATATCAAATGACTCTCTGATGTCATCCAATATTTTAACAACAGCAGTGGAGCAGCTGTGTCCAGGCCGAAAACCAGATTGGAGTGGGGAAATAAGGTCAAATTTTCTGACGTGTTCTGAGATTTGCTCAGCCATGAGAGATTCACATACCTTTGATAAAGCCGACAACAAACTTACAGGACGGAAATCAGACGGTACATTAGCATTGGACTTTTTAGCTATAGGGATAATCGTCGGTATTTTCCAAATACTGGGGAAGCAGGAGCTCGTTAAACAATGGTTAATTATATGGGTCAACGGGCTTAGAATGAAAGGCAAAATAAGTTTAATAAATTTAATAGGAATTCCATCCTCTCCGACAGCATTTGACTTTATCTTGTTGACACAGCGAGCAACATCATCTTCACCCACAGAAATAAACTCAAACACAAATGGGCATTCAGAAACACAGTCCCTCGCAACTACAGCAGACATATCATCAGCAGACACTGAACTACTAGTCATTCAGAATACCCGGATCAATCCGACAATCTTCAGATTTCCCATTGCATACCCCAGCTTGTCTCAAATTATTCCACAGCTGCTTGGAAGGTCGTGCCAAACATAGTTTGGACATGAAAAATCTGCGCTTAGCCAATTTAATAGTAGAATTTGCATCATTTCTAGCTCTTTTGTGCTCTTCCCATCTAGATGCAGTTGGATTTCTTTTCCACTGATTGTATGTTCTATGCCGTTTTTTAATAGCCAATTGGGCATTCTTCGTAAACCAGGGACAACTGCTGTTAGTGACAGAACGAGTAACAAGTGGAACATGCAAGTCAAACAAGGCACCAATTCTGTACATAAAAGAATCCAGAATCCAGAATTCATTCACAGAGCTAAACAGCCTACATTCAGACCAATTAATAAGTGACAGGTCATTAAACAAAGAATCAAGATTAATTGATTTATAGTCTCGAAAGGAAAAAGAATTTTCAGCAACCACTGGGTTTAGATTTACATTCACTGAACAAAAAATTAGATCGTGGTCGGATATAAACGATAATTGGTCAAAGATCATAACTGAAGAAATATCCGAAACCAGAAAAACATCCAACAAACTTGGAGAAGCATTATCTGCAAAGCGTGTTGGCATACTGGTATTCAGCACTTGCAGTCCAACTTCAGAAATTTTACAAATGAATTGCTTGGCAAGACTGTCCTTACATAACATGTTTATATTGAAATCACCACACACAATAAAATGATCATAATCGATTACACAATTTGACAAAGTAGCAAAGAACGGATCCAAACAGCAGTAACGATAAGGATTATATACACACGACAGAAAAACTTTTGTGCTATTGTCATAAATTTCAACATTTAGAAATTCCACATCTGAGCCTCCAGACATATTCAACAAATTCACTCTTAAATTACTTTTACAATATATTGCCACACCCCCGCCTTTTTTGTCTAATCTATCGTTTCGAAAAAGCTTGTAATTACCTATATTCAGGCAAGAGTCACCTATACCTTCATGCAACCAGGTTTCGGATACACAAATTACATCAACAGATGAATTCTCAAAGCAGTGTCTAACATAATCCATCTTAGAATCACTTAGACTCCTCGCATTAAAATGTACAATGTTTAATCCAGAGCGCTGGCTGCATAAAACGCCAATCAATGTTTTATGAACGTCACTGGAGGCAGAAACTTCATCACCCATAATTAGCATAAAAATACATATCAGCAACACAACAATAAGCACTACAGTAATAGAAGAAGCAGATAGTAGAGAAGAGGAAATTACTTAAAAAAATAGTCGAGCACAAGGCATATAGAGAGAGAGCATTTAAGCTATTAATATATGTAAATGTGCAATTTAACACTTGAATAAAAATAAAGAAGAAACTAAATAGTGAAGTTGAGAGTAATATAGAATAATAAATTAAAATAAAATAAATAGAATAATAAATTAAATAGAATAATAAATTAAAATAATCAAGTAAAAGTTGAGTTTTATGCTCCAGTATAGCTTCTGCCGGCAACTGCATCTACGCTCTCTCTGCTACTCACTACTATTGCTTCAGCATTCGGATCGGCTCTCACAAAGACTCGGCCCCGAATTGTAAACGCTGACACTAGAAGTTTTTGTCTTTTGAGCTCATTGGCCCGACGCAATATTTCACGATTGTTAATCGTTAGACTCTCATGTACATAAAACGAGCTGTCACCCTGAACCCCAATATCATTTAGCAACAGCGGCCTTTTACTGGACTTGCGGAAGCCAGCAATGTGCTTGAGCAACTGACTTCTATCACGTGCCGAGTGGAGTTTCACCAAAATCGGAGCTGTAGTGGTTTTGCTCAGGTTTCCCTTACCTCTCAGACGGAATGCCTCTCTCACTAGTGGAGTACTGACATTAACCGCTTTGCAAACTTGTGAGAAAATAGCAGACACATTTTCAGCTGCAGCATGGGGAATACCATTGATAATCAAATCAGAGGATACCGCATCGTTCTCAAATTTGGCCACTTTATCACGCAACGTGGCTACCTCACGTCCAAGAGCCCGATTATCAGCATCCATCTCCTCCACAACAGCAACCCGCTTCTCCATTTTTGCCACAGCAGACCTGACATTGATTAGCTCACCAGATAACTCACTCATTCTCTGCATAACTCTCTCTTCAGCTAGTTTGACAGCTTCAGTTATGCTTTGAGTCACCTGCTTAACAATGCACTCCTGCTGCAGTTGAAGCTTCTCTTCAAGCAGCTGTAACCAATTTCGTGGTAGTGGTGAATCACCAAGTTTTTCATGTATTTGAGTAGGAGTCAAATACTGCGGCGAAGAGACGGACGTCAATTTTTTTGGCGCGGCTTTTCGAGTGGTAGGCATTGCTTTCAAACCACAAAACATTCAAGTTGAAAGTCTTATTAAAAAACAAACAATCACTTCAAGAACAAAAACAATTCCACCAATCAAACAATTCCGGCTCTCCAATTTCCAAGATAACCCGTGATCAACAACAAAACAGTACACTGAAACTACGCGACGCAACCGCCAGCCAAAACAAACACGTCTATTCGTCACACATTACACTCAATCATCTCCTTTCTTTCACAAAATGTCTTTACTTTCCCAATATCTCCTTACTTTCCTGGTATCATCTTACTTTCACAATATCTCCTAATTTTCCCGATATCTATTTACTTTCACAATATCTCCATACTTTCCCAATATATCCTTGCTTTCTTGATATTTCCTCACTATTCCGATACCGTTCTTTTCTGATATCTCCCTAATTTCCCAATATCTCCATATTTTCTTGATAACTTTATTTTCACGATATATCCTTTTCCGATATATCCTTACTTTCACGATATCTCTTTACTTTCGCGATATCTCCTTCCTTTTCTGATACCTCCTTACTTTCCCGATATTTCCTTACTTTCACGATATCTCCTTATTTTCCCGAAATCGCTCCGCTTTCTCGATATCACCTTGCTTACTGTATATCTCCTTACTTTCGCGATATCTCTTTACTTTCCTGATATCTCCCTTATTTGCCGATATCTACTTACTTTTCCGATGTATTCTTGCTTTCATCTCCTTATTTTCTAAATCTCTAATTCTCCTTTCTGTATCGATAACTCCTTACTTCCCTGAAATCTCCTTACTTTCACGACAATTTCCTTCCCTTCCCGATATCTCCTTACCTTCCCTGCTATCACCTTACCTACCCGGGTATCTTCTTACTTTCCCAATATCCCCATAATTCCCGATATCTCCTTCCCCGATATTTAATTTAAGTGGACAAAGATTTGGAACATCAATTTGTAACAATGGAGGATAATCAGTTTGTCATAAATGGAGTTGTCATATTTTAAAATTGCTTTCCATGTCCAGCCTGAGTATCCTGAAGTTAGCTGCATTCAAATGGGCAGATACTGCAGGAACTCTTGCATAGTCCCATTACTATTTCAAATCATTAAAGATTGGTTGAAACATATTTCTAGTAATCACGGCCTATTTGACACATACCCCAATGACGTGATAAACTATCCAACCGCCCCACCCCACCCTTTATTTATCTGCCTATTACATATTTCAAGTAAGTAGTAATTTCGCTCGAAAGCATTTTCTGACATTTCCCCGGAAACTATTCCTCCATTAACGCCCAACTAACCAGCAATGTACGAGCACAAAGCACTCGGAATGTAGGCAAATTAAAACGGAAAGTGAAATGCCCCGCCCAGGCAATACTGCCGCGGACATCCCTGCCGTTCACAGCAAGAATTGGCCACAGCTGCTTCTATTCTAGTCGCCGCCGAATCAATAACTGGCATAACGAATGTCAGCATCAGACAGAAATTCCAACCGCAAATAAAGTTTGGCCCAACTAAATCACCAACACCAACACTGCACCGGTCGCTGTGTGCCGTGGCTGAACTATCCACGCGTTCCGCACCACCCACTGGCACTGTCTCCCAATCGCCCATTCGCCCTTCACCATTGTTGGCATCCTTTTGCGGTTACATGGCCACAAGGCTTTCAATTTTTAACAAAGCTTAGGCGGAGGAGGACGTTTTTTCTGCGTCGCAGCAGTGAGCAAACTTTCTGGTTTTGATTTGAGCATTGACTTTCCAAAAGCTCTCCCACCCACTCCTTTCCCGTTGCATTTAATTTCGATTGTCTGACTTTGTGCGGTGTTGATTTTATACAATGTTTCCGTTGTTGTTGTCGTTGCCGGTGTTTGTTTTTGTTTCTGTTTTCATTTTCGTTTTCGTTTTAGATTCTGTTTGTCAGAAGGTATTCGTATTTGCCCTCAGATTGCCAATTATTTGCCGCTGTCTACTACCACCTTCCCAACACCCTCTCACCCTGGCCGACGTTCGTTAATCCTGCGTCTGGAAATGATTGAATATGCCCTTTGTTTGTTAGCAGAGGCCAATATTTGAGTTCAGCTGTTAGCTCGCAGAATAGTTTCAGAGCTCTTCTGATGTGGAGTGATGTGGTGGGTGGGGTGGGGTAAGGTGGAGTGGATGTGATGGGGTATGGTGTGCTCGCTTGCCTTTCAAAATGTGTTGATCTTTGATACGAATGAGTTGGAGTTTTGTCGTTTAGAGGGTTCACCATGATTGCTCTGGGAATAGTCGCCGGTGGAGTATATTCATAAATGCACCCACACTCTGGTGTAAGTGTGAGCGAGTGCGGCTGCCTGTGAGAGTATATGTGTGCTTAATAAGAGTCTCATCCACCAGGAATTCCCGCACTATTGGGACTTCATAATTTTCCATCTAATTTAACAATAACTTCACAGTTGACAATTACGCGTACAAATCCCAGTCTTGAGTAACCAAACACCGCATTGAGCAGCACAACAAAGGACCTGTTATACACATGGCTGCAGGCCACGGGCAGATTTGTGACAATTTCCAGGCAATTACTGACATAGCAGAGTCGACATGTACTCGTCTGCCATGTATGTAAGATCCCTCAGACGGCAACAGGCCAGCTCCCATGTCTTGAGCAAAGGGGGCCCACCATCGTTCGCAGCCAGTACGGTACTCATAGCAATGTGTATCAAGTTACCTTAAACGCTACTGGAAGAATGGTGAGCGCTTGCTTGACGGGCAGAAGCCGCTTAAGTAACTGATTTGCTGGTGTATGAGAAGTCTGTGCGTACTCGCATGTGCGACTTATGCTGGGGAAATTATGGCCACATGAGACACTTGAGAATGAGAATTTTCTGGTTCGGGAAAAAAAGACGTACTGTGCATGCACCGTTATTTCTGGCAAAGAATACTTTAAACGGCTTCTGAGGAGCAGAGGAAAATAAATAAAGAGGAAAAAAACGAGACACCGTCAGTTGGCATATCGGATTTATTAAAAAGCTGAGAATCAACTTGGGAGGAGATTGCAAACCAGCGCTCACAATGCAAGTCCCTGCTTGGTTAACTGAAATGAATTGCTTGCTTTGCGACGCACGTGGAAAGTGGAAGTCAAGTTTCAATTAGGAACTGGAAGCTGCTGAATTGCGTGTCCTTGGCCAGTCAATTGGAAAAAATGGGCAAGCCAAGCACATCAAGTTAGAATAATCCTTAAGGATATTAAAGTTGCAGCCCAGAATGACAGGGATGCGTTTTGGAAGAACGAATTTCAATTACAGTTACTCGGCAGTTTTGTGTGTCAGTGCTGCGGAAAGATTATGCAAGATGAAATAGTTAAGATGAAGGAGATGAAGGCTAGAACGCCAGACTAAGAGATAATGTTAAAACGCCAGACCAGGAGATGAAGCTAGAAAGCCAGATCAGGAGGCGAAACTAGAACGCCAAAAGAAGAGATGAAGCTAAAACGCCAGACCAGGAGTTGAAGCTAGAACGCCAAACCAAGAGATGAAGTTAAAACGACAGACCAGGAGATGAAGCTAGAACGCTAGACTTAAAGATGTAGTTAGAACGCTTGACCAGGAGATGAAGCCAGATCGTCAGACCAGGAGATGAAGTTAGAACGCTAGACTAGGAGATGAAGCTAGAACGCTAGACCAGGGATGAAGCTAGAACGCCAGACGAGAAGATGAAGTTACAACATCAGACCAAGAGATGAAGCTAGAACGCGTGACCAGGAGATGAAGCTAGAATCCCAGACCTAGAGATGAAGTTCAAACGACAGACGAGGAGATGAAGCTAGAACACTAGACTAAGAGATGTAGTTAAAATGCTTGACCAGGAGATGAAGTTAGAACGCCAGACCAGCAGTTCAAACTAGAACGACAGACCAGAAGATGAAGTTAGAATGTCAGACCAAGAGATACAGCTAGAACGATAGACTAAGAGCACGTTAAAACGCCAGACCAGGAGATGAAGCTAGAACGCTAGACAAGGAGATGAATTTGGAACGCGAGACCAGGAGATGAAGTTAGAAAGCCAGACCAGGAGATGAAGCTAGAACGCCAGACGAGAAGATGAAGTTACAACGTCAGACCAAGAGATGAAGCTAGAACGCCTGACCAGGAGACGAAGCTAGAATCCCAGAACTAGAGATGAAGTTCAAACGACAGACGAGGAGATGAAGCTAGAACACTAGACTAAGAGATGTAGTTAAAATGCTTGACCAGGAGATGAAGTTAGAACGCCAGACCAGCAGTTCAAACTAGAACGACAGACTAGGAGTTGAAACTAGAACGTGAGACTAGAAGATGAAGTTATAACGTCAGACCAGACAATGAAGCTAGAATGCCAGACCAAGAGATGAAGATAGAGCGCCTGACCAGGAGATGAAGCTAGAACACCAGACCGGCAGATGAAGTTATAACATCGGACTTGGAGATGAAGCAAGAACGCCAGACCAGGAGATGAAGCTAGAACGCCAGACCAGGAGTTGAAACTAAATCGCCACACCAGATAGATTGTCAGACCAAAAGATAAAGCTAGAACGATAGACTAAGAGATTCGTTAAAACGCCAGACCAGGAGATGAAGCTAGAACGCTACACAAGGAGATGAATTTGGAACGCGAGACCGGGAGATGAAGTTAGAAAGTCAGATCAGGAGATGAAGATAGAACGCCAGACCAGGAGATGAAGATAGAATGATAGACCAACAGATTACGTTAATAAGCCAGACCAGGAGATGAAGCTAGAACGAGTATGTTGGAAATGGTATTAAATATCATAGGTAGCTCGGTAAAATAGCGTCAGAAAACTCAGCATTCATTTGTACCAGAATGAAGCTAAGGTGGAAAGGTAGGTAGAATGGCTATCAAACTATCAGATCACCCAAGTAGCACTTTTACCGTTTTGATAATATATGCTAGAGAACCTAAAGATGGTTCTATAGTGAAATAGACTATAACCCGCCGGAATTGTTTACAAGCTTTATTAGATCTGAAAGTTATAAACGAGAGCAGTGCCCCAGACTCTCTAGAAGGGGGCTCTACAAAAATCAGAGTGTCATGCGAGCGAGGATATGGATAATGACAAGACAATCAAGAGGTCAACTCCTTCTATCTATTCTGGGTCTTGGCAACTTCTGCCGTGATCATTGAACGGAATGCCCATTTTTTTTAGCGTTGGGCCCGATATTCTAATGCCCCGTACAGACAGCAGGTAGTGTGTCTTGGTATATTAAGAAAATGATTCGTTCTTATTGCACTGCAATTGAGCCACGTCATGCTCGAAGTGGCATATGTTGGAGTGTTTTTCCACCTCTTCTGTACCGTGCGGAGGAAGTGATTGTATATATTTCCCTGAACAACGCTCACGTTCGTGTAGGAAAATACCTGTTCAGTTTTCAATGAGCTTCTTAGAGATTGATGCCTCTCGCTGCCTTCAATGTTTCTGTGTTCCGGAACCCAGATGAGAGAGACTACTACTGGCCGATAATGAGTTCAATTCCTCCTTGTAGAGGCCGTCTACCTTAGACCTGATAAAAGGTGCAGCCAGCGCCCTAATTGCGGCTGGGCTGTCAGAGTAAATGGATATGCTTTTAGTCAGCAGCTGCGCCCCTTAAGGCCCTGCTTGCCTGCCAAATCGCAAAGAGCTCCGCTTGAAAGACCCCAGATGTTGATCGAAATTTGAAGGATAGTAGAAAATTTAGAGATGTGGAAATATTCCTGATCCCATCCCAAATTCCATATTGGGACTGTCGGCAAAAATTGGCGTACTCTTTTTCGCGAGAACCTCTCCCTTTCCAGTCATCCCTACTTGGCAATTAAATACGACATTCTAATTTCGTGATCTAGCTACATAAATGTCTAGTATAGACGACCCATCCCCAACCCTACCCTACACTATGAATGATATTCTGATCTGATTGTTTGAGAATAAGTACACTCGTTATGGGGATCCGCGATATTACTTTAGCCAGAGTATGTTGGAAATGGTATTATATATCGATGGATGATGTATCCAGCTACATAAATTTCTTCTATTGTGGACCGTACATCAAAGCGATATTATAGTGGCGAATAATTCGACTGATAAGTTTATATATATTTGTTTGAGAATATATTCTCTGGTTGTTGGAAATGGCGATTTTACTTTGGCCAAATTGTTTGCTGTCCAGAAAGTAAAGTACCAGCCAGAGTATGCTGGAAATGGTATTAAATATCAATGAATGATGGATCCAACTACAAAAATGCCTGGTAGGGTGGACCAGCATAGTACACCAAGGTGACATAATAGTGGCACACAATACTCCTGATATTCTTATTTGAATTTGTTTGAGAATAGCTTCTCTGGCATTTTTGTTCCACACATTCTTGTTGTCGTGTGTATTTTTAAACAAATTTTCTTTGCAATTCAATTTGGATGTCCTTTAGTGTATTGTCGTGTCCTTGAAAAACAATTTTGCTGTTCTCATGAGACATTTATCTGAAACTAAAGGGAAGAAATTGAATGTAAGCTCGTATTTTATATGCAAATGGAAGAATTTTTTAAAGTTTTTTGTCCTTTATTGGAAAAGTTGTTTCTGTTGGTTGCAATTTCTTCCGGAGAACTTGTTGGTATAACATTGGATTGTAGACATGCGTTGAAGTTTGATTAACAGGGTTTTGTGGGGTGAAACAGGACGGGTTCTTCTGCAACAACAATTGCTACTACTGAAAATTTGAATATAAGAAGAGTACGATTCCGATTTCCAATTTAACTTCAACTTACTCTGAAATTGTAATTAAGTATTTTTAATAATATCCTCTAAGGAAATTGGAGTAGAAAAATCAGGAGTTCCAACATACTCTTGAATTTTAATTCAGTATTGTTCAGTACCCTCTGTGCTCATCTTAAGAGTATGTATCGCAGGATAATATGGAATAGGAAAGAGACGCATTCCCAACATACTCTTTAATTGTAGTTAAATATTTTTAATAATATCCTCTAAGGATATCATAAAAGTATGTATGGCAAAAGGCAGGATAATATGGAATAGGAAAGAAGGTCCTATAATATTGTCCCAAGTCCATACCAAGTGCAAATCGAATTTATCCAAAATGTGTCACTTTCACGCGGCATAACATTAACTGAAAGGAGTTGCACCCACATAGATCAATACCTTTAGCTACATGCAAACATCACATTACTTTAAGTAACCTCGAACAGGCTGACGGGAGGAAAGCACCTGTAATACGCTCAGACAGATCTGGCCCTCTTTTCATCTCAGATGCACTAAAGAGTTTGATTTCCTTGCGTAAGCAACATAGCTCTGTTGTGGCAGTTTTAATAGGATACTGTCGATTAGTAGCCAGGCTGCGCCTCGCTGTGCGGTACTCCTGTCGCAGCTGTCAAGAAGAGCTTGAGGAAGAGATCGCAGACCATCTACGCGGTCCATGCACAGTCGTCTCCTGACGCAGATGGAAAACCTTAGGTTTCCCACTTTTTAATAACCTGGACGATCTCAAGTCAATTACTGTAAAAGACTTCGTGAGATTCGTCCTACTTTCAAAATGGCTAGAGTGAGGGTCGCCAATGGCTAGAGTGAGGGTCGCCAATGGCTAGAATGAGGGTCGCCAATGGCTAGAGTGAGGGTCGCCAATGGCTAGAGTGAGGGTCGCCAATGGCTAGAGTGAGGGTCGCCAATGGCTGGAGTGAGTATCAGGAAGTACACATTTTTATCGCCTAACTTGTGGTATCAGAATGGGCCTGTGCATGCCCTAAGTGTGCCTTATGGCCGGGTTCTGTGGCCTTGACTTAAACCTATCTACCTACTAATCGAATTATGGTGTTTAGTACAATCTCTTTAGTTAAAGAGATATTATACTTTGAGAAGAATTTTTGATACTCGCAGTTATCGGTGATTTAATAAGCAAAAATTGGAGCTTAGTTTACAAGGTATTTCGTAGAAGCTTAAGTTTTTTTTTTTAAGATGACTAATCGAGCCGCAGATTATTTGTTTATCTAATCATGCTCTCTTGATGATTATCGATTTTGCTTAGGTAATCCTGATATCTTGATATCGAGCAATCTACTTTTTGCTTAGGTAATCACGCTCTCTTTATAACTGGTCTACCGATTGATTTGCCTTATCTAATCGTGATATCTTGACTACTATCGACTTATTTGCTTATCTAATCATGATATCTGACTAATCAACCTATCGATATATTTGCTTAGGGGGTAATCATGATATCTTGATGAGTAATCGACTTTCCGTCTTATTTGCTTACGTAATCGTTGATATCTAGGTAACTAATCTGCCTGCAGACTTATTTGTTTATCTAATCATGATATCTTGCTGACTAAGCAACCTATCGACATATTTGCTTAGGAGGTAATCATGAGATCTTGATGAGTAATCGACCTTTCGTCTTATTTGCTTAGGTAGTCGTGGTATCGATAACTAATCGACTTTCTAATAGTCATTCTTGACGACTATCGACTTAATTTTATATTCTAATCGTGATATCTTGATGACTATCGACTTATTTGTTTATCTAATCCTTTTGTCTTGGTGTCTCATCAACCTATCGATATATTTGCTTAGGAGGTAATCATGATATCTTGATGACTAGCCGACCTTTCGTCTTATTTGCATAGGCAATCGTTGATATCTAGATATCTAATCGACCTGCAGATTTATATTTGTCACGATTATATAGTGATATCTTGACGACTATTGACTTATTTTATAATCTAATCGTGATGATGATGCGAATCTAATCATAATATATTGATGATTATCGACTTATTTGCTTAGAAGGTAATCCTTATATCTTGATAACTAATCGACCAAACGATTTTTTGCTTAAGTAATCATGATCTCTTTATAACTAATCTACCGATTTATTTGCTTAGACTATCATGCTATCTGGATAATTAATCAATTTAACGGTTTATTTGCTTATTAAATAGTTGTATATTTATAACTAATCAACCTCTCGATATATTTACTTGAGTAATCGTTGATATCTTGATTACTTATCACCGCTCTATCGACTAATTTCTTTATCTAATTGCAAGAAAACTCTCCACTCCATTTGTATTGATCAACATCTCCATAACCAATCAAACTATCTATTTGTTCAGTTCATGTAATCTGAGTGTGTTGAAATCCGGTTTCAAACCTGGTCACTCTCACGGTAGTGTTCGTGTCGTCGAGCATTGTGGGAACTGTTCAAAATGTTCGTAATTACGTTGCAATTTCCACACTTAAGGACACTTCAGGACGAAAACTAAACCTGTTGCAATTGTTGCAGTGGAATTCTGTCATTCCTTTTTTACGGGATATTTATGTGCCACTTGCCGCCGCTTAGCAGTGCCAGCGAGGCCCCGAAGAGGGATTGCTGCCAATAGAGCGACATAGACGTGCCTTGCCTCGCCGTGCCGTGCCTTTTTACGCACAAAAGCAGCCACGCAGCAGGCACTTCGAATGCTGCTCGTTCGAACGCTCTGCTCTGTTCGCTTGCCTCGTAAATAAATATTGGATTACAAATTGCTGAAATTCAATACTTTTGCATGTTACGCTCCCAGTCAGCCCGTCAGTCCCTCAGTCATTGCGTCAGCGTAGTCGTAGTCACCCGGTCTGGCAGTCATCCGTGCTGCCACCCGTCGTTGAGTTGTTTAGTGCTCTGGTGTGTATTTCAGAGCTGACGACGCTGTTGTTGTTGTTGCTGTTATTGTTGTTGGCATTGTGCAACACAATCGTGAAAATTTGCTTTCACTGTGGCGGAAATTCGCTGGGGACTAAGTCGCAGCACTTTTCCAAATTGCGCTGTGCACGATTTCAGAGGACAAAAAAAAAGAAGTGAGACACATTTTTTAAAGCGTATTTATAGTTTAGTTTAATTTTCTTGCTCTTGCCTCGTGCGTTTGTTACAACTTGGAAGCGACTGCGATGTTGCAATGCACAATTTCACACAAATTGGGTGCGCTGTGTCGCTGTGCTCTGCACGTTCCTCTCCGTTCCGTTCGTGGCATGTCAATTGATGATGATGTCTTCGACATTTAAAACATTTATGAACTTTCTTTCGATAATGTGTGTTTCCTCAAAATGTGCTCCCAGCACTGCCTGCCACGAGTATTTTTGGCCAGAGCCAGTGGAAAGTGTGCTCCACAAGTTAGTGGAAAGTTAGTATTGCTCCACAGTTTTGCCGCTTTTCACCCTCACCTATTACAGAATGATAGTATCAGTGTGGATAATGTTCATAGCAGACACGACGGGCGAGGCCCAATAACTCAGCAATGATCAACAATGGTTGCCCGCCAATAATGATTATGATGATAGTGCTCATTTTTGGTGATAATGGCTGATTTTATAACTCGAACAATCTCGAACAGAGAGTTGCTGTCCTTCAGTTTGAGTCAATAGTTCAGTTCAGTACTAGAGCAGTCGCTGAGGCATACATGTTTGTTGTTGCTTTATGTAGAAAACTTGGCAGAGTGTCCTTTCTGAGATAGAATCCCCTTAGTGCTTTTAGTTAGCTAGGATCACATGAACAAATCTCCAATTTAGAGGCACACTTTCATAATTTCCCTCTAACTGGCGAACTCGATCCCATTGATCGGTGTGGGTTTTGTATTTCTTATACATCGGATCTAGACATATCATAAGCCCCTTAGAAAGAATTGATATTTATTTTAAGCTTTAGTATAAGTTGTATAATGCTTCCCAAGATGTGAGTGGATTGTGGGAATTATGGAATTTAGGATTATGGTGGTCCTGGAGACTCTCCTCACCTTCTGCAGCCATCATCATTTGCTTAGAGATGAGATGAGAATCTGTGGCAATAAATCTGTTATTTTCTTAAGCCAATAAATCAGTAGTGTCCTTGAAACAAACTCCACTAGGTCCTCCACAAAAGCTGGTTACACCCTCTTCGCATTTTCCCAAATTTTTCTCATAAACATCCTAACATGGGAGCGGTCTGGAAGCTCTCCAGAATCGCTTCTCTGGGTGGGAGGTCAACTCTACAGGAGCGCTGAAATCTCATTTGCATTTTTAGTATTAGTTAAGTGAGAGACTTCTTTGAGTTATTGATTCCTTTGAGTGATTTATACTTTTGAGTGATTGAGTACTTTGAGTGATTGATTCCTTTGAGTAATTGATTCCTTTGAGTGATTTACTCATTTGATACATTCATTCCTTTGAGTGACTGACTCCTTTGAGTGATTTAGTACTTTCAGTGATTGATTCCTTTCAATGATCGACCCCTTTGATTTACTCGTTTGAGTAATTGATTCCTATGAGTGATTGAGTACTTTGAGTGATTTATTCCTTTGAATGATTGATTCCTTTGAATGATTAATTCCTTTGAATAATTAATTCTATTGAATGATTAATTCCTTTAAATGAATGAGTACTTTGAGTGATTGATTCCTTTGAGTAATTGATTTTGGATGACTGTTTCCTTTGAATAATTTATTCATTTGAGTGATTGATTCCTAGGTTTTTTCTAACACTATTCAAATAAATTTTTTTCTAACACTATTAAAAGGTAGGTGGAAGCTCTCCAGAAGGGAAGTCTGAGGCCAACTCTAGAGAAGCCTTGAGTCTCATTGATTTTTGGTATTAGTTAAGTGAGGGATTTCTTTGAGTGATTAATACCTTTGAGTAATTTATACCTTTGAGTCATTAACTCCTTTGAATGATTGATTCCTTTGACTGATTTATAGCTTTGAGTGATTGATTCCTTTTACTGATTTATACTTTTGAGTGATTTAGTACTTGGAGTGATTTATTTATTTGGGAGCTTTATTCCATTGAGTAAATTATTCATTTGAGAGATTTATTCCTTTGAGTGATTGATTCCGTTGAATGCTTGTTTTCTTTGAGTAATTTAGTACTTTGAGTGAATCGAGTCCTTTGAGTGATTTCTTCCTTTGAGTGACTTCTTCCTTTGAATGATCTACTCCTTTGAGTTATTTACTCGTTTGAGTGAATGAGTATTTTGAATGATAGATTCCTTTTAGTGATTTATTCATTTAAGAGATTTATTCCTTTGAGTGATTGATTCCGTTGAAGGCTTGATTTCTTTGGGTTATTTAGTACTTTCAGTGATTTATTCCTTTGAATGATCGACCCCTCCGATTTGAGAGAATTAGTACTTTGAGTGATTGATTCCTTCGAATGACTGATTCGTTTGAGTACTTTAGTACTTTCTGTGATTGATTCCTGATTGAATCCTTTGAATGATTGAGTCCTTTGAGTGCATTATTCGTGTCCTTTAAGTGATTTATTCCTCTGAGTGACTTATTCCTTTGAATGACTTATTCCTTGGAGTGATTTATTCATTTGAGTGATAGCTTCTTTTGACCGATTTATTCCTTTGAGTAATTGATGATTGAGTCCATTGGGTGACTTAGTATTTTCAGTGATTTATTCCTTTGAATGATTAGAGTCCTCTTTGAGTGATTGACTCCTACGAGTATTTATTAATTTGACAGATTAATTCTTTTAAATGATTGAGTCCCCTTTGAGTGACTTTTTCCTCACTTCTTTCTAAAACTACTTCAAATAACTTACAGGTCGGTTTAGTTTATTATTCCTATTGAAGTTAAACTATTGAGAGGGACCTTGTTCTGTCCATGAATGTGAACAGTTCGTGACAAAATAGAATGTAAAATATGTTGACCGGATCCATCCAGAGATCATTTTTAGGGGTACGGGTATTTAAAATATATTCTGTGGTTATCATAGTTTGGGTTGAGTATAAATACCACTGACCTAGCTATTTCTACATACTTGTATGATTCCAAGTCATTGAAGAGAACATGTCATTTTTCTTTTCCTCTTTTCCTCTATCTGTAAAAGGGAACCCTATCCGATCAACTGAGTGCATCTCTAAGCCTACTAAATCTTACCAAGGTTCTTTTGTAAACTATTAATGAAAAAGAAAAGTGTACTCCCGAGGTGTCGAGTACATTGTTCTTTTCATAGAGTTCGAGAATATTGGTAAGATTCAGTGGGCCTACAGGAGCACTCAATCCATTTGAATATGGAGACATATAAGACAAACAGGAAAAGAAAAATTATAAGTTCCTTTTAATGTGTTGGATTCGATGTTCATTGTAATTAAAATAAAAATTCAACTATTGAATGGAATCAATGGACGAATTCAGAGATCATTTTTCGAACGTTATCTTGAGATAATGTTGTGAGGATTACGGTGCTCCTCGTGTCTTTTCGAAAATTTCCGCTTCTTAGGAAGAAAACTTTAAGTGAAGACACTAGAAAAATTGTCCTCTTCCTCTACCTATCAATGAATCAGGCTGCCTCAGTGCATCTTACCACCCCAATTTTTGTAGTCTATTTATCAACAAGACACCTTGTTAACATCTGGGATTGAATCGTCTGATCCCTGACTGAATAACTCGTCACGTAAAAAGCTCCTTTTCCAAGTGACATTCCACTTTGTTTTTTCTTATATAAAATTGAGATTGATGAGTGAAGCGTGACTCATAGTGGACCAGAAGATTCCACGCCAGTGTCTCAATTATACCTAATGTAATTGCTTCGGTTCTCTTAAGCGCTCCCACGTACTTTTCTTATCCCTGCTTATTGCATCTGGTGCTGTGTTCTGGCTTTCATTTAAATGGGAGGTATACTAAGGACTTTTTCTGGAGGTGTGAGGTGTTTTTACTCTTAGCTCCGTTTTTAGGTTGAGTTTGTAGTCCCAAGCAGTTTACTTTTGGTGGGGCTCCTTTAAATTTTCGTCTTCCGAAATGTAGATAGCAAGAGAAATTTGGAGTTTTCGTTATCCTGATTCCTTGTGCTCGAGTAATTTGAGCATTCCTCCGTATAAGTAATCTTTCATTATAACGGATTCGATCTTTAAACTATATTTATCTCCACTTCGAACTTCCCGCTAGACCACGAAACAATGTCTGCATCAGCAGCAAAAGAGCTCAGAACACGAAATAGTTTGCTTGGTGACTTACGTGAAGGAGCCATTATCACACCCATGAATCTAACAAGGTGTTAATCTGATTAAAGTCGTAATTCATTCCTCTATCTGGGAATAATTTTTCAATTGAAGGGCAAATACTTCCGCTCTTTCTGTGAGTGTTCGTGTGTTTGTATTGACTTTTAAACTTCATTTCCTGCCGGCCTTTCCTACAGAAGGACACTCCACTTCTAGTCGCTTTCGTTAATTAACGTGTGCATGCGATAATCGTTTATGGCACATTCTCCTCCACCTGCATGGTCATTCTGGGTCATTCTGCTGCAATAACGCGATTGTTGTTTATAAAAATAGCTCCGCGCGTAATAACAAATAATTGGCAGCGCTGCAATTGCTCACTCCTCGTTTCTACTCCGTATGCTCCTTCTGCGCCTCAACCTCCTGTACTTCCTCCTCCTGCACTTCGTCATTCTGCACCTCCCATCCACTTCCTGACCAACTCTCAGCAAGCGGCAGCGCGGCCAGCATTAGCGCTCAATTTATTTCGCCCCGCAGCTATTTCTGTTTCTGCTGCGGGGCATATGTTGTTGCATGTTGCATGTTGCATATGAATTACCACGGCCATATGCGAATGAGCGCAGGCAGGCAATCAGGTGGGAATTACAAAATCGTGACACAAGCGTTAGGGTGGCAATTTTATGGTCATTCTGCGCGAATACTTCCAACAGAATTCATACTCGTACATAATTTTCTACAGCCCGCCATGTGCGTAAATCGTGGTGGTGGCGACACCAAATTACATTGTCCGAAACAGTGCCAGTTTTTCCAATATAACAGAGTTCCGCAAATGGATTCTAGCAGCAATCACAAAAACAGAATATCATAAGTCTTCTGGGGGGTTCGAGAGTTCACTTCGAAAAAACAGTCATTTTTTATGATGATTTGATTGAATTTGTTCAGGTTCCTTTGTTCAGTGATTTACAGTGGTGAATGCCATGATGAATTTGCTACAGGAATCATTAAATGTGCGCGTATATCCTTTTCTAAAGGGACTTTTTTCCACCTTTGTAAAGTAGGACCCACACAACCAAGCAATTTATAAATTAATGTTTTATATTGAAGAGAAGATATTTTATATCGAAGAGAAGATATTTTAAAGAGAAGATATTTTATATTGAAGAGAAGATGTTTTATATCGAAGAGAAGATATTTTATATTGAAGAAAGGATATTTTATATTGAAGAGAAGATATTTTATATTGAAGAGAAGATATTTTAAAGAAAAGATGTTTTATATTGAAGAGAAGATGTTTTATATAGAAGAGAAGAAGTTTTATATTGAAGAGAAGATGTTTTATATCGAAGAGAAGATATTTTATATTGAAGAAAGGATTTTTTATATTGAAGGAAGGATATTTTATATAGAAGAGAAGATATTTTATATTGAAGAAAGGATATTTTATATTGAAGAGAAGATATTTTAAAGAGAAGATATTTTATATTGAAGAGGAGATGTTTTATATCGAAGAGAAGATATTTTATATTGAAGAAAGGATATTTTATATTGAAGAGAAGATATTTTATATTGAAGAGAAGATATTTTAAAGAAAAGATGTTTTATATTGAAGAGAAGATGTTTTATATAGAAGAGAAGAAGTTTTATATTGAAGAGAAGATGTTTTATATCGAAGAGAAGATATTTTATATTGAAGAAAGGATTTTTTACATTGAAGGAAGGATATTTTATATAGAAGAGAAGATATTTTATATTGAAGAAAGGATATTTTATATTGAAGAGAAGATATTTTAAAGAGAAGATATTTTATATTGAAGAGAAGATGTTTTATATCGAAGAGAAGATATTTTATATTGAAGAAAGGATATTTTATATTGAAGAGAAGATATTTTATATCGAAGAGAAGATATTTTAAAGAGAAGATATTTTATATTGAAGAGAAGATGTTTTATATCGAAGAGAAGATATTTTATATTGAAGAAAGGATATTTTATATTGAAGAAAGGATGTTTTATATTGAAGGAAGGATATTTTATATAGAAGAGAAGATATTTTATATTGAAGAAAGGATATTTTATATTGAAGAGAAGATATTTTATATCGAAGAGAAGATATTTTAAAGAGAAGAGAAGATGTTTTATATCGAAGAGAAGATATTTTATATTGAAGAAAGGATATTTTATATTGAAGAGAAGATATTTTAAAGAAAAGATGTTTTATATTTAAGAGAAGATGTTTTATATAGAAGAGAAGAAGTTTTATATTGAAGAGAAGATGTTTTATATCGAAGAGAAGATATTTTATATTGAAGAAAGGATGTTTTATATTGAAGGAAGGATATTTTATATAGAAGAGAAGATATTTTATATTGAAGAAAGGATATTTTATATTGAAGAGAAGATATTTTAAAGAGAAGATATTTTATATTGAAGAGAAGATGTTTTATATCGAAGAGAAGATATTTTATATTGAAGAAAGGATATTTTATATTGAAGAGAAGATATTTTATATCGAAGAGAAGATATTTTAAAGAGAAGATATTTTATATTGAAGAAAGGATTTTTTATATTGAAGGAAGGATATTTTATATAGAAGAGAAGATATTTTATATTGAAGAAAGGATATTTTATATTGAAGAGAAGATATTTTAAAGAGAAGATATTTTATATTGAAGAGAAGATGTTTTATATCGAAGAGAAGATATTTTATATTGAAGAAGGGATATTTTATATTGAAGAGAAGATATTTTATATTGAAGAGAAGATATTTTAAAGAAAAGATGTTTTATATTGAAGAGAAGATGTTTTATATAGAAGAGAAGAAGTTTTATATTGAAGAGAAGATGTTTTATATTGAAGAAAGGATTTTTTTTTTGAAGGAAGGATATTTTATATAGAAGAGAAGATATTTTATATTGAAGAAAGGATATTTTATATTGAAGGAAGGATATTTTATATAGAAGAGAAGATATTTTATATTGAAGAAAGGATATTTTATATTGAAGAGAAGATATTTTAAAGAGAAGATATTTTATATTGAAGAGAAGATGTTTTATATCGAAGAGAAGATATTTTATATTGAAGAAAGGATATTTTATATTGAAGAGAAGATATTTTATATCGAAGAGAAGATATTTTAAAGAGAAGATGTTTTATATTGAAGAGAAGATGTTTTATATAGAAGAGAAGAAGTTTTATATTGAAGAGAAGATGTTTTATATCGAAGAGAAGATATTTTATATTGAAGAAAGGATTTTTTATATTGAAGGAAGGATATTTTATATAGAAGAGAAGATATTTTATATTGAAGAAAGGATATTTTATATTGAAGCGAAGATATTTTAAAGAGAAGATATTTTATATTGAAGAGAAGATGTTTTATATCGAAGAGAAGATATTTTATATTGAAGAAGGGATATTTTATATTGAAGAGAAGATATTTTATATTGAAGAGAAGATATTTTAAAGAAAAGATGTTTTATATTGAAGAGAAGATGTTTTATATAGAAGAGAAGAAGTTTTATATCGAAGAGAAGATATTTTATATTGAAGAAAGGATTTTTTATATTGAAGGAAGGATATTTTATATAGAAGAGAAGATATTTTATATTGAAGAAAGGATATTTTATATTGAAGAGAAGATATTTTAAAGAGAAGATATTTTATATTGAAGAGAAGATGTTTTATATCGAAGAGAAGATATTTTATATTGAAGAAAGGATATTTTATATTGAAGAGAAGATATTTTATATCGAAGAGAAGATATTTTAAAGAGAAGATATTTTATATTGAAGAGAAGATGTTTTATATCGAAGAGAAGATATTTTATATTGAAGAAAGGATATTTTATATTGAAGAAAGGATGTTTTATATTGAAGGAAGGATATTTTATATAGAAGAGAAGATATTTTATATTGAAGAAAGGATATTTTATATTGAAGAGAAGATATTTTATATCGAAGAGAAGATATTTTAAAGAGAAGAGAAGATGTTTTATATCGAAGAGAAGATATTTTATATTGAAGAAAGGATATTTTATATTGAAGAGAAGATATTTTAAAGAAAAGATGTTTTATATTTAAGAGAAGATGTTTTATATAGAAGCGAAGAAGTTTTATATTGAAGAGAAGATGTTTTATATCGAAGAGAAGATATTTTATATTGAAGAAAGGATGTTTTATATTGAAGGAAGGATATTTTATATAGAAGAGAAGATATTTTATATTGAAGAAAGGATATTTTATATTGAAGAGAAGATATTTTAAAGAGAAGATATTTTATATTGAAGAGAAGATGTTTTATATCGAAGAGAAGATATTTTATATTGAAGAAAGGATATTTTATATTGAAGAGAAGATATTTTATATCGAAGAGAAGATATTTTAAAGAGAAGATATTTTATATTGAAGAGAAGATGTTTTATATCGAAGAGAAGATATTTTATATTGAAGAAGGGATATTTTATATTGAAAAGAAGATATTTTATATTGAAGAGAAGATATTTTAAAGAAAAGATGTTTTATATTGAAGAGAAGATGTTTTATATAGAAGAGAAGAAGTTTTATATTGAAGAGAAGATGTTTTATATCGAAGAGAAGATATTTTATATTGAAGAAAGGATTTTTTATATTGAAGGAAGGATATTTTATATAGAAGAGAAGATATTTTATATTGAAGAAAGGATATTTTATATTGAAGAGAAGATATTTTAAAGAGAAGATATTTTATATTGAAGAGAAGATGTTTTATATCGAAGAGAAGATATTTTATATTGAAGAAAGGATATTTTATATTGAAGAGAAGATATTTTATATCGAAGAGAAGATATTTTAAAGAGAAGATATTTTATATTGAAGAGAAGATGTTTTATATCGAAGAGAAGATATTTTATATTGAAGAAAGGATATTTTATATTGAAGAAAGGATGTTTTATATTGAAGGAAGGATATTTTATATAGAAGAGAATATATTTTATATTGAAGAAAGGATATTTTATATTGAAGAGAAGATATTTTATATCGAAGAGAAGATATTTTAAAGAGAAGAGAAGATGTTTTATATCGAAGAGAAGATATTTTATATTGAAGAAAGGATATTTTATATTGAAGAAAGGATGTTTTATATTGAAGGAAGGATATTTTATATAGAAGAGAATATATTTTATATTGAAGAAAGGATATTTTATATTGAAGAGAAGATATTTTAAAGAGAAGATATTTTATATTGAAGAGAAGATGTTTTATATCGAAGAGAAGATATTTTATATTGAAGAAAGGATATTTTATATTGAAGAAAGGATGTTTTATATTGAAGGAAGGATATTTTATATAGAAGAGAATATATTTTATATTGAAGAAAGGATATTTTATATTGAAGAGAAGATATTTTATATCGAAGAGAAGATATTTTAAAGAGAAGAGAAGATGTTTTATATCGAAGAGAAGATATTTTATATTGAAGAAAGGATATTTTATATTGAAGAGAAGATATTTTAAAGAAAAGATGTTTTATATTTAAGAGAAGATGTTTTATATAGAAGAGAAGAAGTTTTATATTGAAGAGAAGATGTTTTATATCGAAGAGAAGATATTTTATATTGAAGAAAGGATGTTTTATATTGAAGGAAGGATATTTTATATAGAAGAGAAGATATTTTATATTGAAGAAAGGATATTTTATATTGAAGAGAAGATATTTTAAAGAGAAGATATTTTATATTGAAGAGAAGATGTTTTATATCGAAGAGAAGATATTTTATATTGAAGAAAGGATATTTTATATTGAAGAGAAGATATTTTATATCGAAGAGAAGATATTTTAAAGAGAAGATATTTTATATTGAAGAGAAGATGTTTTATATCGAAGAGAAGATATTTTATATTGAAGAAAGGATATTTTATATTGAAGAGAAGATATTTTATATTGAAGAGAAGATATTTTAAAGAAAAGATGTTTTATATTGAAGAGAAGATGTTTTATATAGAAGAGAAGAAGTTTTATATTGAAGAGAAGATGTTTTATATCGAAGAGAAGATATTTTATATTGAAGAAAGGATGTTTTATATTGAAGGAAGGATATTTTATATAGAAGAGAAGATATTTTATATTGAAGAGAAGATATTTTAAAGAGAAGATATTTTATATTGAAGAGAAGATGTTTTATATCGAAGAGAAGATATTTTATATTGAAGAAAGGTTATTTTATATTGAAGAAAGGATATTTTATATTGAAGAGAAGATATTTTATATTGAAGAGAAGATATTTTTAAAAAAAGATGTTTTATATTGAAGAGAAGATGTTTTATATCGAAGAGAAGATATTTTAAAGAGAAGATATTTCATATTGAAGAGAAGATGTTTTATATCGAAGAGAAGATATTTTAAAGAGAAGATATTTCATATTGAAGAGAAGATGTTTTATATCGAAGAGAAGATATTTTATATTGAAGAAAGGATATTTTATATTGAAGAGAAGATATTTTATATTGAAGAAAGGATATTTTATTTTGAAGCAAGGATATTTTATATTGAAGAAAAGAATAATTTTTCTATTTGAAATATCTGAGAGAAATATCTATTTGAAATATCTGTTGAATCCAGGTGGCCCCAGATTATTCAGCTGTGAAGGACACCGCATTCTTATGGCCGGAGGAAATATGTGGGTTCACATCTTTAGTATGAATGCGGAACACTTCACACCTACATCTTTCATTATATTCTTAGAATGTGGAACATAGAGATTCTTGAAAACTGTAGAACTCTGGTAGCAATACTCTAACTATCACATTGCTATAATTTTTCCATAGTAAACAAGTTTATTGGGTCTCCGTTCACTTAGATGTAATATATGTATGGGACATTTGAATTGTATCAAATAAGAGTGAGAACATCCGCCACACTTCTCTAAAACTATTCAGATGAATCCTCTCATCCTCTCAATGATTTATGTAGATTGTATTTGGCTATAAAAATCATTGATTGAGGTCTTGATGCACTCGTCTGTAAAGTATGGGACATTTGAAGTGCTTCATGTGAGCGTGGAAAAAGTACTCCATAGTTCACTAAGACTATTTAGTATAATTCTATCACTTTCTCAATGAATGTTTTGGCTTTTAATGTGGTTTATAGAAATGTTAATGGAAGACTTGATACCTTCATATTGTATGTATCGGACATTTGAAGTACGTCATGTAAATGTGAGTAAAGCTCTCCATTCTTTACTATGGCGTATTCTATTGAATACAGTTATGAACCATTCAGTTAATTCGACCATTCTTTCAATGAATGAGTTGGTTTGTAATCTGGTTGAACAATGTTTGTTAAAGTTTCGATACAATCAATTGTAATGTCTGGGACATTTGAAGTGCTTCATGTAAGAGTGGGAAGAAGTCTCCATAATTTGTTCGGCGTATTCTGCTGAATCTAATAATTCTGTCATTGAATGGCTTGGCCTATAATTTGTTTGAAAAAATTGTTTGTTAAGGTGGTTGATGCACTCAAAAGTAATGTATGTATGGGACATTTGAAGTGTATCAAATATGAGTGATGAAATCCTGCATATTTCACTACTATGTATTCATAGCTAATTCTCTCAATGAATGATTTGGCTTGCATTTGGCCCACAAAATTATTGGTTGAGGTTTAGATTCACTCATCTGTAATGTATGGGACATTTGAAGTGCATCTACATCAAGGGAGAGAATTTTTCTTACGTCTCTGCATTGTAGAATCCATCCATTCTCTCAATAAATGAATTTGCTTAAATCTGGTTTAAGAAAAATGTTGTTGAGATCTTGATTGACTCAAACTATGTATGTATTGGACATTTGAAATGCATCAAATAAGAGTGAGGCAATTCTTCATACTTCACTATGCCTATTGAACTGAATTCTATCATTCTCGCAATCAATGATTTGGCTTTTTATAACGTTTAAAAAAAATGTTTAGAAGTGTTGATTTTCTCATCCGTAATATGTGTATGGGACATTTGAAGTGCATCATGTATGCGTGGGAAAGCTCTCCAGCCTTCACTACTACGTATTCATGGTTACTCCTATCATTTTCTCAATGAATGATTTGGATTGTATTTGGCTATAAAAATCATTGGTTGAGGTCTTGATTCAATCAGCCATAACGTGTGTGTGAGACATTTGAAGTGCATCATGTAAGAGTACTTGAAGCTCTTCATTCTTTACTATAGCGTATTCTATTTAATCCATTCTGAAACATTCAGTGCCTGAGCATTCAGGGCCTCAGCATTCAGCTCAATTCTTTCTGACATCCAATAGATAGGAAATCAGTTGTTACTCTTAAAGCTAGGAAATCAGTCTTAACTCTTCCTCACACCCAATTGCTAGGATATCTGAAGATCCCCAGTACAAGTATCAGTTTCAGTGCTCGTTCCTGTGACAAGTGTGATTTAGTGTTTATCCTGTGACATGTTATTCCTTATTAAATTTCCTTCTTTCCCACTATTTGGAGGTAAATATACTACCGCCATGCTGGTCTCCCGACCCTCTCCTGTGCCATCTTTAGAAAGTCTTTCGTTACAGCTGTCAGTGCAAATCTTCTCCGTTATTCCATAAGAGCCGTTGAGCATTTTGAATATTAATTTTAAAAGGTTTGCCAGGTTTGCCAGGTTTACCTGCACGCCGCCCACCTTTGGAACAGCGCGTTCACACACGCTCAATTCAATTAGGAAATGTACGCTCGCTGCAGGTGGGTGGGTGTGAGCGCGAAAAATGATAACAATCGCATTTCGGAGTGGCAGCGCTTTGTACTCCGCCACATACTCGTATGCCGGGTGCAGTGTTTCACAGGGGGTGGGTGGGAATACGAGTACGAGTACGAGCACACATTTCGCAATTTAAAGACATATCATTTACAACAAACATTTAATTTCCTGTGCTGACTGTCTACTTCCATTTGAGTTAATGTTCCCAACCTTGTTGGGTCCTCCTCTTCGTCGTCGTCGTCGTCAACGTCGTCGTCGTCATCGTCGTGGTTGTTGTACGTGGCATTTTCAACTACAGATCTTTTTCGCTGCTTTTCCGCCCCCTCTCCCTGTCCCTGTCGCTCAGCTCAGGCAACACTCTTCATCATGTAATTTGAAAAATTTTAATGCCGTTTATATTGTCTGTCTGCTGATAACGGTAATGACGCTTTCAGCGGACATTAAATGGCACCTAATGGCGGCATTATTTGCATTTGCACTTACGTGCGTACTGCCAACTGGGGTGCTGAATGTAAACATTTCATTTCTCATTTAATTACACACTGCAACACGAACACGTGTAACCGTTGTACTCTGACGCACTGTAAAATTGGTGTGTTGGAAATGCTGGAACCACAAGCAACAATTTGGGTGTTCTATAATAACACTGTACCCTATTTGTTGTATTCTACGGTACTACTATAAATAATAGTATAGAACTGTACAAAAGTGTAATAGTGCTGTTATAGTACAGGTATCTCAGAGCACCATTTAAGCTGAAGTAGAAGCGAAGGATCGAATGATTGAAATTGTGAGTATTAAAGTTTATATTCAATAAAAAGAAAACAATCGATTCTATGAGAACACTTGTATAATTGGGTGAGGTTAACTTAGGTTACACTGGCTGACCAGGTAGGCCAAGCACATACCTGCTCGGGCCTTAGCGATATCAGTTAAGTGCCCATTTAAGACTCGCGGAAGTAGAAATCATTGAATAGAGAGGCGTTTTTAGGTAGTCTTATAAGTGGTTGCCATTCCCAGGGTTGAAACCTCTTTTAGTCCTCCCAAACTTGGGAGCGCCCAAGTATTTTAAGCAGGCTCTAGCTATCGATGGATAGAAATAAATGAGATATTCCAAGGTTTCCTTGAAATCTGTTTTTCTGTGGGTGAAACTAGGATTAATATCTGTCCACACAAGACATACAGAACAAAAGTCAACATTTGAAGGAACAGAACAGTTAGAGAATTTAGTTGCACCCCCCAACGATAGTGCAGTCTATTGTTGGGGGGTGCAACTAAATTCTCTCTTTGAATAGTTAAACTCTCCGATTGAAGGTGTGCCCTTCCTTTCCTCTAAAACGTTTTCAATGCATGTAGAACCATCCCCACTTTCTTATTATTTATTATTATGCATTCCTTGACACCTTCTTACTTTAAAGGGTGTTTCTTCAAATAAAGTCTTTGGAGAGTCAGGGGTCGAATTTTATAAATAGTTGATTCCAATAGTTTCGCGGGGGAGCAAAGGGCCACGAAAAATCTTCCTTTTCGTAGATTTTATCCTCCAAACCATAAAGGTATGGAATTAATGCTATTACACTATATGGAAAGTGACTCCTCCAACTTGGCAGTGCCTTTTAAAAGTCACTCTATAAAGTTTGAAGATATGGATAAGTCTGTATTTGAAAAGTTATTCTCTACACTTGGAATGTCTCAGTCAATCTCTCCACTAAAATTCAATATGAAATCTGTATTTGGCAAGTCACTCCTCCAATTTGGTAGGTATAAAAAATTCTGCCACGAAAAAAGACTTCAATTGAAAGGTATGTATTTTAAAAGTTGTTCTCTATACTTTGAAGTTTTCTACGGTCTCTCTACCATCTTTTGTAGAGTCACGTTTCCGACTTTTGTAGAGTTACTATTCCAACTTTTGTAATGTCACTATCCTAACTTTAGTATAGTCACTATCCTAAATTTTGTAGAGTACTGATTCCAACTATGGATATATGAATAATTCAGTATTTGAAGTATTGTTCTCTACTCTGAAGTTCTATAGAGTCTGTGTCTCCACTTTTGTAGAGTTAGTATTCCAACTTTTGTACAGTCATGATTCCAACTATGTAGAGTCATTACAACTATGAATATATGAATAGTAGTGTATTTCCCCTGTTCAAACACACAACTCTACACTTTGAAGTTTTGTAACGTCGCTCTCCCAACTATTCTTCCAAGTATAAAGCTATAAAGTTACTCTTCCAACTATAAAGCTATGAAGAGTTCTGTCGTTTGAAAAGTTCTCCTCTACAGTTGCACGTTTTGTGGACTCGGTTTCCCAACTTTTGTAGAGTCGTTATCCCAATTTCTGTGGAATGCTCCCGACTATTGTAAAGTCACAATTCCAAGTAATGAATAGTTCTGTGAAAAAAGTTGCTCTTTACTTTGAAGTTTTATAGAGTCGATCTCCCAAATATTGTAGGGACACGATTCCAACTTTTTTAGAGTCACTATTCAAACTTTTCTATAGTCATTATCTCAACTTTTGTAGAGTCAATTTAGAGTCATGATTCTATGCTTGAAGAGTTGTTCCATAATCTGAAGTTTTATAGAGTCGCTCTCCCAACTTTTGTGGAATCACTTTCTCAACTTTTATAGTCACAATCCCAACTTTTGTAGAGTCCTTATTCCAACTATTGCAGAGTAACGAATCCAACGAATGAATAGTTCGGTGATTGAAAAGTTGTTGTTTACTCTGAAGTTTTATAGAGTCGTTCCCCCATCTTTTGTAGAATCCCTCTCTCACCTTCTATAAACTAGAATTCCCTTCTAAATAGTCGCTGTTCAACCTTCTAAAAAGTATCTGTTCCACTTTCTAGGAAGTGTCTCTCCCAGTTTCTATAACATCGATTTCTTCCTTTCTATAAAGTCGCTCTTCCTCCTTCTATAGGATCGATTTCTCCCCCCATATATAAAGTGTCTTTTGCACTTTTTATAAAGCCGCTCTCCCACCTTCTATAAAGTCGCTCTCCCACTTTCTATAGAAACCCTCTCCCACTCTCCATAGCATCGGTTTCCCCCCTTTCTATAAATTCGCTATCGCACCTTCTATAGAGTCCCTCTCCGGCTCTCCATAGCATCGGTATCCACCCCTTCTATAAAGTCGCTCTTCCTCCTTCTATAGGATCGATTTCTCCCCCCATCTATAAAGTTGCTTTCGCACTTTTTATAAAGCCGCTCTCTCACCTTCTATAAAGTCGCTCTCCCACCTTTTATAGAGACCCTTTCCCACTCTCCATAGCATCGGCTTCTCCCCCTTCTATAAAGTCGCTATCCCACCTTCTAGAAAGTAACATTCCCACCTTCTATTAAGACACTCTCCCACTCTCTATAGCATCGATTTCTCCCCATTCTATAAAGTCGCTCTCCCTCCTTCTATAGGATCGATTTCTCCCCCATTTATAAAGTTGCTTTCACACTTTTTATAAAGCCGCTCTCCCACCTTAGATAAACTCGCTTTCTCACCTTCTATAAAGTAGCTCTCCCACCTTCTATTAAGTCCCTCTTCCTCCTTCTATAAAGTCGTTCTCGCATCTTCTATAGAATCGTTCTTTCACCCTTTTTTGCAGATTCGCCTCCCACCTATTTTGAGTTACTCGTCCACCTTTTGTAGAATCAGTCTTCAACTTTGAAAGAACGATTATTATAAATTCTGTATTTTCGGAATCCCTTTGTGGAGGGGTAGAGGTAGGTGTCTCTTTCAGCTTTAAAGAAATTCCTTTATTTAGAAAGTCAGTCCTATCTTCCAAAGTATATCGGGCTGAGATCAAATCTATAACTTTAAGCTGCGTATCCTCCAGCGATGTAGCTCAATGGAAGAGCTGGCCACGAACCGGAGACTGTGAATCTACTGGGTGGCAGGGCAAAAGAACGTAAAAGTAAACGACTTTGGTAGGACACTCCTTCAGCTTTAAAATAGTGAAAAGAAAATCCTTCATTTACAAAATAACTCCTCTAATAACTCTTCCAAAGTATTACTTTAAGCTTCGTATCATCCAGTAATGTTTCTCAATGCAAGTCACCAATGGAAGGGCTGGCTGCCAACCGGAGGCTGTGCTTCTACTGGATGCCAGGGCACAATACCATAGACTTTGGTAGGTGACTTTAAATTTTGAATTTTGAGCAAATCCTTCATTTAGAAAGTAACTCCCATGTTCCCATCTTCCAAACTATGTATATCCTATGTTTGAATAGTGATTGTACCAACTTGAATGAATGGAATTCTTGTCGATTCAAAGTCACGCTCCCATAATTGGTGAAGTTATGAACAAACAACAGCGGCGTCGACTCTTAAGTTTAAAATAACCTTCCAAGGTGTTTATTCTGTTCTATAAATGGCAGCAGTAAGTTCCACAAAGTTCACTGAGTCTGTGACGGTTTTGTTTCACTTAAATGTGAACAAGGACACCCACGCGTGCCGTTTCCAAGCACCTTCAAGTACACGCAGTTCCATGCCAGGCCAAGCCAAGCCGAGCCGAGCCGAGGGGAGCACTTAAATAAGAAGCAGTTTTTTACTGAAAATAATGCATGAACTGGCAGAAAATTGTCTCGTTCGCTTTGCGGCTGGGCTCGCTGTCTGTCAACTTGTCTGACAGTGTATCTGTCTGTCTTTCGGTATGTTTCTCTATCTGTTTGTCTGTCTGTCTGTTTGTTTGGCTGTTTGTGCGCCTGTTTGTTTGTCCGTCTCCTTGTGTCTCTGTTTGTTTGTCTGTCTGTGTCTGAGCCAGACCGCGCTGCCTCTCCAACTTGGCCCGTAGAGCCTTACCAAGTCAGACAATCTTTCACATGATTGAGCATTGCTGCTAACAACATGATGATTATTATTATTGTGGCTGTTCTTCTTCTTACTGTTGTTGCTGTTGTTTGTTATGTTGTTGTTGTTGTGATTATTGTTATTCTGCGCTACTTTGTAAGACTAATTCACATGAACTGTCTACAAATGTCGATGGCAGCCAGCAAACACAGAGCGCTCACAAATCAGCCAAGCAACGGCAGTCAGAGGAACAGTTCATTAAGTGGCAGCATGAGACTTACTGCGACTGGAGTTTTCCCCAGCCTGGGTGGTATGGCGTCTGCGTCTGAGTCTGCCACTGCCACTGCCACAGCAACTGCGAAAAGTGGCCGGAAAGGAAAAGCGCAAGCGTTGGGAGGAAAATTACCACAGCGTGTGGGCATTATGGGAAGCTTACACGCACACGTACGCGTCTTGCAGCTGGCGTAGTGTTTCCTCCCTACTTTTGCGGTTGTTGTTGTTGTTGTTGTTGTTGTTTTTGCAAGAATCTTTTCAATTCAAGCATATTTAAGAGCAATAATTTTTACATTACAAAACGCTTAGCATTCATTATACTCAAAAGCTAATTATCAGCTTCGGGCTTTGGTGGGGCTTCCTTTACCTCGTCGTACCCGGGAAAGTTGGCCAGGCAGCATTTAAGCCATCATCACTTAACGACCTGACTCGCTCGTGGTGTTGGGGATGGTCTTGATGCGAGCATTTAAGTCAAACTTTGATTGCGTACACAAATCGGGAAGTTTTTGTTTTGTTTTTTGTGTTGTTCACACATTTTGTTCATACTTTGCTTTCTTGTTGTTCTGGTTGTACCCATTTTGCCTCTTCTGTCAGAGTTGTGTCATAGTTGACATTTTCCGCTAATGCCTTCCTGCCTGCGAAGAGCGGATAATGACTCTTTTTGTCTTGTCACACGCTCGCTGATGGGACACAATCAAATACATCGTTTAAATGTGAGCACTTAACGGCGCTTGTGGGAAAGATGACCCTTTCGAATGTTGCGTGCAGTTAATGGTGTGCGGGGGTTGGAGTGGAAGGTACGCCCATAATTAAAAGGCAGTGCAGATCCATTCAAAAATGTATGAAATGAAATGAAATGCTTTTTCATTAAAAATCCCTCAAACTATAATTAATTGACTGCGTATAACTTTGGGGTAATGAGCGTCGTTGCAACCGTGGTGTAACATGGCGAAAGTGGCAGGAGAAGAGGCTTCAGATAACGCCTCACCACAGCTGTCAAAGAAGTGTTTCTCTTATTTTTAGTTAGGCTTTTCAGCTGTCAAAGAAGTGTTTCTCTTATTTTTAGTAAGGCTTTTCTATTGTCAAAGAAGTGTTCCTCCTATTTTCAGGCTGTTGTTTATATGATTCAGCTCTGCTGTGGTTTGAACCCGAAAAAGGTTACAGATTTATTTGTATTGGAGGTCAATTGTAGGTAATAGGGTGTGGAAAGACCTTCCGTGGAAATAAATAAAGGAACTGAGAAATTAGACTAGATAACAAAAGCAGATAGGAAAGGAAGATATCATCGTTTTCTTATTTTCAACAGTGGAGTTTATCACAAGGGGCCTAAGTGTCTCTTCTGGTCGAGTGTTCGTGCCCCTGACAGCCACTTAACCCTACATCTGAGTTCCTCAAATGAAGCTCGAAACTTCAGCTAAGGAAAGATAAGGCAGCTGAGCTCTGCTTGATACGACTTATTCTAAGGCTTTCTCGAGCTAATTTAGTGCTGTCGTTCAAAAGCGTGAACATGTTAGAAAGTAAAGACTAGAAATTGAGGCGTAGAAAGTGAGGCGTAGAAAGTAAGCCCTAGAAAGTGAGAACTAGAAAGTAGGACCTTGAAAGTGAGGCGTAGAAAGTAAGGCCTAGAAAGTAAGGCCTAAAAAGTAAGACCTAGAAAGTGAGGCCTAGAAAGTGAGGCCTAGAAAGTAAGACCTAGAAAGTGAGGCCCAGACTGTAAGGCCAAAAAGTGAGGCCTACAAAGTGAGGCGTAGAAAGTAAGACCTAGAAAGGAAGATGGTCCAACTAATAATAATCAATTTGTGGTCTTTGATTGTCATATTTGGATATGTTGCATATGCTCCTCTGATGAAATGCGCTGATGAAGATTACTCTCATGAATCACGAGAAATCCTCTGATGAATCACGAATAATCCCCTGATGAATAATACTCTCATGAATCGTGAAAAATCCTTTGATTAATCACCAATAATCCTCTGATGAAATGCTGTGATGAATCACGAAAAAACTTCCGATGAATGACGAATAATTATTTGATGAATCACGAATAATCCTCCGGTGAATCTTCTTTGGAAGGATCAATCTTTAAAGGATCATTTTTTGTTGAATTATGTGCTGGTGGATTATCTTGTGATCGATCCTTTTTTAATGAATCATGTTCTGATGGATTATTCTCCGATGGATTTTATTCTGATGGTTCATCTTCTGAGGGATCGCCCTTTAATGGATCCTTCTTGGATATGTCAGTCTCTCATAGATCATCCTCCAATAGATCACCTTTTGAGTACTCATCCTCTCACAGATCATTCTTGGATGGCTTCCTTTCTGATGGATCATCATCTCATGGATTATCATCTGATGCATCATCGCTCATTTTATGATAGATCTTACTGTGATGAATCATTCGTTTATCGATCATTCTCGAAAGGATCATTCTGTGATGGAATATTCTCTAATAGCTCATTCCCTGAGGGATTATTCTTTCATAGCTCATTATCAGATGGATTTTTTTCTCATAGATCATTCTCTGTTGGATTTTTCTCTCATATATCATTTTCTGATGGATTATCCTCTGATAAATCATTCCCGGATGAATCATGTTCTGATCCATCTGATCCTCTTCTAAATTACTCTCGTATATCACTCTCTGATGGATTATACTCTGATGAACATACCCGGATGGATCAATCTCTGATAGATTAATATTTCATAGCTCATTCTCTGATGGATTATTCTCTCATAGATCAGCTTCTGATGAAGTTTCCTCTGATGGATCATTCTCTGATGGATCATCCTATAATGGATCATCCTCTGATCCATCTGATTTTCTTCTAAATTATTCTTTGATTGGTTCCTTTATGAAAGATCACCCTCTCATTGATTATCCTCTAATGCATCACGCTCATTTTCTGATGGATCATACTTTGATGAATCAATCGTTGATAGATGATTCTTCTGATGGATTTTCTTCTGATGGATTTTCCTCTGATGGATCATTTTCTGGTGGATTATTCTCTCATAGCTCCTTCTCTCACAGCTCCTTCTCTCATAGCTCCTTCTCTCATAGCTCCTTCTCCCATAGCTCCTTCTCTCATCAGTTATTCTCTAATAGATAATTCTCTGATGGATCATCTTCGTGCGTATCATCCTCTCACTGATCATCCTCAGAAGTATCATGCTCTCATGGGTTATACACTGATGGATCATCGTTTGATGCATCATCCTCGGATATATTATCCTCTCATAGATAATTCTCTGACAAATCAGCTTCTGATATATCAATCTTTGATAGACCATCATCTGATGGATTCTGCTCGGATGTAGCATGCTCCCATGGATCATCCTCTCATGGATCATCCTCTCATGGATCATCCTCTCATGGATGACCCTCTGGTGAATCATTCTCTAATGTATCATTCTTTAATCATCCGCTGATCGATTGTCCTCTGTTGTATCATCCTCGTATACATTATTTTCTCATAGATAATGCTCTAATTGTTTGATACATCATTCTCGGATGGCTCATTCTCTGATTGATCACTCCTTGCAAATCGAGGTATCATAACGATCGCTGTTCTGTGTATTGTTTGCTAATTGGGCCTAATGCATCCCGATTACAATCAACTAAAATCCAACCAACTTTAAGAATGCTCCTCAATGGGCCTATATAGACATTGCTGATGACAACACCCAACTACCATGCCTTCTACACACTTCAACCACGTGTATTTTCGCAAGTTCTTCTTCGTATAAATTTCGCAGTAATGCGACACTTCCACCAAGGAAGACTCGATGTCATTTTTGTTCGTTTGCCACACAAGTGGTCCAAGTGGGGCACCACGCACATTGCCATCGGCAATGTGAACATCACACCATTTGAACGCAACTTGCCACAGACGTTGTTGCAATATATTTCGCAACCAAATCCGCTTTGGCGGCTAACGTAGTGTAATCCTGGAAAATTCCATGCTGTTTTTTCCCCAATATACGCAATTTAGAGCCGTGCGATATCTGCGCCACGAGTCCGCTCCGGAGCGGAGCGGTTTTGATTGTGCAAAAAGCAATTGGCATAAATTGCATAAAAGGTTGTGTAAATAATTTACATAGCCACAACAATGTGGAGCTTTGGCAGCGGTGGTGCTCGGTGCTCGGTGTGGCCCCAACGAACCGATTGGAGGAAGTGCTCTGCTCCTGCGGCAAGAGGACAGGAAGCAAAAAATATCCCCACAATTTATGCAAATTCAATCGGAAAGTTTATCCGCACTACGGTGCTGCGCTTGGTTGCTGTTTAGAAAGCGACGTGGTGCTCCGCATTTGGGCAAATATGTGGTGGCGCGAGGGGTCTGTTGCGGTCCGTGGCGGTCGCTGTCGATTGCGGTCGGTCGCAGTGGCGGAAAGTGCTGCTACAAAGAAGCGGTGCACTTGCGTCCTGGGAGCACACCTTGCGTTGCTGAAACCTCGACAGCAGCAGCGGAAGTAAGCAATGCAATTTGCGTAAAGTGCATGAACGCTTCTTGTCGTCTTGCGGTGGTGCTGCTCTGCCCCTCCTCCTGTGTAATTTTTCTTCGCCAGCGCTGCACACAGCTTAATGCCACATTAGCAGTGGAAGTGGCAGTTTGTCTTATTTGCACTCTTCTTTGGCTTCCGCTGCTGCGGCGTTTGCTGCTGAGTTGCAAAAAATTTGCGAAATTAAAAATTTCAAGCAAAGCAATCCCAGCCGAATAAATGGGGATGGCAGAGGAGGAGGAGGAGGCTGCTGCTTTGCAGAATTTCGTCTCTACCAAGGCGCCAACTTTTTTCTCCTCTGTTATTTTTTTGGGAGGAGTTTTTATTCAAAACTTAAAATTTAATTATAAGTTCTGGGGGCGTTGCAAAATTTTTTCTCAACTGTTTGTTGTTGCTGTTGTGTTTGTTTTTGTTGTATTTTCAATAAATTTAAACAGTTGAGCTTCACTGAATTTTAAGTACGCTACGTCGTCGTTTGGAAGCTTCTTTCGCTGTTTTTTGTTTGTTTTTCCATCAATGCTGTGTAAATGCAAAAATGCCGCTGCCACTGCCACTGCCGCTGCCACAAGCAGACGAACTTTAATTAAAAAATTTAAATTCACAAAATTTTTCCAATTCCGCAAACTGTGAGGAAGAAACTAGTTAACGGAAACTTTAATTTCGATCAAAATTATGAATGCCATCATTCTACAAAAAAAAGCAATGAAAGTTTTGTCGCAGTGCAAGGCAGCGATGAAGGCTGCAAGGAGAGTAGACCAAGGCTACACCACAATGCCATCAAATATGGCTTTTCCCCAATTATTTTGTGATAGTTGAGTTGTTGACATTATGATTCCATTCTGATTCCATTCTGATTACATTCTGATTCCATTCTGATTACATTCTGATTTCATTCTGATTCCATTCTAAATTTATCGCCTTGTTATGTTTTCTGTTTTATGACGTCATTCATATTTAGTAGAGCTGTGCACGAATGCACTCAGTTGAGGGTTCCTGTCAATTGACTGCAGTATAAAATTAGAGCATTTTTTTACATGAAATTAACGCCTTAACCGGAATGATTTGGTGGTAAAATAGTCATTTCAATATTAATGACTAAACATGAATAAACTTTACATTCAAATTATGCATTAACTTGAATGGAATGGTAACACAACATTAACAAAATATTAACATAACATTACCATAACATTAACTTAACATTAATATAACATTTACATTACATTAATATAACATTAATATAACATTAACATTAAATTAACATTACATTAACATAATATTAAGATAATATTAGGATGATATTAACTAACATTAACATACCATAACAATAGATTAACATAACAACATAACATTACCATAACAATAACATAACCTAATAATAAAATGAGTAGAAATGGCGCGGTAAACAGATTAGAGTCTGTAGGGACAGTCAGGCTACACTGAAGGCCTTGGAAAACACGTTAACCACTTCCAAAACCACTTCCACTTGACTGTAAGGCGACACTTAACTATATCGGAAGGTAGAATTTACTTGAACTTATGTGGGTTCCGGGACACTGTGGTGTACGAGGGAACGAAGTAGCTGATGAACTGGGAAACTGTGGGTAGTCCAACGGGACTAGAGCAATTTATCAATATGAGTTTAGTAGGGGATAGTTTACCAGGGGAAAGTTTACCAGGGGCTAGTTTACCAGGGGATTGTTTACCAGGGGCTATTGCATCCACGTGAATAATATTCATAAGGACCGCAGTTGCCTGCAAAACCTACAAGTGCTTCCTAGAAAGCCTTCACAAGAGAGTTGCAGATTTCCTTCTAACATTACGAAGAAAAAATCTTCAATCATTGGTTGGGCTAATCACGGGGCACAATCCATAGGGCCATCATATGTCGGCCATAAGTAGGCATCATCGATAGTCCTAAGATCGTCTTCTGTTTGAAGAAAGAACAGGACGGCACAGAGCATTTACTCCAGAGACCACAGAGACGCGACTCTTGAACGTCTCTCGTTTTGTACACACTTACACATGCGCAAAACTGTAATAGTGTCGTTAATTGTCTTCAGAACCAAGAATAAACAAACCTATCCATATAGCAACTAATGATAAACGAAGCCAATTTTTTAAACGTCAGAAAATTTGAAGTTAAGTGTAGGTTCTCTGTGTTCTCTGATTTACTCTGCGCTTGTCCTACCTTTGCCAGAATGAGGAGGAGCTTATTAAGGTCCGATATTTTGGGAATGGACAATGTACATTCCTTATCCCGGGAGAGACTTCTGAGATTCATAAATAAATCAAAGAAGTTTGAAAAGGTGTAACTTCTCTTTCACAATACTCCATCTCCCCCTTCGCCAAAATACTGCCAGCCTTATAGCCCAATTGGCATCAGTGCCTGAGTGCTTGGAGACCTTCTTCTTCGTCGGTTCTCCGTCCTACACCACTTCTATTCTTCTATCAACAACATTAAATTCAAATATGTACTGAAGTGATATTGACATCTCTAATGCTGTTAAGTTTTAGTAACAAGATCCTACTAGAACCATTCACTCATTGCTCATTCACCTCGAAGGGTCACACATACTACTAGATTGCAAGCTCGTCCAACTAGAGAGGTCACTAAGAAACAACGCCTTTAATGCCTTTATAGCGGATGCCGTTCACGGTAACTCGGTTACGATGATAGTATTCAATGAAGTAGGAACCAATGATGCCAGAATACTCCCAAGTTCCACACTAAAGGGTCATTCGTAGCGGATGTATGCAGTTCGAACGATACTTTGCTGATTCTATAAGCCACAAATACTGCAGTATTGCTTTTTTGTAGCTTTCGAGCTTCTGCCGAAAAGTTGATTTTTGCAACCTATATTTACTTATTGTTTTCAGCTCATTTAAGATCCATTTAAATTTAATATCCATTTAAAGAAGGATTACGACAAGGATGGTCATTCAAATAATCCTCAGTGAAGTCCGCCTAAAGTTCTGTAGTTGAGGTTCTTGTGTTTGGAGCACATTTTGAACCACAGCAGTAAATACCCTCAACTTTGGGCACAAGAATAAGTCGGCTTTCAGTTTGCGTTTTATGAAATCAAAGCATTGAAAGATCTTTTTACATAAATTTGCTCATTATCGGATATTTTTATATAAATTTGATAACCTTGTCCACGGAAAGGGGATTCACTTTAACCCCAGAAGTCGTTCAACATCATTTCCCAATATTTTTCGTCATCAAGACGATACTGACGAGCATGTATTTGTACTACACAATCAGTTTTAGAATCCCTATATATGGATTCACGCCCCCATAAAAGGGGATTCACATCACTCTTTGAAATCATCTTTGAAAATAAATCTTTGCAAATCCTTTCTCAATATTTCCGAGTATTGTTATAGTATTAATTCATATTTTATACCACAGATCCTTGACACTACACATCAGTCCCACATTCCATAAGTGCCTCGAGTGTTGAAATATTTCAAAATAAATTCAAAAAGAGGTCGCCAAATGGCGTTCCTGTTTATATCTAGTAGTACCAAATTGTGTTATGTTATTAATAGAAACGAGTTTGTGGCGTTCTTAGTGAGATTTATTACCTTGTCTATAAGGGATGTGGGCGTGTCATTTGTTCTATTGCTTCATATAGTAAACTCATTCTGCCTTACACTACTGACCAAGCTTGTAAAAGTCAACAGGACATAGTTAAATATACTCGGGAAGCAATTGGGTTGAAAAAAACATGAAATTTCCTCCTTATGTTCGTCTTCTTAAACATTTAGCTATATGGGAAGTGGGTGTGTCATTGGCTAAATTTTTTGCATATACTAAACTGGTTCTGTCTTAAACTACTGAGCATGCTTGTGATAGTCAAAAGGACATGGTTAAATATATTTGGGAAGAAAGTAGTCTGTCTATGGGATGTAGGCGTGTCATTGACCCTATTTGCTTCATATAGTAAACTGCGTCTACCTTAGTGTACTGACCATACTTGTAGCAGTCAACAGGCCATGGTTAAATATACTTAATTGGGATGAAAAATAAACATAAAAGTGGCTCCTCATTTTGGTCTTCCAAAACAATTGCCTATATATGGGATGTGGGCGTGTCATTAGTCCTATTTGTTTCATATAGTAAACTGGTTCTGCCTTAGACTATGGACCTTGCTTGTAGCAGTCAACAGGCCATGGTTAAATATACTTAATTGGATTGAAAAATAAACATAAAAGCTCCTCCTCATTTTGGTATTCCAAAACAATTGTCTACATATGGGATGTGGGCGAGTCATTGGTCCGATTTATTGTATATATTAAACTGGTACTATCTTTCACTACTGAATATACTTATAAGACTCAAACTAACGTAGCCAAATAGACTCTAGAATATATATCCGGATATATCTCTCAATTTGGCCTTTGGAACACTGCTCCACTGCATAAACTTAGTATACACCTCTTCCTTTTTATAGGGATCAAATTATGGAGGCAATGTATGATACTACTTAATGCTTTATGAAGATACTCATATGAACAGGACATACTTAAACAGTCTCGGGAAGTAACTGGGATGCAAAATGAACATAAAAGTGTCTCTCCATTTTGGTCTTCAGAACAACTGCTTAAACTTTGTATACTCCTACTCCCTTTTATAAGGAGCTAGCTATGAAAACAATGAGTGAGACGTACCAAGGTTTTATGAAGGCCAGTCTCTATAATTGCATCCAAGTGGGAATATTATTGGGTTTATATCGGGATATATTTTCATGTAACTTTCGGGCCTCTCATTACACACTGCCTACATAAGTACTTAATGTTCTGCCATGTAATCGTAAGTACATACTCTTACATACTCATACATGTACATAAATTTGTCTGCGACTCATTTCTTGAACAACAGTAGCGCCGTGGTAAACTGTGGGCAGGCAGGAGCCTTGAAGCCGTGACCACGTAAATACTTTGTAGGCAGTCCCATTCGTTTTGAAGTGTGACTCAGCACAATTGGACAAAAGGCGCAGCAGCAGCACTGAGCAATGAGCACTGAGAGGTGACTTCAAATTGGCAGCGGCCTTTTATTGCGGCCGTCCAACAATAGCCCTCAAATTAACTTAACCGGGCACCAACCGGCAAACGACTACGAACTTTGAATGCTGAGGTTTTTTTCCAAATTAAAGTACACGTAAAAAACAATTCTACAAAAGTGTGAAGGAAGGAAATGCCGCATTCTTGCATTCCCACATTGTTGCCTGGCTGGAGTCATCATCAGTCAACCGCCAGATTGGCGATAAACGGTTTGACTGACGGAAAGGTGCGTGCGTGGATGTACTCGGACGAATGATTCTCCAAATAATGAACAATTTAGAGATTTATTTGTCCTGATTACAATTTCAAATATTTGATCGTTTATCTCTGTCTTCATCTCCGTCTCTCTTTCTCTGTCCTTCTCCTCTTTGTTTCGGTCGTATATGATTCTCGACGTTTGTCAGTTAATTTGAGTGAATCATTTTTTGGACTTAAGTATTTGAAAAGATTCTAATCGATTGGTTTTAAAGCTGTGCCGACCGCCAGCATTGGACACAAATAAAAGCACATCACACAAAAATTTAAGCAGAAGCCGTCGAAGGCAAATAAAAATCTCGGAAATTATTTAATAAAACAGTGCGTTGTTGCTCAGTGGCTTGGGGCAGTATCGAGCCTGGATAAAGATCATATCGTAAAGTGAGATTTAAGTGCTCTAAAATCTTAGCTTCATCTCGTGCTCTCCGGCCGGACCGCGGCGAAGTGGGTTTCGTTGGCGAGTTTTTAAAGTGCCCATCAAATTTTTAATTTTCGCTGATGCACACGTCAGAAGGTAGACAGGCACCGACTCCGGGCCGCCACTGGGCGCCACATAAGCTCTCAATTTGTGAGCCAAATGTGGTGGTCAAGTGAGTTTGTGCAGTCTGTTATCGAAAGCATGTGATCACATGCGGCAATGAAGTGGAAATTGGGTTTAAAAAACAAATTTAGAAACAAACCAGAAGGAAATTGGTACAGAATTTTGCTACGATTCTTAGAAGTGTGGTTACGATTCCATCAAGGAGCCCACATTCCGCAGAATAGGTGAATTGCTAGGAATCTACTTTTAGTTAATTGAGGAAATCGGGTACTTTGGTGGAAGTAGTGCAGCAGTACTCCTGTGTGTAGTCAGCAAACATTCGACGGGCACTTGACGTCTAAGGAAACATTTATGGAGCCACGTTTGAGGGAGTGTGGTGTGTCTTAAGCAAGTTTAGCTCCATTAAATTAGGATTGTTTCGGAACAATGTCTAGGCCTGGATCAGATCAGAGGGAGTGTGGTGTGTCTTAAGCAAGTTTAGCTCCATTAAATTAGGATTGTTTTGGAACAATGTCTAGGCCTGGATCAGATTGTAGTATCACAATTGAGGGAGTGTGCTGTATCTTAAGACAGGTTTGTTCCATTAAATTTGGATTGATTTGGAACATTGTCTCGGCCTGATTTGGTATCACAATTGAGGGAGAGTGGTGTGTCTTAAGGAAGTTTTGTTCCATTAAATTAGGATTCTTTTGGAACATTGTATAGGCCTAGATAAGATTGCAGTGTCACTGAGTACTGTTCAGAATAATCATTCCAAATGATTTGTAAAATAAGATCGCTCTTGCAAAGTCCGTTGCTTCTTTTGTCTCTTTCTAACATTCAATCCTTTCGGTACTCTTCGTCGTTAATATTTCAGGAGCCTTCAAATGTTTCTCTCATTTAGGAAGCTACCTCTGAGGGAGTGTGGTGTATCTTAAGCAAGTTTTGTTCCATTAAATGAGGATTGTTTTGGAACATTGTATTAGTCTCGATCAGATCCTAGTATCATTGTCTACTTTTCACGATAAACATGGAAATATTATGTGAAAAAATATCACTCTTGCACACGTCTCTTTTGTCTGTATCTAACTTCCAAATCTTTCGTTACTCTTCATCGTTAATATGTCAGGACCCTTGAAATGTTTCTGCCGTCTATGAAGCTACATCTGAGGGAGTGTCGTGCATGGTAATCACTACCAAAATGTTGAGGAAGCGACTGTATTGAAGTCTTTAGTTGGACTTCGCTGCAAAAGATGATGCTCAATTATGTGAACTAATTTGTAATGGTTCAGCAGAATAGTTCACTCAAGTATGCGAAATTGACGAGACATTTCTTTACCTTTATAGAATATTTTAGAAATCGAAATTATATTCCATTATGAGTACATTCATAAGTATAGTAAAACCACTGGGATGCAACAAGGGAGTAGTCGTGCCTTTCCCGGCGTTGTTCTTGCGCTGACTATCACCGTCTTTAAGTAAGAGAACTTTTTAGTCAGTGCTGGCACGGCGCCACACCGTGGTATCACAATGGGCCATTATGTGTGCTCAAGTGTGCTTTTGGGAAACTAGGCGGCCACTCCTTCCTACCTACCTAATACCACCGGGTCCAATGATGACATAATTGAGCTCATTTTTAGTATTCCTATATAAAATTCTAATAAAGAGAAACATTACTGCAGCAGTCCTTCACATTTAAGCTATAGAAATGTCCCTCTCTCCGTTGAGAACCCATACGGTATATACATAGATCTCTCTAGCTGACATTCAGATGGCTTCTAAGTTCCATAAGTCTGTCAGCATAAGATGTAGATTAGTGGATGACACGGTTCCAAAATTCCATAAGTTCCTATGGCAACATAAAGTGTTAAAGTGTTGAATTTAATATAGTGCCGTTTGGAGATCTTAGACCAACTACTGGCAGCACAAATGACATTATTCTTGAGTGGATATCAGGACAAAAGTTATTTGATAATATAATAAAATAAAAGAGACTCTCAGTGGTATAAAAAGGTTCCACAACTTTTTTAAGTAAAAATGTGGGTAGGTTTGGAAAATGTGCCACGTAAGGAGAATGATCTTTAACGATTATAAACCTTAAGGACAATGAACCTTAAAGACAAATGAACCTTAAGGAGAATGATCCTTAAGGAGAATGAACCTTAATGTGAATAAAACTTAAGGAGAATAAACCTTAAGGACAATGGACCTTAAGGAGAATGAACCTTAAGAATAATGTACCTTAAGGAGAATGATCCTTAAGGAGACTGAAACTTACCAACATGTTGGCACTCAAAGAAGTGAGTTAAATGTAACGTTTAGTTGGGATATCTCAGTTCTAATTCTGAGTGTTTAGTTCAAGGGATTTGAAGAAAGCTACAGCTATACCTGTCAGGACTCTACTCACCACAGCCAGGTTTTCAAAACCCAGGTCTACTAACTTCATCTACAAACTGAGCAACTTATCTTCACCTACAGATTCCAGGCACTCGTTGATGGCACACTTAAGAGGGAAGCCACTAATGCGTCCTCACTCAGAATGCCCACTTGCTTTAAAATACCATATCTCAAGAACCAAAAGAGTTAGATAAGAGCAGATATCATTAGGATACCCGGAGAACCTGCTTAAAAAGAGTTTCTCCAGTATTCAGGCAACTGATGCCAATTTCATTTAAAGTATGACGAGAAAGAAAAGAGAGCTTGGGAAAAGGCAAGATACACAATATCAAATGTTCTGACTCTTAGCGTCAATCTCAGAAGTATGTTCAAGGATAAGGAATGTACCTTGTCCATTCCCTATACATTTGTACTTAATAGACGAATCCTTCCATTCTGGTAAAGGCTGCAGAAACATGCTCTGTACTATTGTGTTTTATCTCCAAACAGGAGAGGCAATTCCGACTCAATGATGCCCTATGATCGTTATATGAAGGTCACATGTATTATTATGCCCTACCATAGAACGAAGATTTTTCCTTGAAAACAATTTACTTGGTTCACATTTCATACGGAATCGTGCTTGAACACCCCGGCGAACTGAACTTGAACACCCCTGCGAACTGAACTTGAACACCCCGGCGAACTGAACTTGAACACCCCTGCGAACAGAGCTTGAACACCCCTGCGAACTGAACTTGAACACCCCTGCGAACTGAACTTGAACACCCATGTGAACTGAGCGAAATTGGTTTAAAATCAGACCAACAACACGCCCACTTTCCATAGATCTTTGCTTGACTGAAAAGAACACTCCTTTAGACCTGAGGGTACGCACAAAAGAAGAAATTGCTCGAAGTGCACTGCAGAGAATGATAATAATAACACCTGAGGGAGCTAGAAACTGGGATACACTCTCCTTTTTACTTAAAGAAAGGATTTCTAGTATTATCTAAATCGATTTTAGGCTGAATACTAAGTTTACCATTTATATTTAGTTCAGGAGATTTGAATATCTCTTCCAATTAAGGCACAATTTATAAAAATAATACAAGGACATTATTACAAGGATGTGTGTAGTGTATTTGTAATAGTCGATAAGACCGATTTATAAGATTTATTTACCTCTTCTTCCTGATATTTTAGAGCTTGTGTTTTTGTTTCTTGGATATATTTGTAAATGATCACTTAGAAAGGACATTTGCTGTCTTCTTCTGAGTTCATGTAGTACGAGTAGTTCGAGGTAGCGTTACTTTGGACTATTACTCTATAAGTACAAATACGATTCTCCTTCGAGGGTGTCCACAGTCCTTGTTGGTAACAACAACATCATGATCGACACTTTTAATTAATATATGACTATATACATTATTATTATATCTTACCACATCATTATTTATGTCTCCAAAGGACATGTTTGAGGAAATGAGTAATAGCAACCAAGGCTTTCGAATGCCAGGGAAAAATTTATATATAAGATCAATACCGGGACCATGCCCTGGACAGGTTTCGAACTCACAACTGTGAGAGTAAACATTTTATTGTTCACTACGGAGGCGTTTCCACAACCTTATGGTGACTTTTTCTTGTTGCTTCTCGTATCTAAAGAAATATTTCGAGACCATCCTCTGGGCAGGATAGAAATATGTAAGTGGAGACTATGCCCTAAAGAAAAACATTATGTTAAAGAAGCATTTTAAGACCATGCCTTGGTAGGATAAAACCCCCAACTGTGAGACTAATCATTTTACTGTCACTAAGGTGGCTTTTTCCTAACTTTTTTAGAGAATGTTCTTGTTCGTATTTAACGAAAAAAACAATTACAAACAAACATTTCGATGGCATGCTCTGGTCAGGGTAAGAATATTTTTGGAGAGATGTCCTAAAGAGAAAAATAATGATAAAGAAGCATGTCCTGGTTAGGAGTAAACCCTCGACTGTCAGACTAAACCTTTAACTCTTCACTGTGGAGGCTTTTTCAAAACTATTTGAAAACTGTTCTTGTTGCTTCTCTTTCTAAAAAGAAAAGGAATGATAAAGAAGCATTTCGAGACCATGCCCTGGACGGGGTTAAAATTACGACTTTGAGATTAAACATTTTACTCTACACTACAGTGGCTTTTTCACAACATTTTTGGTGATTGTTCTTGTTGCTGCTCTTATCTAAAGAGTAAATGACGTATAAAGATGCATTTCGCTACCCTACCTTAGACAGAGGATTCGAACCCGGCATCTCGTTTGACCATATAAACAATGTTCAGAGTTACTCAGTTTCTGTACAATAGGAAACAGTTCCATATTCAGTTGACTTTTCAGTTGTAGAGAAGTGTTCTGTTGCCATACCCTGGACAGGATTCAAACCCGGCATCTCGCTTGACCATACAAACCAAGTTCAGAGTTACTCACTTAGTGTGCAGTAGGAAACAGTTCCATATTCAGTCACATTGTGACTTACAATATTATGACACCACACCACAAGACGACTCTAGGAATGTGACTGATTGCCTTCCCAATTTCCCCTCTCTATTTTCTCTCTACGCTTGTCTTTAGTCATGACGAAAGATTTCCCAGTATAAAATATTCATACCTTTTTCATTCCCCTCCCATCCCTCTGACTAAGAAATTTCAAAAACTACTCACTGTGACAATTCTGTACGCGTTTATATAGGACGAGAGGTGATGATGATGAACGACGTGTGGTGGTGGTGTCGCCGCCGCCGCCGCTACTTACCTGGAAAAGAGGTAGAAAACATGTTGCATAAATGCGAATGTGTGTTTTTGTGTGTAAATTATTTGGAAACAAAATTTCTTGTACAATAACTTTTAATATAAAAAGTATTTTTAATGCATTTTAAATGTGCTCTGAAAAATTTTAATTATTTTAATGCCACACCGCACCAATTTGTGCCACGCGCGGCGCTGCGCTGCGGTTAATGTGTTATTTATGCTGTCGCCGGTGTCGCAATGTACCGTAACCAACCGTAACGAGACCTGGAGCCGGCAGTTGGACGGACAGACAGACAGACAGACAGCGAAACGCACCCACCCAAATGCCGTCAGAATGGATGTGTGGTGCCTCACTCTCTGTGACTGTGTGTGTGTGTGTGGTGCCTCACTCTCTGTGACGGTGTGTGTTGGTGTGTTGCGGCACAGCGTGAAATTGTGAACAGCCCAAGTATGACGTCAACCAAAATACTCTCGTACTTACCCACAAAATAGTGCACGGCCGCCCAGCGTGTTGCCAACTGTTGTGGCTGCACATCTACTTGTGGCCCGTCCTCTCCTAGCCTCTTCTCGTTTGGCTTAATGAATGCCGAAAAACACAAAACAAAACAAACAAACAAACATAAAAGCGAAATAAATATAAAAATAAAACAATAGCGTACGAGGAGAGATAATAACAATGATAGTTGTAGTTTGTAGCACATCATTAACAATTGCGGTACCGATCCCCCGCCGCAGCGTGCCTGACCCTCGAACGTGTGCGCCATGTTCAGAGGGGTTCGTGTTTTGTGGGCGGGTAAATTATCCATTAAAAATTGTATAAACAGCATTAAAAATATATTTTCACCTCTGACAAATGCTTCGATATGTGCTCCAACTCACACCCAGCATAGCCAAGCAGCCAGGGAGTCAGATAGTCAGACAGCCAGGCACTAAGATACACAGGCAGCCAGATAGTCAGCCAGTCAAATAGTCAGCCAGTCAAATAGTCAGATAGTCAAATAGTCAGATAGTCAAATAGTCAGCAAGTCAGATAGTCAGCAAGTCAGCTGGTCAACCAATCAAATAGTCAGATAGTCAGTTAGACTGACACATCCAAATTCACCACACATTTCCAGCCACATCAATCACCGCACTGAGCACTGTTTTGTTAAACCACTGCCGCAGCCGCTGCCGAGCTCACTCAGGCGGCAGCGAGGATTTCAGCTTTAATTGTAATACATTTATGGGAGCAATTAAACGAGCCACTTATTATTTATTTATATTTAAATTTTTTCGTTTGTTTGAAAAGTTTCGTAAATGAGTATTTATTTATTTCTAATTTTCCTCGTAATGATCGTTTATCCCCCCAATTGATTTGCTGGAGTTCCAGTTGCAAGCTTTAAAAACTTTGAAGGCCCAAAGATGAGCTACTTGTTATTCTTCAAATCATTTAAGAGTGTTTATATGCTTTACTTAACCAACCAACCAACCAACCAACCATGCTTTACTTACTCTTTGTATAAACATAAAAACAACAGCATACTTGGATCTTCTACCACAGACCGCTTCTGAAAGTGACATCAGAGCAATTAGGGGCCTTCAGTTCATCGTTAACAATGAACAATAACTAAAAGTATTATCAATGCGTAGAACTTCTACAGGAATAGCTCACACAGTAGGAGAAAGATAGGTGACTAGGAACATAAAAACCATACAGAAACCAACAACGATGTAACATCATTTCATATAAATTCGCTTCGATATTTCTTACAGCGGATGTCAATAGAAATGAAATAATATAAGTAAAGGAATATCCTCACTCCTAATTTGGTTTATGTGCAAATTATTCCAAGGTAATATTCAGAATAGAGTCTTTTATACATTAATTATACTTTATTATACATAAAAACAACTGAACACATATATCCCATTCAACAGACCTCCCCTCAAGGTGACTTCACAATAATTAGGGGTCTTAAGTTCATTGTGAACTTTATGAAATAACTAAAAGTTGAACTTTAGTTTCGTGGAACTTCTACAGGAACAGCTTAAATAGTAGGAGAATCAGAGGGGACAAGGAACATAAAAACATAAGGCAATTAACAACGATGTAATAAGATCCTATCATATAAATGCGCTTGTATATTTCCAACAGCGGATTCTAATAGAAATCAAATAATATTCATAGAAAAATTTTCACGTTCCAAATTTGGCCCATCCATTTCGTTTAAGTTAGGAGAAATTTATTTGGAAATTATTAAGAAAACCTTCAATGAAGCAAGGTCCAATTTACTTGAACATATTTGAGTTCCGGAACAGAACGGATGCGATGGAATGTAATCGTTGATGAACTGACAAAATGTTGACTCCATAGGACCAGAGTACTCCGAAGCCAGATGCACTATCAATTGAAGCAAGTGCTACGTGAATAATATTCACAAGCATCGATGGTGCAGTTCAGTTGCCTGTAAAATCGAAAAATGCTTCCTAGAGTGCCCGAACAAGAGAATTGCAGATTTCTATATAATATTAGGAGGGAAAGATGTTCAGTCATTGTTTGGGGAACAATTGAGGCCATCATATCATGGCGACCATAGGCATACTCGAGAATGGGACGACACAGAACAATTCCTCTGGGTTTGTACTGCCTTTGCCATAATGACGAAAAGTATTCTCATTGAGTAGAACTGCAACAGGAATAGCTTAAACAGTACGACAAAGACAGGTGACAAGGAGCAGAAAACCAACGATGTAATAAGATACTCTCTCATAAATTCTAACATCGGATGTGAATAGAAATCAAATAATATTCGCAGAGGAATGTTCAGGCTGCCATTTGTTTCTTTCTTATGCCAATTATTTCGAGGTTCACAATAGAATCTTTTATTCATTTATTATATTTTATATTATTGATACTTCATTTATATGATTGATGCGTACTTCATCGCTGATTCATCGCTGATTTTTGGTACACTATTACCGGGATTTCCTAAGCTATTAGGCACTGCACACAGCACTCCCATAGGTCTGAATTCATAACTTCTCATAAAATTCAATTCGGAGAAATTCCGTCTGTGAACACCGTTGAGAACCTCAAAATTCCTGGAAATGTTGGACTCGAAAACGATTTTTGCAAATTGAAATTCCTCATTCGTACCGCCAATATTCAGTCATCCAATCATTACGAATTCAATTGGCATAGCAGAGACCCGTACTCAGTCCACTCCTGTCCACTCTTCTTCTCTTAACTGGCTCCCAGGCACAATCTTAACTGATGATATTAAACGGATTTCCAATGTTGTCATTAACAGACTCGTAAATGCAATGCGCGTAAGTAGCCGAAAACACTCTGTATTGCAATGTGAATTCCTTTAAAAGCAGCAGACGCGACGATCCAGTGGTGGACTACGATGGAGCATACACAAAGAAACAGAAGAGGAAGACATTTGAAAAGGAGCTTCCACAATCAGTTCGGCGGCAACAATTGTCTGCAGCAAAGGCCACGCTGATTCAGTTCAGCTCAATGGCAAAACGAGCAAAGTAATTTTATACTCGCAGTTGCAACTGGTTGGAAATCGACGGATGAACTGGCTTCGCACGAAATCTCGTATTGAAATCTATGGAACCCATTAAAGTTTTTCTATCTGTTTTATTGTGCTTATCTCGGGGAATCTTTGGAAATTCAGTTTTATACATTTTTAAATGGGTACAACAATAAAGCAGGGGCAGTCGCTGCAGAGGCAGAGACAAAGCCAGAGACTGTGGCAGAGATAGTGGCAGAGGCAGTGCCCGACACAGAGAGAGAGCCACTGCAGTGCCATATGCAGTCAGCACTACTGGCAGGCCAGAGGAGCCTTGGCAGCAGATTACTCAACTAATGCTACTCGTACTCGTTGGAACACTGTTTGACCATTTGTGACCGACCCAGCCAACCCACCAACCGAACAAACCCTTCGCCAGCAAGAAGAAGCGGCAAAATAAATCTGAGGGAGTGGAAGGGGGAACATCATCTTATAACGCAAACGTTCACTGTACCAGGAGCACGTTGGCTTAGGAATTGCAGTACGACTCAAGCAAGTAAATTGATGATGTGGATGAATGAGCGTTGCGCAAAGTGATTAAGATTACCGTACGAAGATATGGGGATACCACTACTACTGCTCTGCTCTGCCCTGCTCGGCAGACAAAGCGAGGAAAATTCGTTAAATTGCATTCAAGAAATTCGAAATTTCTGAACTGAGCGCAAAAAAGACCTGAAAGAATAATCAAAAAATTAAATTTATAGCATTCCATCGCTTCAAAGGAAAAGAATTTCGCAGCGAAGTCTGCTGAAGTGGATGGCCATGGATAAAAGCGGAAGAATCCGCAGCGGCAACGGCAACAAAAATTCGGACTGCATATTGTAATGAAACTATTACGACTGATTCCATGGATTGGGTGCGTACATAAGTGCACAAGACTCGTACTGGCTGCCGGATAAAATGATGCAATGCTATGCAAATAAAGTGAAACAAACGAGGAAGCAATATTTAAAAAAGAATTACCAGCAGTGTAGTAGATTGGTGCAGAGGGGGAAGTTGGCGCAGAGCAATGAAAAGTGCACTCCAGCAGTGACGGGATTCATCAGTCTATCAAAAGAGGGTTTTTACAATCGTCAAAATGAGACCAAAAGACTTAATCTCGTTGAAAGGTTGAGGATAACATAGTTCTGATATTTAGAGTACAACGATGTAATGGTTCTATAAATGAATACATCGTGCGACTTCTTCAACCTCATTGCTAGGCAGGTTGATGCAGAGCACTGTACAGTGCACCCTGACAATGACGGAATTCAACAGTGTACCAAAGGGGGATTTTTTCAGTCGCCAATATGAGACCAAAACAAACTAATATCGTTAGAGCGGTTGAAGAAAACATAGTTCTGATAATTTGAGCACTGTGGTATAACCAATGGTTTATATAAATGGGCACATCGTGCGACTTCTTCAACCTCATTATGGATAAATAATTCGAGCTGCAATCATCGACATTTCTGGCACCAACTTTTTCAAGAATGTCACGCTGTTAGCATACTGATGATACCGATTTCATTGGTCACTACGTGCGAGCAGCCAATGCAGCATTCTCCAGCCTGGAAAAGGAGCCTCGTCGAGTGTGTCTAGTGGTGAAAAAGGACTAAACAAAATACCAAGTGTCAGCAAGCAAAGGGTCACGATTAGGGATGGCTGTCGATGTTCGATAGTGTCGAAACATCGATGGTTTGCTGTCCGATAGTATCGAGCATGTTGCGCCGTCGATATTTATTTTCGAAGCTTAACCATCGATGTTATAACATTGATGTTCTTTTACCATCGATGGTGACTGCTCGATGATATCACCGATGGAAACATGGATGTTTTTGTGTCAATGTCCCATCCCTAGTCACGACGTGTTGGGCAAAATGTTTCTGCTGACAATTATAAAGAAGTCCATTATCGAATTCGTCAAGGATTTCCTTTATCTAGGATCCAACATTAACACCGATAAAGTCAGTATCAAGATCATGCGAAGAACAACTTTTGCCAATTGGTGCTATTATGGGCTCATTAGGCAATTGAGAAGCAGAGCCCTCTCTCGACGAACGAAAATAACGCTCTATAAGTTCCTCATACTTCCCGTCTTAATGTGTGGTGACGTGGACAATGACAAGAGGCTGTAGGGAGCACTCGAGAGGAATATACTACCCAAGATCTATGGTCCAATAAGATTGGACAACGTGTACCGAAGAACATGGAACACTGAGTTGTATGAGCTGTACGCCGACACTGACATAGTCAGGCGCCTTAAAATCCAGCGCCTGCATTGGCTTGGTCATGTTGAGCGAATAGATGAGGACGCTCCGGCTAAGAGGGAGTATTCTTCGGCACTCGGTGGTGGAAAGCGCAGAAGAGGACGACCTAATCTCCGTTGGAAAGACCAGGTGCTGGGGAATCAGACTGCGCTTGGCCTCGCCAGTTCGCGCATAGCAGACATGATTGGCGTAGCTTGATTGAGGCGGCCAAGACAGATCATTGATTGTCGTGCCATCAAAGAAGAATAAGTAAATGCACAGTCTCGTACAGTGATTGGAGTTCGGAGACACATTTTCCCTCAGTAATTTCTTCAGGAATGCCTGATAAAGTTTTTTCTTTAGAAAGTCCTTAAGAATTCCCTTTTTGTCTAAATCGGGGAACCCTGTAAATTAATGAAGAGGTGAAAGTACCCTTATTTTCATTCCCGGCTTCCGATATTAAATATAAACTTCCATCAACTGAGAAGTATTAAGAAAATATACACCAACGTCGAGATTTCAAACCAGGCTAAGTTGAGGTTCAAAGCCAGAAATTTCAGGATTCAATCCTGATAAGAGAACATTTTTATTTAAAATTATAAATAATAATAAATAATAATAAAATAATAATAAAAGAATAATAAAAAAAATAATTAAAAAATAATATAGAAAATCGAGTTACCCAGAGACTTTGTAACTGCAGTGCTTCCATTCAAAGCTCATTCATAATGAGGAGCATAACTTGGAGATATGAGTTTGAATTCCCACATGACAGGCACAATTTTGCCGCTTGTTTCTTCTCGGAGCTCTTGAGATTTCAGTCGTTCAAAGAAATAGAAGTGAATGAAGTGACAACTGATCGAATAATGAGCTGGACACTTGACACTCATGATCGAATTAAGAGGTTGATACTTGACACTTATGATGAAATAAACCCTGGACACTGATGATGATATAATGAGTTATGATTAAATATTAGGGTGGACACTTGACACTTATGATAAAATAATGACAATTATGATCCAATAACGATATATGATGAAATAAGAAGGTGGACACTTGACAATTATGATCGAATATTGGGGGGACACTTGACACATATGATGAAATAAAGAGGTGGACTCTTGACACGGATGACCATATAATGAGATAAGATCTAATAATGAGGTGGACACTTGACACGTATGATGAAATAAAGAGATGGACCCTTGACACTGATGATCATATAATGAGGTATGATCAAATAATAAGGTAGACACTTGACACCTATGATCAACAATTGGGCTGGACGCTTGACACTTCTGATGAAGTAAAGAGGTGGACCTTTGACACTGATGATCAAATAATGAGGTGATCACTTGCCACTTATGTTAAAATAAGAAAATAAAAAACCTCAAATAATGAGGTGGACAATGATCAAATAACTACGAATTATCAAGTAAGCTCATATATTTTTTTTAGGCTTAAAGAGAGTTGGTAATGTGACATATTCCGATTACCAAAAGTCATGATTCCACCTACGAACAAATATTTTATCGATGTATTCGATCATATAATCCACGAGTCCGCACTGTTCCGTACCGTAACTAGCTTTTATAGCTCGACTAACTCCAGAGATCGATGATGCCCTTATTAGCCATTAAAGATCCAATATGAAATTACTTATCAAGCTTTCATTAAGCTACGTTTCCACCAAAAAATTTATGGAACATGAACTAAATCTCATTTGTATCAAGTAACGGAACTGTGTATATTCTTTCAATGATCTCCAGAATTGATTACAAGATCGTGGCTTGTAATTGAACGAGTTCAGCAGGATTAAAGTAATTTTTTAGACCGCTCCAAGATTTATTCTCAAAAATGTCCATTACCAAGTCTTTTAATGGAATCACAAAAAAATATGTTTGTGACTCTTATGCAACTTTACTGCAAATAATAATTTTTTTCCGTTTGTATAATTTTATGAAATTCGAAGATTTTCTGTAACCTTCATGCAACTTCTGTGCGATAAAACATTTTTCCAGAAAACTTTCTGTCACTCAAAGCAACTTCAGATACTCTTTTTGTAACTTTAATGCAACTAAAGTTGTTTCCTGGTAACTTGTAGCAATTACTTCTGTAATTTCTGTGCATCTGGATATGTTCTCTGCAACTTCTGTGCAACTAGAAATGGGTTTTCCTTATCCATCGAAGGATGTTTTTGCAGCCTTTTTGAGCAAGTGTTCAAGATCATCTTTTGCAACATTTATGCAACTAAATATATTATCTTTTTCTTGTGTGTCTAAGGAGTTTTGTGCAACCTGTATGCAACCTGTCTGCAACTTCTTTGAATTTAAGTACGTTTTATGCAATCTGTGTGCAAACTTTTGTGAAATTAAATGAATTTTTTTCATAAGTTATGAAACTTGTGTGCAACTGAAAATGTTTTCAGCAAGTTGTGTGCAACTTCTGTGCAACCAACTATGTTTTATGCAACTTCAGTGCAACTGATAATGTTTTATGCAATCTATGTGGAACTTCTGTGAAACTGAATGAATATTTGTTGCTTCATAAATGAAACTTCTATCTAACTGGAAGTTTTTTGCAACCTGCATGCAACTTCTGTGAAACTTAATGAATTTTTTTCCATCATTTATGAAACTTATGACGAACAGGATATATTTTATGCAAACGTTAATCAACCTTTATGCAATTTCAGCGCAACTTCATATGTTTTTTGCAACTTCTGTGGAACTGGATATGTTTCTTGCAACCTGAATGCAACTTCTGTGTAACAAAAGGCATTTTTAATCATTTATAAAACGTCTGTTAAACTTGGATATGTTTTTTTTTTCAATCTGTATGTCACTTCTATGCAACAAATGACTTTTGTTGCAACCTGTATGCAACTTCCGTAGAACTGGATTTGTGTTTTGCAAGTGGTATGCAACTTCTGTGCACCGAACTATGTTTTATGCAATTTGTCTGCAACTTCTGTGGAACTAAGGAATTGTTTTTGCATCGTTTATGAAATTTCCGTCCCAGATAAGATGTTTTTTGCTTCCTGTATGCAACTTAAATGCAACTGAATATGTTTTCTGCAAGTGGTATGCAACTTCTGTGCTTCTAAGTTGGATCTATGCAACCTGTATGCAACTTAAATGCAACTGAATATGTTTTCTGCAAGTCGTATGCAACTTCTGTGCATCTAAGTTGGTTTTATGCAACCTGTATGCAACTTAAATGCAACTGAATATGTTTTCTGCAAGTCGTATGGAACTTCTGTGCAACTAACTTTGTTTTATGCAACCTGTATGCAACTTAAATGCAACTTAATATGTTTTCTGCAAGTCGTATGGAATTTCTGTTCATCTAAGTTTGTTTTGTGCCACCTGTATGCAACTTCTGTGAAACTAAATGTGTTGTTTTGCATTATTGTGTTCCATAGGACATGTTTTTTGCAACCTGTATGAAACTGACTACATTTTTTGCGCCACCTCCATGCAACTCTTATACAAATAAATATGTTTTTGCAACTTCTGTGCAACTGGATATGTTTTTGGCAACCTGAGTGCAACTTTTATGCCACTTACTAAATTTTTTCCGCAACCTGATGTAATTTCTATGTAACATAATATGTTTTTTGCAACTTCTATGCAACTTGATATGTTTTTCCAACCTGTGTGCAACTTCTATGCAACTTAGGGTCTAATTGAAACTGCCAAGGAAATAAGGTGCTTTGTTGCAACCTTCACTTAACTAAAGAAAATGTCTCCCATTCTCATACAACAGAATTTCCGCTCTGCAAATCTTATGGGAAATATGAATCAGAAGTATCAGTAATCCCCTCGTATATTGGTGGAGTATACTCGTATATCATCACCTATGGAGCCATGTTGTGAGATACAAACACTCGCAACAGATTGTATGTGCAAGTACAGGAGAATGCAATTCCGTCCCACATGCACGCAATTCCATACAAATCCGGGCTATTCGTAAGTCATCCAATTAATACTTAAAAGCTGTTAAGATCGCGTAATTTAAGTACACTGAAATCCACACCCGCGCCGCAACGTTCCTGGCCTTAAAAGACCCGCCAAAAGCGGCGAAAGCGAATTCAGCACAATCACATCAGCGATACACGCGCAGTCGTGGTGACGGCGGCAACTACAGAGCGTACGAAAGACAACGCATACGCGTGTGTACCGTTCTGGCTGTCTACCCCAGCTCCACCAGCTCCATCAGCACCACAGTAGGAGGAAGCACGGCTTACAATCAACGCAATTAGGTACGGTGCTGGTTCAGAGGCAGTCCCAAAATAATGTATCCCACTCATTCTTTGTAATTAATTGAGCGGCGGCGACACGTTCGCGCTGGTTCAAGTCAACACGCAATCGGAGCGAGCCCAAATGCGATTTTAACGCAAATCTTTCGCACAAAGCAAACGAGAATACGAGTAAATCCCTCCACAAAGCCATAAGTCATTTATTTAACAATGCGAATGGAGGCAAGAAGCAACCAGAAAATCATAAAGAAAATAAGAGCCAAATGGGTTTTTTATTACCACTTCGCTAAGCCGGCCAAATGATGGTCAAACTATGAGAATGGTAATAAAATAATAATTCATATAAATGTGAACAGGATTGAGAAATCTCACATACAAAGGTCAGTACCGAAATTCTGGCTGGCTTTGTCATGGTTCATTCCAGTCAGCAGTTTGAACTGCAGGTCTTTTATTTACATTCTTATTCTTTACTTTTTAGCGTATCACTTTCAGTGGTAGACAAAGAATTTCAAGTAACGAGTCTAAGCAGCTCTCTAATATTTCGCCATCTATTATGATGGGATACTCTACAGAACCATTAAGACTAAAGCCAGCTATTAGACTGCCGCAGGGTGGAAGAACCATCCATTGTGTGGAACTATGCATTCACAGCAGCTTTGACATCTTTAAAAAAGAATTAAAAAGTGGGAACCATGATTTCGTACAAACTCAACACTTTTTTTTACTATGTAACACCACTCAGAAAAGTATTTCCAGCCAAGCTTATTAATTACGGATCGGCCTCTTATTCTTAAGTAGTGTGGAAATAAAGCAAGCATTCATCAAATATGAACTATTTTACAGCCCCTTCATCACAGGAAGCTGAGGATCAGGTCTAGAATGGATTTGTTTGAGGTTCCTCATTAAAAAATGGTCTTTTTATTAATATAAAAATAATTTACCAACAAAAAAAAACTAAATTAAATAAAGAAAAAAGATTCATGAATTATCAGAAGAAGAAGTTTCAATTGTTCAACGATTATACTGAAATATACAACGTATTGGATGAAGTCTAACTTAGTGGAATGCCGACTTCAATATTTGTGATAATGACAATTGCAGGGATAAAGAATTGTTCAATGCTGATAATGAATCAAACACATTCCAGGAACAGACCATAGAAAGGATGACCTTCTTGAATATACTGAATATGAACTTCTTCGACCAAGTCTCAAATGAAAGGTCCTACTAAGTGAAATTATTGACTATATTTGTGATAGTGACAATTATCGCGGTATAGAATTCTTAAATTCTGACAAAGAATCCATGAACATCCAGAACAGGCCATAGGATGGCCTTCCTGAATATACAGAATATGAAATTCTTATACCAACTCCGAAATGAAAGATTCTACAATGTAAAATTACTGTCTATATTTGAGATAATTACCATTGCCGGGGTATAGAAATGTGAAATTCTGACAATGAATCTAAGATAAGTAGGGTACAGACCATAGAGCGCCCTTCCTGACTATATTTAATATGAACTTCTTCGACCAACTCTTGAATGAAAAGTCCTCCAAAGTCAAATTACTGTCTGTATTTGTGATAAAGACAATTGCCGGGATAATGAATTGTTCAATTCTAACAATGAATCCAAGATCAGCAGGGACGGGACCATTGGATGACATTCCTGAATATACTGAATATGAACTTCTTCGACCAACCTTTGAACGAAAAGTCCTACTAAGTGAAATTCCTGACTACCTATGAGACAATGACAAATATTGATGTATTAAATTGTCACATTCTGAGAAGTAATCCAACATCTGAGAACTTCCTTCCCATTAAAATTCAAATACTCCATTTTCATTATTATTAATTCTTGCACTTTACATCGTATTTGGATCGAATAAGACGGACTTCTTGACAATAAGGTACTAGCAAGGAAGGTTTTCCACTCTTAGGAGAAAACTTTGTATAGAAAGATGCATTAGGAAACCATGTCCTAAAGGATTTTCAAACCTATCTTCCCACTAATTCGAGGGTTACAAGAGTAGCCCAGATATAATTTGAATATTTCCGCAACATTCAAAATAAAGTATCGGGAATATTATGAGCATATATATAATTATATGTGGAAAATAGTATTGAGGTACTGATCAAGTTCGAACTTAATTATCTGGAGAATATAGTATTGAGGGACGGGTCAAATTCGAACTTAAGATTCTGGGGAATATTATGTGAATATACACTTATGTGGAAAATATTATTGAGAAACTGATCAAGTCATAATAAAACTTCTGGATCAGAATCCGATTTACTCAAAATTACACCATGCCCTCAATGCACTCATTTTCTTAGCTGGAACAAATGACAATTTCATATAATTGTTCTCGTGCAACTATAAAGGTTAGGTTAGGTTAGACTGACCGGTCGTGAAGGCCTCACATAGAGCTACAAGGCCCTTTGCGGTACCAGATGGATTTCCATTTAATCTATAGTATGAATCGTTGAACAGGGAGACGCTCTTAGCATATCTTAAGAGAGAAACTATCCCTAGTTGTGCGAACTCTTCTAGTCCTTCAAACCAGGATGTGATAAGCGTGTTTTAGATATTGCGGGGCATAGGCATAGCGGATGCACCAGAGTTTCTCTTGTGCCTTGCTCCCCACATTTTCGGCATTCATTGTTGCTTGTGAGTCCCATCCTTTTAGCGTGTACCGCCGTTAGACAGTGACCTGTGAGTACTCCTACTACCGTTCTCAAATCCTTTCTCGGAAGTGCCAGTATCGATTTGGTCTGAGTGCCGTACGGTTTGCACATGAGCTTTACGATCCTACATGTGGGAATACTCCACCGTTCTTTCACCTTTCTCATCATGTCATCTTCAATACGGCTATTGATCATTCTTAGAAGGACGTTACTTACTTGCTCGTTTGGTAGTAAGATTCCGCTTTTTGCAATGGCATCCGCACTCTCATTTCGTTCTATGTTATTATGCCCTGGCACCCAGTAGAAGTGTACCTTCCGATTGGTGGCCAGTCTATCCATTGCTGCCTTGCATTGCAGAACATTTCTGGAAGATGCACAGCCTGAAGTTATAGCTTTGATCTCAGCCTGGCTAACTATGTAGAATATTATTGTGGAGTTCGTAGTTTCTGCTAGGCTTTCCATGCTGCAAACACTTCAGCTTGAAAAATGCTGCAGTAGTTTGGTAGTCTGAACGGCTGTTTACTATCTAGATCGGGGCAGTAGACACCTGCTCCAACCGCGACTTTCATCTTCGAGCCGTCCGTGAATAGGTTGAAGGTTTTTCATTTAGCATTCATGCCTCTATGCCATCCTTCCTTTTCAATAGTTGTTTTTATTTGTTTCCGCAGGCATAGAACAGGAGTCACATAGTCAATGTTGACCGTGAGACTTTGACTGACCGAAGGGCCGGAGAGAGAATTGCTTAGTGGCGATTAACCTTCCCTCATATTTTCCCGCAAGGCTTTTCGCAAATAGGTCGATTGGGGGTAAATTGAGAATGGTGTTGAGAGCAGCCGTTGGTGTTGTCCTTAAGACCCCCGTCACACACAGTGCCGCAAGTCTTTGGAATCTTTCCATAGGTATGCAACAAGTGCAACTAAAACTTTAAGCATAAATTGGTGAGGTGACTCCAATGACACGCCCAATTTCTTTGTATACATATCTCATCTGTTGAAGGCCTTCTAATAAAAAATGTTCTTAGTAGCGTTTAATTGGAGTATTTAACTTAATGTCATTGGTAGGCCGTTTGCCACACCCACCTTCGACTACAATTCGACAATGAAATCCTTGGGGAATCTTAAATGATGACTGGAGTGCATTATGGACAGATCCATTGTCTCTTTATTTGACCTGAGCCTCCCCCAAAAATCTTTGGTTTCATATAAGTTAGGTTAGGTGAGTTTAGACCGCCACCCACGTGGACCGCTTCGACCAGTAAGGTTCATTTTGACATCAGTTAATGATATCAATGCTCTTCAGTCATGGGTGGGAGATGGAAAATTCAAATGGGGATAGGATCAAATTGTTCTTTAAAGAGGTAGAATCCCTGATAAGTCTTCTGCCTCTTACTAAGAATGACACTACTTTCATACCCCTCATGGAAGATGGAGATGGAAATAGAGTTTCAAAAGGTAGGATCTAATTGACCATCGAAGAGGTAGAATCCAGGGGAAGAATTCGACTTCTTACTAAGAGTGGGACTGTTTTCAATCTTCTTCATTCAAGGGTGGAGGACGTTGAAATAAAGTTTCAAAAGGGGGTAGGAACGATTTGTACTTTAAAGATGTAGAATCCCAGATAAGTCTTTCACCTCTTGCTAAGAGTGAGATTGAAATAAACTTTCAAAATCTGGGATCTAATTGACTATCAAAGAATTTCCAAATCTAGGATCTAATTGATTATCAAAGAGACATAAGAATTCCATCTCTTAGTAGAAGCCGGACAATTACAAAGAAAGTGCCAGCTGCTTTCTTTCTCCTTTCGAGCCACCTGTTCCAAATGGTTACTTCAAGCGACTTCCCTAACATTTGTTGTATGCCTTCACTTCCTTCTAATTCACTGGCCCGAACTGGCTACTTTAAGCGGCTTCTCTAATATTTGTTGTATGCCCTCACTCCCTTCAAATCCACTTGCCCGAACTGGCTACTTTAAGCGACTTCCCTAACATTTGTTGTATGCCCCCTTCAAATCCACCCGTTCGAACTGGTTGCTTCAAGCAGCTTCCGTAATAAATATTGTATGCCTCCTCCACTCTCTTCAAAATAAACGCCTTTAATCCTTGCCGCGTCGAACGCAACTATTGTAAACGATTACTTTCCCTTCGAAGGACCACGAGGAGAGCAAACAGTTCGCAGGAATGAGTGGTGCAATGTGCTGCCTACGCAACTGCCTCATCCCTCCGCCCACTTTTGGCAACATGACCGCCGCAAACTGCGTACCCAATTACGCAAGCACACGACTAATGAGTTCCTAATTTAAATAAATTAAAGTCATAAATTATAAACGAATGGAAACGCGGCAGTTCTGAGCGCAAATACACGTATCAGTGGCAACACCGACACCGAAATGCGAAAGTGGTTGGACGCCCAACAACAACAACAGCAACAAAGAGAAACATAAAAAAAAGGAAGTCCATTTTTTTTCTTGCTCCAAAATACAACGTACTTAAAATGTACGAAGGCGGCAGATAAAGCGGAGCGGAGCAGCGCGGAGGTGCGTTCCCCATGCGTCTGTTGTTCGCAACAGTGTTGCAAACTAAATGAAAGATTATGCCTCATCACTCCAAGAACGAAAGCAGCGCAGTCGTCGTCCTCAAAGGTGTGCGCCGGGATATGCAGACAGACTCCTCGTACTCACTCGTATATCACAATTTAAATTGCGAGACTCATTTTTAAATAGCCGCTTTTTCCCTTTGTTATGGCTTTCTGTGGAAACGTGCGCTCACGTGTCTCCACAATCATGCCACAAATTTGGCAGGATTATGAAAATTGCGTGCCGCAATACGCAAAGGGCAACAACAACAATGTTAGCTCTTATTTAAACTTGTACGAGTACGTACGCATGGGGCATCATGAACCATGAGGAGTGCGGGGTGTGGAGTGAGTGGAGTGAGGCGTGTGGACTGAGCCAAGAGGCGTATGGTGCACTTTGTGGTGGTGTTACAACTTTAACACAGTTTCCGTGGTGGATTGCGGCCAAGTGTGCACGACTCAGTGTGTGTGAGAGGGTGGTGAGGTGGGTTGGTGGAGTATAAGTCTGCCAAATTAATTGTGGGTAATTTATTTAAAGGGATTTATTTTTGCGTTATTTTTTACAGCTTCGCGCCGCTTGCAGTGTGGAAATGAATTTGCAATTATTAAACACGAAAATATACGTAAAATTTCATTTATTACGAGTGATTAAAATTGCCGCCATCGTCTGTCCGAGAGAGGTGAACGTGAGAATCGCCGGTGGTGATCAGAGGATGATGAAATATTCCGTAGTAAATCTCTCACAATAATGGTGGAGTTATTTCAGAAAGTATTGGAATGAGGAGGAGAAAATAAGCTCCATGTCTTCCACTCATCTTCAGAGAAAAACATCCTTCAAGAATACTACTCGTATATGACGTCAGAGACCGAAAAGAAGGCGAGTTGTGGTGTGATCAGAGGATGTTGAAATATTCAGTAGTAAATCTATCACAATCGTGATGGAGTTATTGCAGAAAGTGTTGGAATGAGCAGGAGAAAATAAGCTCCATGTCTTCCACTCATCTTCAGAGAAAAACATCCTTCAAGAATACTACTCGTATATGACGTCAGAGACCGAAAAGAAGGCGAGTTGTGGTGTGATCAGAGGATGTTGAAATATTCAGAAGTAAATCTATCACAATCATGATGGAGTTATTGCAGAAAGTGTTGGAATGAGCAGGAGAAAATAAGCTCCATGTCTTCCACTCATCTTCAGATAAAAATATCCTTCAAGAATACTACTCGTATATGACGTCAGAGACCGAAAAGAAGGCGAGTTGTGGTGTGATCAGAGGATGTTGAAATATTCAGTAGTAAATCTCTCACAAGTATGCGGGAGTTATTGCAGAAAGTGTTGGAATGAGCAGGAGAAAATAAGCTGGATGTGTGGCACTCATCTACAGACAGAAACATCCTTCAAGAATTCTGCTCTTATATGACCTCACAAACCTAAAAGAAGGAGAGTTGTGGTGTGATCAGAGAATGGTGAAAAATTCCGTAGTAAATCTATGGTGGAGTTATTGCAGAAGCTGTCAGAAAGAGGAAGAGAAAATGAACGCCCATCTGCTCTGTCATGGCTGGCAACTCATCTCCAGATAATAAAATCCTTTAACAAAACTACTTGTATACACCTCATAGACCTCAAAGAAATATATATATATATATATATATATATATATATATACATATATATATATATATATATAGATATATATATATATATATATATATATATATATATATATATATATATATATATATATGTATATATATATATATATATATATATATATATATATATATATATATAGATATATATATATATATATATTTATATATATATATATATATATATATGTATATATATATATATATATATATATATATATATATATATATATATACATATATATAGATATATATATATATATATATATATATATATATATATATATATATATATATATATATATATATATATGTATATATATATATATATATATATATATATATACATATATATATATATATATATATATATATATATATATATATATATATATATATATATATATAAATATATATATATATATGTATATATATATATATATATATATATATATATATATATACATATATATATATATATATATATATATATATATATATATATATATATATATACGTACGGTACGGTTTAATGGGTAATGATCCATAACTCATCATCTTTAATGGATGGTTCTCTTAGTATACAAAGTATTCTTAACCTCCTACTCGCCAAGGCTGCAACCTGACTCTATATGGGCGAAGCTATGTCAGCTTCTTCCAGACACACCTTACAGGTTCCAATCTTAGCTTTGCTAAGCGTGTGAGGAGACTCGTGAATGCCTCATGGCTTGTGATTATTCCATCCACCCGTCTTAAGTTTCACCAATCCAAACTAAGAGCTCTTTTGGCTTTCTTGCTTAACATTTTATTTAAATTAGTCCTGGATAGTTGGCAACTGGTTGTCTCATTCATACTCTTCCAATTTATAGAGCATAATAACTTGTCAACCACCCAATCGATATATTGTTCCTTATGTCCTATGTCTTTCCATATTGCTCTGCCTTTCGTCCTCTTTGTCCTTCTCTTTCCCTGTCTTACCCTCTCATTATTTCTTGATCTCTTCCCCTCTCTTTATCTCTTCCCCTCTCTTTATCTCTTCCCCTCTCTTTATCTCTTCCCCTCTCTTTATCTCTTCCCCTCTCTTTATCTCTTCCCCTCTCTTAACCTTTTTCTATATCTCTGACTTTCTGTATTACTCTCTATCTATATTATGCACTCTTATTATTACCCTTATTAACTCTATATCTTTTATTATCTCTATCTTTTTTATTCCATCTGTCTTATACTATCTCTCAATTTCTTATTCTCAATCTCTGTTACTGTCTTATTTTTCTCAATTCTCTCTGTTTATCTCTGTAAATCTATCTCTTTCTTTCTTATTCTCTTTTTTTCTCCTTCTCTTTCTCTTTCTCTTTCTATTTACCTTTACCTTTATCTTTCTCTTTCTCTTTCTCTTTCTCTTACTATTACTCTTACTCTTAATGTTAATTATACTCTCACTTTTAACCTTAATCTTAATCTTATTCTTACTCTTACTCTTAATCTTAGTCTGCCTCTCTGTCTCTATATCTCTTATTTTCTCAATCTCTTGTTATTATCATCTCAATCTCTGTTATCTCAATCTCTGTTATTATATCAATCTCTGTTATCTCCATCTCTGTTATCTCAATCTCTCTTCTTATCTCAATCTCTGTTATCTAAATCTCTGTTATTATCTCAATCCCTCTTCCTCTCTCTCACTCTTCCTCTCTCTCACTCTTCCTGTCTCTCTCTAACTCTTCCTCTTTCTCTCACTCTTCCTCTCTATCTTTCTTATTATCTGAATCTCTAATTATTTTCTCATCTCTATTTACTCTCTCATCTCTCTGATTCGCCCTATCTGTCTTATTTTCTTTTTTATATATCTCCTGCTCTCTCTTTATCTTTATTTCTTTGTTACTCTTTATTCTCTTCCTCTTTCCTTCTCTTAATTTATATATTTCTGTTTCCTTCTCTTACTTCATATCTTTCTCTTTCCTTTTCTTACTGCATATCTTTCTCTTCCCTTCTCTTACTTTACATATTTCTTTTCTATTCTCTTACTTTATATCTTTCTCTTTCCTTCTCTTACTTTACATCTTTCTTTTTCCTTCTGTTACGTTACATTTTTCTCTTTCTCTCCCTCTCTATCTTACTCTGTATTACTCTCTCTATCTTATTCTATTCTACTCTCTCTCTCTCTCTCTCTCTTACTCTAATTTCACTCTCTCTGTCTCTCCCTCTATCTTACTCTATTTTACTATCTCTCTCTCTATCTTAGTCTATTTTACATCTCTCTCTCTCTATTTTACTCTATCTTACTGTATCTTATTCTCTCCCTCTATCCTACCATATCTCACTTTATCTTACTCTATCTTACTCTACCTTACCGTATCTGAATCTATCTTACTCTCTCTTGCTCTCCCTAATTCTCTCTTACTAACCTTCACCCTCTCTCTCTCTATTTCACTTTCTCTCTCTATCTTACACTCTATTTTTTTATCTATATCTTTATATTTCTTTCTATATATCTACATATATTTATTTCTTTATCTCAATCTATCTGTATATATATTTCCATGTGTTTTGTTCAATCTCTCTCCTTTACTCTGTCAAACTTTTACTCAGCCAATTTCTTACTCCATCTTTTACTCTCAATGATTTATTTTGTCTCAATATTTTATTCTGTCCATCTTGTACTCTCAAATCGTATACTCTCTCAATCGTTTACTCTCTCAATTTTCTATTCTCTCAATTGTTTACACTCGCAATCTATTACTCTCTCAATCTTCTATTCTCTCAATCGTTTCCACTCGCAACTTTTTATTCTCTCAATCTTTTATTCTCTCAATCGTTTACACTCGGAATCTTTTACTCTCTCAATCTTCTATTCTCTCAATCGTTTCCACTCGCAATTTTTTATTCTCTCAATCTTTTATTCTCTCAATCGTTTACACTCGGAATCTTTTACTCTCTAAATATATAAATCTTTTGGTTACAGAACCTTTTCCTCTCTCAATCTATTGAATCTATTATTCTCCCTCAGTTTCTCATTTTCCCTGTTTCCATCACACTCTTATTCTCCCTCAGTCTCTCATTTTCCCTCAGTATTTCGTTTTACCTCAGTTTCTCATTCTCCCTTAGTTTCTCATTGTCTGCTAGTTTTGTATTCTCCCTCTGTTTCTCACTCTACTTCAGTTTTTCATTTTCCTCTCCCATTCTCCTTCTGTTTCCCATTCTCCTTCAGTTTCGCATTCTCATTCAGTTTTTCATTATCCCTCAGTCTCTTATTCTCCCTAAGTTTTTCATGCTCCTATAGTCTTTCAGTCTTCCTGAGTCTCTCAGTCTTCCTGAGTCTTTCAGTCTTCCTTAGTCTCTCAGTATCCCTGAGTTTCCCATTTTCCCCTCACGCTCTTCTCCCTAATTATCGGTCTCCTCTGCCCCCTTCTCAGTCTTCTCTCCCCCATTCTCAACCTCGCCTCCCTCATTCTCAGGCTCTCTCTCTTATTTTTTTATTGCTCTCTCTACACCTTTCTAGTTCTTACATCAAATCTAACACACACACACTGAATCTGGCTGAAGTTGAGGAGTCAATCAATTGCAGTTGCTTCCCAAGAACTCGTGGGCGCCAGGATTTGCCCGCAGTGTTCGTGTGCCGCATGCATTAAATCAAAATTCACTCCGCTCGGAGTCTATTTTAATGTTAATTTGCCCGAAAAGGTGCTGCAGCAATTGTAGAAGAAATGTTGCGAGTCATGTTTAGTACAAACTGAGCTGAGCATGCATTATTCATAAAGGTGACTCCTGTTATGAGTAGCATTGAAAAGTGAGCGGCCGTCCAAGTGCGTGGACTGCGTTCTGGAAGCCTGTGCGTAAAATTCTTGTGCACATTTTTATATTCTTCGTACGCACAAATGCGGAGCATTGCGAACTGTCAATCAAGGCATTTGTCGCAGCCCACAACCGCAAATAACTAGCTAAGCGCGCCCAACTTAGTCGGTCCTTCGCCATTTGCGAGTGTACGGGCTAATTTAAGCGTCGTCCACGCCAGAACACGCTGACCAAGCGGCAAGGCACTCTCCTGCGATCGAACCTATGCGATTCAATCCCCGATGCTATGCGATGCCAAGCGACTGTGTGCCCGCTCACATTCTGTGCTGATTGCGGCTGATTTCTTGGATTGCGAGCCTGGTTAGGCTGGCATACTTGGCTAATTTTAAGCACGTACGCATATAAATTTCATAAAAATTCCTTTTAAACGGAGCAGTTCGCAGAAATTATGGAAGGTTTTTGCAAATTTTTTCGACTGCTGACGCGACTCTGCATTTGGTTTTTGCTGCAACGAGACATTCGACATTCGAGATTCGAGATTCGAGGTTGGCTTTGATTAAAATTCTTTGTCATTCGCATAATGAGATGAGTTTATGAAGATTTCAATGTTGCCACTAACGTAATAACAGACAGATAATGGGCGGGCACACACAAATACGGCACAGCATTAGCAGCACAGGCAGAGAGGGAAGCAGCACCACAGGCAGAGGGCCCAGCAATAGCACAGACAGATAAGTAAGCAGCAGCACAGGCAGAGAAGTAAGCATCAGCACAGGCAGAGAAGTAAGCATCAGCACAGGCAGAGAAGTAAGCATCAGCACAGGCAGAGAGGCAAAAAGCAGAATGCGAAGGAACAGGAGGAAAAGTAGGAAGAGGAGGAGGCATACATTATACCGTAATCGGCTACAGACGCAAAAGAAGTAAGCGAGTCAGTCGAAAGCTGAGGCTATGCCTCCATGTCTCCTTTCTTTGAGTTTGCGTTCACGTTTGCGTTTCCGTTTACGTTTGCGGTAATGAACCGAACGCCACATGCGAGCTGCAATCAATTTTTGTTAAACGTCGCCTTCCCTGACTGCGGCAGGAATGATATATTCATTCACATCACATTCGCAGCTTTGTTCTGATGATAATAAGCGCTGCTACTCCTGCTGCTTTTTATAAGATCCTCTCTTTAATAACTGATATAAAAAGCAGCCAAATGCTCAGCCAGCCCAGAGTCAGTGGCCTTTTGTAATTTCCAAAGAACGCAGGAATTATGAAATAACTGTCCAAAAAAAAAGATGGGAAGAGAAATATTTGAAGTGTCTTAAATTTCTCAACGTATTTTAGCCTTAATTAAGACTTCCCTGGCAGCCTGCATATGCGCTGGAATCCTTTAGCTACTTGACTTCAAATTTGAAGCAAGCAGAATTTGCTGGCATCATTTTTAGACTACACCCAGCACTGCACTCACTGCGCTTGTGACGTTTATGATATACGAGTATCTACATGCAAGAGAGTACTGCATGTCCTTTGTAATGGCGAGGAGCTCCTACCAAACCCAGTCGGAAAAAGTAGGAAGGAACGCTTACAGTCTAGTTCAACAAGAGATAAATGACGGTAATTCATAGATAAGGTGTACATATAACTATCTCTTTCGCACATTGCGTTTATTTGTTTACATGTCTACGATGACAGTGTTATATAAGCTTCGGTACTTCATTAGGAGAGGACGATTTAATGAAATGAGGTCCGTATATGGGAAGCGGTATGAGGCGGTGGGTTTTATGCAGACACCGGAAAGGACCCAGAATATTGTTGTTGCAGCAAACAAAACAATCAATCAGAGCTATAACAGCTGATGACCTGGGGGTATACATATGCTATTGATCCATGATATTTTATACTACGAGCTCTTTAATATTGGAGGAGTGTAGAAATTGAATGTCCTCTGTGGGTATGCTGATATCAGCTGCTAAAGGGATAGTTCCTGCAAAGTTTCTATGGGTCAGTTTAGGGAAGTTTTCAAATAAATATTGGTATAATGATCTTCATGACAGAAACTACAGATGAAATCTCGAAAGGAGTTTTATGTAACAGGCACGAAGATTGTAGGAATAATGTTCTGTACGACTTCTCGTTATCTTAGAGTAACTACGGTTTAGTCTTGACACAGAATTGAATGCTTGTTATGTGTGCTCAAGTGTGCTTTTGGCAAACTTGGCGGCCACTCCTACCTACCTACCTATTCCATGCTACTCACAACGGACCGAACTGGTGGTCTAAGTGGCATCACTGTTGGCTTGGTGATGCGGCTGCCCAACCTACCTATACCATGTTAAGTTAAACCAAAGTCCTCTCGATTTTAACAGAGGCCTGGAAGTACAAACTCCGTGAATTTGAAGTACGTCAAAGAAGGAATTCGGAACCAATAAATGTAAATTGACCATCTTCCTTTACTAAAGTGTGATTGCTTATGCCTCTGGCAGGTTCATGTCCATTGTAGCACAATTGACTGACTAGTTCGAGGTGTCCAATTGGGTATAATCAAAGTCGGCGATCGACAGTTTTTGTAACACTTTTTGGGTCTCTGGGACTAACGTACATTTTATACTGCAAGAGTTCGAAGTTGGGAACACTTTTAATCGGGTCAATGGCGATCACCAGTTTTTGTTAGACTCCTTGGATCTCTGGGACTAACTTACATTTTATAGTGGAAGTTGGGAACACTTTTAATCGGGTCAATGGTGATCACCAGTTTTTGTTAGACTTCTTGGGTCTCTGGGCCTAACTTATATTTTATACTGCAAGAGTTCGAAGTTGGGAAAAGTTTTCATCGGAAATTCATTGGGAATACACAGACAGCTTCCTCATAGATTTTAGATCGGAAAAGTACTTCAGATT